>OX418218.1:3716964-4364531 GCA_948455865.1 Conomelus anceps | reverse complement strand
AAAGAAAAAGGAGAAGAAGAAGAAGTAGAAGAAGAAGAAGAAGAAGAAGAAGAAGAAGAAGAAGAAGAAGAAGAAGTAGAAGACAAAGAAAAAGGAGAAAAAGGAGAAAAAGAAGGAGAAGGAAGAGAAGATGCAAGAAGAAGTAGAAGACAAAGAAAAAGGAGAAAAAGGAGAAGAAGAAGAGGAGAAAGAAGAAGAAGAAGTAGAAGAAAAAGAAAAAGGAGAAGAAGAAGAAGAAGAAGAAGAAGAAGAAGAAGAAGAAGAAGAAGAAAAAGAAGAAGAAGAAGAAGAAGAAGAAGAAGATGCAAGAAAAAGGAGAAGAAGAAGAAGAAGAAGAAAAAGAAGAAGAAGATGCAAGAAGAAGAAGAAGAAGAAGAAGAAGAAGAAGATGCAAGAAAAAGGAGAAGAAGAAGAAGAAGAAGAAGAAGAAGAAGAAGAAGAAGATGCAAGAAGAAGAAGAAGAAGAAGAAGAAGATGCAAGAAGAAGAAGAAGAAGAAGAAGAAGAAGAAGAAGAAGAATGCAAGAAGAAGAAGAAGAAGAAGAAGAAGAAGAAGAAGAAGAAGATGCAAGAAAAAGGAGAAGAAGAAGAAGAAGAAGAAGAAGAAGAAGATGATAAGAGAAAGTTGCGGTGCCACGCAATCACGTTGCAGTTTGTCGTAGCGGAATATTGAGCAGCCAACAAGCTTAGTAAGTTGGATTCGGAGTCCGGTCTCTCAACTGTACTCAGCTCAGCTCAGGCCACCCTAGTGACCTTCTCCGTAGTAGATAATCCGTAAAATTAAGATGTAGCTCGAAAGAGAGCCACTCTCCTATTCTTTTACAACCCGACTTTATTTATCTCTGCCCTCAACTGAAACGAGAGCAGCCGAGAATTATGTTGACTTTTGTCCTTAAATTTTAGAGGGACACTCGAATAAATTTGAAAAAATAACTAGGGTGAATTCAGTCATATTTTGTGCAAATCGAAAGTGATATCCGTGAGCTGTAGCAGGTATCTGTTCAATCAGATTAGATAAGCAGCGCTCTCCTGGGACCTCTTTGTAAAGGTGATCGATTGGATGGCCATCAAAAAGACTCTGTTCCCTGAGGTAAAATTACTTCCCAGTGGTTTGGAACCCACCTGAAATCAAAGGTTAAACTTATCAATCACCTAACCAATTCATTACCCAGGCACAGGTCTCAGACTTATGTGGTCTCCATCCTAAAAAACAGTTGATATGTTGATATTTGAATATAAATAAATTCTATTTGAATTCTACAACTTCAGAAAAGAAAAAAGAAAACTTTTGAGTAAACAAACCTATATAAACCGAAACATAGTAAAGTACAATAGCTTAGTATTCAGTGAAACTACTATGAAGAAAATCAAAATATATCTTATAAAAATATACATTATCGAAATTAAAAATAAATCTTTTCAATTTTGCCTCAACAGTAACATTGTATTCACTAACCTGTAAATTGATTTATTCTTAAATTCATTCTATCAAACCGGTATAGACTCCGTTAAACATTACACTTTCACATTCCATTGATGAACCTGGAATTTTATTTACAATTTCCTTACATTGAATATTTTGCTATGAAAAAGTGTAGCTTCCGTATTTTCTCTGCTATTTCTATTTAACCTATTCTGCTTAACCTATTTAATAGGTTAAGTGTAAGAGAGGGACACCGTCCCTAACTTCGCCTTTTCATACAAATGTATCACCAAGCTTTTTTCCTTTTTTTCTTTATATCATATTAATATCATTTTCAATCATAATTTCATGTTTGTATATATAGTTAAACAGTTTATGTAATAAGTAAATGATAATGTTTTATGTAATAATACTTGGTGATGCCTATATATTGTATTTTTTACTAGTAACTGTCCAACTATTATTTGCATGAATAAAGAAATCAATCAATTTCTATCATGAAAAGGTTGCCCAATAGGGTAAACCAATTCTACGAGAATTTATCAAACATAAGTTACTTTATTATTCTTCATGATATTGTAGACTGTGTTTAATAATTTTAAAAAAATAAATAAATAAAGAAAAACAAATATTAAACTTAACCATCTATCAGCCATTCGAAGTCTGTCATCTGGAAGTTTGGAATCCTTCAAGGCGGGTAAAATGGAGACCAATGAATGAAACTCCGCAAATACAAGCGAGGAAGAGGTCTAATCCATCTCAATTCTTCACAGGAGTCACTAAGCCCATTTGCTTCACAACCAGTTCATTCATATTCATGATATTTTTTTTATTTTTTTTTTCTCTGAGGATGAAGCCCACATAGGTCTGAGACCTGTGCGTGGGTAATGAGTTGGATGATGGTGATTGATGAGTTGGACCTACCGTTTTAGGTGGGTTCCGAACCACCTACGGCTCGTGGCTATCACTTCCCTTATATTTAGACGATGATCTAGACAGAACTAGACTAATCTAGCCAGCCACAGCACTCGGGGGATTTTTTGAATGTAGGACATGTTTCCCACTTTTTATCATTACTGGGCTTAAAAATATTCCGTCCAAGGAATATGAAGTCTATTATTATTAATCCAATATTATCATCAGCTTTCAGCGGCTTGCACGATCCAAATGAAATACAGCTGTTGAGATCGCGTGATCATTCGGCTAAGTGAGAGAGAGCTATGAGAGTGATGAGAGTGAGGAGACAGCCAGCAACTCTTCGCTTGATGAATAGCTGCATTAACCCTCCCCCTCCCAACAACTCACACCCCCTCCCATACCGCCATTACCAACATGCATCCCGCAAACGACTGACTGCTTGTTTCACTTACAATAATGTGCAAAACAGAAAGTGACATTATCACGTTCTTGTTCACTATAATCGAAATTATGTATACTCCGCTTTATTTCTACTGCGAGTACCTTGAAGGCAGATATATAGTAGTGTAATATATAGATATAATATGTAAGGCGTTTGAAATGATAACAAGATAAGCACATTTGAATTTGATGCGAATCTCATCTTGCAATCGCAGACTCTCCAATAATAGTTCCAATAGAATTATTATCTGTGATGTTTTCCATGACGAAATACTTGATGAACAATCTAATATCAAAACTGACACTGTATGATTTTCACTAACTTATACTGGAGATACTGGAGGGATGCATTTCACTTCTAAAGATAAGGCTGATGAAGCTCCTCTTTAGAAGTGAAATGCTTCCCTCCAGTATAAGTGAGTGAAAATCATTATATTAAATAGAAATTTAATACAGTGTCAGTCTTGATATTAGAGAATTATTGTGCTTCTAATATTATCTTCATTTCAAACGAAAAATTTTCTCTCTCTTATACTGAATATACTAGAGGGATGCATTCCATTTCTAAAGAGAAGGCTGATGAAGCTTTTCTTTAGAAGTGAAATGCGTCCCTCTAGTATCTCCTGTGAGTGAAAATCATATATTAAATAGAAATAAAGTGTCAGTTTTGATATTAGAGAATTATTGTGCTTCTAATTCCGTGATGGCGGGAAAACAATTGGAATTTCCAAAATGTTAACATAAAATCAGATATAACGTAAAATGTTTTCCACAAGAATAGCATTGCATGTCAAAAACGTCTGACTTGTTTAGGCAAAATATAAAAAATATCTTTATTTCAAAACAAAAAATACATTTATATTTATCTCTGATTCTCACATAGGCTATATTAAATGAGAACAGAATAAAATTCATTGAGATTTTCATAAAAATAAACAAAATAATGATCTCCACAAGAATAGCATTCTCAAAAACGTCTCATTTGTTTAAGCTGAATATAACAAAAATATATTTATTTCAAAACGAAAAATACTTTTATATTTATCACTGTTTCTAACATATAATAAATAAGAATATAATAGAATAAAATTTATTGACATTATAAAAATAAACAAAATAAACATTCGTCTTTTAACATATTACAATTCATATAGTATATAATAGTAAAATAGCATCATAAAAAAAGAATGAATACCTATTTTAAATTTTTACACTATTTGTCCTAGGCCCTCAACAGAGAAGCAGAAGGCTTGTGATCTAGGATGGATTTTGTGACTTTTCTTTTAAAAGTGCGCTACAGCAAAACAGGAGTTTGACAATACAGATAATTAAACTAAACAATTAACTATAACTAAAATATTACTAATGCCTACTCAATCACTAATAACACACATTAAAGCTTTGGTAATTAAACGAAGACTCCATCTTTATTAAGAAAACACACTTTCAAGCATTTTCTCTTAACTATTGAACTGATGATATACTGTAAAGAGTTTCAATTAATTTGTCATCATCTTATTTGAATATCCACCCAGTGTGTAACGATTTAAAATAGTAATAACTTGAGTTTGATGGGTGATCATCTGCATGCCGTTTATGCAATATGATGCAAAAACAACCAGAAAAATCGAAAACAGCAAAATAGGGATGTACTGACTCTTTCAGCTATTCAATTTCAGTTTATTTGAATGAATCCCATGAAGGTATACGTGTTTAATTGCTTTGTCAGCAGGTTATTACGGTTCTAAACTATGTTCTCTACCAGCTAATGGGTGCAAACAGGGAAACTAACCTTAAAAAAAGGTCAAACATGTCATTGAGCCTCTGTGTCAGTTCAATTGTACCACGATAAGCCTACATGTCACAAAGGGCGGCTAATGAACAGCAGCCTTCAAGGGGATTATTGTCGTAATGGCTGTAGGTGGTCTATATACGTTCAGCTGTATATTCACTTCAAAAAAACATGGAGAATATGGGGCTAATTGGCAAGAGAAAGGGGGAGAGAGGTTAAGAGAGGTTTTAGAGAGGGTGTGTGAGAGAGAGGGTAAGGGTTAGAGATAAAGAGAATAAGAGTGTGGAAGGAAGAGAACAAGATGATACTATATTGTAGATAGGCAGGGTACTATATCTGTATTTTATATTTACCAGAAAGAAGGATTCAGATTCAGATGACTTTATTTGTGTAAATTTACAATGTATATGAATGATAAAAGTACTATTAATGGTAGCAACTCTCAGATTCCCATGTTGAAGTGATGTATAGTTGTTTTTTAAAAGTAAACATAATGGTTGAATAGTTTGAAAAGTAGTAGTTAGAAAAGTGCAAAACAACAACAAATATATATTTTAAGGTATAGTACAGCGGAAATTATGGATGAGATTGTTTAAAAAATAAAAAACATAATAAAAATAGAGCTTGAATCTGAGAGATGAATAATTTTATACAAAGAGGCGAGGTCTTGGCCATTATTCTTACACCTCTTACCTCAACATGTTTCCTTTTTTTTCTATATACCATATTAATATAATTTTCAGTCATAATTTCATGTAAAGAGAGAGAGAGAAGAAAGAGAGAGAGAGAGAGAGAGAGAGAAAGGGATTGATTGATTAATTTCTTTATTCATACAAATAAATAGTTGGACAGCTACTAGTATAAAATACAATATATCGGCATCACCAAGTATTATTACATAAAACATTATCAGTTACATATTAAATAACTGTTTAACCATATACAGTACAAACATACTGTTTGAAATTATGACTGAAAATGATACTGTTATGGGTTCTATCTCTTAAATAACGCTGGCAACAATTAAATTTATCACTAGCACTTTATTTACACAAACAATCCACAACACGCACTGAAAATAAGCAATCAAAAACAGATAATAAATCGATATTGTTCAACTAATAATAAAGAGTTTTTTTTTCGTTTGGATGAAGCCCACATAGGTCTGAGAACTGTGCGTGGGTAATGAGTTGGACCTACAGTTTTAGTTGGGTTCCGAACCACCGAGAAGTGATTTTACAGCAGAGAACAGTGTCTTTTTTGCTGGCCATCTAATCTGTCACCGTTACAAACAGGACCTACGAGAACGCAGCTTATCTCTATCTGATTGAACAGATACCTGCTACTGCTCGCGGCCCTAGTTTTGAATATTACTTTACAAAAATCAATCACTAAATACCAAAAGGCCAATCTTATATTAAATAATAACTGTCTAATAAACTGTCAAATAATTCAAGAAGAATGTCGAAAAAAACAATTAACTTACGTAGCACAATCCCGTAATACAATAATAGCTTTGAGTATAGTCCACTGGTGTAAATTTAAAAATAATTCTCACTAAAGGCACAATATATGGTAATTAATTATCACTACAGAACTGTCACTACTTGTTTATCTCAACAAATTTCAAAGAAGACTGACCTAAACGTTTACAAAAGCGTTCGCCTTAAATAGGTTTTTCAATAATCTAGAAAGAACTCCACCTTTCTATCAACTTCTAAATAAATAGATAAGGACTCTCGCATTTTCCACAATATTCGATTAGATCGATACATTTCTATAAGGTTTTTTTTTATTATTTATTTACAGTATGATTACAACAAAGGTCCTCCTAAACCAGTAGGTTTTTCAGGAGGTGCCATATATTGATTTAATACAAGTAAATACTAATTTTGAACAGACTAAAAGATCAGGTTCTAATTGAATATTCTACCAAATTCTAAGTAAATATCAAAAGTGTCAAAAGAAGAGTAATTAATTAATTGCTTTGACCAGAAGACTTGTTGACACAAGCGATAACGTTGTAAATCCTTCTTTCCTTGTTAACAACAATATTAATATGGTACCTATATAGAAAAAAAAGGAAAAAAGCTTGGTGATACATTTGCATGAAAAGGCGAAGTTAGGGACGGTGTACCTCTCTGAAACTTAACCTATAAAGGGTTAGAGAAAGAGAGTGAGTGAATGAGAGGGAGAGAGAATAAGGTGTGGAAGGAAGAGAAAAAGATGATGAATATTGGAAGTTTGTATGAATATTGGTGAGGGAGTTTGTGCTATTTCTGTTTTGTACTATATCTACCAAAAATTTCAAAAAAATGGAACCAAAAAGGTGCCAAAAAATGGGAAAATCACTCAATATTATTGTGTATAATCACACTTTCAAAAAAAAAATTTTTTTGGAGCGCTCTAAAATTGACCCCCACTTTCTGAACATGATAAATATATCATAGTATGATCTTTAAAATGTTATTCAAAAATGCTGCAACTTGACAAAAAATATAAGTTAATACTCACAGAGACTGATGGAACATAATTTTGAAAGCCTCCATCTATTTAAATTCTGAACAAAAGTAGGCCCTAATTGGCATTGTTTTGGAAATACGATTTAGGAAACCTGTTAAATCCAGTTAGAAGAAGCCATACTGTGGAGTGTACACTCCAACTCAATGTTGTTATGCAATTTGAAACCTGTAGCCAGCATTGAACTCATGACGGCCTGGCCAACTTTAGAAGACAGAAAACACTCTCAAACATTGTTGAATTTCCTCTTACATTTCAAACTGCACGTTTTAATTGAAGTTTTCAGAATAAATTTCGAAACAGCAATTATTATTTAAAATGACTGCAATGCCCTGCCCTACTTTATTTGATTATGTATATATTTATTTATTTATTTATCATTTCTCTATTTATCTATCCATTCATCTATTTGTTTCTTTATTTGTCTGTCTGTTTTTTATTTATTCATTTAATTATTATTTACTCATTTAATTATTTATTAATTATTTTTCATTTAAATTTATTGATTTATTAATTATTTGGACAAAATTGCAATGGATTTAAACATGCAGCAGACTCAAGTTCAAAACTGCTCTCCAAAAATTTTGAGTATGATGTAACTTATTGTCCAAAATATTAAGGTAAATTAACACTAAAAATTAATATTTACTAACAAATTTACTCGAAAAAATGATTCTCTTCAACTTGAAGGTAATTAATTTAAAGTTCACTTGAACCAACACTCACTGACTCTTCTTTGTTATTGTACAGGTAAAACAGATTATAAGTCGTCAGTAGAACAATACACTACTTGTTAAAAGGAAATAGTCAGATTGATAATAAAATCATAATACATATATGATAAAAAAATAAGTAATGAATAATCAAATGACAATGAAAATAAAATAAATGATAAAAATCAATCACACTTGAGCGGCAGTGTATAATAGCATTTATGTTTTACAACAAAGTATGATGAACAATGTTTTAAAACAAATAACATTGTTACTAAAATGAAAAAATATTTATCTACGACCATGTCATAATGTATACATTACAGTTTCACAATTGATGCCAAAACAGCTGTCTTTTCGAAATTCTTTTTGAAACCCGTTGCATAATGAGCTCATTATAGTACAGGTTCTACATTATAACACGGGTTCTGGACCAATCAGAAGCATTTTTGATGGAATCAATATCGTAATTCAATATTGTGAAACTATCAGCGGATTTGATCAAACTGCTACACCAGTTGCTTTAACCTAACAATCTAATATAACTTCTTTTTTTTGTAGATTACGCCTTGGAGACTCTAGTTAAGGAGTATAAGACAAGTCAGATCAACAATATTATACACTAGATACCATAATTACTTCAATTAGTAGAAGTGAGGCTTAATTTTGATGTGAAAGGAACTCTTGTACACTATAAAAAGCTTTATCAACTAAATATTTCTTCAATTGTTTTTTAAATATTTCTATATTTTCAAGACTCTTCAAAAACTGCGGTAGCTTGTTGTAGAATTTCCTACCAATATAACTAGGTTTTTGTTTGAATAAGCTACTATTGTGACTCACCAAGTGATAATCTCCTCGGCTTCTTGTATTATAATCATGTACATCAAGATTTTGGTTAATATCATTCGTTTTTACATATAAAGTAGCTTCATACACATATAAGCAGGGTACAGTTAGGAGACCAAGTCTCTTGAACAACGGCCTACATGAATCTAATCTATTTACTCTTTCTATACACCTAACCGCTTTCTTTTGGATCTTAAACACCCTATCAAGATTTTGTTTTGATGAATTACCCCATACTAAGATAGCATACCTAATATGTGACAGTAAGAGCCCATGGTAAGCTGTAAAAAGTTACTTTTTGTCATTCAATCTAGCGAGCTGTCGCAGGACAAATACCCCAGATGAAATTTTACTACATATTTTCTCAATGTATGGAGTCCAGGTCAAGTTCTGAGATGAGAGGTTAGGTATCTCTGACAGTCACAGGTGAAATGAAATTATTTTAATTAAATGTATACTAGTGGTTGTAGATAAAATAGTGTATGCAACGATTTTATTTGGCCATTAAAGCACTCGTGAGATATTTATAACACTCGCATTCGCTCATGTTATAACTTACATCTAACTCGTGCCTTAATAAGGGTCAAAATAAAATCGTTGCATAAACTACTATAATATATTTTTATCAATTATTTATATACATTTCATTGTATATATAATTTACATTAAATAAATAATGGTGGAGAGGGCATTTTTACAGTAGAGTCTGTTGCATCTTCACATTCATTGTAATTTTATCACCCACTCACAGGTCTCAGACCTATGTGGGCTTCATCCTCCGAAAAAAAGTATTAAATTAATATGTATTATAGTATTAAGGTGTTTTCCACACAACATGTTTATCGAGAATATTGTTAAAAGTCTTAATTAAAAATTAATTTACCCGAAAACTATCGCATTTTTGTTATCTTCGCGGTGCACGATGAGCCAAAACAAAGTTGGTACAATAGATCTTAATTTGTCTTGGCTGTATGACAACAAGCCGCAGCTCAACAGTAGTAAACAGTCGGTTGTAGTAAATGCCAAAATTCAGATCACAATTTATTCCTGACGTCAATTTCGGTTAACCTTGCAGTCTCTAGAAGTTCAGAAATGATAAATGGATTACTACCAGAGAATTCAGAACAGAAAATGATTCCTCAGAGAATACTACCAGAGATAAGCTACGAACTCCTGGGTCTTCTTTGTAAGGGAGACCGATTGGATTGGCCACCAAACATACTGTTCTCTGCTGTAAAATCAGTTCCTGTTGGTTCGAACCCTACCTAAAACTGTAGGTCCAACTCATCATAAAATTGGCTACCAAAAAACTCTGTTCTCTGCTGAAAATCATTTCCTGGTGGTTCGGAACCTACCTAAAACTGTAGGTCTAACTCATAAATCTCCATCATCAATACTACCTTATGTTCGCTTAAGAAAAACGTACAAAAGCCACTATCAGCAAATAAAATCGTTCAATAGGCTACCTCAAAAAATTAGAGTTCTTCCAGTCGGGAGATTTAAGACTGTAGTTGACAAGTGGATTACATCCACTTATTCAATAAAGGAATTTATTGAATGTGATTTTATTTGTAGATTACGTCTTGGAGACTCCAGGAGTATAAGGCAAGTCAGATCAACAATTATAAACTAGTTACCATAATTACTATATCAATTAGTTGAGGTGAGGCTTAATTTGTTGATATGACTGGTTTTTAGGGTTAATTGTGACGACGCCATCTTGTGCAATTGTATTTTCTATATTGTATTTTTTGTTTTTATGTATTATTGTGACTTTGCCTATTACTGTTGTCAGTTTATTGACAATAAAGATACTGTAGTATTCATATAACTTGGCAGCGTGTAGCAGATGGGACATGCTACATCTGAATTCAGCATACTGCTGCCAAGTTATATGAAAACTACAGTATCTCATCTCATCTTATCTTATCTTATCTTCAATTCATCACCCAGGCACATGTCTATGATTAATGTGGGCTTTATTCTCTAAAAAGGGAGAAAATCAGGATAGAAAATAACATTGTATCACAACCTAGATGTTGAATTCCAATAGTTCAATAGAAACATGGCGATGAATTAACGAAAAACGCTGAATGTACAAAAAAAATTGAATTAATAATAAATTGTGATAAAGTGTGCGATCTTTAGGGCCCCTCTAATCTTTCGGAGTAATCTAAAAATAATTTGACATCTTGTGAACCCGGAATCCCCAAAGTAAGTCAAATCCCCCACATAGAAGTTGTTGTACGTACGTTTAAATAGATAATTTCATAACTTACGCTAATACTCCGTTTTATTCTCAGTTCACAACATATAGATCACAGACTAAAATGATAATGAATGTTTGCTTTTTTTCGTTCTTAAATCACTTACACTTCTTCTTATGTTTTATTGAGAGTCATCTGTTCTCAGAGAACAGCTCCTCTAAATAAAACATAGTTTTCTGATGAAAACCTTAAATTAATTTAGCACCTCTTTCTTACATTAATTCGAATAAAATAACTGCTAACGGCTTTTAAAAGGCTGGTTTAGTTACCTTCAGTTTCAAGAAAAGTTTTGTAACACCAACCATTGCTACACCTTAATGATCAAGAATACCGGTAGCAAATAGTAAAAAGCATTTAAAAATTAAGATAAATAGCCTACTTGATTTTAAAATTTCACAATGCTATAAAAAGTATAAAATAATTTAAGGATAGCAGGTATTTTTTCAGTTAGATAAAGATAAGCTACGAATTCCTGGTCCCTCTCTGTCAGGGTGACCGATTGGATTGACCAGCAAAAAAGACTGTTCTCTGCTGTAAAATCACTTCCCGGTGGTTCGGAACCCATCTAAAACAGTAGGTCTAACTCATCAATCACCATCATCCAACTCATTACCCTTGCACAGGTATTTGGGCTTCATCCTCCGGAAAGAATTAAGAAATTTAAATGAAACTGAATAAATATAAAGTAGGCTATTGAATACTTGATCTTATAAAGTAGAATTTGAAGCATTGTATTTTCCCTCTAAAAAGTTAATTTAAGTTGTCAATTTGTTGATGGCAATAACGAAGAAATCAATTGAAAAATAGAAATAACACTGTAAACAGGTAAAAAAGGATGCAAGATTTTGAAGAAGTTATTGATAGCTGCTCCCTTCCCTCAAATCTTCACGCTGAGATAAGTTGAATTATAAAAGTATAGTTTTTAAACAAGCACAATGCCGGTAGCAAATTTTAAATTGAGATAAATACCGGATTTGGAAATTTCAGAATGTCATAAACAGAATAAGATAATTCAAGAAATAAAAAGAAAACTAAGTAGATATCAAATAGTCTATTAAATACTTGATCTTATAAAGAAGAATTTGAATCATTGTAGTCTCTCTCTAGAAGGGCAATTTTTGCAGTTGGAATATTTGTTCATAGCAATGAAGAAATCACTTGAAAGGAAGAAATTACACTTTAAACAGGTGAAAAAGGAGTGCATAAGCTTTCAAATAAGTTATTGATTCTCACTTCAGAGTATTGCTTCACAGTCTGTTATTCTTCACACTGGAATAAGTTGAAATTTGAAAGCTTAGTTTTTAAGCAAGTACAATGCCCCTCTCCAATTGGAATAAGTTGAACTTTAAAAGTTCACTTTTCAAACAAGCAAAATGAGGGGCAGCACGTTCTGAAGTATATCCATTGTTATTTACATACCAGAACTGATATAAACTTTCAATTCTATATATATACTCGGTGGCTAGACACGCGTTGCTGCGATCTCATTAAAAAATCTCCTTGATTTTATTATTCGCCACCTCCCACTGAGGTTACATTTCAATTTAAACCTTCTAGGACTATTAAGGAGGCTCTTCCAGCTGATCAGAAATGCCTTCTTCCTTCTTTTCTTTCTCACTACCCTCTGAATGAAGAAAGTTTGGTTGTTATTTATTGAAGTTTTGCTGTTGCTATCTTAAGATAATTTGACATTTCAAATTTAAACCTCCTACAACTATTAGGGTAGAAACTAGGTTTTTGATTTTATTATTCGCCACCTCCTACTGAGACTACATTTCAAATTTCTAGCTGCATTGGGTAGCAGATTTCGTCAATCCGGCATAATTACATTTCACAGTACCCAGTCATATGTTTCCTACATGACTGCAAGGCTCCGACTACACGGTACATGCAAAGTCTTTGCATTCCAGGCAGCGTAAATAACGCCGGCAAGGGCACAGCCATCAGATTAAAAACTGTTGACTGTTTACTTTAAGGGTAAATTTGTCTTATTAACTTTTTATGTGAATTTAACGACTTGCAGTCAAATAACACATAATCAAATAACACATTATTCACATAAAAAGTTAATATTAACAACGCAATTCGTCATGGAACAAGAAATCCAGGAATAAATTTGTCTTTTTTGTGTCCTGATTTGCGAATCTAAACCATTCTCAAATCCAATTGAACACAACAAAAACTTTCAACATATCGGTCCAGCCGTTTAGGAGTTCATTGACATACACACGCGCAAGAATAATGTATCATAATATACATATTTTATCGTAATATATACATTATATAATAATTATGTATTTATATAACATGCATTGATCTACAAGCTGCTCAATTTTCGCTTTCTGGCCCTTCTTTGGTCCATGCTCATCAGGATTAAGCGTTTCTCTTTTATTCTCCCCTTCTTCCTTTTTTCTTCTCCTATTTTATTATCCCTTCTACTGTATGTCAGGAATGCAGTATATAATAATATATAGACTCATTCTCGTGCACAGGCTGTTTTGACAATGTGGTTCTTATTGTTTCATTGTATTATTAAAAGATAATTGTGTCGTTTGTACAAATATTTAAAAAATATTTTTGACGATGAAGCCCACAAAAGTCTGAGACCTGTGCGTAGGTAATGAGTTGGATGATGGTGATTGATGAGTTAGAACTACAGTTTTAGGTGGGTTCCGAATCACCGGGAAGTGATTCTACAGCAGAAAACGGAGTATTTTTGCTGGCCAATCCAGCATTACAATCAAATTTAAATTTGTCATTAAAAGTTTACTTTTCAAACATGGGCAGTACGCTCTGTAATATATCCATTGTTATTTACTGGAGCTACAATTTTAGGTGGGTTCCGAATAACCGGGAAGTGAATCTGCAGCAGATAACAGAGTATTTTGGCTGTCCAATCCAGAGTTTCCCAAAGTGTAGTCCGCGGACCCCCGGGGGTCCACGAGCCTAACCCAGGGGGTCCGCGTACTAGCCTGAGAAATTAAAAAAATAAGCATTTCAAAAATACATTTTTTTATCCAGTTCTCTTTGATAATAATTAGTAAAATGTAGTTTCCTCAAATCTAAATCATATTGCGATGGCAGCAGCGTGTAGTCCAAACATCATAAAAATCATATGTTACTCGTATTTACGCCTCTAAAATTGGTATGTCAGTGTCTCGTACAATAGTAATACTGTGAGAATGGGTCATTGGTAGGGAAGAGGTGTGGGGGGGAATAGGGGGTCCGCGACGACGGCTCGGTATGATCAGGGGTCCTTGGAGCCAATGAGTTTGGGAAACACTGGTCCAATCCAGCAATCCATTTGAATTTGTATTTAAAAGTTTACTTTGTCAAACAAAAGGGCATTGCGCTCTGAAGTATATCCATTGTTATTTACTGGAACTACAATTTTAGGTGGGTTCCTAATCACCGGGAAGTGATTCTAAAGCAGAGAACAAAGTTTGTTTGCTGTCCTATCCTGCAATTCGTTTGAATTTGTATTTAAAAGTTTCAAAATTCAAAATTCAGAATTCTTTATTTATTCCACCAAAATACAATATTTACAAAAAAATACACTTGAAAAAACTTACAGGAATACTCCTACGAAGACTACTAAGTTTACTTATCAAACAAAAGTGCATTGCGCTAAGAAGTATATCCATTGTTATTTACTGGAACTACAGTTTTACGTGGGTTCCGAATCACCGGGAAGTGATTCTACAGCAGAGAAGAGAGATTTTTTGCTGTCCAATCCAGCAATCCATTTGAATTTGTCTTTAAAAGTTTACTTTTCAAACAAAAGGGCAGTACGTTCTGAAGTATATCCATTGTTATTTACTGATCCATTATAATAATCGTGACAAGAAATTGTACGAAAAACCAGCGAATAGCTCAGTTATTCTTAATCAGCTCGCCAAGAAACTTTGAGATCTAGGTTAGCTATTTTGATATTACCTTTTTGTGCCAGCTTCTTGTCTATCCTCGTAAGCGAGAGAGAATGATTGCAACTTTATTTCCGAATCGGTCGCGTTTGAGAAAGTTTGACTCCGTAAAAAATCCGGATACACCTCGCGTCACACTCACTCACGCACACATGCACACGCGGGTGTCACGCGTTTTTTCGCGCGACTAGGAACGCAGCGTCGAAACTGTCGTCACACGGTTCCGCGCTGAACTGACGCGTTTTGCTGATATTTAGTCCCCGCGTTAAACAGGCCGGGCATGCGCGTGCCACACCACCTGTCAGCATGCCAAACCCCGCCCACCCCGCCACCTACTCACACAACTTTCAGAAACAACTTAGCTCCCAATTCACTCGTCGTCAAATTTTAAAATCGTTTAAATTTTTTTTCGGAGGTTGAAGCCCACATAGATCTGAAACCTGAGTGGGTAATGAATTGGATGATTGTGATTGATGAGTTGGACCTACAGTTTTAGGTGGGTTACGAACCACCGGGAAGTGATTTTACAGCAGTCTTTTTTGATGGCAAATCCAATCGGTCACCCTTTTAGAGTGCCCAGGAGTTTCGTAGCTTATCTCTGATTGAACAGATACCTGCTACGGCACTCGGCTGTCACTTCCCTTTAAATTATAATGAGTCAATCGAAATTAAAACAAACGAAAACTGGTATTAACTTAGCACACCAACTAATAACTTCCAGAAACAAAACGTAGCACACAAATGACTCGTCACAATTTTTACATTCCTGGATTTCTTGTTTCATGACGAACTGCGTTGTTAATATTAACTTTTTAAGTGAATTCAACGACTTGCAGTCAAATTTGAAAAATTTGAAAGTTTGAAAGTCAAATTTGCAGTCACTTGAAAAGTTAATTTGTTAAAAGTTTACATTATGTGAAGCACGGTATTCGAGTCAATCGAAATTAACGCTGTGGGCAGGGTTTTTGGTCATAATTTCTTTTAGAAGTTTCTTGTATTGACGGATATTTTTAAGTATTGAATCGTTATCTAGGATATTATTACGGTATTAAACTTTAATCTATTACTGTGAGAAAACGTTTTCTAGAAATTATTTTGAGAATATAGGGGTTCAAACTTGAAATTTTTCGGTAATTTGATATTGTTACGGTATTAAAATGTTATCTATTACTGTAAGAAAACTTTTTAAATAAATTATTTTTTGAAATATGGGGGATTTTAGTTGAATTTTTTTGGTTGGGGTAATTTGATATTGTTTCGGTATTGAAATGTTATCTATTGTTGCAAGAAGTTTTTTCCGTGAATTATTTTGTGAACTATACTGGTTCAGTTGAAATTTTTCGGTTTGTGAGGGTAATTGATCTCACCTACAAATTAATTAAAATGTTGACAATTTGTTATAGCTAAAAGACAATTTGGAGAATAAAATGACATATTTTTCATAGCAATCAAACAATTAGGCTTAGTTTTTCAGCATAATCTTTTTTTAAATTTAATTTTTTTAAATTTCAAAATTTTTTTGTAAAAATTGATTGTTTGATCAGAATGAAAAATATGTCATTTTATTCCCCGAGGTTTTAGTTATAGAAAAATGAAAAAAAAAAATAATTAAATAACTTGTAGGTGAGATGAATTGCCCTCAAACACCAAAACAATTTCAACTTTGAGCCCCCATATTTCTCAAATTTTTTTTGAAAAACGTTTTGTCATGACAATATAACATTTTAATTATGACCAATAACCCTGCGCACTGCTTTAAAATACTGTAATGATTCTGACATGAAAAAGAAACAATTAAGGAATTGAATAAATAACTAAATAAAAGAAAACTTTATTTTAATTATAAAAATCTTTTTCGCATTCAGAACAAACTGGGAATTGGAAAAGTGGAACTTGGGTTTGGGAAAAGTTTAGAAACATTTTTAGGGAATTATATATTAATGACTAATTAAGTTAATGTAGGAAATCGGGGATCGACAAGAAAGTAATGTAATTTTGTAAGGTGAATTAATTACTTATATTAAAATTATCACAACTACAATGGCATTTTCAGAATTTGGTGTTTTTCATTCAATTATTATTTAACGCATTTCTCTTAAATAATATGCTGACACATCACTAATCACAAATTATTTTTAAAGTACTCAACACTAACTTAATATGTATCGTACCTGAAAATGATAAAACTTGTACTATACTCAAATCACTTCATTACATAACTAATACTAGATATCACAAAATCATTAATTAAAAAAATACTAGACATTCCTTCTCTAATCATACAAAGGTTTTAAAGCGTAGTAATTCTCATTTAAGTTATATAGCCCTAATGTAAAATAGAGTGAAAAATGTACAACTAATATAATTTTTAAATGATAAATGAAAATTTCATAAAAACAGATTGCACACAAAACGAACATTTTTTGAAAAAATTGCCAGTTTCTAATTTTTTATAAATAGTTTGACATTGCTGTAAATAGTATGTATGTTTTCACTGGTCCGTCATCATGGGTTGCCAGACTGCACAATATAAAAATTAGTTTCTTTAGTCTACTTAATTACACTAAGTTAAAAATAACAATATCACTTACTTTTTCACCGGGTCCATGGATTGCACAAAGTTGAGAATAACTACATGAGAACTTGTTACTCATACTTTTTAACTGCTACTTAACTTGTTAACCTATACCTATTGACTGTGAACTTGAACTTATACTTGATGTGGTTGAAAACAACCAGATGTAAAACATTATAACAACTGTGAACTTGTTACTTACACTTGCTAACTGCTACTCAACTTTTTAGCATACTTTTTAGCAACTTATACTTGTGAACATAACATAACATAACCTAACCTAACCTAACTTTAGTTTTTCTGTGATGTGAATAATTCTTCTCAACTTGGTGAGTCATAATAGTAGGTTATTTAAACCTGGTTATATTGGTAGGAAATTCTATAACAAGCTACTGCAGTTTTTAGGGAGTCTTGTAAATACCGAAATATTAAAAAAAAACAATTGAAAAAATATTTAGTTTAAAAAGCTTTTTAGGCAAGGCTGCTAATGGTTGTACTGGTATTTATATGATTATATTTTATGCCAACATTAATAATGCAATTTATTTAAAAATTATTTGTAATTTGTTTTGGTAAATAAAATAACATGTTATAAAGAAAATTTGTAAACTTGTAACACAAATTGTTTTACATGCTTAACCTGAGTTTTCATCTGTAATGTAGCCTTCATTACAGATAATTCTGCTCAATAATTTTTCTCACTGTACTCATCTCAATGTGTAGTGATGATTTACAATATCCATTATCATTTACAGTATTACCTATTTCTTAGTTCAGTCTGTTATCTTCTTTTTATTGGACATATCATTGTACAGTACTTCTTTTAACTTTTGTTTGGTTTTGTAAATTGTATGATATAGGTTTGGGTAAGGGACTATTCACAGTCTTGTCTGAAACCAAATAATGAACTTCATTCATCTATCTATTAACAATGCTAAAAATATTAGATAAAATGAGTTAAATGAGATTAACAACAACTTATAAAAAACAAACAAAATGAGATGAACAATTGAATAGCAATAGATTTGAAACTACAAAACACATCGACTACTATACTCATGGAGGTACAAGAAAGTGGAAGGAACATAGTCAGAAAAGTGTAGCTGACACCATCTTTAGCAGCTATAGATATACAGCAATGTTGTTGTAGTTGTTATATTATACATTTATGAAGATCTATGAACTCTACTATTGCTATCTTCAAAGATGGCCGCCCCTCTCCACTTCATTGTAGATTAAAGCCTTAAATAGCATTAAAGTGATCAATATGATTGCTAAAACTTGATGTTTTCAAAAAATCATTTTGAGAAGCAAATCGTTTTCCATTGATAAGCATAGTTCAAACGTTTGAACTGACATGAAAGTGAATCTTTTATAAATGAACTACTGTAGTATTCATATAACTTGGCAGCATGTAGCAGATGGGTTTTCAGCAATTCCATTCTAGATAATTTAGAAATAAGTGCCCATATAGGTGTGCAGTCCATTGTCCAATTTTTAAATCAGTTGAAATTAACTATAAATAGTAAAAAATGCCAATACCTTCAATTCAAAAACAAACATAATTTAAATGAAGATAGGGCTATAAACGTGTTTGTAAACGATAATCAATTAGACCAGGAAGAAAAAATTGCATTTCTAGGAGTTATGTTGGATAGACGATTGACCTGGACTCCATACATTGAGAAAATATGTAGTAAAATTTCATCTGGGGTATTTGTCCTGCGACAGCTCGCTAGATTGAATGACAAAAAGTTACTTTTTACAGCTTACCATGGGCTCTTACTGTCACATATTAGGTATGCTATCTTAGTATGGGGTAATTCATCAAAACAAAATCTTGATAGGGTGTTTAAGATCCAAAAGAAAGCGGTTAGGTGTATAGAAAGAGTAAATAGATTAGATTCATGTAGGCCGTTGTTCAAGAGACTTGGTCTCCTAACTGTACCCTGCTTATATGTGTATGAAGCTACTTTATATGTAAAAACGAATGATATTAACCAAAATCTTGATGTACATGATTATAATACAAGAAGCCGAGGAGATTATCACTTGGTGAGTCACAAT
This sequence comes from Conomelus anceps, assembly GCA_948455865.1. Lineage (NCBI taxonomy): Eukaryota > Metazoa > Arthropoda > Insecta > Hemiptera > Delphacidae > Conomelus > Conomelus anceps. The sequence goes on along the minus strand of OX418218.1, from coordinate 4,345,044 downwards.
AGTAGCTTATTCAAACAAAAACCTAGTTATATCGGTAGGAAATTCTACAACAAGCTACCGCAGTTTTTGAAGAGTCTTGAAAATATAGAAATATTTAAAAAACAATTGAAGAAATATTTAGTTGATAAAGCTTTTTATAGTGTACAAGAGTTCCTTTCACATCAAAATTAAGCCTCACCTCAACTAATTGAAGTAATTATGGAATCTAGTGTATAATATTGTTGATCTGACTTGTCTTATACTCCTTAACTGGAGTCTCCAAGACGTAATCTACAAAAAAAAAAAAAAAAAAAAACATCTGAACTCAACATACTGCTGCCAAGTTATATGAAAACTACTATACTTAGTTCTAGAATTACTCAGTTCTGGAATGTATAATAACCTATCTACAAATTTGATAGTCTTTTTTCTTATCCCCTTTCTTTTCTCTATTCTTCTTCACTTTCTTTTTTGCTACTTCTACTCTGCCAACTTCTTATTTTTCCTCTTCTTCATCACCACCAGGGTGTCACTTTTAAAATTGCAGTAATATAGCCGCGAATGACGTCACACCACACACAGTAGGACCTTGCTTGCTTCCATTCCCAGTTACACTTTTCCAACATTGGTGGTGTACGTTATTCCCTCCCTTTTCTTACACCTCCTTGATTGTAGAATACCCTATTTGTACCAACACTTATTTTGATTTTTTGTTCACCCCAAACTCTGATATAACAGTCAATTTTGGTACTACATCATTTATCACTTTTCAAGTAAGTTTTTGGAGATTGTTCAAGTAATCAACCTCACATTTGATTCAGTCTTTGTTAAAGTTTTTAGAAACAGTCACTTAGCCTTGTGATAGCGACTGTTGTGTGTTGATAAGCTCCACTTAGTTTTGAAGTAACGGGCGCACAAAGCGCAAAAGAACATTTCTTCCTGCTGCTGATGTCTAGCTGCAACGTGTCGCTCCAGAATGGGAAGAGTGGTGAATGTTTTCTCGCAGTACTTGCATAGGTAACGATCGGACAAGCGCAATTTCGGGATGGAGTTCATTTCTGAAAGCAAAATAAATGAATTAAATACTAAATTAGTTTTAAATACTAAAGTGTGTTAATACAGATGTGAATTCTTAAAAAGATGTTCCAAGTGATGGGGTGATTACGAAAAATGCCCCATTTTGAAGTACTTTTGATAAAAAACGAAGATACTTACAAAACGTTTGGACCATTCATAAGAATAATAAATTAATCATGCTTATAATTCAAGCAATCAAGCAAAGTCTTACTGCATGGGATCTGACACCATTCGCGGCTATATCACCACCAATTTCAAACTAAGCAGTTCACTTCTACCACAGAGCATAGAATAACATTTTATTCAAAGCTCTGTGACTTTTACAAGATCCCACTTTCATGCCAGTTCAAATGTTTGAACTACGATCATCATCTGTGGAAAACAGCTTCTAAAAATGACTTTTGAAAACATTTAGGATTTATTTATTCATTTAAGTAACATACAATCAATGTGAATACAACAGGCTGTTGCCCAATATGATCTCACAAAATTTTAGGTTTGTTTCACTACAAATTCCAACTTGAGCACAATAATTCACAAGTTTTTTATAGAAAAATAATTTTGATTTCACTTTTAACAAAGCACTATCACAGTTCAAAAAAGTTTATATAATTTTGAATTTTGCAGTTGTATTGATCACTTTAAATGCTAATTATAAATTTAACAGGTTAGTTTTGAAGGAACTGACAAATATACAGAAACAAAATTTATTAATTTCGAATTCCTCAATGTGCTATTAGTTAATAAATACAATATAATTAATAGCACATTGACAAATTCGAAATTAATAAATTCTGTTTTTTATAAATTTGACAATATAAAGTGTAGAGTGGCCGCCATCTTTAAAGATAGCCGAGGAAGAGTTCATAGATATAATACATAACAACTAAAAAAACATTGGTGTATATCTATAGAGGAGTATAGCCACTGTAAGTCGCCAGATAGCCACTCAAGATGGCGTCGCCTACACTTTTCTGACTTCATGCTCCTTCCACTTTCTTATACCTCCATTGTGACAGAACTGTTTTTTGAGTATCAGCTTATGAGTTAACCTGAATACAAAAGATGGCAGACATTGCCAACATATGTATTCTAGTTCTAATTTTCTAGGTTAGGATAGGTTCGGTTACAGCCGCCATCTTGACTTGTACACCGATGGGATTGACATATTTTTCCTGTCATTAAGAAGATTCTCAGCTTATAGTGGCACATGTATACTAATGTGTCAACTGTATATGAAGCTATAAACAAAAATATTCACAGAAATAAATTGAGTGACAGAGCATTTACTGGTAGAATCAAAACTTAGGCCTACTCATTGATTGATTAGCTTGACAAAAATTGATCAGCACAATGAGCACAAATGCGTCTCTGAAACCGACCGCATATTGCTAGGTAGCACTTGACACATATTTGCTGAGTTTTTCTATCACTACTTGGTGGACACCTCTGACATGTTTTCCTTTTCTGGAGACGATTCTCAGACACACTTTCAACCATTGCCTCATTCTTCACCATCTTCCCATTTTCAGCTCCATTTGGATGGTTCACTTCATATTCAAAACACAAACAATAAAGAGGAACAGTCACCAACTAGCCTATTTGTATTTACACAAAAATAGTAATGTAAAGTGGGTAGGCATATATGTAATTTAGAAAGAAAAATAAACAGCAATAAAACATCTATAATTGGAATTAGAAATAAGTCGTTTGCAACTATTTAGTTTTGATAAAAACTTAAAAAGCACTTTTTAGTGGAAATTATGACTCACGTTATGGCGTGACGGCCGTTTCACTGGGGTTTTTTGGAGGATGAAGCCCACATAGGTCTGAGACCTATGCGTGGGTAATGAATTGGATGATGGTGATTTTACAGCAGAGAACCCAAGTCTTTTTTGCTGGCCAATCCAATCGGTCACCCTTACAAAGAGCGCCCAGGATTTTTGTAGCTTATCTCTAATTGAAAAGATACCTGCTATGGCACTCGGCTATCACTTCCCCATCGTGGGTCGTCTGACGATGCTCCTAATATCAGAATGAAACGGCTGTCATGCCATAACCTGAGTCATAATTTCCACTTAAAAATGTTTTTCAAGTTTTTATTATATTTTAGTGGAAACAAGATGGATCTTCAACATCATAATTTAGTTTTAATATGAATATGTGACCATTCTTGTAAATTATACAAGTTTATCAAAAATATCGGCGTTCTAACACTTCTTTTTTTATTGCGGATGATGCCGACATGAGTCAGGAGACTTGTGCGTGGGTAATTTTTTTTAAGATTACGTCTTGGAGACTACAGTAATGAGGTGAATGGGTGAATGATGAAAAACATCCATGGCTGAATGAGATTTGAACCCAAGGCTGCGGGAAACGAAGCCAGCCAGAGCCGTATCTTATCACAGACAAACGCTCCAACCAATTGCGCCACCGTTCCAACACTTTATATTATTCGTATACAATTAACAGTAAAAATTATTAAATCAAATGAAAAATCACTTCCCGTTGGTTCGGAACCCTCCTAAAACTGTAGTTCCAACCCATCAATCACCATCATCCAATTCATTACCCACGCACAGGTCTCAGAGCTATGTGGGCTTCATCCTCCCAAAAAAAGAAGTTTTGCTTTTGTTTATTAGCTCTTGTGGGCACACAATTTCAATCAATCTGTTTTGTTGATATTAACTATTTGTCGTAAATTTGACTTGCAGTCGCTTTTAAATTGTGAACATACAATAAATCATGTAAGAAGCTCATGTAATAATTGTGGTAGATATGCAACAAGGCCTTGAAGATGAGATCCAATAGCTCAAAAACGTTCGGTCAAATGTGAGTACATTTATTATATATTCACAATTTAAAACTGACTTCTTTGACTGCCTTGTATTTTCTTTGCTTTTCTCTAACTGAATCCATTGTATTTATTCCACATGAATAAATAAATGAATGGCATATTTGGAAGAAAAGGAAGGTACTGTAGTATTCATATAACTTGGCAGCGTGTAGCAAATGGAACATGCTACATCTGAACCCAACATACTGCTATCAAATTGTATGAAAACGATACTTTCGTATCTACCCTACCGAAACAATCAACTATAGTCTGTTCAGCGAGACTACGGAGTGGAGTAAACAAACATGTGCGTGCGTGCAAGCCGAGACTCAACGAAGCCCGATTCACACACAGCCTAGTTTTCGAAACGCATCGAACAGGTAACAGGCCTACCCATTGAAAACGACTTTCAATAATCATTTTCAAACGCCTACTTGGATAATACTTATTATTTATTGTAAATGGAAATAGATACATGAGAATAATGAATTATATGAATGAGATGGCTATTTTCTTATTTTCAATGCTTAGGTAATGTATCCAAATATTCAGCAATCACTGGTATCACTATTATTAGAATTGTTCATAAATTTGTCGATTGAATTATTTTTACCTATACGTTTGAAATGAAAATACTGACTTGATAACTGAATTTAAAATCTAATATGTTCTTGAAATAATGCAGTAATAATTTATTTATTTCACAAACTCGAAGTGCGACATCAGCTGTTGAATGAACAGGAGTTGGCAATGAATGTGAATAGGCCGACCGACCGATGCCAGTACAATTCTCGGAATTCCTCACTCACACACATGCAAAGTTTGTTTACTTCATTCCGTAGGCTCGCTGAACAGACTATAATACTTTCGATATAAAAAATCGATATATGTACCAACTCTAACCTATTGACTATCGATTCTCTCAGTCGATTATTTCGATTGGATAGAAATGGAAGTGCAGCCAGGATTGATATAGGATAACAGTATTTGAAAAATAGACGTTCCAAGAAAAAAATAATATAATACTGTTTTTACTTACATTGGATATAAATACAAGATTATTTCTTCTGAATATTATTGCTTGAACCATAGCTTAACACTAATATCATAATCACTTTGTCTTATCACTAAAGCCCGTATTTATAAGCCTGCCTTGAAGCCTCGGTTTCATAAAACACGGTTTTGGACTAAATGGACAGCGGACAGGGCCGCATACACTACAATATACAAACTTGATTTGCTTTCGAAATATAGTTTATAATAATATAATATGATAACTTTCATTGTAGTGGTGAAGGTGGTATGTGGAATAATAAGACGAAGTTGTCACCATCACATTTAGTGAGATACTAGTTTCGGTTGTTATACCATTATCAATATCAAACTTTTTGTTTTTGTTTTTTTTCTCTCTCTTTTTTCGGAGGATGTAACCCTCATAGGTTATTTGCAGAGGACTCGTTAAATAAACAAGTCATAGTTCATTGTCTCTTGCCTTATCTCATGCGAGCACTTGTTGCTTTACCTCTTTTATTCTCATTCATCAATTTTTTCGGAGGATGAAACCCACATAGGTCTGAGCTCTGTGCGTGGGTAATGAATTGAATGATATTGTTGAGTTGGACCTACTGTTTTAGGTGGGTTCCGAACCACCGGGAAGTGATTTTACAGCAGAGAACTGTCTTTTTTGCTGGCCAATCCAATCGGTTACCTTTACAAAGATGGCCCAGGAGTTTCGTAGCTTATCTCTGATTGAACAGATACCTGCTACGGCACTCGGCTATCACTTCCCTAGAGAGTTTGAGATTGATAATGGTATAACAACCGAAACTAGTATCTCACTATTTTTAATAAATGTGGTTGTGACAACTTCGTCTTATTATTCATTAATATGATAATTTATTACGGAAAAAGTTTATAGATTCTACTTTTGTAATTTTTATTGTATTTTTATATTTTTGTTCATGTATGTGTTTGTTTTGTATGATTAAATAAATAAATATTCGGTCGATTACAAATAGTCGGCTATTATATTCATATTATCCTTTGCTATACATAATCTGATTTCAATAATAAGTTGGAATTCAATCTATAATTAGCAACAACACGACATCTTGATTCTCGCGAGTTTTCAGGCTGATAACCTATTAAGACTACCAAAGTGGAAACACGCTGGAGATGAAGGTTTCATATTGAGCGTGTGTCCACTGTTGTAATGTTGTCGGATACTATCCCGATATCTCACCTACTAGCTGGACCGATCAAGATGGCGTGTAGTTGGGAAATTATATGTTGACTTCCAACTTATTATTGAAAGCAGATTATGCATGGAAGAATATATCTGCATATAATAGCAGGTTGTATACACATAACTAATCGAACATATATACTATATTTATATTTATATAGAATGACAATGGAGTGAAGATGCAAGAAAAGAAGTCCAAATCTACTCTCTTCACATATTTTGACCAAAATCTATATTGTCCAAAACAATGAGCTTAATTTACACTGACAAATTATGTTCACTGTAAAACATCACTCCAGAAAAATAAAATGTTTATTTTTCAAAAGACTATTAATTCAAAAGTTCACCCCACACTAACACTGGAACACTAAAAACAATCAATAGTTTCTTTGTAGTGGCGAAGGCGATATAGTGGAAGGTATCCATAATGAATAATAAGACAAAATTGTCACAACCACATTTATTAAAAATTTTTTTTGAGGATGAAGCCCACATAGGTCTTGGACCTGTGCGTGGGTAATGAGTTGGATGATGTGATTGATGAGCTGGACCTACAGTTTTAGGTGGTTCCGAACCACCTAAAAGTGATTTTACAGCAGGGAACAGTGTCTTTTTTGCTGGCCAATCTAATCGGTCACCATTACAAACAGGTCCTATTAGAACGCAGCTTATCTCTATCTGATTGAACAGATACCTGCTACGGACGCAGCTATCACTTCCCTGAGAAACTAGATAATAACAACCGAAACTAGTTACTCAATATTTTTAATAAATGTGGTTGTGACAATTTCGTCTTATTATTCATCAATCAATAGTTTATATCATATTAAAAACTGTAGTTTATATAATATTTAGATAAAAAATTTTGAACCGAAATTACTATAATAATACTATTATTATGAACTGTATTTCGAAAGAAATCTAGTTTGCCCCTAGTTTGTATATAGTGCTCCATCCGCTGTCCGTTCAAATCCGCGTTCTAGGAAACCAAGGCTTTATAATCCTACCTTGAACCTTCCTCCACTCAAGGGATACTTGAAAATCCTTATGAGTGAATGCTTCTCAAGCATCCCTTGAGATAAGGAAGCCTCAAGGTCGGTTCATAAATACGGGCCTTCAAACAGTAGAATTAGTGCCACAGAAAATTGCTCTGATTGAACGATTTCAAGTACTGCTGAACGTTGCCATGTTCTTTGTCAATATGCTTTCTCAAGCAGGCCTTCGTCGAAAAATTAACACTACACAATAAGCACCAACTGTGCACTTCGAAAAAGTGCTTCCGTAAGTTGGACTTACTGCCAAAGTCCCTCAGACAAAGTTCGCAAGCAGTGCCACCGTTATGCCTATTTTTGTGCACATTTAAGCCTTGCAGATTCTTGAATACCGCACCACATTCAGAGCACACATAGTCTGAAATCAAAATTAAAACAAAATTAGCAATGTGTTCCACTATTGAAGAGAAAATTAATAAAATAGGTTATTAATAAAAAATTTAAAAACACTTACACTATAGGAAGAACATGCAATGAAAGTGTTAGAGGTAATCTGGTTTCCTAATAAATTAAATATTTGTATGTACATACAAATTATGTATGTTGTACTTGTGTCAAAAATGGGTACTAATGCAATTTTGAAAATAAAATTAGATTTCAATTTCAAAGAAAGCTACTACTTTTTTTGAGGATGAAGCCCACATAGGTCTGAGATCTGTGCGTAAGGTAATGAATTTGATGTTGAAGATTGATGAGTTGAACTGACAGACAGTTTTAGATGGGCTCCGAACCACCGGGAAGTGATTTTACAGCAGAGAACAGAGCCCATGATGTCCACATAGATTGTAGACCTTTTTTTTGTAGATTACGTCTTGGAGACTCCAGTTAAGGAGTATAAGACAAGTCAGATCAACAATATTATACACTAGATACCATAATTACTTCAATTAGTTGAGGTGAGGCTTAATTTTGATGGCTTTTAATCAGTTGGATGAAGGTGATTGATGTGATGAACCTACAGTTTTAGGAAGGTTCCGAAACACCAATGATATTCCAAGTACAGTCTTTTTTTACTAGTCCATCCAATCGGCCATCCTTACAAAGAGGACCCAGGAGTTCGTAGCATATTGAACTGAACCTGCTACGGCTTCCGGCTATCACCTCCCTAAAACCGCATTTCTTTAGAGAACCGTATTTCACTACAAAGTAAGTATTTCTTACCCATAAATGTATTTCGTACTTGTGTCAAACATGTGTATTAATGCTATTTTGGAAATAAATTTGATTTGAATTTCAAAGAAATTTACTACTAAATTGGTCTAAAAAACATTTCTAGTTTTTACTTTCATGCACTCAATCATTGAATTCCTCTAAAATGTTGAAAAAATACCAGATAATGTAGATGATGGATAATGGTGGAGTTCATGGGAACCTTCTCATTTACCGGTAAATGTTACCGGTGGCGTCTGATTGGTCCATTCAAATTCATAGAAGTTTAAAAAAATGAATAGACAAATCAGATGCCACCGGTAACATTTACTGGTACATGAAAATGATCCCATGAACTCAACCAATGTTATTTTAGAAATAAAACGGGATTTAAATTCAACAGAAAGCTACTAATTCAACAGAATGGGCCGAAAAAACGTTTTCTATGAAGATTTTGCTTTCATGCACTCAATCAATGTATTCTTTTAAGATGTTGAGAAAATGTTGATGAATGTAGATAATTTTTCTGGTATAACTAACTATACAGAGACTCGATACAGAGACCTCTCTTCGTTCGGTCAATTATTGTGATTGCATATCATATTATTTTTCCAAAGCAGGAGGAACGAATGTGTGTGTGTGTGTTTGTGTGTATGCGTGTCTGTGTTTCAAGTACAGTATCAATAATGTAGACGTATGTTGACTAATGTTGACAATACGGCCATAATTGCGATTACTTCCGTATTGCAGATTAGAGTATTTATTTTTCCCAAGAAAGGTGGAATCTTTCCACACTCCCTCATGCTCTTTCTCTCTCTTATCAGACCTAACAATATAATTTGGATATCCAATTTAAATTTTGTGAAGAAAGCAGTTGCGGGCAATATCATGTGGCATTTTTGCTTGATTGTGTTTTTCTTTGAGGATAAAAGTACCAGTACCAGATATTGCAAAAAATGAATAAACACAGAAATAACATCAATTTGATTATTTTTATTTAAACAAAAACATAATTTTAAATATTGTATACAGCAATGTCATCTTCTTTTTTTGTAGATTACGTCTTGGAGACTCCAGTTAAGGAGTATAAGACAAGTCAGATCAACAATTATACACTAGATGCCATAATTACTATATCAATTAGTTGAGGTGAGGCTTAATTTGGATGTGAAAGGAACTCTTGTACACTATAAAAAGCTTTATCAACTAAATATTTTTTCAATTGTTTTTTAAATATTTCTATATTTTCAAGACTCTTTAAAAACTGCGGTAGCTTGTTGTAGAATTTCCTACCAATATAACTTGGTTTTTGTTTGAATAAGCTACTATTGTGACTCACCAAGTGATTATTTCCTCGGCTTCTTGAATTATAATCATATACGTCAAGATGATCATGTACTTCAGACCAAGCAGTGAATATTAAATTATGATTTAGTATGAGCGACATAATAATCAAGATTTTAATCTTATACTTTATTATAAGAAACAAACTCTTAATGACTGCATTCCTGGGAACCTTACCGGTAACTGGTAAATGTTACCAGTGGAGTCTAATTAGTCTTTTCTAATTTTCAACGTTTAGAAATTTGAATAGACCAATCAGACGCCCCCGCTAACATTTACCAGTTACCCATTAAGTTACCCATGAACTTAACGATTGTTAAGAATTACGTAATAGTTCCAAATAACTTTAGTTATTGCACTGAAATTCTGGTAGAATTGATTTAAAATTAAGGGTAGAACTGGCAATATTGAAATAATAAGGTCACTTATATTTCTAAATTATTAAATATATATATATTTCAAATTAATTTTTGGCTTAATTAATGTGAGAATTGCATGCTGATAATCGACTAGACCAGGAGGAAAACATTGCATTTCCAGTTTTGTTGGATAGGCGATTGACCTTACATTGAGAAAATATGTTGTAAAATTTCATTTGGGGTATTTGTCCAGCAACAACTTGCTAGATTAAATGACAAAAGTTACTTTTTACAGCTTACCATGGTCTTTTAATGTCACATATTAGGTATGTTATCTATTATGGGGTAACTCATCAAACAAAACCTAAACAGCGTGTTTAAGATTCAAAAGAAAGCTGTTAGGTGTATGGAAAGAGCAAATAGGTGAAATTTATGTAGACCGTTGTTCAAGAGACTTGGTCTTGCCTTGTTTGTATGCGTATGAAGTTACATTATATATAAAAAAAATAGTGATATAAACCGAAATCTTGACATGCGTAGTTATATTACACGAATTGGGGAAGTGATAGCGGTGAGCCGTAGCAGGTATCTGTTCAATCAGGTAGAGATGAGCTGTGTTCTCCTGGGCACTCTTTGTAAGGGTGACCGATTAGATTGGCCAGCAAAAAAGACACTGTTCTCTGCTGTAAAATCAATTATCTGTGTAGGTCCAGCTCATCAATCACCATCATCCAACTCATTACCAACGCACCGATCTCAGACCTATGTGGGCTTCATCCTCCAAAAAAAGGAAATATCACTTGGCGAGTCACAATAGTGGTTTATTCGATCAAAAACTTAGTTATATTGGTAGAAAATCCTATAACAAGCTACCGAAGTTTAGAGTCTTGTAAATATCGGAATATTAAAAAGCAACTGAGAAAATATTTTTAGTTGATAAAGGTATTTATTGTGTACAAGAGTTCCTTTCAGATTAAAATTGATCCTCAGCGCAACTTATTTAAATTTATTGTAATTGTGGTAAATAGTGAATAAAAATGGTAATATTGTAAATAATATATTGTTGATCTGACTTGACTTTTCTTATACTCCTTAACCGGAGTCTTCAAGATTTAATCTTCAGAAAATGATTAGATGATAGTTTAATAAATGAAGCCAGGAAAAGTGAGGGAAAGGAAAACTAATTAAAAGCAAGAAATTAAAAAAGACAAGTCAGATTGTTGAAAAATATGAGACAGTGGGATAGATTGCCATGCTGGGAATGGTAGAAATGAACTTAGACATTGCTTTTTCAACAGCTTTACTGGACAAGTACTTATATGGGATTTATTAACACTGTTAGTTTGTTTTATTATAACTTCTTCTCAGGATTGTGTGTTGATTACAAGGTTGTACGCATTACTCAACGCATTTCTTGATTTAGACGTGATGTTTAGGAACTAAGAATTTGAATAAAAGTAATTCGCATATACATTAAAGATAAAGGTTATAGGATGAAATAATTCTCATATATAATCTAACCTATAAGTTTAATAAATTATTATATTAGATGTTGTAGATCCATCTTACTTTTTTACTTGATATTTAAACATATATAACTGATGAAAAAAACTCTACTGGTGAATTTAATACGTTCTTATTCGTGTGATAGCTATTTCGCATTGGTGTAATGCTTCATCAGACACAGTTGGAGGTCTACTAAATCAGGTAAGGATTGGGGTTATGGTTGTGGGAGAGGTGGGAAGATGAGTGGATGAGAAGGCTTGACGATTTTGTAATTATGCAATCAAGCAGAATGGGTGGATTGATTACAGTGGCGTAGCCAGGGGTGGGCCCATGAGGCCTAGGTCCCATCCAAAATTTCAGAAATAAAAAATTCTCAAATAACTAATAGATAAGGACTTATTAAAGCCGAAGGGTTCTATCTGTATTTTATTATAACGAAAAGAATACAGAAACCCTGATTGTGTAATAAAATATAGCTACAGTTATAGTCAGATTAATATATTGTTCAAATATTGCCTCAATATTTACTCATATAGAAACTTCTAGATTCTTTATTTAGGTGCTCAAATGGATAATTTTGATTTTAAATGAGCTGCGAAAACGAATAAAACATGTTAGAAAATTGTAACTACCATAATTATTGAGATTTTACATGAAATAAAACGCAAGTTTGAAGTGATTTAACTTTGATAAATCACCTTTTTGAATAAACTAATCTTGTAGAAAATTTAGTTTTGAAGTAAAATTCTGTATAACCCACTAGTCTAAACGCACCCAAAATTCACGAAATCGGGTAATGAATTGGATGATGGTGATTGATGAGTTAGACCTACAGTCTTAGGTGGGTTCCGAACCACCGGGAAGTGAATTTACAGCAGAGAACAGAGTCGTTTTTGCTGTCCAATCTAATCGGTCACCCTTACAAAGAGCACCCAGGAGTTTCGTAGCTTATCTCTGATTGAACACATACGTGCTACAGCACTCGGCTATCACTTCTCGATGTGTTCTGTAAATGTGGAATGGGTATTTGGGTATGTGATGGCTCTTGTATGTTCTTTAAATCTAATATCAAAACTGACACTGTATTTCTAATTAAATTATGATTTTCACTCACTTATACTGGAAGGATGCATTTCGATTCTAGAAAGAAGCTTCGTCAAACGCTAAAAAAGCTTCTCTTTAGAAGCGAAATGCATCTTTCCAGTATAAGTGAGTGAAAATCATAATATTTAAATAGAGATACAGTGTCAGTTTTGATTTTAGATTGTTCTTCCACTATTTTGTCATGGAAAACATCACAATCTTTAAATCTAATGGTATATATTCTACCTGTTTGTTCATAAAAAAAAAATAACTAAAAGGACTATATTTGTATTTTTATAAATTTGATATTGCTACAATAGTGTGTTTTTCGCTTTATTTATTACACAATCAAGTAAAGATACAACAGGCACAGCCCACAACTGCTTTCTTTACAAATTTTTAATTAAAAAATCCAAATTTTAGGTTATGTTCAAGTTAAACTAAGAATTTCACTTTGTAGTACAATTACTGATTTTTCCAAAACCAAATTTTCAATTATTGAACAGAATAAAATATATCTGAATTAGTATTGATGAATGGGTAAGTGCGTTTTGTAGAAATAATGTGTTCTGCAAAAGCGGAATAGGGGATTTCTTTAAATCTCTAGTGGTAAATGTCCTTCCTGTTTGTTCATAAAACACGACAAACAGGCATAACACTTACCACTAAATTTAAAGAACATACACCACCCAACCATTCAACATTTGCAGAGCCCATCATTACAACAAGCCTATGGAAGGCTTGTGAGGTGTCTGAGGAAGTATTACTTCAATGCGAAACAGTTATCACGAAAATAACAGGGAAGTGATAGCCGCGAGCCGTAGCAGGTATCTGTTCAATCAGAGAGATAAGCTGCGTTCTCGTAGGTCCTGTACGTAACGGTGACCGATTAGATTGGCCAGCAAAAAAGACACTGTTCTCTGCTGTAAAATCACTTCCCGGTGGTTCGGAACCCACCTAAAACTGTAGGTCCAACTCATCAATCACCGTCATCCAACTCATTACCCACGCACAGGTCTAAGACCTATGTGGGCTTCATCCTCAAAAAAAAAAAAAAAAAAAAAAAAAAAACAGTGTTAAATTCATTGTAAAGTATTTTTTTAAATTATAATATTTCCTTATTTAAAAGCTCCAATATACTCAATAATTGAATATACTCAAAACTCACAGCACATAAATCAATAACTGACCAAATCACCATCATCCAACTCATTACCCACGCACAGGTCTCAGACCTATGTGGGCTTCATCCTAAAAAAAAAAAAAACTAGGTCTATATGTTGAGAATTATTGAAAAACACAAATAATCAATTAGTTGAACCAAATTATTTCTGAAATACTGTATGATCTTTTCTCCTTGAGCTCGAAAGGAGCTTTAATTGTATTAGATTAACAACACACATTATCAGTAACAAGCTGCTTTGCCCAGCAATTTTTACATCATTGCACAATCGAAAAAATAATCAGCTAAAAATAGTAAAATTTCTGCACGAGTCTATCTGCGCAGATTTCTATCTGATCGAAATTTGTTATACTTATATAAAAAACTTTTTTAGCAAAACGTTTTAGAAATGGAAGATTGCCAGAATGAATTTAGAGGAATTGATCTTCCACAAACTATGATTACTGTGATTATGAAGATAGCTATGCACATGGACGGATTTTTAAAAATCCTTTTAGTATACAGTAAAAGAAAACTATTGAAGCGGGTGAAGTAGAAGGATACTCAACTGCAACCCATATCAGATTTTTCAGTTAATAAATCTGAATCTAATCATTCAAATTCAATAGATTAACAACTATTCAGAGCTAGGTGGATATTGGAGATATTACAGTGCTAGTGAATGCCAGAAAAGCGTGGTCCACTGATTGTTTCATTCTATTAAAACATAAAAATATTCATCTTATTTATAATTATTAACCTTTATTTTTTATTTATTGACATATATTGACCTTATTTATTATTATTGTTATGAAAATTATTATTATTGACCGAACGAACAGAGATCTACGTTTCAAGTCGACCGTTTTGCATTTGTCTGTTTGTCTATCTTTAACGCATTTACGGCTAAAAGCGCGGAACAAATTACATGAAATTTTGCATGGAAGCTCATTTTGAATGTCCAGCGATGTAAGTATTTTCAAGATTTGCTTGCATTTAAAGGATATTTAAAAGGAAAAAAGGGTAAGCACACATGATTTTGCATGGATCTTCTTCTAAGGAATATCCAGCGATGTAAGGATTTTCAAGATTTGCTTGCATTTAAAGGATATTTAAAAGGAAAAAAGGGTAAGCACACATGATTTTGCATGGATCTTCTTCTAAGGAATATCCAGCGATGTAAGGATTTTCAAGATTTGCTTGCATTTAAAGGATATTTAAAAGGAAAAAAGGGTAAGCACACATGATTTTGCATGGATCTTCTTCTAAGGAATATCCAGCGATGTAAGGATTTTCAAGATTTGCTTGCATTTAAAGGATATTTAAAAGGAAAAAAGGGTAAGCACACATGATTTTGCATGGATCTTCTTCTAAGGAATATCCAGCGATGTAAGGATTTTCAAGATTTGCTTGCATTTAAGGGATATTTAAAAGGAAAAAAGGGTAAGCACACATGATTTTGCATGGATCTTCTTCTAAGGAATATCCAGCGATGTAAGGATTTTCAAGATTTGCTTGCATTTAAGGGATATTTAAAAGGAAAAAAGGGTAAGCACACATGATTTTGCATGGATCTTCTTCTAAGGAATATCCAGCGATGTAAGGATTTTCAAGATTTGCTTGCATTTAAAGGATATTTAAAAGGAAAAAAGGGTAAGCACACATGATTTTGCATGGATCT
Organism: Conomelus anceps; assembly: GCA_948455865.1. Classification (NCBI taxonomy): domain Eukaryota; kingdom Metazoa; phylum Arthropoda; class Insecta; order Hemiptera; family Delphacidae; genus Conomelus; species Conomelus anceps. Next base: position 4,329,571 of record OX418218.1, on the reverse strand, counting down.
TCTTCTAAGGAATATCCAGCGATGTAAGGATTTTCAAAATATTGTTATGGATACAGAAAGAAAGAAGGAACAGTGATTTTCAGCATTATCTGCCTGTGTCAATATTGATTTCTGGAAGCGATTACTTACTCTTCTCCTGTTCTCCCCTCACCTTGCAGTCCATCTAGAACTTTATGGAGTGTTCTTATCTTGGCAGTTAAAGTAGCCTGGATGAATTGAGAATATTCTCTCTGTTTATTTTAGAATACGATAGAATGTTATAGAGAAATTGATAACCTTCTCATTCTTTCTAGATTATGAAAATTGTATAAATAGCAGAAACTCTTGTAAAAGTCAGTCAATTGTAATTCGAACTCTAATGTAGCAGAGCTACCGTTTCCGCTCATACAAACCGTATTACCAGTGAGCGCTAATACAAACTGCGTTATATGAACGTTTGTTGTTTAAGTGATATTGTGACAGATTATTATTCAAGCTTCTTTAAAAGTTTATACAGTGACTCGTAAGTGCTTGTAGTATCTACTGTTATGTTTTAGACGTTTCTTCCAGAATTATTGAACAGTTATTATTTGATATTTGATCAGCCTTTCAACAGTTAGTGATTGATTTTTGTACAGTAATATTGCGAATTCTTTATTAGCTAAACATTATCGATTTATCTGTTCCTGATTGGTTTCTTTTGTGTGATATAATTGATTAGTGCGAGTTGTTAATAATTAATAAAGTGCGAGTGTTAATTTAAAGTATTGCCAGCATTATTTTAGAGATAGAGCCGTAGCAATATGATTGAATTTAAAGGATATTTAAAAAGAAAAAAAGGAAAAGCACTCAGGATTTACTCTACAGTAAACATATGATTTTTAAAATAAGCTTCTCCGTTGTATGGAATTGGAATCAGCTTTCAAGATAGCCCTTGGGCCCTCTTATTTATATGGTTGAACCGGCATATGAATTAAGTTATCATTCACAAAAATATCATATTTGATTGAGAGAAACAAATTATTTCTATCCGAGTGATTTGTATAATTAATAATTAAAATTATTTCAATTAAGTATAATAACAAGTAAATGATAATAATACAAATTTCATAAACGTTGTTCTATAAATTCTGATACGTGAAATCTAATCTGAGAAATCAGCTGTCTGGAACAAGTGCGGGCTGGATGAAAATAGAAACGCAGCCTTGGTGACGTGATACAGAGTGACTTTTTGTGAAAAACAGACATGAATTAGACTTAACAAATTGAATGAAGGGTTAGGTTTGATGATTGTGTTCAATTTTGAGATGGTGATTATCATTGAGTACATCACGTATGTTCCTCTGTGCAAGCACCCTTATTCTTGGGCGTGGGGTCAACTGTTCACAGAACTACTATTTATTTACTATATTAAATATTAATTTAGAACTATTTATTTATTATATTAATAAAATAGAAAATACCATGTTGTAGAAATAAATGAGATACTGTATTTCAATTAGTAAAATACTTACTGAGTAACTTAATTTGAAAAAATAAATGAGTGATTTTACTTCAATTAGTAAAATACCTTCTGAGTAACATGATTAAAATAAATACAATTTTTCAGTCATTTAAGCTTCAAATACAAGCACGAGTTACAGATTTGATAGTTCTGAATCCTCGCATATAAATTAGGTAATTATGCGCAAGCTACATAATTAATAAAATCTGCAAATATACACCACTAATTAAACTGATTTTTAATTAAATTACGTAAATTCCTAATGTGTCTATTCAAACTCTGTTTTGTTCAAACTCATTTTGTCCCAATGCACTTAAGATTGCAGTTTTGCAAAACAGTATTCCATGGTTGAAGCATTGAGAAATTTTTTTCTGAAACAGAGATATCACAAATCTATAGTAAGGGAAGACTACTTGAGACGATCAAGCTGTACATAAAGTTGTTAATTAAATTATTTAAATAAATTATACGTATTTGAATGGCGGATATTTGATAAAAATTAATGATGACACTGTAGAAAACATATACCAGACGGAAAATTAACGTTTTAAGGTCGATTCACACACATCAGTCACGGCGCGTCTCAGTTCCGAGCTATCCGTCTCGTCACAGTCATAAAATATATTCTTATCCGGTTACACTGTCTACACTTGTCCGGCGCCGAACCGTCAGGTGACTGATTGCTACCGTGACTGAACTGAGACGGAACTGTGACTGTGACGCGCCGTAACTGATGTGTGTGAAACGACTTTAATAATATAGAGTTGGTTCGTTAAATGCAAAGTCAGTACTGTACATATGCTTGAAAAATCTCAACTCTACTACTAAATCTATAAATCAACAATATTTAATGAAATTAATTTATGAAATTTAATGAAATTATTTATTAAATGATACTTGATATATTGACAGATTACCCACCTATTTCAAGTAATGATGGCGATGATATCAGCTCATCGTTGAACGTCTTTCTTCATACCATAAAGTTCAAAAATAGAATTTCTTCTAAATCTGGAGTGATGAGGACGAGTTCACACACACACACACACGAAAATATAGACATGATTTGAAGAAAAAATTAGACAGTATTGGACATGTAGCCTGCGAGGAACTGATCAGGTCAATATAGTATTGTTTCTGAATAGTTGCTGCTTTTCAAGTTTTTCATGTTTCTTGATATCTACTGTTTTCTTTCTTTCTTTTCCCCCTTTTTCCTTCATTTTCTGCTGGTTAATATTAGATCGCATTTCAAAAAATGAATTATTATTGAATTATTAGATAGTTTAAATTTTTGTTTGATTATACTGTATGATATCATTTTTATTATGGTACCTATGTTAAAAACGTTATTATGCAATAAGACAATACATTAACAAGTAAAACCAGTCTAAGACGGACCCCTTGTAAGACGGAAACCTGCTGAAACGGAATGTTTCATCCGGTCCCTTGGAATTTTGTACAGTATGATCCACCCTGTCTAACCCGGAAACCTGCCAAAACGGAAATTTTTTTCAGTCCGGTGGAGTTCCGCCTTACACAGGTTTTACTGTATTATAAAAACGACCCTCCTCACACAGACCTGTGTCTAGGTGAGGAGTATATTCATAGTTTTTTCTCTTACTTGTATCTTGTTTTCTTGAGAATAGTTAATATATTTCATTTCAACAAAACTTTCAAGTAATTACAGCAAGTTCATGTTAAATTATGTTATATTTGCGCCTGGTTTTCAAACGAGATTCAGAAGTTTTCAGAGTTCAATTTGTCATATATATAAAAGTAGATTGCAAAGGGTGATTAGTTTAAATTATTTGTAGGGGTTCTTGAAAAAAGTTGGGAATTGTAAACAATTTTAAAAAGTATCTACAATTTTAATCGGAGTATTAGCTATGTAATTTAAATTCTTGGATTTCTTGTTCCATAACGATCTGCGTTGTTAATATGAACTTTATGTTGTAAATTTAACGGCATGCAGTCAGTTTTTGTTATGAGTTATTATATATTCACAATCTAGAACTGAATGCAAATCGTTAAATTTACAACAAAAAGTTATAATTTAAATAAACAGAATTTATTAATTTCGAATTCCTTTAATTGCTATTACTTTATACTGAAGACTTCCGCAATGGCGGAATTAATAAATAATTAATAAATTCTGTTTATGTATATTTGTCAGTTTATTCAATTGTCAGTCACTTCAAACTAACTTATAATTTAAATCTCTGATATCAGTTGCTAATAATGTTCAAATAAACTCAAGACAGAAGAATTCTCATTAAAAAATATATAAAACCGCTACTCAAGTTCGATTCAATACTTGACAAAATAATTGATGGAAAAACGTTTTTAGGTGGAATCTATAACATTTCAATAGCTTAATAACTACCAACCTTCGGGGACGCATTTATGGACATCCCTTCAATGTCTCTCAACCCGAGTGACTCCGCTAATGCATTTAGAATAGTCATTTGAAGAGTCCCTTGAGTCATGAGATACCGAAGGAACATTCATCAATATGGGACTCCAAAACCGAGAAAAATAACACAACCTAAGATCGAGTTTACAGTCTTAATTATTGCACTACGACATTGTAATAGGATCTTTAGATTTTCTTTGTAGTGGCGAAGGTGATATTTTGGAAGGTATCCATAATGAATAATAAGACGAAATTGTCACAACCACATTTATTAAAACTTAGAGAAACTAGTTTCGGTTGTTACACCATTATCAACCTCAATCAAACAGTTTGATTGAGATCGATAATGGTGTAACAACCGAAACTAGTTTCTCTAAGTTTTAATAAATGTGGTTGTGACAATTTCGTCTTATTATTCATTAATGATCTTTAGACCCTATTAGGGATACCGTCATGGGAGGAACCAGTATTACCAATCATTAGCAATTCTTATATAATATAAAAGGTTTAATCGCTCACCCTGTGATAGTTCCCTGGAGCATAAAGCTGATGATGGTCCACACAGCCCCATTACTCGACCTGGGAAAAGTTGCAAACACTATAATACCTATATATAAACTACTGATACAGCCCTTATATATAATACCTTTAGATTACCTGACATAACTGAAATTTGTCAGCCTCTGTGCTACCATAGAAAGCGATTGTTCAATTCAATTTTCTTAAATGAATGACATTTTAAACTACATACATTCAGCAACTTGCTGATATATGATACTGGATAACTGCAATACTCCTTTTCCTTGCTATTCCCTCTTCCCATACCCCTCCCAAAAACCTTTCCTAGTACATGGTGTTACCATAGTTGGAAAAGCTTTACATTTCACACCAGACTAGCCCTACATCCTTATTTTAATCTTATGTTATTTTATATTGAAATATATATCTATATTTTGTTTTATTGTATTGTGTGTTATATGAATAATAAAATTGAATTGAAAAACATTCACGCACAAGCGTCCACAATTATAATTGTTCCTAAGCCTAACACTCTTAACAATCGAATTTCTGTAGCTGCGAATTCAACGAGGGACCAGCTAATTTGTTTATGACAATAATTTATGATGTAACAAACGGGGCTCATATTAATGCAACGTTATCAATAATGAAAAGTTCAACTTATCCACTATCAGGAACCTTGAAATTATATTTCGTTAGGCTATTTGTAGTTTGAAAGCAATAAATGTTTTAAAACGGCTCCTTCATTATTTAGAATAAACCTTATGCCCGGTTTCTCAGGCGTTCAGTAAATCATTCAGAAAATATTGTTCCAATAGCGGCGCTAAGGCTTGTTTCACACATATCCAGCACTCGGGTAAGCGGGTTTGTTTACTCAGCATAAGGAGCGCTTCACACTTCACGATTTTTGAAACATATGATACAATGTAATAGTATCCGGGGGTATGAGTTCATACCCGGGGGTATGAGTGAAACAAGCCTTAGGGCCGCTATTGAATCAGTTACATGATTCACTGACCGACTGAGAAACCGGGCATTAGTACATTAGTCTGTGCAAACCTTAGAATGCAGTACGAAGTCATTTAGCAATGATATTTCATATAGGCCTACAAGCGCGCTGTTACTTGTTTTCTGAGGATGAAGCCCGCACAGGTCTGAGAATGGTGCGTGGGTAATGAGTTGGATGATGGTGATTGATGAGAATACTATTTTTCGTTTACAATCTGTCACTCATACGCTGTTGTTTGAAAACGTGTCTGCTTGACTAGGCTTGCTCGGTCACTGAGCAACTTGGCAGCACTGTATCTCATAAGCATGTAATACTACTATATAAAGCCTCGATGACACGGGGCGAGTTTAGCAGCTAAGCGAGTAGCGAGTAGACTAAACGTTTTTTTGTGGATGAAGCCCACATAGGTCTGAGACCTGTGCGTGGGTAATGAGTTGGATGATAGTGATTGATGAGTTGGAATTACAGTTTTAGGTGGGTTCTGAACCACCGGGAAGTGATTTTATAGTAGAGAACCGTCTTTTTTTGCTGGCCAATCCAATCGGTCACCCTTACAAAATGAATGATGCGTTGGACCTACCGTTTTAGGTGGGTTCCGAACCACCGAACCGGTTACAGTCCGATCGTGCATCAACAGGCCTGGCAGGCCGAGCCGAATTATAGAATTACTGGAACTTCTATAGGACCAGCTATATTAAATTATGGAGGTACATTTTTACATGTAACAATCAAGTGATTCAAATGCATCTCTGTATAACGTGTGTATTATTTACAATTTATAAATAGAATAAATTTAATTTGATTTGAGAATCACCCCATAATATGGAATTTAAGTGACAATGAATAATAAATTATTGTAATGCAAAATTTAAATATGAAGTTTACCAACAACTATCATAAAAACATTTGATTTGTGCTATCACAGAAATTAGATATGTCTCATCTGAGATGTTAGGTTGGCAGCCTGCGTGGTTAAATGTTTCATGCATGTCGGTTACTAGTTCAAAGATGGATACACTTTTCAAAATTACATTGTATTTTGACGTTGGCTACACTGTCAGCGAGTAGCAAAAACGTTAGACCGGCTCTCAACTTTTTTTAAAGATAGTGTGGGCTACTTGGCTAGCGAACACGTTTACACGGGGCGAGTTGAAAACCAGATGGCAGATTCGACAATGAGTAACGAGTAGCGCCGCTCTGCGGAATCGAAGCTAAACATTGAACATTGGAGTCTGGTGGGGGAAACTCGGTCGGCCTGTCAAGTTTCTACTCGCTTAGCTACTAAACTCCCCGTTTCATTGAGGCTCAAGGTTGTACAGACTAAAGCCACGTCTCCACCAACCGAACATGTCTGCCGAACATTGTTGGCGAATACAAAAACGGGCAAATATTAAAGATATGGGTCACCGAACATGTTCATGAGTTCAATTGAAATGTTCGGTCTGTGAGCGAACAGTGACGACCAACAACAGGTTCCCGCCACTAAACCCACCACACCGATCATAATGTTCCAGAAGGCGTCCACTCCAAAAAATGTTCGGCAACATCAGCTGATTCCAGCGAACACTGTTCGGTTGGTGGAGACGCGGCTTTAGAATAGCCTACTTGTTTTTCACCATCCCAAACATATACACTACAGTAGAATCTGAATTATCCGAGTCCCGGTCAACCGAGCCTCCGGGTTATCCGAGCTAGTGATGAGAAAAAGAATAAAATGAAGCTCTTTTTATTTTAATAATGATACGGTGGGAAGATGCGTTTCATACTTTTTATGATGTTATGTCATGGACTCAGTTGAAATAAGATGTTAAATAGTATATTTCACGTTTTAACCATCTTATAAATAAGTTTTGTCAAGATTTTTACTTTTATTTGACTTTTCCAGGTTTAGTTGACTTAACCTCCATATTATCCGAGTTTTTCATATATCAGAGGTTGTCTTGGTCCCAATTACCTCGGATAATCGAGATTCTACTGTATTATCAATGCTATCAACTCGGTCGGCCTGTAAAGTTAATACTCGCTACTCGCTCAGCTACTAAACTCGCCCCGATTCATCGAGGCTTAAGGTTTGTACAGACTTTAAAGTTATTGTTTTCCATCATCCTAAACATATTGACAACATTAGCAATTCTGTACTCACTTATGTCCAAGAACGGATTAACACTGCGATGGTCAATGTCTTGCGAATTGAGGTTGGGCAGTCGGTTGGGTTCTTTTCTGGCACTGGTGGAAAGGTTTTCAACGCGTTCTTCACTAATCTCACTAGGCGCACACAAATCAACACTATCGTGATCAAGGTAATCGGGCATTTCAACTTTAATCATGTCCGCGGGCCTGATATCATCTGTCTTTGTCTGTTTACACACTTCCGTACAACTATTAGACGAGGAAAGTGCACACTGATCACTGAGTTTTTCTGCTGCACTGGCACTGTGAGTATCGGATACCGACGAGGAGGGGCTCATATCGCTACAGCGCTGCTTCTTGACAGGTGGCGTGTGTGCTTGTTCCGGTGGGCTGTCACTCCGTTCTGTCGTCCTGCTGACCTCTTGCGGAGATAGATCGAACTGTTTTCTCTGTGAAACAGTCATTTCATTAACAAACAAGAACTGAAACAGATCTATCACTAATTTGAAACAGATCTATCACTACTTTTAATAATAATGGTTATTAGCAAGGTTAGTAGAGAGAAAGGTTAACACATTCCTATCCCTCCCTACAGTAACAAAAATCTAGGAGTAGCCGATATGACGTCACCTACTGAGCTTTGCCAAGATTTGCACACCCTCCCAGTGCAGTTACTGTCTTGTATTGAGGTGTGTTATATTCATTTGTTGGTGATATGTGATTGTTAAGTTGTGATATTAAGTTACATTAGGTATTATTTCAACAATCACGTTTAGTAACTTTAAATCTTGAATTTTAATAATAATGTCATTCCTACTTCATGGCTGGTCACAGGATGACGTCACAACCATAAATCAGCGCTTGTCAAAGTTGAACACGAAATCGGCTCAATGCATCAACCTTTCTCTCTACTAACCTTTTTTTTTGTAGATCACGTTTTGGAGACACCAGTTAAGGAGTAGGCCTATTAGACAAGCCAAATTAACAATTATACACTAGTTACCATAATTACTATATCAATTAGTTGAGGTGAGGCTTAATTTTGATATGAAAGGAACTCTTGTACACTATAGCCTTATCGACTAAATATTTTTTCAAAATATTGGGATATTAGCATGGAGGTATAATCAAGTGGAGGGAACATAACGTATACCACCAGTGCTAAAAAAGTGTAACTGGAAATGGAATCAAACAAGGCCCTACTACATGTGATCTGACGCCATTCGCGTCTGTATCACCGCGAATTTCAAACCAAGTAGTAGTACACTTCCACAGGATATCATTTTCATTTCAGCTCAAATGTTTGAGCTACGCTTATCATCTGTAGAAAAATTGGACTGTGAAACTTCTCAAAATTATTTTTTGAAACATATCAAGATGTAGCAGTCATATTTAGCAATCACTTTAACGCTAATTATGGGGAAGTGATAGCCGCGAGCCGTAGCAAGTATCTGTTCAATCAGATAGAGGATAGCCGCGAGCCGTAGCAAGTATCTGTTCAATCAGATAGAGGTAAGCTGTGTTCTCGTAGGTCCTGTTTGTAACGGTGACCGATTAGATTGGCCAGCAGAAAAGACACTGTTCTCTGCTGTAAAATCACTTCCCGGAACCCACCTAAAACTGTAGGTTCAACTCATCAATCACCATCATCCAACTCATTACCCACGCACAGGTCTAGGCTTCATCCTCAAAAAAAAACCTCACTATGGTACGAGTACTAACTGCCCATTGGTGAGGATAGCAGACACGCTTTCTGCTTTATTGAGTTAGTACTCCATTGACACCATTCTATGCTCACAGATTGAAATAACTGTTTAAGTAAGTTTTCTTAGTTCAAAACGTTTTACCAAATTTCACATAGTGACAGATTCAGCACTCTGATTTCTGATTTTTTTCTGAGGATGAAGCCCACATAGGTATGAGACCTGTGCGGGTAATGAGTTGGATGATGGTGATTGATGAGCTGGACCTACAGTTTTAGGTGGGTTCCGAACCACCCGCAAGTGATTTTACAGCAGAGAACAGTGTCCATCTTGCTGGCCAATCTAATCCGTCACCCTAAAGCTGGGCATTCTCGTACCAACTTGCAGTACTGCTATAAATGGTCGATTACATTGGGATAAGCTAAGGGATTGCTAAGCGAGTAGCGAGTAGGACGTTACTAACCGACCGTGCTACAGCAGCTCAGCATCCCAAGCCAAATTATATTAAAAATTTAATTTCCAGAATCACCCTCATACTATGGAATTTCAAAGACAATAAACAATATTGCAACACAAAATTAAAATATGAAGTTTACCAACAATTATTCAATAAAATTTCAACAAAAAAATCTACAATATATCTCATCTGAAGTGTTATGCTGGCAGCCTGTGTGATTAAATGGCGGCCAAAGCCGCATATTACTTCATATTTTAATTGTGTGTTGCAATATTGTTTATTGTCTTTGAAATTCCATAGTATGAGGGTGATTCTGGAAATTAAATTTTTAATATAATTTGGCTTGGTATGCTGAGCTGCTGTAGCACGGTCGGTTAGTAACGTCCTACTCGCTACTCGCTTAGCGAGTAACTATCCCAATGTAATCGACCATTTATAGCAGTACTGCAAGTGGTACTGCAAGTTGGAACGTGAATGCCCAGCTTTACAAAGAGTGCCTTGGAGAACGCAGCTTATCTCTATCTGATTGAACAGATACCTGCTACGGCTCACGGCTATCACTTCCCAATAGAAGTCGAGAATGAAGCCGAATTTAGAAAAACTTACAGAACTCGAGTCTGATGAAATTTCCGGAACATCTTTGCTGGACCCATCCGTTAAGCCTTGTACTGCTAGTAGCTCAGCTGTTAGTAGAAACGACGATAGTTGATCTTGGACGACGTTCACTTCTCCTTGATAGATAAAGTCGATCAAAGCTTTCAGATCAGCGAACTTTACATCTTTGAAAATTATAACTGGATGCTGGCAGGGGTTTTCCTGAAAATGCATCATATCAAAATAAAGTTTTACAATTTTTTATAATAACTTGAGACAGAATATTTATTACCAAAATTCTCTTTTTATAAAAAACCCTACTATAAAAACTATGTATAGGGTCTATGCTATGAGTCCAGTTAATATTACTCAAAAAAATGCCAATCTTATTTTGATAGTAATATGAGAGAATAATATGACGAATTGAATTACTTTGCAGGTTGCTGCTACTCTTCACACTTATAATACAAGAGCAAGGGAGCAAGGAATTTTCTGAGACTCCAGGCTCATAGAACAACATTTTTTGAAACGAATCCGGAGCATATGAGTCGAAAATCTCAAATTCTCTACCGGCTGGTCTTCTGAACATCACAAAAATTTAGCTATTCAAAAAACATCTGAAGAATTGGCTGCTGTACAGATGTTTTTACAGTTTGTTCAAGTATTTTGCTCAAGAATAGGAAGTGAAGAGAGAAACTTGGATTGAATTCGAACTTTACCACTTTAATGTTCTTATATTTGTGTCTCGAATAAATTGGGCAGGTTTACTAACTAACAAGCTAGCGAGTAGCAAGTAGAGTAGGATTTCAACTTTTCAGCTAGTAAACACGAAAACACTGGGCGAGTTTACAACCAGATTGTAAATTAGGTAGTGATTCGCTTTCAAACTTGCTCTCGCTCAATGATTAGACGCTTTACTGTCGGTTAAGAACAGAGTCTATCCCGCTGCAAAGATTCTACAATTAATTTTATTCTTCAATAAATTGACTATAATTTACAATGAATTGCCTAATAAGTTGAGGTAATCGAAAAAAATCAGCTTTCAGTTTTAAATAAAGTGGAGTCGACTTAAAAAAAGCCTTTCTTTTCTAAAAAAATGCCCGAAATTATTTATTTCCTGTGGGCGTGAGGTCAACAGTTCACAGAGCCACTAGTGGATAACATCAGAAATCTCACCTTGAAAAGATCCCTGAAATAAGTACTGCAAGCCGACAATAACATTTTGTGAGCGCGAATCTTTTTTCCTTCGCAGCTGAGGGTGACATCCACTAGATCTTCATCTGTTCGAAGTGAATCGAATGCTCCTCTAATATGACGCAGATAATTGTTCCACCGCAACGAGAATTGCTGACTTGTGCCCATTACTCAAACAGATGGTCACAAAATAAGCAAGGCTGCAAACAGAAGAAGCAACATTCTGAATAAAATTCCAACATTAAATTGCAAGTTTGTAACACAATGTTAATAGAAAATAAAAAACAATTGAGTAAATACAAATGACATTGGAAGAAATCTTGATACCGTACATAGAACAGAGGATGTAATGGGATGTAACAGGCGGGCCGCTTAGCGCAGTCGGTTGGGGCGTCGCAACTCCAGCCTGCTGTCGTTTAAGCGGTCGTGGGTTCGAATCCTGCCCCTCCGTCTGGCATCTATGTGTAATCATTCACCTCATTACCCACGCACAAATCTAGGACTCATGTGGGCAACATCAGCAATTTAAAAAAATAAAATAGAACAATGAAATTGATCGTAATTATCTTCCGGTAAAATTACAAATTATAAGTTGACAGCATTTCACAGTTAGTTTGTTCATCAAGAAAAATTGTTCTAAATTTAAACATTGCTAAAACCATGGATGTCATTTCAAGATTGCTTGAGCAGTAGCCCTATGCTGACTACACCTAATCAAATCGATAGTATTCAAATAATCGATAGCTTATTCACCACATAATAATGTACGATAAAAAATTAAAGCCTACGACTAACGTTTACATCAAATATCAGGTCTGGTTATTAATTTTTTTTCAATCGATTTATCTGACTACAAAACTGTGAAAATTTGTTGGCGCTCACTTATCGTTAATTTGTAAAATAAATTTAAATTCACCAAACTCACTACGGTACAGTAATCCCGGTTATTTATATTATTCACCAATAGATTCACAATAAGAATAACTAGGCACCTAATAATCTGTCTAATCGAACTTACATTGGAAGCTGTTGACTTGTATGTATTATCCATTTAGGCTACTTTCACACTTGCACAACATGTCGTTTAAACGACAACGACATTTGGTCGCCAACGACATAAAAATTGGAACCGTTCACATTCACACGACCACGACACTTTAGTATAATCGATATACAACGCACTTGCAGTACAGTGCAGTCTAGTTTCGTGTGGTTCTATAAAAATTAAAGAATAAATGAATCGGAAAAAGTTATTGTGTTGTTTGGTAGTTTATAGACGAATTAAAGAAAGGAGAAGGAATCGACTACACTGGGTACATCCAATCAACTTGAGAAGGACTTTATAAATAACTTATAATTTTTTGAATAATCATTTCTTTTCTATTTCCTATATTTCCTTTCTATATTATTTTATAGAATGACTTTATTTGGGCGAAGCTGGGTCTCGCTGGTTTGGTCTTACACTTAAAATTAAATATAAATTCAAAAATAATATTTTTTTTGAAGGATGAAGCCCACATGGGTTTGAGACCTGTGCGTGGGTAATGATTTGAATGATGGTGATTAGTTGCAGTGGTGTAGAAAAAATTTTCGGGGTTGCCCCAACAACGGCTAAAGGCGCACCCAGGATTTTACTATGGGGGGTCGAAACTACCGGGAGGTATGGAATACCCCCCCTCAAAAAGGGGTGTCCGGGGGTCTTCCCCGGGAAAATTCTTCAGAAATTGAAGTCACATATTAAATCGAAATCACATTTTTTTAAATATTATAATTGTAAAATATTATAAAATCTTTTGTATCGTAAATTGAAATCACATATTTCTACGTATTTCTACTAATTTTCCAATTTGTGTTTGGAATTTTGGGGGGGTGTCAAGCCTTCGAAGACCCCTTTATATACGCCCATGATTAGTTAAACATATTAATTGAAGTTTGTTTAGTTAGTTGATTAGTTGAAGTTTTAGGTGGGTTCCGAACCACCGGGAAATAATTGTACAGTAGAGAACAGTCTTTTTTGCTGACCAATCCAGTTGGTCACCCTTACAAAGAGGACACCGGAGAGCGTTGCTTATCTAATCTGATTGAACAGATGATTGCTACGGCTCACAGCTATCACTCCCCCAATTCAATCCATCATTTAATTTACACAAACGCGACCACCAACACACACACTTCCTATATTTTTTAATACTGAACAGCTGTTACATGAAACGATTTATTGTACATTGTTGTGCATTGAAATTGACGATTTATTTATCGTAGTGGATTCACCTACCGTTTTTTAGCGATTGCGATTTTTTAGTCCCAGTGACTCAATTATTGCAAGTAGAGTCTGTGCCTTGATTTATTCAAACAATCAAAAATTTTACAACAAAATTTCCAGTATTTAGGTATTTTTGTATAAATTATTTTTCATAGTTTCTAGTTTAAACCAAAATCAAAGAGACTGAAAAATTAATTCCTGTTTGTAATGACATAAATACTTATCAATTTTTTATGGTAAATTCAACAACTTGCAGTCAATTTCAATTGAGAATAAATAATATTTTTACTCAATTAAAATAGACTTTAATTCGTTGAATTTACAATAAAGTTAATTAACAGGTCTGATCGTTATGGAACAATAAATCTAGGAATAAATATACTTAGTTTATTGTTAGTTGAGAATAAAACAGTATTCTCAACATATTCGTTTTTTCATTTGGCTCTAGCTCTTCAAACTTTGCATTCAATTGCTTGAACACTTCAATCCATGCGTCTCTGGTTAGGGTTCTGTCCTTATATTCTTCGATAGTCTTGTCCCAAATAACAGGGCGCTCTTGTACCAACGAGATGAGCAATTCTAAATCAATCGAATCCATTGCCAATAAAAAATAAATTACGAAAAAAAAAACACAATTCAACGCGTCAATTCAACTCTGCCGCTCAGTACAGTAGGCTGTCGTGTCGGAGATGTGTGAACAGTTCCAGTAGCTCGCTGCGCCCTCTAGTCGTTCATACGACAACGACAGTCGGCACGACTCGAGGGATGTCCTGGCCCCCTCGGCACTAGCACGACAGTCGTGCGTATCCACGACATTTGTCGGCCAAGTGTGAAGAAGCTGATATCCCTCTTTGCCCTTTGTCGTATGAACGACACACGACATGTCGTTGTAAGGCTCGCTTCACATTACAACGACATGTCGTGTGAGGTTCATACGACAAAGGGCAAAGAGGGATATCAGCTTCTTCACACTTGGCCGACAAATGTCGTGGATACGCACGACTGTCGTGCTAGTGCCGAGGGGGCCAGGACATCCCTCGAGTCGTGCCGACTGTCGTTGTCGTATGAACGACTAGAGGGCGCAGCGAGCTACTGGAACTGTTCACACATCTCCGACACGACAGCCTACTGTACTGAGCGGCAGAGTTGAATTGACGCGTTGAATTGTGTTTTTTTTTTCGTAATTTATTTTTTATTGGCAATGGATTCGATTGATTTAGAATTGCTCATCTCGTTGGTACAAGAGCGCCCTGTTATTTGGGACAAGACTATCGAAGAATATAAGGACAGAACCCTAACCAGAGACGCATGGATTGAAGTGTTCAAGCAATTGAATGCAAAGTTTGAAGAGCTAGAGCCAAATGAAAAAACGAATATGTTGAGAATACTGTTTTATTCTCAACTAACAATAAACTAAGTATATTTATTCCTAGATTTATTGTTCCATAACGATCAGACCTGTTAATTAACTTTATTGTAAATTCAACGAATTAAAGTCTATTTTAATTGAGTAAAAATATTATTTATTCTCAATTGAAATTGACTGCAAGTTGTTGAATTTACCATAAAAAATTGATAAGTATTTATGTCATTACAAACAGGAATTAATTTTTCAGTCTCTTTGATTTTGGTTTAAACTAGAAACTATGAAAAATAATTTATACAAAAATACCTAAATACTGGAAATTTTGTTGTAAAATTTTTGATTGTTTGAATAAATCAAGGCACAGCCTCTACTTGCAATAATTGAGTCACTGGGACTAAAAAATCGCAATCGCTGAAAAACGGTAGGTGAGCCCACTACGATAAATAAATTGTTAATTTCAATGCACAACAATGTACAATAAATTGTTTCATGTAACAGCTGTTCCATATAAAAAATAGAAAGTGTATGTGTTGGTGGTCGCGTTTGTGTAAATTAAATGATGTATTGAATAAAACGATGGATTGAATTGATTGATTGATTGATTTATTTATTGTCTGTACTAGGTCTTGACAGACCCATTGCACATTGAACGTAAATACAAAATTAGAATAAATTAAATTGAAGAAAATAAAAGAAAAATATATAAATTAAAATGAAAATAAATTGCATAACATTTACACTGTAAAAGATCCATGTAATAAAATGTCAAATAATTAGATAAATTAGATGGATAGACAAAGTACCTATTAGTTCTATATAAAAAAGGGTTAGAAAAAAAAATTTAATAAGAATTAGGAAGGTGTCAATAAGTGAATGATAAAAACACCATGATTTAAATGATGAAGATGACTAAGAGGAGGGGGGGGAAGTGAAGACAGAACAAGACTATTCAAGAGCATTTTTTTTTTTATTGATAACAAAAACCACCTCAAACATTAAAGGAATTGATAAAATATACTTATTGATAAAGCCTATTGAATGATTTGTGTAGAATCAATTTCACTGATAAGAATTCAAATGAACATAAAGTCTCCTTTTGAATGTGGAGAGAGATCTAGAAAATACCACTCTTTCAGGTAACTCATTCCATAGTCTAGACGCTGTCACAACGAAGGAGTTATTAAATATGGCAGTGCGGTGCAGCGGTATTTGAAGTGTGAAGCGATGAGACCTTGTGCGGCGACCAGGATTCACATCGTTCAACAAAGTGAAGGAATCAGACAGATATACAGGACCCTCCTTCAAAATTAAAATTTTAAACAATAAGCAAAGCAAAAAGTATTTCCTACGCTCTTTTAATTTGAGCCAACCAAGATCAATAAATAATGGTGTTATGTGTGCATCTCGTCTGGCATCATATATGTAACGAACAGCATAGTTGAGAGACCGCTGTAACCGCACATCCAATTCGTTGGTAAGATCGTTATAGACCACACAGCAATAATAGAGAAATGGAGCTATCAAAGCATTAACCAGAGCAACTCTCACAGATTTTGGCAGGTATCTTTTAATTCTCTTCAACTGATGCATTCCACCAAACACTTTGTTGCACACATGAGTAGTTTGCTCTCGCCAACTCAGAGAAGAATCAATCAGAATGCCAAGTATTCGGACACACTGAGAGTAGGGAACAATATTTCCCCTAATGACAACTTTTGCACTTTCAAGATTCAATTGATTCATGAGTCTGGGGTAACCAATGACAATGCTTTTAGTTTTCATAGGATTCAGTGTTAACCCATGCGCATCAGACCATGCTTCAAGTTCAGAGATATCAACATTTACATCATTTACAGAGGCCTGGAACCGATCAATAGGGAAATGAAGGTACATTATAAGATCATCGGCAAACAAATGATATGATGAGAAGGAGAAAATCATGGGAGCATTATTTATATAAACAGAGAAGAGAAGAGGCCCTAGAACTGATCCTTGAGGTACACCTCGGATTACTGGACACCAAGAGGATATATTGTTGGAGCTGCCCATGACAGCTTGACAGCGACCATTTAGGTAAGATGAGAACCAGCAGATGGTGGAATCCGAAAAATTACATTGTTGTTTTAATTTGTGGAGAAGTATTGCATGACTAACATTATCGAATGCTTTGCTAAAGTCAAATTGAACAAGCAATGTACCCTGCCTCTTATCCATAGCTGCTCTGATATCATCTGTTATCTTAATAAGAGCAGTAGAAGTACTGTAATGTGGACGGAAACCTGACTGGAATTTCGCAAAAAAGTTGAAGCCAGACAAGTAGCTGACAACTTGTTTGTGTACCATTCGTTCAAAAGCTTTAGAAATTGAACATAATATGTGAATACCTCTAAAATCGGAAGGAACTGTTGGATTTCTATTTTTAGGTATAGGGATCACCAAAGAGCGCTTCCACAACTCAGGATATACACTAGACTGCAGCGAAAAATTGAAAATATGAGTAATTGAAGGTAATATGATTGGAAGTAACTTCTTGTAGAAAATAATAGGAATATTATCAACCCCCACGGAGTTTTTAGTAATGGATAGGATATTACTTGAAATCTCTGACGGATAAGCATAGGAAAAGTGGAATGACTCTTCAGGAAAATTTTGTTGGAACTGGTTTATGTATTGATCTTGAGTTATATCTGCATCACCATTAATAGCAGGATTTTGCAAAGTTACGAAATGATGATTGAGCTCATTTGGGGAAAAATTTAACTCTGGGTTAAGCTGCTTACCATGATAACCTCCAAGCCTACGAACATTATTCCATAGGGAAACAACTGACTTACTCCTGTTGAACTGTTCATGATAGTAACGCAACTTGGAATTTCGACACAGTGACTTTACCCTGTTACGCAAAATTTTAAAAGAATTAAAATCAGCCTCACTACTGGATCTCTTAAATTTTCTCCTGGCTCTATCTCTTTCCTGCCTAGCATTCAAAATCTCCGAATTCATCCAGGGCACAGACTTCTGTCTCGGACGTGCTGTACAGACAGGAGCATGTCTATCAAAAATATCAAAGATCATCTGGTTGAAGACTGCAAGCTTATCATTAATATCAAATATTTCACAAATACGATACCAAGGAAGATTGATTGCATCCTCCAGGGCCTGGTTTACATCAAAATTTCTAAAATTTCTATAAGTGAAGGTGTCATTACTAGACGGCTGTCTCTCCAGGTTGTAAATTAAATAAATAAGGTCATGATGGGAAAAACAAGGAGCCGGCACTTGATCATAATGAATAACAAAATCAATGTCACTCACAATGGCAAGATCCAGGAGTGTGTGAGAATTGGGCAGATGATAGGTGGGCGATGCATCATTTACTAAATAAAGACTCATACAACTTACCATTGTGACCAGTTGTACTTTCTCGAAATTATTTTTCAACAGATCAGAGTTAAAGTCACCAACAACAATTATTATGTTGATAAATATCAATATGATCCAACAATGCATTTTCCAGCAATGACAATCGCCCTGCATTGGGAGGACGATACACAACACAAATAAGGACTTTAACATTATCAACAGAAATTTCAATAAGCAAGAATTCCGGAGATTTAGAATAAGGTTGAGGCGATGATTGTAGTAGTTTAGGGCAAAGAGATGAACGAACATATGCAGCAACTCCGCCTCTAGCCTTTCCAATCCTATCATTACGAAATAAAGAGTAATCATCCAACTTGAATATGTTATCCTGCAGTGAAGGCTTTAGCCATGATTCGCTTACACCTATTATATCAAAGCTAAGAGATGAGAAAATTTCTCTAAAGTCATCAAAATGTCCGGGTAGGGACTCAGCATTCACATGGCATATTTTCAAGGACGTTGGATGCTCATCCAATTTGCTTTTTATAAGATTAGTATCCATAAATCATCATAAAAGCAGTTATCTACAGCATAGGCATGCAGTCAAAGAACTAGTTAGAGAATACATACATGAAGTGAATAATAAAATTCAACAACAGCTCAAGCAGATCACCCGGCAACCGAAGGTTATCAAGTGAATCAGAATAGCTATTGTGAAATGAACAATTGAAAAATTACTTGTTAAAAGATCAATAAAGTAGTAAGTTACTTATAGAAAGTCTTCAAGTGCTGGAAGTAAATAATATGAAGTCTTATTAGGTTGAGGAGGAAAGAAATAGAATTAGTTTTTAGTTAATAGGATGATAATATTTATAAGAAAAAAGAAAAAAAAAAATACAGAATTTATGTCTGATCACAAGAAAATAATTTCCTGGGTTACAAGTCACCAAGGATAAGCCTGATGAAAAGTGGAGCTTCTCCGATAACAATATTAGCAAATCAATATAACTATACACATAGATAAGCAAAATGAGTATACACACAAATTTAAAGTGAAAGTAAAGGAAACTTCAATAGAAATTGAATTGGATTCACTAACTTAAAACTGTGATTTATGAGAATAGACATCACCAAACTTCCCCATATGCTCTACTGCATCAGCATGAGTATCATACAATCAAGTAAGTAATCAATCATACAATCATAAGTATCATATCAATCAATGAATTGGGGGAGTGATAGCTGTGAGCCGTAGCAATCATCTGTTCAATCAGATTAGATAAGCAACGCTCTCCAGTGTCCTCTTTGTAAGGGTGACCAACTGGGTTGGTCAGCAAAAAAGACTGTTCTCTACTGTACAATTATTTCCTGGTGGTTCGGACCCACCTAAAACTTCAACTAATCAACTAACTAAACAAACTTCAATTAATATGTTTAACTAATCATGGGCGTATATAAAGGGGTCTAGGAAGGCTTGACACCCCCTCCCCAAAATTCCAAACACAAATTGGAAAATTAGTAGAATTGCGTAGAAATATGTGATTTCAATTTACAATACAAAACATTTTATAATATTTTACAATTATAATATTTACAAATATGTGATTTCGATTTAATATGTGACTTCAATTTCTGAAGAATTTTCCTAGGGAAGACCCCCGGACTCCCCTTTTTGAGGGGGGGTATTCCATACCTCCCGGTAGTTTCGACCCCCCATAGTAAAATCCTAGGTGCGCCACTAGCCGTTGTTGGAGCACCCCCGAAAAATTTTTCTACACCACTGCAACTAATCACCATCATTCAAATCATTACCCACGCACAAGTCTCAAACCCATGTGGGCTTCATCCTTAAAAAAAAATATTATTTTTGAATTTGTATTTAATTTCAAGTGTACGACCAAACCAGCGAGACCCAGCTTCGCCCAAATAAAGTCATTCTATAAAATAATATAGAAAGGAAATATAGGAAATAGAAAAGAAATGATTATTCAAAAAATTATAAGTTATATATAAAGTCCTTCTCAAGTTGATTGAATGTACCCAGTGTAGTCGAATCCTTCTCCTTTCTTTAATTCGTCTATAAACTACCAAACAACACAATAACTTTTTCCGATTCATTTATTCTTTAATTTTTATAGAACCACACGAAACTAGAAACACTGTACTGCAAGTGCGTTGTATATCGATTATACTAGTGTCGTGGTCGTGTGAATGTGAACGGTTCCAATTTTTATGTCGTTGGCGACCAAATGTCGTTTTCGTTTAAACGACATGTCGTGCAAGTGTGAAAGTAGCCTAATGTGAAGCGAGCCTTATATTTAATAAAATGCGTATATCTGATACACCGAAATAATTGACTGAGAGAATCGATAGGTTAGGTTTAGCTTTGGTACAGATATCGACTATCGATTCTCTCAGTCGATTGTTTCGGTGGATTAGATACGGAAGTGCTACGTAGATTTGAAAGATTCGAGGTAATCAGTTCCACAATCGAGGGGTTTTAATCTTTCAATTCTAAAGCTAAGCCATTCGGCTTTAGCAGTGTAATATTCGACTATATACCATCGACACATCGATCTTGATGTTGGACAATGCCAAAAACCGTCAACTTAACCTCAAATTGACGGTACTTTGAACTACGTTCATCAATTAAATTTAATAAAGGACAGCGCCAAAAAATATTTTTGATTTTATAATAGCATGCCATTGTAGCATAACATTGTCAGAATAGCATGACAAATCGATTAAAACCTTAAACTTGAAGAAAACAGACCTGGCAATTGATGTATACTTACCCCAATGACTTTCGAAAAATGCAATGCTATAGAAAGTTAAAAAACAGCTGTGTATGATACAATTCTAGCATTAATTGAATTTATATCAGCTTACCTAATAAATTACAAAATTTACACAAAACTACAGATCTTCAATCTTGGTATCTTGGTTAATGTTTGACGGGTTCATTACCAACTCTGCAGCAGCTACAACAAAGTACCAACGTAACAACGCAACAGCAACACTGCCTCTGTTGGCGATCTCTGTCACTATGAAAGCAAGAATCCCTCGCAATGATTTGGTTGATTTCATGGGAGCCTTACCGGTAACCGGTAAATGTTACTTGTGGTGTCTGATTGATCTATTGAAAACAATTTCAAGACTATGAATTTGAAAAGACAAATCAGACGCCACTGGTAACTTTTACTGGTAAGGCTCCCAGGAACTCAGCTATTGGTTGAGAGGGTACCTTCTCATTGGTTGAGTTCCTGGGAGCTTTACCGGTAACTGGTAAATGTTGCCGGTGGCGTCTGATTGGTCTAATCAAATTCAGACGTTTAACCAGCTACCGGGATATAGATGTTATCGCTGAACTAGTACAGGTAGCGAAGTGTATGTCGTCTGTACATTGTTTCAAAAAAACGTATTTTTTTAATTACGTACATGATTAAATATGAAAAAAGCATAATTTATGTGATGATTGTGTCATGTATGCAGATAATTCATTATTGAATTTCTAAATACTGTTTTCTGACGAATCTGCTATTTGAGGTTAGTTTCTCCATGTCATTTTTAATCGTATTTATTTTTATTCTAGCTGGCCCAACGCGCATTGCTGCATTCTCATAATAATTAAAAAAAATAGTTGTATAATTTAATATAGATGTATAATATTGTTTACTGACACTTTATTGACGGATTCGCAATTAGAGGTTAGTTTCTTCATATCATTTTTAAACGTTTTTATTTCATATTCATAGAAGTGTTTGACGTTTGAAATTGTGCTTCCGCGTCTCAATTTTTTCTGTATTTTCATTTAAATATAGTTTTGAGACGATAGCTTTTCAAATAGTTGAGTAATACGCCCGGCGTGCACGCTGCGATCTTGCCAAATTCTCCTTGATTTTATTATTCGCCACCTCCCGCTGAGGTTACATTTCAAATTAGGAAAGAAGTTAGTCCTAGACTCCTAGGGCTCTTCCAGCTGATCATAGAGGCTTCGTTGTTTTCTTAATCACCGCCTCTGAATGAAGAAACATTTCAAATTTAAACCTCCTATGACTATAAGAGTAGAAGCTAGGTCTTCTATTTTATTATTCGCCACCTCCCGCTGAGGCTGCATTTCAAATTTCTAGCTGCATTGGTTAACAGATGTCATCAACCTGGCATAATTACATTTCATCATACCCAGTCGTACGTTTCCTACATATTGCAAGGCTCCGAGTGCACGGGTGCCTACATGCAAAGTGCAAAGTCTTTTGCTGTTCAAAGACAGCGTAAATAACGCCACTAAGGGGCTTGCCATATTATTAAAAACTGTTGACTTATATCAGCTGTTCCTTTAAGCTGTTCGGCTGGCAAGTTCAGTAGGTTAGGTCTATAAAATGGTTTAATTAAAAATAATTATTAGCTCCCCTATTAAAATGTATGGTCAGAAACCATCCCCAATATTCACACAACATATTCCCAAAGTTTCATGCCGATCTGTCAAGTAGTTTTGGAGTCTATAGGGAACATACATACATACATACATACAGACATTCATTTTTATATATATAGATTACAAAAAGAGTTTCACGTTTGAAATTGTGCTCCCACGGCACAATTTTTTCTGAATTTTCATTTAAATATAGTTTTGAGATGATAGCTTTTCAAATAGTTGGGTAATACGCCCGGCGCGCACGCTGTGATATATCATAAACTTTCGCCCTTACTGTCTTGTATGTTTACATGATGTTTGAGATTATATAAGAACACGTTTATATAGCCTAAGGGCTCTTATATATCGATGGTTTGAGCTTGAAATAATCAAATTCGTCCTTAGATTTTCAGTTTTACTTGTAATGGATTAGTTATTTCTGGAATTGGCTATATTCAATTAGTCAATCATTATAGTCCAGTGGCTATTTTTAAATTTTCTTTTTATAGAATTTTTCATGCCTTTTGACGAATTTAAACTTTTACAATATCATTGAATCGATATATGACGTTAAGCACTGTTATATGTATCTCAGTATCAATCAACTTGTTAATTGATGTAAATAAAGCTATCTGAAACTCTTTTAATTGATTGTGTTTTAATAATTGCAGATGGCGACAGTGAAACAGGAGAATGATAGCCAAGAGCCAGCGCCTGGGTGCAGTTCATGGTCTCAGGGTGATGCTGACCAACAGGAGACAGGCTTAGGTCTCACTCAGATATTTATCAAAGAAGAAGTGCATGGTAAGCCATTTATTTCTCAAATCTTTTTTAGTTTAGCACCATTTGGAAGTACTTCCATTCAAATTATGAGCATCCAAGCGATCGTGATGCCAAGACTGAGCTTGGATGGGTGACCGAGCAGCTATGGCTTGTTTCAATTGACCGATCAAAGTCAGATCAATCACCACTCTGTGAGCTGCTCTTAAATTTTTAAGCATATGTTTAATTGCTGGGTTATATACCACAGAAAAGTAATTACATTAATTATGTAATCCATTTTTAACTCAAAAGCTTAAATTTTCATCTCTTAGCTTTAATTTCAACTATTTCTCTCCAACTGTAATTCTTTTGCTATTTTTCAATGATGAATCTGTATTTAGTCTTTATTTTATATCATTATGGGATACATAAAGCTGCATCTTTGAGTAGAGCCCAAACAACACGCTAAATGTCAATACATCCATAATTTACTGAAAATTTAATACATCTTCATAAGTTTACTATATTTATGATGCATCCCAGGGCAAGCGGACGTTGTCCAGACCAATCCACAGGTTGATTAACAACTCATGCATTGCAAACATATAGATTGTACCTAGATACAATCTAGCCTACCATTTGTATGATATTTATATATATTTTTTATTACTGATGATGCCCACATAAGTTTGAGACTTGTGCGTGGGTAATGAGGTGGATGATAACACATAAATGCCAGATGGAGGAGCGGGATTCGAACCCACGACCGCTGAAACGACAGCAAGCTGAAGTTGCGACACCTCAACCAACTGCGCTAAGCAGCCCGCCAATATATTTGTATTATGTGTATAAATCTTTTTTTTAAATGACAGCGCAGTGTTGTTGAGCCAACAAACCCAACTTTACAATGCCTTATATGAATTAACAATATCAATCACTGATACAAGTATTTTATAATTCAAAAAGCTGTCTTGCTCTCCAAATTGATTAATAATATAATGTATTTAATCAATGTGTATAACTTACTGAGTTTCAAGGTTAGATGATCTCAGAATTTGGTTGCATTGTAATCATGATATCATTTCAGGAAGAAATTTGCTCAAATACCATACACTTATACTTTACACTGGCTCACTTATATACTGAATGATGGGAAGCATAGCAATATGGTATAAAAGTAGTTCACATACTGATACATCATTATGGTAGAATGTAAGTGCAAATGTCGGTAAAGCAGTAGGTGTTAAAAAGAGCAGTCCTTGCACATGCGCAGAGCAATTTTGCCGTTCACTGATGCTAAAAATATTGATAGGAAAAAACATTTCATTGTATACTGCTATCAAATTTAAATGTTTCCTTGAATTCTTTTTTGTCACCTTTTTTTCGTAGGATGAAGCCCACATAGGTTTGAGACCTGTGCTTGGTAATGAATTGGATGAATGTGATTGATGAGTTGGACCTATAGTTTTAGATGGGTTCCGAACCACCTGGAAGTGATTTCTTCTATTCATACTTCTCTTCCCTCTTTCATTCTTACTCTGCAAAGCATTATATTTTCTTTCTTCTAATTTTTCCTATCTCGTCAAATCTATTCTTTCAACAGTATTTTTATTGTCTTTTCAGATTTGCATATGACAGCTGAGCGTAGTACAGAGGAATCTATATCAGTGGAGAACAAAGAGAGACCAACTTCCATCTGTATAAAAAGTGATCCTTCAGTAACTGTAGAACAGATAGAGGATGAGAATGAGATTTCGAGTTCTTCCAATGAGGGTAGGCCTATAGCAGATTCTGGAGACGAGTTGCTGACTCATCAAGACAGTAAAATATTCAGCTGTGCTCATTGTAGTTATGCATCACCTTATTTCAACAGTTTGAAAGTTCATATTAGGACACATACTGGAGAAAAGCCATACAGCTGTGACTTCTGTAATTATATATGCTCTCATAAATCTTATTTGAAAATACATCTTAGAACCCATTCAGGTAAAAAACCGTATGGATGTGAATTATGTGATTACAAATGCACCCAGAAAAGCCATCTAGTACGTCATCTAAGAACCCATACAGGAGAAGCCCCTTTCAAATGTGAATTCTGTGATTATAAATGCTCTCAGAAATGTCATCTAACTGCTCATCTTAGAAAACATACCGGTGAAATCCCTTTCACATGTGATTTCTGTGATTATAGATGCTCTCGCAAAGATAGTTTAAATATTCATCTCAGAACCCACACAGGAGAAGCTCCCTTCATCTGTGAATTCTGTGATTATAAAAGCTATAGAAAATCTAATTTGAAAATTCATCTCAGAACCCACACACGCGAAACCACTTTCAGCTGTGAATTCTGTGATTATAAATCCTATCAGAGAAGTGCTTTGAAAATACATCTCAGAAACCACACTGGCGAAACCCCTTTCAACTGTGAATTCTGTGACAGTAAATTCACTAGGAAAGATAGTTTAAAAAGACACCTTTTAACCCACACAGATGAAAAACCGTTCAACTGTGAATTCTGTGATTATAAATGCTCTGTGAAATCTAGTTTAGAATCTCATCTCAGAACGCACACTGGCGAAACCCCTTTTAAATGTGAATTTTGTGATTACAGATGCTCTCACAAAGCTAGTTTGAGAAGACATCTTGAAACCCACACAGGCAACCCTTTCGTTTGTGAGTTTTGTGATTATAAATTCAATAGTGAAAACAGTTTAAAAAAACATCTTTCAACCCACACTGGTGAAAAACCTTTCAATTGTAAATTCTGCAATTATAAATGCTCTGTGAAATCTAATTTAGAATCTCATCTCAAAACCCACACTGGCGAAACCCCTTTCAACTGTGAATTTTGTGGTTTTAAATTCACTAGGAAATCTAGTTTAAAAAGACATCTTATAGCCCACACTGGTGAAAAACCCTTCACCTGTGATTTCTGTGATTTCAAATGCTCCATAAAGTCTAGTTTGAAATCTCATCTCAGAACCCACACAGGAGAAGCCCCTTTCAGCTGTGAATTTTGTGATTATGGATGCTCTCACAAAGCTAGTTTAAATATTCATCTCAGAACACATACAGGCGAAACCCCTTTCAGCTGTGAATTTTGTGATTATAGATGCTCTCGTAAAGATAGTTTAAATATTCATCTCAAAACCCACACAGGAGAAGCTCCCTTCAACTGTGAGTTCTGTGATTATAAAAGCTATAGGAAATCTAATTTGAAAATTCATCTCAGAACCCACACATGCGAAACCACTTTCTGCTGTCATCTATGTAATTATAAATGCTCTTTGAAATGTAATTTAAAATCTCATCTTAGAACCCACACACGTGAAACCCCTTACAACTGTCAATTTTGTGATTATAGAAGCTCTCACAGAACTAATTTGAAAAGACATCTTAAAACCCACACAGAACCCACTTGCCCCAAAGATAGAGATAGGGTTTCAGACAGTCTAAACAAAAGTGTTATATTCCTGAATTTCTTGTTCCATGATGAACTGCGTTGTTAATATTAACTTTTTCAAGTGAATTAAACGACTTGCAGTAAAATTTTTATTAAAATAAGTAGTATTTCACTTACTTCTGTAGGCCGAACGTTTTCGAGTTGTTAAAACCCATCTTCAAGGAATACAGAAGTAAGTGAAATACTACTTATTTTAATAAAAGTTTGACTGCAAGTCGTTTAATTCACTTGAAAAATTAAAAGTGTTATTATGATAAGGGGTCTAGGAATAAAATACCATTGCAGGTAGGCAATCACGTATTTGTTGATAAAAATAACTCACAGGAAAGGGAAAGAGGTATTGTAGTAGGCTTAGCTAATAGATAAAGTGCAATTACAATTGGGACAAAGAGTGGAGAGGAACAGAAGACATTTGACTCAATTTAGGTCTCAGAAACCATTTCAATTGCAATATAATGATTGCGATGATAGTGTAGGAGGTAATGATAATAATGTGACAGAAAATGATGATATGAATAATGATAATGCACCGGAATGTGTCAATGATAATCAGAATGCAAATGATCCAATACCTTTTGCAAATAATATTGTCAGGCCAAGGAGGGTAATAAAAACACCAAGCTATTTAAAAGACTATGTAACTTGAAAACAATTATGTGTTATAATAATATTTATAGTAATAAGTTAGTATTAAGATTGTAAAAGGGGAGATGTTGTATAGTGGATCTCAATGTAGAGATGTATCGATATATCGACCTCAATGTAGAGGTCGACGATATAGGTTGATGGACTGTTATGATACAATATGGAGTAAGAATCAAATGATGATGAATTTGCTGTATGATTAGCCTAGTTTGGAATAATAATTAAAGTACAATATGAAATTCAAATAAGTCGTAAGTGAATACATAACAAATGTTAAAAAGAATTGAAAATTTCAGCTTCCATGATAGGGAAGTTCTTAGTGAAATTGTCAAGAACTTCCCTATAATAGAATAAAAAAATATGATTTCGAAACAATACATAATAAATGTTAAAAAGAATTGAAAATTTCAGCTTCCATGATAGGGAAGTTCTTAGTGAAATTATCAAGAACTTCCCTATAATAGAATAAAAAATATGATTTCGAAACAATACACAGAAAAAATTGGCTTGGGAGAGAGTCCAAGACACTAATTCTATTGACCGACAAATTTCTGTGTTGACTCCATTTCTGAAATATCTGCAGTCCTTTATAAGAGTTGCTCGATTATTGTTCTAAGCGAACTCAGGTTGTTACAGTTGATGGGGCCAAATCTCATTCCCAGGAGGTGTTGCATGGTGTGCTGCAGGGTTCGATCCTTGGTCCATTGCTTTTCCTGATCTTTATAAATGACTGGTATGGAGGGAAAAGCACTCCTGTTTGCAGATGACACCACCCTGATTGCTCAAGACAAGGACCCCCTAGTGGCTATTCAAAGATCAATGCAATTGGTGGAGGAAGCCAGTTTGTGGTTTAAAGACAACAAACTCTCCATGAATGAAGCCAAGACACAAAGCTTGATGTGCACTTTGAAACGCAACCCTCCAGCTTGGCTTCATGTTGGACTCCTCTCTATCTTGGGATCAGCATATTAACATGGTCTGTCCAAGGTAACATACGTGATGCGGAAGTTGAGGAATCATGTACCTGCTAATTATCTAATAACAGCGTATTTATGGCCTCTTCCATAGCCACTTAAACTATGGAATAATGCAGGAATAATTTAGACTTTGCCATTTTCAAGACGAGTTTTAAACAAGACGGATATTCTATACAAGAGGGCATTGAAAGTTTGAACGTTGCCTTGGAAGTTTGAGATTAACCAATGAGCGATCAGTACAAAAGTGAGCCATCAAATTTGAAATTATGAATGTACTGTATGCTACTTGATCATTTGAAATGAGATTAAAAACTGTATTCCTACAAACTTAATTCTGTATTCAAACTGTATTCCTATTTTCTAAACTTAAAATATGAACCCCCTAAATGCTGTCACATATAGATGTTCCAAATGAATAATAATCAGTATCATAACATTGTTAATTTTATTATTTATTTAAAATATTTTGATTAATAGTTATATACTTACATTGTTTCTTTATTCATATTGTTCATAATGTTTATACCATATTGTTATTACTGAAATGTACCCATGGCTTGACTACCCATTATCCGACTCCTCCCCACACACGGACAAGTCATCCAAGTGGGGAGTATATTCAAAATTTATTGTATATAATGTATTGTTCTATTATTATATTTTGAATAAACAATTTGAATTTTGAGAAACTTATTATTTAGGCTACTCTGTTAACATTCCAACATTCTAGTTGAAGATTAATACAATAAGAAGCATTATGACAGTAAACATTTGAGATTGAAGCAAATGAACCAATATTGTCAAGAAAAACTTGCTTGTTTGTTGTAATTCAAATACAATACTGGAAATTAACTCAGCAATTCAACTTGAAACAGCGAGCTGAACTTAACGATTGGTTACCAGTTGCCCGACCCTTGAAATCTTACTTGAAGTTTAGTTTTCGTAAAGTTTGTTTTGGTCTGTCAACTTGCATGGTCGGGCAACTGATAACCCGCCGAACTGAACTATTTCAACCAAACCTATAGCTTGTTATTATAATCATAATATGACAATCTCAACTTACAAGTATCAGCCTCCTGCAGGGCTTTTTTCAGCCGGAACGCACTGGAACGGCGTTCTGGTACTTTTTCGCTAGACATATATGAATTCCTTATCAATTAATTACTATTTGGGAATAACATTTCATTAACATTTGTATTTCCAAAAATTTAATGTTTGAATTTCGCTATAAATCTTCGATAATGAATCTAATAATGACACCAGAGAGGGCAGCTCTACTTTTTAGCAATCTTCTATTCATTAGGATTGTTGGACCTACTAACGTCCTTTGACCCTACAAAATATGTTGTCATAACTTCTTCAAGGACACCATTCTGCTGTAGTAGATACGAAAAGTAGAGTACGCAACAGGGAAGAAGGAAATAGGGATATGGACAGGGGCGTAGCCAGAGGGATATCGGGATACATCTCCCCCCCCCCCTTGAAATGTAGTCATCTTTCACAATACTAATAACTTACAGATTAAATTACAAAAATAAGCCTTAATTCTATTTAGCACAAGAGTTTGACTCGGGAATCACAAAAAGTAACTTATACAATATTATTATGGTACTCTTACTCTGCAGCGGCATGCACAGTTTATATTAGTGAGCAATGTGGCAATTCAGTGTTTTCGAGGGGTGTCTGTCACTGACTCTTCCGGATCGGGGATATATTTCATTTAAATTAACAATTGTTTTAATTGAAATATCCAAGTTAAAATTACTTTAAAATTCTCAAAAAATCATTATAAAAAATGATAAATATTTAAAAAATTCCGGGGGAGGTTTCTATTTCCCCCCCCCCCCCGAAATTCAATCCTGGCTACGCCACTGGACATGGACATGTCATAACTATGGAAAATTTCCAAATAAGGTTAGTTAGTATATAGTTAAATTTGTTTATATTTGTAAATTTGAAATGCCAAGTAGATTTATAGATATTTGTACCAAAATTGGTTATTCATACATTTAAATTAGGCCTATATAGAGGAAATAGTCGACAAATAAGTAGGCCTCCCCTATAGAGTATAGACTATGCGTGGTTAAGCGAAAATTTTAGAGTTCCTGAACCTCATTTTCTAGAAAAAAAAGCCCTGCCCTCCTGAATTCTAGAAACATTGATGATGAATGAATTTGTGTGTGAAATTTGGGTACAAGAGACACTTCGGCGTAGAGTGAGGGATCAAAGTCCACAAACAATAAAAACCCGGAACTATATTTCCTTGAGTTTATAAGAAAAGAACGCTTCGTGGCTATTAAATTGTTGATAATCACTTCAAAAATTATATATTATAATCTATTTATTTATTTAAAGTTACATTTATGTGGGAGCAACACATACATCGATCCATTTTGCTTCCATGACACATAGATAAATGAAAATAAGACATGATGATTAATAGTTATTTATGTATTAAGAGCGTGAAGCGCGACTTTATCGCTCGAGCCAAAACATTTACTGCGCGACACGTAGTGGAGCGCAGTAATTTTGCGAGAGCGATAAAGAAGCTTCACGTGCGAATTGCATACAATATTTTTCCTAAAACTGCAGTTCTGGATTCCAACACAATAAAAGCGTGTAGTTTGTAACATCACAGACTATGCGCGGATTTGGTTAGCGTTCGCCATTGTTGAGGTTATGTGAATTTCACGGATTCCGTGATCAACCAATGAGAAGGCATCAAAATCAAAACAGAAGCGTAAAGAAAACAGCTGGCGAGCGTAAAGTACTTTGCCGCTTGCTGAGCAGTAAAGAGGTATTTTACAATTAGTTTTCAGTACGTATAGAACTACTTTAAGAGCAGTTGTAGGAAAAAGAATTATTGTAAGAATAAAAATACGAGCAAGCAAGTGATATTGTTATCACATAACTAGTACAGGTGGCGCACCAAGAGATTGGCATCTGCCTCCTTAATACTACATAGGCTATCTTGAAATCTGTCTCCAATATTCCATATGATGGAGAAGGGCATTTTAAAAGACGAGTGCCATTCCTTTTGATTATCCATCAATGCAGGCAAATTTTGAAAATCCTCACAAATACAAGAAGGAATGCAAAATTTCAAAGAATTTGGACCATGTGACCAAATTATTATTATTTATGTTAGCACAACTGATAATTTCATGTGAATTCTTCGGGTCTTTGGATACACTGTCGTTTTATTTCATTGCAGATTCCACATGAGAAACAAAAAATATATCTTTAATGATAGATGGAAAATAATATTCCTGTATTTCTTGTTCCATGACGAACTGCGTTGTTAATATTAACTTTTTATGTGAATTTAACGACTTGCAGTCAAATATTCATTAAGAATAAATAAGATTTACTTACTCTTTACGGCCGAGCGCTTTCGAATCTTTGAGATCCGTTTTCAGAGGCGTCCTTCTTGATCATCATGTCAGTTTTTCAGATGAAAGCGCTCGGCCATTAAGAGTAAGTAAATCTTATTTATTCTTAATGAATATTTGACTGCAAGTCGTTAAATTCACATAAAAAGGAAAATAATAGTCAAGTATTTTAGAGACCTTGTTCTGTAGAACATATTTATGTTTTCCAATAAAAATGATTCAAGTCATTACAAAAGGGACCGGGTAATAAATAACAATACTCAAATGATTGGATACATTGGAAATATAATTTGATATAACAAAATGACACGTTTATTAATTCAAGAGAGCAAATTGGTCAATTCATCAAAACCGAGTACAGTATCTCAGCAGGCCTAAATTTTTCCTGTAATATCATATCACAGCCATTTGTTTAAATACATCAGAGTAAATTAAATTAGTTAAAAGTTAGTAAAAAATTAATTAAAAGTATCCAACGGAAATATTTGTGATATTTTCCATGACGAAATACTTGATAAACAATCTAATATCAAAACTGACACTGTATTTCAATTTAAATTATGATTTTTACTCACTTATACTGGAGGGATGTATTGCACTTCTAAAGGGCTGATGAAGCTTCTCTTTGAAAACGAAATGCATCCCTCCAGTACAAGTAGTGAGTAAAAATCATAATTTAAATAGAAATACAGTGTCCGTTTTGACATTAGATTGAAAATATTAGATCATGATTCACATAAATATATATATATATTTGAATATATCAACAATAGCCTACACTTATCTAACAACAATAACAAAACATGAATATGAATAATTGTACAGTATTCCTTCATTCCATAACATTATCAACCTATCAACATATTTAATTTGATAAACTATCTGTAGAATTTCTAATGTGTGTAAGTTTTCAAAAAACCTTCACATTTTTCAAGTTTACCGGTACTGATAATTTAATAAGTATACAATGCTCAATAATATGAATTATGAAAATTCATTCCATTTCTATTCACTTCTGATGAATTCTTTGACAATTCAAGTACAAACCAAATACTATAAATTTTGTAATAGCAATATATATGGCAAGGACGTTCCCGAGGGGGGAAGGATTATGGTGGTCCCCCCCAAAAACAAGAAATTTACTGATGATGGGGGGGGGGGGGAAGGATTATGGTGGTCATGATCCCCCAAAAATAAGAAATTTACTGATGAAGGACAATCTCGTAAAAAAGGTACACAAAACCCATTTGTGACTACTCCTTCCCCCCATCAAACTTCCGAGCTGGGACTGCTCGTGATATATATGTTAAATAATGGCAATTGAAATAAAAAATACACTAGAAAGCGAGAAAGTAACATATAAAATAGACAAATAGAATAGAAATAAAATTGTTAAGGTTGGAAACGCTTTCAAAAGTTTATACATTTAGTAGACGTTCAATTTTCTATAGTTCAAATTAATTTGTGACATTGAACCCATTGGAAATTTTCCATCAGTATATTTCACAGGATCTAATTGTACAAATTATTATGCAGTAAGCAAAAATATCCCAAACTTCAATCCAACCTCAGTAGAAGAAATGAAAGTATTTTTAGGTATCCATTTAGCTATGGGTAATTTAGGGTATCCCAGGGTTCGCATGTATTGGGAGCCAAGATTTCAGATCCCACTTATAGCCGAATCTGGAATCACAGTGAACAGGTTTTTCAAATTACGGACATGCTTTCATGTAATGAAAGAAGACGAAAAGCCGGACAATGATGACAGGTTCTGGAAAATTCGGCCAATTTATGATTCAATAAAGAAAAGATGTCATAATCTCCCAGTTGAAGCAAAACTGAGCATTGACGAACAAATGGTTCCCTTCAAAGGCTCCTTGGATGTGAAGCAATATATCCGCAATAAGCCAACAAAGTGGGGAGTGAAAATGTTTGTTTTGTGTGGTGAGAGTGGTACTATGTATGACTTTATAATTTATCAGGGATCAACAACAGAAATAAAAAGCGAGTTTTCCCAGTTTGGACTAGGAGCAGGAATTGTTATGCAGCTATCAGAGAGGTTGTCACCATTCTGCCAAGTATATTTTGACAATTTCTTCAGCACCTACTCACTCTTCCAATGGCTGCTGAAGAAGAATATTTATGCCGTGGGGACAATTCGTATGGATCGATTCAACAAACCCCCATTGAAAACCGACACTGAAATGAAGAAATTGCCTCGTGGGTCTGTGGATGAGGTCTTCAGCCATGATGATATCATCCTGACAAAGTGGTCTGATAATTCATGTGTCACTTTGGGATCCAACTTCATTGGAAAAGGATAAGTGGATACATGTCGTCGTTGGGATAAGAAGCAAAAGAAATACATTGATGTTCCAAGGCCAGAGTGTGTACAACTTTACAATGCCAGCATGGGTGGAGTTGACAAAATGGACTTCCTAATAGCTCTGTATAGGACTTTCATACGAAGCAAGAAGTGGACACTACGAATGTTCACTCATGGACTGGATCTGGCTGTCACCAATTCTTGGTTAGAATATAGGAGAGAGTCAGCTAGACAAAATATATCAAACAAAGAAGTGATGGATCTCATCCATTTTAGGCAATATGTTTCTGAAGCTCTCATTGTTGGAGGAAAGAAGCCAGCTAAGAAGAGAGGGAGGCCATCCAATGACAATACAACTTCTTCTGAACCACTGCATCACAAGCGAGTCGCAGCCATCAAGCCTGTGATGGATGTGCGATATGATGGGATGCACCACCTTCCTGAAGTGAGCCAGAAGACTACTCAAGACAGATGCAAGAATGAGGGCTGCAAGGGGAAAACCTATTTTTTGTGCTCAAAGTGTCAAGTACATTTATGTATTTCTAAGCAGCGCAACTGTTTTGCTCAGTTTCATACAAAATGAACATTTTTTCATATATCTAATAATTTGTGTCTAGGTGCGCGCGTGTGTGTGTGTGTGTGTGTGTGTGTGGTGTGCGTGTGTGTATGAGTATAAATAATGTGTGTATAGTTATTCCTCAATAATAAGTGTAAATTATATTCATGTCAAAATTGATCTTCCACAACAATATTTTCCAAATTACAATTTTTTAATTTATTATCATAGTCGATTTTTTCTATTAAATATATTTTTTCATAATTATCCAATATTTGCTTCCAACAAAATGGAATGATTTTGGGCCATAGTAACCATCTATTCATTTTTAACATCTCTAACAAACACATGTGCAGATACAACTATTATTCAAGAAGATAACTCAAGATACATTATCAGTCACAGTGTCCTATATATAGCACGATCCATATCCGGCTTCCGGATTATCCGAAGAAATTTTTTTTTCATCAAAAATTCCAGAAAAATATTCTTAGTGAGTGTACCAACTTTCAAATTTTTATCTTGAAAATTGAAAATGTATGACTGAAAGGGTTAAAATATTGAATAAGTCAAAATATGATTGAAACAGGCCTAGATGTAAATGAACTAAATTAAATTTTTTAAAGAAATTCTGCTTTTCCAGTACAGTAGTTTGGCTTAGAAAATAGCTGTCTAAATGTACTAAAACGAGGATTAAGTAAGATCTGACTGAATTTCAACAGAAATTACTATAATTAAAAAGGATAAATATCTACTATCTACTAGTGCAAGTAGCTAAAACTAAAAATAATAAATGTGTCATTTCTGATATAAAGAAAAATATATATAAGTTATATGAGATTATTCTCACGAGTCTATATAGTAATTTCAGTTTGAAACACCTAAATATGTTAAAAACGTAAAAACAATTAAACGTAGAAACGTATAAAAACAATTTTCAATGATTTAAAAATAAACATTTTATTATTAAAAAACAAAAAATTAGCCTTAACGTGCGATTGAAAATTATAACTTTACATCCCACATTTAATGTGATAAAATATTGAATTTATAATGTCTATAGAATATTGATATAAATTTTAAAGCAAATATACTGAAATTTGCGACCAACACATGATAATTACAACTTATGTAATTAAGTAAACTCTTAATACTGATTTACTAAGATGTTAAACAAGAGTGAAAAGTAACGTATTTCCTAATAAGTTACAAGTTGATGCTAATTTTAAAAAAATAGAAAATTATACAAAATTAAATAAAAAATATTACGATCTTACATAATTATTATTTAATATAATTGATAGTACTATAATTTCAATCATTGTCTTCCTACAATGAAACGCGTGGCTCAGTCTTGATTTTAACAAGGAGGAAACATCAGTCATTTTCCAAGTAAAAAGTATTTAACAGAGCAATCTGGAGCCAGATTTTAAACCCTATTAATCTGACTCCTGTAATATGAAGGAATGTCGAAGTAGTCATTGCCATGGAGGTATAAGAAATTGGAGGGAGCATAAAGTCAGAAAAGTGTAGCCGACGCCATCTTGAACGGCTATCCGGCGGCTTTACTCCACTATAGATTTACACCAATGTTGTGTTTGTTATATATCTTTGATGATCTATGAACTAAAAGATGGCCGCCACTCTACACTTTGTTTTAGGTTAAAGCCAAAAATTATAATTCCATTGATCAATACAACTGCTAAATATTGATAAATGTTTTCAAAAAATCGTTTTGAAAAGGAAATCGTTTCCTACAGATGATAAGCGTAATTCAAGCATTTGAACTGATTTGAAAGTGGAATCTTGCAAAAGTGAACTACTTAGAATATTATCTTCACTCAC
Organism: Conomelus anceps; assembly: GCA_948455865.1. Lineage (NCBI taxonomy): Eukaryota > Metazoa > Arthropoda > Insecta > Hemiptera > Delphacidae > Conomelus > Conomelus anceps. The sequence goes on along the minus strand of OX418218.1, from coordinate 4,292,697 downwards.
TTATACTGGAGTTTCTGGAAGGATGCATTTTACTTCTGAAGAGAAGCTTCGTCAGCCTTCTCTTCAGAAGTGAAATGCATCCCTCCAGCAACCCCAGTATAAGTGAATGAAAATAATATTTTAATAGAAATACAGTGTCAGTTTTGATATAAGATTGTTCATCAAGCATTTCGTCATGGAAAACATCACAGATTTGAACTACTTAGTTCGAAATTCGCGGTGAAATAGCCGCGAATGGCGTCAGATCCCTTGCAGTATGGGGCCTTGCTTGCTTCCATTTCCGGTAACACTTTTTCAACATTGGCGGTATATGTTATGCTCCCTCCACTTTCTTATCCTGCCATAATATATACAGCAGAACTTATAACGTATGCGAACTCTGATCATCAAAACCGCTGATTATCATTTTATTGAGAAAAAATTAAGTCAGAAATTGATTGAAATCTTCAGCAAAATAATAACCACCATTTATATAAAATACAACACTGACGTACAGCACTTGTAAGTCCATATACGCTAAATAACTTTTGATTGTGAAAGTGTTACATTTTCATTCAATTAATGAAAAAATGCAGTGTAATACCAAAAATCAGTTTTTTATTGAAGTACACCCATTTTCTAAAAAATCCCAACCTATCCGGACTTTTGCTTATCGGAATGGAGTCTGATCCCTATTGGATTTGGAGATCATTGGCGTTCTATTTTGTTACAAATTTGTGACAACTTATATTATAGGAAGATGACATAACTATTTCTTAAATTTGGACAATTTTACTTTAAAAATATATCACCTTTAAAACGGATCATCATGTACCTATAACATAGCTACCATGGCCATAGCATGGTGGCAACACCCGTTAGAGTCTCCCCACCATAAAAAGCCATAATAATAATAATAATAATAATAGTAATAATAATAATAATAATTATTATTATTATTATAGTAATGTATTTGTAAGTTCAATTTAATTTCAGGCAAAAGTTGATTTCTTCAAGAAGTTATCCATTGAATTGACATTCAGAATTGAACAAAATTCTTAAATCGAAAGACATGTACACAGATTTACACTCTTAATTACAACTTGGTTGTTTCAATTCATTTACAATTCTATATTATTTATGAATAATAAAGTCCCACGTTTCTTTCCATCTCAACTTGAGTACATCATTAGCAGACAAGGATACAGTACCATAGCTAAGTACGCTGAACTTTTGGAAGACATAAAGCACTGTGACAATCCAAAGTCCCAAGATTACCTCGAAAAATCTTCTGAGCATTGAAAATACAGGAATCATACTGAAAAGATAAAAAAAATTATTAGATAAACTTCGTCAATTTTTTGGGAATGAAGCCCACATATATCTGAGACCTGTGCGTGGGTAATGAATTGGTTCATGGTGATTGATGAGCTGGACCTACAGAGCATAGAATAGTCCTATATAGAACTTGTTGCAGTCATTGCATTCCAATTTCTACAAGATTTCTACATTTCAACAAGTTCTATATAGGACAAACTCGCAGAACATTCACCACTAGATTCAAAGAACACAAAAGAGCCATCTCACACCCAAACACACATTCCACTTTTGCTGAACACATTATTTCAACAGGCCACAGTTACATTGACACTAATTTAGACACTCACAAAAGCCAAAAACTCAATGTTTTAAAGCATATCAAAATTTGTGAAGGGAGCAGTTTTAGACTTGAGTCTGTTGCACCTTTACACTCGTTGTAAATTTGTCACAATAAATAAATAAATAAAATAAAATAAATATGTAATTTATAAACACACAAAACAACAATTAATTTCTTCTCACACTCTTTTTGACACAATAATCCCAATTTCAAACCTCCCGCCTACTCATTCCCCCACCACCATATTTATATATATATCCACCATATACCCCCACTTCCAACATCCATAACCCTCAAACTCATGCCTTGAGTCAGTGTACTGTGGGTCGTCTTCGATGCTCTTAACATCAGAGTGAAACGTCCGTCACGTCATAACGTGAGTCATAATTTCCACTTAGAAAGTGTTTTTTAAGTTTTTTTATATATTAGTGGAAACTATATGGATCTTCAACATCATAATAATTCAACACTAATCATTTAAATAAAACAACACTAATTTACACAAATATAATAATTTACACTACATAAATATGGCAGGGACGGCTTGCAGTAAAGTTAAAGCTAGTAAACTTGCCCCGTATAGTAAACACTTCAACTTATTCGTATTTAAGAACCTCGCTTAAACATTTTTCAAGGATCTTCTAGAGAGATCTTCTCTATTCCTGGATTTCTTTTTCCATGACGAACTGTGTTGTTAATATTAACTTTTTAAGTTAATTCAACTAATTCAATCTTCTCTATAGTTTATAAAAAATGGCTATTACTGTAGTCTAAATGCAATAATAAATTTGCATGATCGATTAGATTGGCCAGCAAAAAACAAACTGTTCTCTGCTGAAAATCACTTCCCGGTGGTTCGGAACCAACCTAAAACTGTAGGTCCAACTCATAAATCACCATCATCCTACTCATTACCCACGCACAGGTCTCAGACCTATGTGGGCTTCATCCTCAAAAAAAAATTTTTTTGGTTGTGCTGTCATTTTTATTTTATACATATCACCAAAACAGAAAAAAATTCTCACCATATCAGCTCATGTAAATGCTCAATGAACGCAGCAGTTAGAAGAACTTTGAATGTGAAAGCAGGAAGATAATGATGCAAGAAGAGTGTTTGCTCCACAAAAAAGAAAGGCAAATAGTGGAACAAATATCCCATGAACAATACTTTTCCAATTTCTACAAAGTGATCCCATGAATCTGTAAATAAATCAAATGTAAATGAATAAAGAAATAATAGTTTATAAGTAATAAATATAAATATTCTTGCTGATTTAATTAAATACAAAATGAAATGAGCATAATAATACAAATATAAATTAAATACACAATGGTAGTTTATGCAACAATTTTATTTTGACCCTTATAAGGCACGAGTTAGATGTAAGTTATAACACGAGCGAATGCGAGTGTTATAAATATCTCACGAGTGCTTTAATGGCCAAATAAAATCGTTGCATACAATATTTTATCTACGACCACTAGTATACATTTAATTAGAACAATTTCATTTTACCTGTGACTGTCAGAGATACCTAACCTCTCATCTCAAATACGAGAAGTTATAGTAGATTGTTAGGTTAAAGTAGCTGGTGTAGCAGTTTGATGAAATCAGCTGATAGTTTCACAATATTGAATTACGATATTGATTCCATCAAAAATGCTTCTGATTGGTCCAGAACCCGTGTTATAATGTAGAACCTGTACTATAATGAGCTCTTTATGCAACGGGTCTCAAAAAGCATTTCGAAAAGACAGCTGTTTTGGCATCAATTGTGAAACTGTAATGTATACATTATGACATGGTCGTAGATAAAATACAAAATGAAATGAGCATAATAATCCAAATATAAATTAAATACACAAAAAATATTATTGAACGAGCATAGCGAGTTCTTGGGTTCGACTTGATTTGAGGCTCTCGGCGATAACCGTTTGTCTGTGGGTATGTGTGCGTGTGAATGTTTGCATGTATGTATGTATGTTCGAATACAACAATGTCATATATTCAACGATAACTTTCGTACGGTGTGACCAATCAACGTTATTGACCAATCAGAGTTATTGCTTTTTATCATATAAAATAACCAAATTTATAATATATACAAGTGCCAAATTTAAAAGATGATAATTTTATTCTTGAATAGCAAATGTCGGGAAATTCATGCAAATGGTTATAAACACTCATCTTCTAACTTCGCCTCAATAAAGACAAATTATCTATCTATCTATCTATCTCTGATTGAACTTGGGTGTCCTTAAATTATCACTTTTGATATTTCATTTAATTTCATATGTATGATATAAGAGATCACTTTCTGAACTTTAGGTTCAAAACCTTTGCTTCAACTTCTAAAACGACTTGAGTGTTCTTAAATTATCACTTTTGATAATTGTAACAATAATTTCAAATATTTCTCAACAGCTTTCATTGTTTTGATCCTGTTTAGCTCGATTGATAAAGTCGCTTTTTAGGCTCTTAATATATAAATATATATTTTCAATGCTACTTAAATACTTCTTTTTTCTTTATTTTTTTTTACAATCAGCTATTATAAAAATATTGATCAGTACAATCATACATTTTTTCAACGATGAAGCCCACATAAGTCTGAGACTTGTCCGTGTGTAATAAGAAGGATGATGGTGATTGATGAGTTGGACCTACAGTTTTAGGTAGGTTCTGAACCACCGGAAAGTGATTTTATAGTAGAGAATAGTCTTTTTTGCTGGTCAATCCAATCGGTTACCATTACAAAGAGAGCCCAGGAGATCGTTGCTTGTCTAATATGATTGAACAGATACCTGCTATATAGCTATCAAACAGTTTAGATACCCTATTGATCATTTAGCGAAAGTAATAACTAACCTGGTGTTAGATCATAGCACTGCCTCCTTCTTCGAAGCAAATACCAAACGAAAAATGTGAAGTACAATATTACACTTATTGTACCCGAGTACCAAACAATAATATTTCCCAGAAGGTGCACTTGCCCCTGCAACAAAAATTCGATGTCTTTTTCAACAATTTTCAGTTATAAATACAGAACAATGCCATCTGAATAGAATTAATAAAAATGAAAGCAGCATTCGAGTTATTGTTTTTCAGAGTGTTAATTGGGTAATACCCGTAAGGGTCTCCCCACCACGAAAAGCCATACGAATTTACTTTACTTTAGAGTGTTAATAATTAATTACATTAACTTTTCAAGTGAATTCAACGACTTGCAGTCAAATTTTCACTAAGAATAAGTAGATTTTACTTACTCTGTAGGCTAAACGTTTTAGAATCTTGGAGATCTATTTTCAGAGGCGTCCTTCTTGATCATCGATGTCTTTGGTTAGAAGAATAGTGGTTTTTGTAGAATAAGTTTGTGTGATTTATAATTTAATTGTTCGTTGAGGATGTTTTGTTTATTGTGTGTGGTGTATTTGTATATTTAAAATTGTTCCAAGGTGTTGAGTTCGTGTCCTTTAGATTTTATATGTAGAATGTGTAGGTTGGTAGTGATGTCAGTAAAAGTGTGTCCAGTTTGAATGATATGGCCGGCGAAATTCGATTCAGCTATTGATGTTAAGGCTTGAAATCACTTGAAAAGTTAATATTAAACATCGCAGTTCGCAATGGAACAAGAAATCCAGAAATTAATTACAGTATTCCTCGATTTTTTCAAGTTGTTATCATTCTTCTAACATGATATCCTAACAGTAATTGACCGAACGAAGAGAGGTCTCTGTTTCAAGTCAATCGTTTTATATAAATAAAGGTTTAAATACCTGCGTTTTGATATCCAATAACTATTTGTTCACTACCGGTTTCAACCCTCCTATACCCCCATATGACCCCCATCATCAGGTGGTTGTGGACGTTATTATATCATTGCCGATTTGGCAATTCGTCGTAATGTAAAACGTCGGAAAATAAAAAACACACACATCACATAACACGAGACGAATACGAGGATGACAGGACGGACAACACGCTCGCGCTGACTGACAGGTCCGGACTGCCTGACAGGCACATGTCAGTCAGCGCGAGCGTGTTGTCCGTCCTGTCATCCTCGTATTCGTTTCGTGTTATGTGATGTGTGTGTTTTTTATTTTCCGACGTTTTAAATTACGACGAATTGCCAAATCGGCAATGATATAATAACGTCCACAACCACCTGATGGTTGAAACCGGTAGTGAACAAATAGTTATTGGATATCAAAACGCAGGTATTTAAACCTTTATTTATATTTATACTGGTATCCGGAGGCCAAAGAATTCAATATGACAATCGTTTTACATTCGTCTGACTGTTTGTAACGCATTTACGGCTAAACGCGTGGCCCAAATTCTATAAAATTTTGCATGGATCTTCCTTCAAAAATGAACAGCGATGTATCTGTAAGGATTTTCAAAAATAACTCGCATTTTAAGGATATTTAAAAGTAAAAAAGAAGGCATTTAGGCCTTCTTGTATAGGAAATACATGATTTTTTAAATTATCTTTTCCATTACATGCGATTAGAATCAGATTTGAAGATAGCCCTCGGGCCTTCTTATTCATCTGGTTGAGCCTTGAAATGGATTGAGTTATCATTGATAAGAATGTTTTTCTAAAGGAACAATTAATTTCTAGTATTTGAATGAGGTATAATAACCAGGGATTAATAAGTAAATGATAATCATACAAATTTTATCAATATTGATTAATCAGTGATTAATAAAATGTTATTAGTGATTAATCAAATTTAATCACTCTACGCCATGATTGAAAAGTGTCTCTTGTACCCGAATTTCACAAACAAATTCATTCAACAGACAGAAATTTGATCAGATTTGAGCAATCAGCTGTCTGGAAAATAGAATCGCAGCCTTCATGATATTGTAATAAAAAGTTACTTTTATTGAAAACAGGCATGAAATAGATTACACAAATTAAAATCCCGGGTTAGGTCCATAGGCGTGCGCAGGGCTTGACTTCTATGGGTGCCGGCAACGAAAATGCCCCCCCCCCCCCCCCTGTATTTAAAATATTAATACTTATACATATCCCCACCCTTGTACCATTAAATCACATTGAACTATTTAGTGAAAACACTCCATAGAGGGAAAAAAGGACAAAATTCTTTGAAAATATCTTTTTAATGAAAAATTGTGGACAAAAATTATATCATAAAAAATTGAATTGTTAAACCTTTTTTAGGGATGAAAAAAATTCTTATTGCTAGATTTTGAAATATAATAAATATGGCACCCATGCGCGCACGCCTATGGTTAGGTCTGACGATTGTGCTTGATTTTCAATGTTGGTTATTATTGAGTACATCGAGCATGTTTCTCTGTGCAAGCACCCTTATTCTTAGGCACGGGGTATACTGTTCACAGAACTGCTAGTATGAGTCTCATAATTATTGATAGATTATAAAGTGAACAGAGAAAAATAATATGAATGCTAAATTACGCAGTAGAAACTATTCTTCAAGACAAAATTGCAACTTACATTGTCTTCAGAGCTAACCCAATAGGCGATACCTCTTGTAAGAGTGGGCCATTCCAGAGGGTCACTGCTATACATGTGATTTTGTACATTCTCTTTAATAATGAACACCATTTTGTACTGGAGTTCCAAGAATTTCTCCCAAAAAGATAATTTTGTGGCAGATAGAGGAATCATTTCGGCGTTCAGCAGATCTCTTTCTCTCTCCTTCTCATCGTCACCTGATCAAAAGAAGAAAAGAAAGAACACATTTTTTTAATTTTTTTATTGCTGATGATGCCTACATGAGTCAGGGACTTGTGCGTGGGTAATGAGGTGAATGATTACACATAAATGCCTGACGGTGGAGCGGGATTCGAACCCACGACCGCTTAAACGACAGCAAGCTGAAGTTGTGACGCCCCAATCAACTGATTGATTATTACGGTTAAGTATCTTTTTTTATTGATTACATCTTGAAGACTCCGGTTACGGAGTATAAGACAAGTCAAGTCAGATCAACTATTATATACAATATTACAATTCTTATTCACTAGTTGCTATAATTAGAATTCAAATTAGTTGAGATGAGACTTGATTTTGATTTAGCTTCAACTAAATATTTTCTCAATTGTTATTAAATACTTAAATATTTCAAAAACTCAATTAAATTCAATATCACCATTCTTTTCACTAATTACAATTTAAATTAGTTGAGGAGAGAATCAATTTCGAAACTCTTGTACACTATAAAAAGCTTCAACTAAATATTTTCTTAATTGTTATTAAATACTTAAATATTTCAAAAACTCTATTAAATTCAATATCACCATTCTTACTCACTAATTACAAATTCAATTGGTTGAGGTTAGACTCAATTTTGATCTGGAAGGAACAACTCTTCTACACTATAAAAAGCTTTATCAACTAAATATTTTCTTGAATGTTATGAAATACTTCAATATTTCCAAAACTCTGTAGGAACTGCAGTAACTTGTTATAGAATTTCGTACAAATATAACTAGGGGTTTGTTTGAATAAACTACTATTTTGTGACTGACCAAGTGACAATCTCCTCGGCTTCGTGTATTACAATTAAATTATGTAGGTCAAGATTTTGGTTTATATCACTCTTTTCTATTATAATGTACAGCAACCACATAAAATATCTGCCATTAATAGAATGAGAAAACATGAGACGATTGAAGTACAGTGTGAGCAAGTCATTTAAAACATGACTGTTTTGTAAATGATTTAAAACCGTAAATTAAAAAAAAAAAAAAAAAAAAACAGAGAAAAAATATTGAGGCATGATGTATTATGAGATCTGTTAGGCAAGGAGAAGAAGAAACTAAACTCTTTTTCAAGAATTACCGATATGCATTTTTTGTAAATCGGGAAGTATGTGATGTTTATAGAGATCAAAGAAGCTGAATGGTGCATAGGCTGATCAGCATAACTGATACAGTATTAATAATAATATTATTTTATGTGAAATCGTCGGGTCCTTGGATAGCCTACTCCGTTTCATTGGTTTATTGAATTCCATTAAAGGCGGAATCTAGTAAGACGAATAAGAGTACACTAGGATTCATATGACATAGCTAGTAAGTTGACTTGGAGCACTCATATCAGATATCTGAATAGCAGACTTAGAATAGTTATTTATGTATTAAGAGCGTGAAGCGCGACTTTATCGCTCGAGCCAAAACATTTACTGCGCGACGCGTAGCGGAGCGCAGTAATTTTTGCGAGAGCGATAAAGAAGCTTCACGCGCGAATTGCATACAATATTTTTCCTAAAACTGCAGTTCTGGATTCCAACACAATAAAAGCTTGTAGTTTGTAACATCACAGACCATGCGCGGATTTGGTTAGCGTTCGAGGTTATGCGAATTTCACGGATTCTATGATCCACCAATGAGAAGACATCAAAATCAAAACAGAAGCGTAAAGAAAACAGCTGGCGAGCGTAATAGTATATTACGTTACAAGTGCGGGAAATGGTGTTTAACATACGAGTATGATAAGTTAACGCACGAGACGAAGTCGAGTGCGGTATTATCATACGAGTATGGTAAACATCTTCCCGGACGAGTTACGTACGATATTTTTCGTCATACAAGTCTAAAATAGCAGATAAGTTGAAATAATAAACTATAAATCATTGTTATACAAACATAACCTCAACACACCAACTCAAGGTGAAATGTGGCAATAATGGTTCTAGATCAGCTGATCTAGCTTTCGACCAAATGGTTTTTCAGTGAAGTGGTAGCCACAATCACCCATAGAGTGCGGTAATAATCATTTGATGATTTTTACCACACAGTGTACGGTAATAATCATCAAATTACATCAGCTGTTTTTGATTTCTGTAAACAGCTGTTTACCACATTGATTGCTTGACTGGTAAACTGTCCATAACCTACAAGTATGACGAAAAGTATTTTACCGTTTGCGGAGCAGTAAAGAGGTATTTTACAATTAGTTTTCAGTACGTAAAGAACTACTTTACGAGCAGTTGTAGGAAAAAATGATTTATGTGTTCAGCCAGCTTAGGGGAGTTCTTAATATTAATCACCTGAAAACTGTTTATTTTGCATGTGTCCAGTCGGTTATGTCTTATGGTATCATTCTTTGGTGTAGTACTTCCAAAACTTTGCTGAATGAAATATCTGTCACTCAGAAAGCAATAATAAAAGCTGGCCTTGGTCTATGTAGAAGATTTCCATCTGATAAGTTGTTTAGTATTTTGTGTTTTCAGAGTTAGACAGCTTTTTATCAAGACAGTACTGATGTACATGTACAAAAATGAAATACATTTCAATTCAGAGACTAATCACCCTTATTTTACAAGAGGCGCCCGTTTTCATCACTCTGGCCTTCCACGTAACCATCGCACAGCCTGTGATATGAATATCTCCTATCTGTGGCACGTCATTATGAAAAATATTCCACCATCAATAAGTCGGCCAGGTGCCTATAGTCTTTCCAAGTATAAGCGAATGATAACAAACTGGCTGATGAATTTAAATGAATATCAATGTGAAGGGCTTTTAAAATCGATGTACCAATATTAAATTACTAATTTCTTCTTTTCCGTTTTTCTTTTTTTTCTCGTTTTATTTATTTATTATTTTCATTATTCACCTATTTCTTCTCTCAATCTATTATCTTACTCCGCTCGTGGATGCTCCGCGACTGACGCGTGTGTGTGTGTGTGTGTTAGTATTTTTTCTTTCTATTTGAGCATTAAAAAAAAAATTATTAGATTTATAAAGTACTGGACTCATTGACCCACAAACAGACCAAACAGGTCTATGTGGGCAATTAATATTTCATTGATTGGGGTATATGTATGCTACACAGTATTTAAACGATGATTAAGTTACTGTAAATTTATTATTGTTTTCTTTTTTAATGAATTATTATTTTTTTTTTTTACAAAACTTATTATTTCTTATTCATAGTTTATGATAAGTATTATGTAAACTGTATTGTACCCTGAACAAATGTATTATGTAATCTGCTTATTTTAATTTGTTGAAATAAATATCCAAATCAAATCAGCTTACTTTTTGTATATCGATGCTCTTCGACATTCCACACACAATCGTCTTGATTGATTATTCTGTCAGTGACGATTTCGTGCTGATTGAAGCCCCAGTCTGGCAGCTGTCTACCACTAAATTTCAAGGCTTGGGTGGAGTCGACATGCAAAAGGCGAACCTGCAAAACATCAAATTATAGTCCTATTAGATTTAAATTTAATTTCAATTTATTTCATTCCATACATATACAATTTTTTTCAATGTTCCAAAATTTAGTATCAAATAATACTAAAATATATATATAAGACAAATCTATTTATTCACTAGAAATATATAAAATAAAATATGTAATACCATGTGGTATTTCAAGCAAAAGGATTTGATTGTCCGCTGGTAACCATAATTTAATTATGAGTCTTCTTAAGGGTTGATTACATTGGGATAGTTACTCGCTAAGCGAGTAGCGAGTAGGACGTTACTTACCGACCGTGCTACAGCAGCTCAGCTCACCAAGCCGAATTATATAAAAATGTATTTCCAGAATCACCCCATACTATGGAATTTCAAAGACAATAAATAATATTGCAACACAAAATTAAAATATGAAGTTTACCAACAATTATTCAATAAAATTTAATCAAAACAGTTCACAGAAAATACAATATATCTCATCTCAAGTGATATGCTGGCAGCCTGCGTGATTAAATGTCGGCTTTGGCCACAATAATAATGTATTTTGGTGTTGGCTACTCTGCTAGCGAGTACCAAATTTGATCAAATCCAAAGTAGGCAGGCTCTCAACTTTGAAATTGGTCACATTTGGTACTCGCTGGCAGAGTAGCCAACACCAAAATACAATATTATTGTGGCCAAAGTCGACATTCAATCGCGCAGGCTGCCAACATAACACTTCAGATGAGATAATTGTATTTTCTGTGAACTGTTTTAATTAAATTTTATTGAATAATTGTTGGTAAACTTCATATTTTAATTTTGTGTTGTAATATTATTTATTGTCTTTGAAATTCCATAGTATGAGGGCAGTTCTGGACGTTAAATTTTTTATATAATTCGGCTTGGTATGCTGAGCTGCTGTAGCACGGTCGGTCAGTAACGTCCTACTCGCTACTCGCTTAGCGAGTAACTATCCCAATGTAATCAACCCTTTAATGACAGAAAAAATATGTCATCCCATATATCTTAATCCCATCAGTCTGCAAGATGGCGGCTCTAACCTAACCTAACCTAACCTAGTAAATTAGAACTAGAATACGTATGTTGGCAACGTCCGCCATCTTTTGTACAGTAATGGGATTGACATATTTTTCCTGTATTCAGGTAAACTCTTTAATTATAGCTCTAGACAAAGAAATATAAATAAATAAACAGTTGTTATTTCAGCTAGTTATAAACACTAAACAGACACTATAAAAATAATAAATTTAGAGAGAAAAAAGAAGAACGCTCCGGATCATAACGACAATCACAAATTTGATTAAATAACCTCAACTTGGAAAATAAATTCCTATCTATCCAGTTTTCTACAGTCAATTTTTTATTTGTATTGTATGTTTTAAAAACAGGCAATAAACTATTGGGGATGATGTTTGTCAGTTTTGATTAAATGTATATAAATTAAACAGAATTTATTAATTTCGAATTCCTTTAATTGCTATTAGTTTATACTGGAAATTCTGTTTATGTATATTTGTCAGTTTATTCAATTGTCAGTCACTTCAAACTAACTTGTATATAAATTATTTCTTGCACATGGATAGTTTTGTATTGTTGCGGATGGTAGCACAAAAGCCAATTAAATCTAATCCTCGTAGAATGACGTCATTCTACGGAGATTGAACTTAATGGAGAAAATTTAGCTGCACAAGGGACAATTGCAAGCGACAACGCCGATTAGGCTAACCGGCGTAAAAGATATTTAACCGCCCGATCACCGAAGATTAAATCTCACTAATGCCCGTTAAGTTATATTTTATAGGTTGTTTATTGGTTATATTGGTTTAATGTTTATAGGTTGTTCATTGTACCAGAGCACAGATCTACAAACTAGGGAGTAGGTGATAAAACCTTTCAAAATGAATAAAATCTATTAAGAATATAATAATATTGAGATAGTTGAATAATGATTCAAATAATTCACAATGAAATGATTATAATTCATTTTTTTCTCAACTTCAGAATCAGCTTTTGATCAAATTACAGTGTTGCCAGATTGTGCTCATTTAGTTATCGAAAAATAAATACGGTAATTGATTTTTATGCAACAGAAACAAACCAGTTACACTTACGGCGGTTAGTTAACTGACATTGAAATCCTTATTTAATTGGCTTTCGTGTAACTGGCCGTAAATCTGTTGCATCTTTGCAACAGAAATCTAGTTCATTTTTCATTTTTCTAGTTCAATTTTCTGTCGTTAAATTCACATGAAAAGTTAATATTAACAACGCAGTTCGTCATGGAACAAGAAATCCAGAAAAATCTAGTGTAATTGTGTCTCTATAAATATGTAAACATTGTATATTCTAATATACGAATAACTAACCTGAGACTCAATGGCATGCCAATCATCCCCGACTTGGTCTCGGTTTGTGATGTCAACTCGCCATAAGTTCTGGGCTGGCATCGAAACATTATAATCAATGTAACAGCTAACTTCCTGTAGAAAAAATTCACAATAATTAAAATTTTATAAAAAAAGACAAGAGAATTATTGACCCAACGAAGAAATAAAAAAAAACAAAAAAAAACAAACATAATTCTAATGAAGATAAACGTGTTTGTAAACGATAATCAACTAGACCAGAAAGAAAAATTGCATTTCTAGGAGTTTTGTTGGATAGGCGATTGACCTGGGCTCCATACATTGAGAAAATATGTTGTAAAATTCCATCTGGGGTATTTGTCCTGTGACAGCTAGCTAAGTTGAATGACAAAAAGTTACTTTTTACAGCTTACCATGGGCTCTTACTGTCACATACTAGGTATGCTATCTTAGTATGGGGTAATTCATCAAAACAAAATCTTGATAGGGTGTTTAAGATCCAAAAGAAAGCGGTTAGGTGTATAGAAAGAGCAAATAGATTGGATTCATGTAGGCCGTTGTTCAAGAGACTTGGTCTCCGAACTGTACCCTGCTTATATGTGTATGAAGCTACTTTATGTGTAAAAACAAATGATATTAACCAAAATCTTGACGTACATGATTATAATACAAGAAGCTGAGGAGAATATCACTTGGTGAGTCACAATAGTAGCTTATTCAAACAAAAACCTAGTTATATTGGTAGGAAATTCTACAACAAGCTATCGCAGTTTCTAAAGAGTCTTGAAAATATATAAATATTTTAAAAACAATTCAAAACATATTTAGTTGATAAAGCTTTTTAAAGTGTACAAGAGTTCCTTTCACATCAAAATTAAGCCTCACCTCAACTGGAGTCTTCAAGACGTAATCTACAAAAAAAAGAACTTACCTGATTTTGAGGCGACATGGGAGCTGCTACATCGTGAGAGTTCAATGCTCTCAATGTTATGCCATGGATCAATTGAATCACGTCTCCATGCTTAATAGGCTCCACTGGCTGTGACACTAGCAGATTATCTTTGTTTGGTAACCGCACTATCCACCAATTATTCACATCCTTTAGAACAAATTTAAAAAAAAATATTCACTAATTTTAATATCATTTAATGCAGAATAAGCACAGAGTTATTTACTCTAGCTAACACACATAAATAATTGTTGAATACTTCTCTGTTGATTTCAACACTTGCATAATTGTGTGATAGCCATTTTGAATTATTGTAATGCTTCCTCAGACACGGCTGGAGGCCTATATTTCCTACATGGCGACATAATGGTACTTATTGCTTTGGGAATTAATTGCATGTGCTTTATATTGTTTTATTACGTATAATTATTTAATGAATTCTTGTATTGTCAACATTAGTGAAGACTGTTTTGGGTGTAATGCCGGTAGTCTGCCTTGAAATTGTAATAAATAAATAAATAATTGTGTAATGACCATTGCGCATTGTTGTAATGCTTCCTCAAACAAGACTTAAGGTCCACATGGAGACATAATTGTGTGATGGCCGTTTCAAATTGTTGTAATGCTTCCTCAGACATGGATGGAGGCCTACATTTCCTACATGGAGACATAATTGTGACGGCCATTTCGCATTGTTGCAATGTTTCCTCAGATACGGCTGGAGGCCAACATTTCCTAAACGGAGACATAATTTATTGTGTGATGGCCTTTTCGCATTGTACTGCTTCCTCAGGTACGGCTGGAGGTCTACATTTCCTACATAGAGACATAATTGTGTGATGGCCGTTTCAAATTGTTGTAATGCTTCCTCAGACATGGATGGAGGCCTACATTTCTTACATGGAGACATAATTGTGACGGCCATTTCGCATTGTTGTAATGCTTCCTCAGATACGGCTGGAGGCCTACATTTCCTACATAGAGACATAATTGTGTGATGGCCGTTTCAAATTGTTGTAATGCTTCCTCAGACATGGATGGAGGCTTACATTTCCTACATGGAGACATAATTGTGACGGCCATTTCGCATTGTTGTAATGCTTCCTCAGATACGGCTGGAGGCCTACATTTCCTAAATGGAGACATAATTTATTGTGTGATGGCCTTTTCGCATTGTTGTAATGCTTCCTCAGGTACGGCTGGAGGCCTACATTTCCTACATAGAGACATAATTGTGTGATGGCCGTTTCAAATTGTTGTAATGCTTCCTCATACATGGATGGAGGCCTACATTTCCTACATGGAGACATAATTGTGACGGCCATTTCGCATTGTTGCAACGCTTCCTCAGATACGGCTGAAAGCCTACATTTCCTACATGGAGGACTACATCTGTGTCTGAGGAAGCATTACAACAATGAAAAATGGCAATCACACAATTATGTAAGTGTTAAATTTAGTTGAAAAGTACTCAACAATTATGTTTGAATATCAAGTGAAAAAATAATAATTATATGGAACTACGAAATCATTATTTTATAGCTAGAAAATACGCTTATCATCAGTGGAAGACAATTTACTTCTCCAAATGATTTTTTAATAACATTTATCAAGATTTAACAGTCGTAAAAAACGCTGATTTATGGTTTTAACCTACAACGAAGTGTAGAGTGGCGGCCATCTTTGAAGACAGCCATCGTATTGTTCATAGATAAATTTATAAACTACAATAACATTGGTTATATATATCTATATGGTGGTATTGGTGTATATCTATAGTGGAGTAAAACTGCTGGAAATCCACTCAAGATGGCGTCGGCTACATTTTCCTGACTGCATGCACTTTCTTATACCTCTATGGCACTTTGATGAATTAATATTTTCTTTGCAGTGGCGAAGGTGATATTGTGGAAGGTATCCATAATGAATAATAAGACTTGACGTTGTCACAACCACATTAATTACCAAATGCACAACTACTATTATAAATGCGGTTGTGACAATTTCGTCTTATTATTAATTCGAAATTAATAAATTATATTCCTGGCTTTCTTGTTCCATGACGAACTGCGTTGTTAATATTAACTTTTCATGTGAAATTTAACGACTTGCAGTCAAATATTCATTAAGAATAAGTATAACTCCTCTGAAGATGGATCTCAAAGATTCGAAAGCGCTCGGCCTACAGATTAAGTAAGTTATACTTATTCTTAATGAATATTTGACTTCAAGTCGTTAAATTTCACATGAAAAGTTAATAATAAATTATGTTGAACATTACAGATATAAATTTAATAAGAATGATTAGGGATATATGTGTGTTAGTAGTGTGGATTTCACAAACTTGCAACGATTTGAAACACTAATTTGACACAAAGCTTCCTCTACACTCAATTCAGTGCACCTCACAACCCGATCTCTGATTTTCGTTTTACATTGTTCAAAATGAATGTTTAAAATTCACTTATGTACACTATTACTGTTTTTAAATGTATTTAGATGCAGAAAGCTCATAACAGCTGATATGTCACTATGATGAAAACATTTTAATTTTTTTAATTGCGGAAGATGCCCACAAGAGAACAGAGACTTGGGTAATGAGGTGAATGGATGAATGATGATGAGAGACATCCATGGCTGAGTGAGATTCGAACCCAAGGCTGCAGGAAACGAAGCCAGTCAGAACCCCTTATCTTATCACAGACAAGCGCTCCAACCAACTGCGCTACCAGAGCTTCCAAGTCACAAGTCAAAGCAACACATTTGGTCCGTATCAATATTGCAGCTTCGTATTCTTTTTTTGGGATTGCATTAACATTCGCGGTTGAAATCCATACACCGCATGTTTAATTAGATTGGTCAGCAAAAAAGACACTGTTCTCTGCTGTAAAATCACTTCCCGGTGGTTCGGAACCCACCTAAAACTGTAGGTCCAACTCATCAATCACCATCATCCAATCATTACCCACGCAAAGGTCTCAGACCTATGTGGGCTTTATCCTAAAAAAAAATCCACCTTAAATCCCTTTGCAAAGCAAGGGTAAAGCACTAGTAGCTTAAAGAAGAGAGAGACATCTATGTGACTACCTTGAAACTGTAGCATGTAACTTGCTGTTGATGAGAGCTTCCTCTTTTGTCGGTATACTGAACTGGATAGACGTGATTGTGCGAATGCAGCCAGCATGCTCGCCCATGCGTGTGCCTCAACGTGATGTGTGAGCCATGGCTGACAAGCAGAGGCTGTCCTTTTGTTATAGACGCCAATCCTCCCTGCAAATCATCAGCAAATCGATCAACAATCAAATATATGCCAGGTTGGTAAATGTGTTACAATTGATTATTTCATGTACCAATGATTATTAATAATTTCAAATTTCAAATTTATTTATCAAAAACATTTTACAATACAATGAATGGATAATATAATATTATATATAATACAACGATAATAATTTCATGCCTCAAGTTTTTTTAAATATAAAAATGCAATTAATAAATTAATATACCCCACTATAATACTATGTGTTGGGGTTTTTCTACTTCAAATGTTTTCTATATTACTCAAGATATTAGTGTGTAAGTTTTAAAAGTGATTAATTACAGTGCATTAAATAAAAGTGAAAAAGAAAATTAGTTGAAAAGTTTAAAATAAGTCAAGAAAAAGAACGAAAAAAGTAGTTGCTCAACTATTTACAGTCTTACTAAGTTCTCACTAATGTCCACTCCAATGTCTATCAGCCATTGACTAAACTTCTTTTTAAAATGATATGTGTTAATTTCTTCTTTAATATTTGCAGGTATTATGTTGTAAATTTTCGGCCCTAGGTAAATGTAATTTCGTTGTCCAAAAGTTGTGTGCATCCTTGGTACTATTGAATTTGTGTTTCTTTGCCTTGTTTGGTGTATGTGATTTACCAGTCTTAATTCTTCGGTGTTTTTCTTCATTCTTGTGATGATAGCCTGGATGTAGAGTTGCCTCACACTGAGTACTTTACTGTCCTTGAAGAGAATGTTCGTGGGGAATTGATTCTCCTTGAAACCAATTATTTTTAGAATGCGTTTTTGAATTTTATAAAGTGGTTCAATATGGATGAAATGTGTAGCTCCCCAGACAATTATGACGTATCTTAGGATTGATTGGACTAATGAAAAGTAAACGGTTTAATCAATGATTATATTTAATTGATTATGTTATATTGATAAGATAATCATTGATTATTATTAATAAACGTTGATTATTAATGTACCTTTCAAAGACACCATATTTAACTATAAATATATACAGTCAAACCTCTATAAATAACAAACCTCCAAATTACGAAATCCTCTACATAACGAATTTTTACCTTGTCCCATGACATTTTAGAATTTTTACTGCTTATTTACCTCTAAGTAACGAATTTCGGACTTCTTGAAAACGAAGTTTTTTTTTCACTTCAACTTACGAAATGAAGGTGTATAGGAAGCCCACAAAGTCATTTCCAAGGAATTGTTTCTTTTCAGCAGGAAGGTCAATAAAACCAGAAATAATGAGAGATTCAGGTAGTTGGTAGGGATAGAGTATAATATCGGTAGAGATATTATAGACTATAGACTATTACAGGAATAGACTATTTTGCGTGCTACAGTTAGTGCAAAAATAGGCACTTTTTCGGGTCACTGTAGGAAAATAGAATTTTAAGAACTCGGTCATTTCTAGACTGGTCATTATGTAGCTTCCTATAAACGTTCCTATACGAAGTTATTTACAGAAGTATGTTGTGTTTAATCTGATAGTTTCGTGTGTAAAAAGTATTGAAATAAATTTAGTAAAGGCAGTTGAAAAATTTTGCTACTCAGTATACTTCGATTAAATTCCACTACGTTCAAGTCATGCTTCCTGGAAATGATTTGGTGAGTGTACTTACTTGCTTATTACATTCTATACATATTCAAAAAACATGTTTTTTATTATTTTCAACAGCATGAATTTTTAAATCTCTTTATTAACGTTGGCCTATTACCCTACCTACGCTCGCGATATAATACTGTTTTGTGTATTCATTTAATTACCGCCCGCAATATCTAAGATCTGTAAGATGGGGTGGCAGTATTCTTGACACAACAAACTCTCAATAACGAATACCTCTCTACAGCGAATTTTTTCTCAGGATAATCGACTTACAGAGGTTTAACTGCACATCATATTTTGCAATATAACACAACTATTTACCATATTCAATTATGTAACATGCTCTTAATGTACAGAGTGTACAAGATAAAATCAGAATCCGGCAACCAATTAATTCTGTTGGTGAATTAATTTTAATGGAGCAATTTTATTATTATTATTTTGTCATATGAAACCGTTTTTATGTTGAGGGTAGCTCTAACGTTGTATGACACGTCAATGTATTGTAGGAATAAATACAATTATTAATAAGGGCACAAACGTCTTCTCACTTCTAGGACACTCTAAATACATAGGACACTAACTTCTCCAGCCATAAGGTTGCAACAGGCAAAGTTGTTAAATTATTACAAGCCTGTAGTTATTATATCTTAGTGCTAATTATTGCATAATACATTGCACGTATCTTGAACTGGCCCGAGACAAGTACAACAAAGACATGGAACCCAAAGTGTTTCCAGATTTCCAATATATTTTTTACAATATTTTCAATACTAGCCAAATATATTTAGCAACACATATCTAGCAAAACACCCACACAGAGCACCGTGTCTTATTGTTCAAGTTATGCACATTAAGCACGAAAGAAAATTAAATTTGACTACCGTAAGATGACGTCATTTGACGGAGCCAGTGCAACGGCTTCCCTATGATGATGACGATGACGTCATCTTACGGTGGTTTAATTTAATTTTCTTTCGTGCAACTGGTCCTATAAGTATTAAGTTGTAACAAAGAAGCAGAAATCTATGAAAATGGCAATTGCATATGGAATAAGACTTAATGAGAATTACATGCATGCAATAGCTACATATTTGAATGTTGTGAAAAATGAAAGAAGTGTAACAATCATGCGAGTGATCAAATTATAGCCAATTAAACTAACCAAGACAAAAAGACTTGTTTCACACATAACCGGCTTTGGATACAACCGGTGTCGTTTACACGGCATATTTACATTGCATCATATGATTTGAAAAATCGGGTAAGTGTGAAGCGCTCCATATGATACAATGCCCCTACGGCCTTGTAAACGACACTGGTTGTGTGTGAAACAAACCATGAACTTTTGTTTGAAGACATGATACACAAACAAGTATACTATATTAGAGTTTGGTTGTTATTTATTGAAGTTTTGCAGTTTCTATCTTAAGATAATTTGACATCTTGTGGGACCGGACTCCCCCACAAGAATTTACAATTGAATGAAATTTTGTATTGTCTTGTTCCTTGTTTTATATTCTTTTGTAATGCGCAATATTTCAAATGATCACAATAAATTCGTTATCTATCTATCTACTATATTAGAGAAATGATAGCCATGAGCCGTAGCAGGGCCCTCTTTGTAAGGGTGACCGATTAAATTAGCCAGCAATGAGGATGAAGCCCACATAGGTCTGAAACCTGTGCTTGGGTAATGAGTTGGATGATGGTGATTGATGATTTAGACCTACAGTTTTTTAGGTGGGTTTCGAACCACCCGCAAGTGATTTTACAGAAGAGAACAGTGTACTTTTTGCTGGCCAATCTAATCGGTCACCGGTACAAACAGGACCAATCTGATTGAACAGATACCTGCTACGGCTCGCGGCTATCACTTCCCATACTCTTCTCTGCAGTAAAATCACTTCCCGGTGGTTCGGAACCAACCTAAAACTGCAGGCTCAACTCATCAATCACCATCATCCAATTCAACCCACGCACAGGGCTCAGACGTGTGTACGATACATACTCAAAAAAATAAATAAATGAAATAGCAAGCTTGTGAAATGATAATGGTAGTGGGGAATCGTTTTTTTTTTACATTTAGCAATCAAATTAGCTATCAGTGTTTTCTATTAAGTAATATATTGTAATGTTTGAGCTTATATTAATAAACTCCTCTGGATGTGTTTTCCATCATCCAGAGAAATTATTATTATTATAACAAATGATCACCTCCAGACTAGCTTGGAAGGCACTAGTCATCACACTGTCATGAGGTCCAGCTTTGCTTAAAACGGCCAAGTGAATGTAGAACACGGCAAAGTAGACGGTCAGGAACAGCCCCATTGTCACCAAACACTGAATTACTGCGTTCCAAATCAAAGCACTATCACTCACTAGCCTGTTCCCTAGCAGTATCCAATAATCCCACCATAATAGAGCCATTCCCAGAAAACAGGAGAAAATTCCAACATATTTAACACTGAAACATACACATAGAATTATGAAAATTGCTCCTCAACACACATAATTGATCCCAATTTGTTTATTTAAACAACAATAAACCAATTATTATATACCATATAATAATAGCAACAACAAAATTGGAGTATCGAAAGACCGACGATTTTACATAAAATAATAATTATTATAATTTTAGCTCTCACTGAACGAAGTACATAGGGGGAGAGAATTACGCGTTGACTCTGTCCGTACGCATAAAACTTCAGCAAAAACTACAGGGGGTATAGGTACCAAATTTTCAGGAGGTAGCAGGCACCTCATAAGAAAAATAAATTAAAATTAAGTTCGTCGGTCTTCGCTGTAGGACACAAAAGGAAAAATTAATCTATCCTTAAAGGAATAGGTGATAGAAGTAAACAGTTTTTAATAATATGGCAGGCCCCTTAGCGGCATTATTTACGCTATTTTACTTTGCATGTACCATGTAGTCGGAGCCTTGCAGTCATGTAGGAAACATATGACTGGGTATGATGGAATGTAATAATTTATACCCGGTTGACATCTAGAAATTTGAAATGCAGCTGATACTAAATTTGTCAGAAAAAAATCGATAATGGAGTTATAGGGAGTTTGTGAAGTTGTTTCAATTCCATGGCATATGTTTCTATGGAATATAAAATAAACAGTCAAGTGCTGAGGTTAGGTTGGGGAAAAGTGGACTTTTGAGGAGTTAAAACACTGACAGTGAGAGCGTCCCCTTTGAATTTACCGTAAGGTAGATTCATTCTACATTTTTCAATTGTGCAGATGGGTATATGCACCATTTAACTTATTTGATATATATAGACATCTTATGCTTCACGATTCACAAAAAATGCACATCGGCAGTTCTTGCAAAAGAGTTTTGTTTTTTTCTTCTTGTTCAACAGATCTCATAATACATCATGCCTCAATATTTTCTCAGTTTTTTTTTTCAATTTGACAATTTAAAATAATTTAAGAAAACATTTCATCACAATCAAAACTGAAAACGTCAACGCTAGCACTGTAAAAGTGGATGATTGAGCTAAGCAGCAGCCTTCGTAATATTCATAATTTTTTTTGTATTTGAAATGAACCAGCTGTACAATGTTTTGATTCTCACTAGTAAAAACTAACCTGGCGCCTACAGTGGTGATCTGTTTTACATCATAATTATTTTTATATTCGAACACCAAAGTCCAAAATCAATAGCGATCTCCCTTGGACAATGGGGACGCTATATACCAAGTTTCAAGAGTCTGGAATCTTGAGTCTAAATTGCAAAGCATATAATGTTTATAGAAATCATAGAAGTTAATTATTGGTGCATAGGCCTATCAGAATAGCCGATAATAATAATTATTATTATCTATGTAAATTCTTCGGGTCCTTAGATACTCAATTGCATTGATTTATTTTTCAAGCTATTGATAATATATAAAGCCTTAGCATTAAAAGTTTAACTCAGGTTTTAAACTACCCAGGAACGTTTATTTCAATTATATTGGAAATAAGAATGATGCAAGAACCAACCAAACAATATAACATAGTGACTGCTTATTTAAAATCCCAGTGAGTCGAAAACAGAAAAAACTATATGAAAATTGGTAGGTATAAGTTACCAATGATTTAAATGAAATCCCTGTGAGCAAATAAAAATGGCACAAAAGTGGCAGAATAACACGTAAAAATGGCAAATACAATCAACTCCCGTTTATACGGGATGATCACTAAATACTGATGGCAGGACCATCACGGTTAAAGCAAATGTCACACGTAATAAAGGGCTTTAATACAAGGTACTTCCTTAAATACTGGAAATTTTGCGAGGAAATTTACAGGAATTAATGAAAAAAATTCTTGAAAACAACGTGATTTTTAGAACCACCTGATTTTAAATTTTCCCCACATCACTCACATCGGAATCCCGGTTAATCCGCAACCAGGATAATCCGATCCCGGATAATAAGGAGTTGACTGTATATAGTTACCATGATTCAAAATCCCGGTGAGCCAATAAAAATAGCAAGCTAAATCCTCCAAAAAATTAAAAAATGAACCCCAATATGATGATTTATTATCCCCGCATGAATTAACCTAGAGGAAATATTTATGAAATGTAATAGATAGATAGCCTTGGTTGTAGAAACGCACTGCTTTAGTGATGGTTCATTATCCGTACTACTTTTATACCATCAGTATGAAAGTGAGCCATTATTTGGTATAAAAGTATAGTATTATGTTACCGACAACAACAACAAAGACAGTGGCTTGTTTATAATTTTGGAATCAGCTACAAATTTCAAATTTAGAAATTAGAGGCATTTACACTGCACACAAACAAATGCAAATCTCAAATCAAATTCCAAATGTTAGCATCGGTAAATGTTCACTGTTTAGACTAGCTTGTAAATTTTCCACACAAAATAACACGATTAATAACTTGAAAAAAAAACAACATTTGTAATGACGGTATTTTTTTTAGGTACATATAACCTGATATTTCGACTGTAGGTGAATCTTCAGACCTCCACGTTATGTTTTAGTGCAAAGAGCGTATTTTACGCCTACTAAATAATTATTGTACCTCTTTATGTTTAAAAACAATGGGAAGAAGTTTCTCCTATCCTATATCTTTGAAATGTCTTCATTTTTTCCTCTTATCATCTTCCATATTGGGCCGCTGTTGGTTCGGGCGTCACAACTTCAGCTTGCTGTCGTTTAAGCGGTCGTGGGTCCGATAACCGCTCCTCCGTCTGGCATCTATGTGTAATCATTCACCTCATTACCCACGCACAAGTCTCGGACTCATGTGGGCTTAATCAGCAATAAAAAATTATTACTTCTTCAATCTTCCCATATCAATTCTTACCACATGAATCAAACGAAACAACTTAATTTTTGCGATCACACATTCCAGTGAGGTTATATTTTTATTACGCAACCGATGTTGAATTTTGGAAATCCTGCGCAGTAGTGCACATGCGCGTGAATAATGGAAACCCAACTTTATACATTTTATACTGGGTATCTGTTATTTCGTTCAATACCGCTTACAAATTTATGTATCTGTTCTACCATTCAAGATATATAGATCATACGAATGCTAGCATGTACGCGTTTGGTTTCGGGATCGTAATAAAAAACCACGATTCATCATAAGTAATAACATTTTGTAAAAAGGTGGGAACACGTTCAATGTTTTCTAGGATGTCAGAACAAATCATTCTTCGGCGTTCCTTCTGTTCAATTGTGAGACACTTTGGAACCATTTTTGCACACACTTTGTTCATGTTGAAACTTTCATGAAGAATCTGCCTAACACTGTCCTTGTCAATTCCTGTCAACTCAGACATTGCTCTGATTGTTAAACGGCGATCTTCTCGAACAAGTTTACCGATTTTTTCAATGTTTGCATCAGTTTTTGCTGACAATGGTCTGCCAGTGCGAGCGTCATCACTTGTGTCTTCGCGGCCATCTTTAAATCGTTTAAACCACTCAAACACTTGTGTTCGCGATAAACAATCATCGCCGTACACTTGTTGCAACATTACAAACGTTTCACTTGCAGATTTTCCAAGTTTGAAAAGAAATTTGATGTTAACACGCTGTTCTTTCTGTACACTCAACATTTTTCCGACGCACAGACAAAACGTCAACTACTTAGAACAGACGCCACGGGCAGACTGAGTGCAGGAGGCAGATAAAACTCGAGCAGTAGGCGGAGCAAGAGTCACGTGACAGGCCAGGCGACTTTCAGCCTTATTGCATTCGTTTTATTGTTTCACCTGTGCTAGTTCGGTTTTTTCTAGCCACACCTCGTATATAGGTATAAACATATGCTTTCAAATAGCAGCTTGGTATAAAAGTAATACGGATAATAAACCATCATTAAAGTAGTGCGCTTCTGTAACCTAATAGTGCGTTTAGTACTAATATAGTATTAAAAAAAATTAAAAAAGGTGAAATTGTATACCACAGAGCTAGAGTTAATGAAATTGAAGCCAATGAAAGCCATAGCCACCACTGCCAGCTGTAAGCATGATTCTTCATTTTGCGAAACCTCAGCACACAGAACATTCCATATAGTGTAAATACCAATAGCATGGACTCCATCAAAATGAACCTCGACTGTGTCAGAACTGCGTTATCTGAAACATAAATTAATAATCATGTTAGATTTCTTCTTTGGTTTATGTCCTTACTTGATTTGTTTGTTAAAATCTATGTAAATTAATATAAACTCGCTTTAACAACATAACTTAAATTTCTGAGTAGTAACGGACGCGTTTCACGAACAAGGTACCATCCTCAGCGGACAACGAATACACAATTTGAGTTGGAGTTTCTATTTCTATTGTGCATAACTTTCAGTGTGTAATCTCCATACGCTGAGTCCAGAAAATACACACTCAAAGTTATGCCAAATATAAATATAATTATGCAACGCATGAACTCTAACTCAGAGGGAGTATTCTCCGCTGAGGATGGTACCCAGATCCTAAAACGCGTCCGCTACTACTCAGAAATTTCAGTTCTGTTGTTGAAGAAAGTTTATATTCATTTACATCAAAGTTGATGTAGCTTTATCTTTTTTGCCTGTGGGAAAACAACCAACGACAACAAAGATATAACTTTTTTTTCTCGATAGAACTCAACGACTATAAATTCTAGCCACGCCAAATAACTATTCACTGAATTTTGTTTGATTTTTAGGCAAATATCATTTTATATTTGGCAAATAAAATTTTATTTATTTAATTAAATGGTTCTTTAATGTTTGCTTTTACGTTCTCAATAGGTGATTGGCTTAGTTATTACAATAATTCTGATCAATATTTTCAAATTGATAACTTTCAATCTCAAAAATCCTTCATCCTATACGATCTTTTCCTATTTTTTTCAACGAAATGCGTTTTTAGAAACTATTAAGCCTAACAAATAGTTAATATAAAAATAGCTGAAGCTATTGTAACTAAAATAGCTTTAACATCGTTACTCAAGGAACACTAGTGATTACAAGTAATATTATCCGGAACTAGTATCTCACTATCTTTATGTAAAATAGGCGAACATGTTTTTTTGTGATGACAACTGCTCCGTGGTTTCTTGACCGATTTTGATCGTTCACGTCTCATTTAAAAGATCTCATCGAGTAGATGTTTGATAAGGTTGAAAAAAGTCATCAAAGTGGACATGAGCAATGAACGATCAAAGTTTAAATTTTTGCCATTGCTTTAACATAGGGATCGGTGAGCTGAAAATTTTCACATTTCAACTTATGATTTGATGATCAGCTGTTTTGAAACAAAAAGTTTATTTTTCATTGTTCATTCAGAGAGAGAGGGTATAGGGGAGGATAGGATAAAGAGGAAGAGAGAGAGAGAGAGAGGAAAGAGAGAGAAAAGATGAAGAAGATGAAGGAGAAGAAAAAATAGAAGGAAGAGGAGAAGATGAAGAGGACGAAGGAGAAGAAGAAAGAGGAGAAAAAGAAGAAGAAGGGGAAGAAGGAGACGTCGGAGAAGAAGAAGAAAAAGAAGAAGAGGAAGAAGAAGTGGGAGGAGAAGAAAAAGAAGATTAAGAAGTAGAAAAAGAAGATGAAGAAGAAAAAAGAGAAAAAGAAGAAGTGGAAGAAGAAGAAGAAAAAAAGAAGAAGAGGAAGAAGAAGAAATAGGGAACGAAAAAGAAGATGAAGAAAAAGTAGATTTTGAAGAAGAAAAAGAAAAAGTTGTGAAAAAGAAGGAGGAGGAGAAGAAGAAGAAGAATTAAAAAATTAGGCAATGCTGTCGTTCAGTATGTAGAAAATCTACATTTGGAATGTATTTTACAAAGTTTAATAAAGTCGCACATTCGTGCGACCCGGGATAACCTAGTTTTTAAAAAATGTGGTTGTGACAACTTCGTCTTATTATTCATTATGGACATCTTCCACAATATCACCTTTAGCACTACAAAGAAAGGTAATAAGTCTTTTAATATCTTGTTCAATTTTAGACTCGATTAGTATTAGTCGACTTGCATTCGAGATCCAAGGAAGTTTTCCCCAGCTCGCTCTCACGAATTGAACCTTTTCTTATTATTGGAAACTGTTTAAACTTATTTTATACAGATGCCATTTGATAACAAACATTTTTTTGGTAGCTATTAGAGATGGGTCGTACTAGGTTTTTCTGATACTAAGTATTCCGAGTACGAGTACGTTCTAATACCTATTCCAAATACCTGTTCCAAAATACTAGGTAGTATTTTATATTAGCCAGTTTGCCAGAGTAGACGTACAAGAGTACACGTACAAGAGAGTATCGTACTGCGGTACTGGTACTGTTTCTCACGTTAAATACAGCACGAATCTTTATTACTTGTGTTAAATACAGCACGAATCTAATTATTGAGTTGCTCTCAAACGTGCTGTAGCGAAATGAGACGCGGACGGCAAGACCTTGAGACGCATGAGTAACAAACTACTTTATAGTACCCGTACTCAAGTACTGAATAAGTATTTATACTGGAAAAGTACGCGCGTACGCCATACGCAACCAAAGACAATGTAGACGCATGCGCCTACAATTGAGTATAGTGAATAGAGAGAGAGCGTTAGAGTGAGCGAGAAATAGTGAGTGAGTAGTTGAATAGTTCTATAACGAGAAATGAGCTATTAATAGCTACTGTACAACTGCAAATTACAAAGCTCCACTCCCACTCCGTAAATTGGAGTGGGGACTTGAAGTCGCGTAGTTTACTAGTGTCTAGAAATACTCACAGATATCTGAGTATTTTGTTCTTCGAATACTAGGTGCTAGTCCGTACGTTCAAATACTCAGTAAAAATACCTGTTCCAGTAAAATCGCCTCATCTCTAGTAGCTATGTTCTAAGATCTAAGTGAACGTGCCAAATTTTGACAAGATTCAAATAATAATTATTTATAATAAATTATAATTATTTATTGAACGGTCAAAATTGATTCAACTGTGTCTTGTGAGTTCAGAAGAGCCATTGGCTTGTCTGCCTGCGGTATTTGCCAGCTCTTTGAGTTTGATAATGGTGTAACAACCGAAACTAGTTTCTCGAAGTTTTAATAAATGTGGTTGTGACAATTTCGTCTTATTTTTCATTATGGATACCTTCCACAATATCACCTTCGCCATTACTAAGAAAGACTCTTTAGATGTTGTTACACCCAACATTAGACTAGCATTACACCCAAATTATTTTGAAAGGATTTGAAATTGATTAGAAACTTGGACGTTTATTTATTATGCACAAACGGTTCTTGACTGATTGGAAATTGGTTTCATTTTGGTTGCCTCGTTGGTGAGTCCACTCTCCTCTAGGCTGTCAAGGTCACAAAATAGTTGTGAGCCCAAACGGTTTGCAATTTTTATTTAAAACAGTTGCACCGTGAGCGCTGGGCCTCAGTATATTATAAATAATAGTATTTATTTACCGCATAGTATTAGAAAAGCAGCTAGCGCTGCAGTCCACTGTTTGCAGCCCAGCTCTAGCATGAAATGATAAACTGAAGGCACCAGCAAACTGCCACAAGCTGCCGGCACAAATCTCAGCGCAAAAAGTGGAACTTCTTCTTTATAAGGACTGCCAATTGAATCGAATTTGAAATTACCTGGAACAATAAGTTGCATGAAAAATAATACCATAAAAATAATAATTGCATGAAAAATAAAACTAAATTCCAAACGAATTTCTTTTTTGGAGGAAGACGCCCAATTTCTAATGCCTTATTACATACAGTAAATCAAAATTCAGTAAATACTGTATTTATGTATTGAGACAAACTTACAATAAACGTAAAGATGTAACAGAGTCCAAAACTGCTCTCTTCGAAAATTTTGACTTTTTTAGAGGATGATACCCACATAGGTCTAAGACCTGTGCGTGGGTATATTTATTTATTTTAATTTGGCAGAGAAAATTAATTTTTCAATAATTATTACAAACTATCAACACATTTGAGTTCTAGAAAAGGAGAGTGAGTACTTTTTTAGAGGATGATACCCACATAGGTCTAAGACCTGTGCGTGGGTATATTTATTTATTTTAATTTGGCAGAGAAAATTAATTTTTCAATAATTATTACAAACTATCAACACATTTGAGTTCTAGAAAAGGAGAGTGAGTACCTTTTTTTTGAGGATGAAGCCCACACAGGTCTGAGACCTGAGCGTGGGTAATGAATTGGATGATGGTGATTGATGAGTTGGACCTACAGTTTTAGGTGGGTTCCGAACCACCGGGAAGTGATTTTACAGTAGAGAAAAGTGTCTATTTTGCTGGCCAATCCAATCGGTCACCCTTACAAAGAGTGCCTAGGAGAACGCAGCTTATTTCTATCTGATTGAACAGATACCAGCTACGGCTCACGGCCATCACTTCCCTATTCGTTGTTCAACCCAACATACGTGATGTGTGACAAAATTAGTCTGATTTTAAACTATTTAAAGTTTCTATTTTCTTTAAACAACAATTATCCCCTTCAAATTAGTTCCCTTGAGCAGCTATACAACGGCGGAGTCATTGCTCCCACTCTTGGTAGCAGCGCTGGAATTCTTCAACAGGTATGGCCTTTAACTGGTCGGTCATAGTCTTTTGAATTTTCTCCAGAGTTCCAAAATAACGTCCTTTTAAGACATGTTTCAATTTCGGGAAAAGGAAAAGTCGCAAGGACTCCTCAAATCAAATGAATATGTGGGTTGAGAAACAACAGTTATGCGTTTAGAGGTCAAAATGTCTGATGGAAAATTTCGAACTCTGGAGAAAATTCAAAAGACTGTGACCGACCAGTTGAAAGTCATTCCAGTTGAAGACTTCCAGCACTGCTACCAAGAGTGGGAACAACGACTCCGCCGGTGTATAGCTGCCCAAGGGCAGGGGATAACATTGCTGTTCGAAAAAATAAAAGCTTTAGTTAGTATAAAATCAGTCTAATTTCATTTGTCACACACAGTACGGTACTGTAACATGTTGTACTGGAAACAATATGTGCAATAAAATTAAATTCAAGCATCCCCATTACATGTGAGAAGGAACAATGGTTCTTACATATAAAAATTACTAGCAGGTTGCCTGATTCAATTGATTGTCTGGAATTTTAGAATATGTAGAGTGATAGAGAATAATAGAGCACATTCTACGCGAACCAGAATGTAAAACTTATAGTCTATAAAATTAACATCACTAAAATAAACATGGACGTAAGAAAGAGGAGGGAGCATAACGTATGCTGCCAATGTTAAAAAAGTGTAACCGGAAATGGAAGCAAGCTAGGCCTTACTGCACGGGATCTGACGCCATTCGCTGCTATATCACCGGGAATTTCATATAAGTAGTTCGCTTTTACAAGATTTCACTTTCATGTCAACACAAATGTTTGAACTATCATCTGTGGAAAACGATTTGCTACTAAAAATCATTTTTTTTTTTTTTATATTTAGCAGTCGTATTGATCACTCTAATCTAATTATGGCATTAACCGACAACGAAGTTTAGAGTGGCGGCCATCTTTAAAGATAGTCGTGGTAGAGTTTATAGATTATCTTTGATCATATATACAACAACATTGATGTATATCTATATAGTGGAGTACAGCAGCCGGAAGTCGCCGGATAGCCGCTCAAGATGGCGTCGGCTACACTTTTCTCACTTAATGCTCCCTCCACTTTCTAATAACTTCATGGAAATAAATAATCAGATCTAAATTCATCTTATACCAGAAACAATAAATTTAAATTCAACAAGAGAAGCAAGTTGGATTTAAATTTGTTTTAAAAATATATACTTATAGAAACTTATCAGTTCTTTCTTTGCAGTGGTGAAGATGATAGTCATATTAATAATAAGACGAAGTTGCCACAACCAAATTTATTATTAAAAATAGTGAGATACTAGTTTCGGATTTTACTCCTTTATCAATCTCAAACAAACTCAACTAGTGCCTCACTATTTTTAATAATAAATGTGGTTGTGGCAACTTCGTCTTATTATTCATTACTTATCAGCTCACCTGTATTAACCATTAATTTTATTCTATAATCTTAATACCTAAAATTTATGTATTAAAATTTCAAAAAACTCATCAGCCTGTACTAACCATTAAACCCTGCAATGTATGCGACTGCAGCAATTAGTTGTTTTCCTAGTGGAGGGTGTGAGTCAAAGAAAAATGTTCTTCTCATGTAGAGGCTGACATATTTTCCATAATGTAATTCATCAAACCTGAAAAATCATTGAGTAAACAGATAATACAGTAATAGTTTATTATTTTAACACAACTGATAGAACAGAGGAAAA
Source organism: Conomelus anceps (assembly GCA_948455865.1). NCBI lineage: Eukaryota > Metazoa > Arthropoda > Insecta > Hemiptera > Delphacidae > Conomelus > Conomelus anceps. The sequence continues at coordinate 4,260,863 of OX418218.1, read as the reverse complement.
CTGTAATTCACTACTGAAAACTTGGGTCATTTAATGATGGAGGAGCAAAATTGACTTAAAATTGTGATGAAATACAAATACCCGAATTATTTTTGGAGGATGAAGCCTTTCAGATGATGGTATTGCCGGATACAAATTCAAATTTTTGTAAAAAATGGAATACGAATTCTCCTAGATTTTAATTTTAAATCTCGGAAATGAATGTATTAAAAATGATATGCAACCTTGAGGCTTCAGTGGGAGGGACAAAATTGTACCAAGAATGATAAAAGCTCTCTTATCAGTAGACCTCATACACCTATAATTAATTAAGCTTTAAAAACAGTGTATTTCCCCAAAAACTTAAATTCTCCATAGTGAAACCCATATTCAAGAAAATAAGTTGTCCTGAAAATAACCGTCCTATATCTCTTCAAACTATATTCTCGAAAAATGTTAACGTTCAACTCTCAAACTACTTTGAAAGTAACAATTTACTTAATAAAAGACAGTTTGGATTCCGTAAAGGAAAACAAACCAATGATTGATTTCGTGGGAGCTTTACCGGTAATCGGTGGCGTCTTATTGGTCTATTCAACGTCTATGATTTTGAATAGACCAATCAGACGCCGCCGGTAGCATTTACCGGTTATCGGTAAAGCTCCCATGAACTAAACCGATATTTGACGTAGTTGATGGCTCTCTCAAGGCTTTGGATGGGTTGCGTAGAGTTGTTGGCATTTTCTGCGACTTATCCAAGGCTTTTGATAGAGTTTATCATAGATTACTACTCAAAAACCTATCACACCATGAAGCACACAGCTGAAGTATTAGACTTTTGCGAACTTCACAAAAATGATAGAAGTTTTTTCAGACATTCTACTGAAAGGTGTCCCTTACATAATTATTAAAGAGGGCATGGAAATGTTGTGATTAGAATCATTGCTCCTTATTCATGAATGGTGATTGTTATGTCATGAGGTGCTTTTGTCTCTGAATTATTCCTGTATTTTTATTATTGAAGCACTATGTTTAATGTAATAACATAAGCGTATGACTGAGAGAAGGAGGGGAAGAAAATATGAACGCCCAATTACACCAGTCAAGCGAGTGTGCTATGCTGAATACGCTGAATATTATATTTAATTTTTAATTAGGCCTACACGATTTTAGAAGCAAAAATTGGGCTTCCACAATAGGTTATCTTACAGATTTATGGAGTAGTAACGTTTTTTCATTGGGCCTAATATACGATAAAAAGGTACCCTATATATAAAAGGTAGGACCTTTGACAAAATATGTCATTTTAACATGAAAAAAAAATCATCAACAGAAATTTAGAAAAATCAGCAAATACACAAATATCCTGCAACAGAAGATATTAACCAATCAAAATTGACCCATTTCATGATATAAGCTTATGACTTTTATGGTGGGGAGATCCTTATGGGTAGTGCCACCTCGCAGTTTGAGCCATGTAATGGAAAACACAGTGGACCTACGGTTTTAGGTGTGTTCCAAACCTCCGTATAAGTGATAATAATTCTTATAACATCATCACAAAAGCACGTCACCCATCCAATCGCAGTCTTGAGCGGTCGTGACTAAACATCATGATCGCATAAAAAACCACGGTCACCGCGTGGCCAACCACAACTTTAATGTAATAATGTTGTAATATTATTATTTTGGCGTTTCAAATGTTGCCAAGCCTGCTTGATCACGTGATGGAACTTGAGTAAATGTTATTTAGTTTGATACATCCCATCGACCTCAAGTAAATCCATGTTCCCAATGATGACATGTATACAAATATTCCGAAATTAAAAAATCTCGTTTGTGAGATAGTTTCCTTGATGTGACTTATCCGATAAGTATATAAGTGTGCTATTACTATTATAATAGTGATATATTACTATATATGCCTTTTCATGAAAAATCGTTAAGAGCACTCACACAATATTCCGAGGTTCCTCGAGTTTATAAAACCTAGTGACGACAGCTGCCGCAAACAGCATTGACGAGATTACATCGATTTCGATGTTGACTTTTAAAGGCTTTTTCTGGAGTTTGTCCATTTGTTCTGATTCTGTCCTCATAGCATCTTTTTCAGATGATATAGAATCTTGATCACTGATTGACTCTCCATCACCCTGTGAAAAATCAAATTAATTTTTTTGTTTCTTCAAATGTATAAATAAAATTACAACAAACTGCTTAATGAATAATAAGACGAAGTTGTCACAACCACATTTATTAAAAATATAGATACTAGTTTTGGATTTTACTCCATTATCAATCGCAAAACCAGGGTTTAATTATAATGTTTTGAGATTGATAATTAAGTAACATCCGAAACTAGTACCTCTATATTTTTAATAAATGAGCTTGTGACAACTTCGTCTTATTTATTTTTATTTTTTTTGAGGATGAAGCCCACATAGGTCTGAGACCTGTGCGTGGGTAATGAGTTGGATGATGGTGATCTATGAGTTGGACCTACAGTTTTTTAGGTGGGTTCCGAACCACCGGGAAGTGATTTTACAGTAGAGAAGTGTCTATTTTGCTGGCCAATCCAATCGGTCACCGTTACAAACAGGACCTACGAGAACGCAGCTTATCTATCTGATTGAACAGATACCTGCTAAGGCTCGCGTTATGGATATCTTCCACAATATCACTTTCACCACTACAAAGAAAGACAAACTGCTTAGTAAAATAGCAAAATATAATGAAATTAAAGTGATATTTCCATCCTAAAATATTTTAAATTTGAGTCAGAGACACTGCAAGGAATATCTGAGCGCCAGCAGTGAGTTCCTTATAAACAAAAAAATCCAATACAACACTACAAATTCAACTACAAAAATCAACAAACAATTTAAACTAGAAAAAAAATAAAGGAAAATAAGGTACCAAATGCAAAGTTAAAATATTGGTAAGCTCTTGTTTTATCGGATCCATTTATCGAATAAACTTCTTAACTTTATTGCCTTGCATCTTTGAAATATATAGCTATTAAATTTACTAATTTATGTGAACTGTACAAAAGTACATTCAAGTAAGTTCTGATAACACTGTGAAGATAATCATCACAACACATTCATCTAAATCAGACATTTAACTCATTATATTCTTAAAATTGTCAAAACAAAGCAATCTGGGAATTTTGAAATATTAAAATGAGTCCTAGAAATTAAAATTATAAATAAAACATACTATATAGTTTCAACAGTTATATTTTTTTTATTTCAAGAACATGAGAATCAATCATGTCTTATTCTACCACAATATCAATATAAAGGTTTAGAATTCTATTTATGACCGCTGAAAGAGCAGATCGCATGCAATACGCATATTTTAGCTGGCCGTACATTGAGGGAGCATTACACTTATTGCGTTAGAGCAATGGAACCAAAGGTCATTCGTGGAAACATTTTACGGATTGCGCCCTCAGTGTGCGGTCAGCCTAAATATGTGTCCATCAAATTGCGCCCAGGGCCTAGACGCATGAGCAAGAATTTTGGACAGGCGTCCGACACTCGCTCCAACCGTTACAAGGCGTTGGCCAACGCCACGGGGAAATATTTAGCAAGTGTGCGGCTGACCCCTTTGAATACATAGAAAATTGGTTTCCGTTTGCTCCACTGCGTTTCGCCGGATGCATACTGCACCCGCACTCCCTCAGTGTGCAACCGGCCTTGTAAAAGGGCGCCCGGCACCGAAAGATGCGCTTAAAACATACAAATATTTTCTACTCACCTCGTCTCTTTGATACTCCGGTGAATTCTGCACGCCGCCAATCGAAGTTTTATTTTCGCCTTCTTTAACAGTATCTTCTATTATTCTCTTCTTGACCGGTTTACTTCTAGTAGACCCTGATTTATTCTTTCTTGTTCTACTCTCTTTCTCTACTTCCATTTCCCTATCTAAGAACTTAATAAACAAGTGCACTCACTATACACACGTGATAATGTTTGAATAATCATATCATAGGTAATCTGTTGGAGGTGGCAGAACCATTTCAATGCATACCTCGGCTTCTAAATAGTATATTAATAACACAAAATAGGGTCATAGACGCTAACGGCTAACGGTACTTCAACATTCCACACATTATCATGTCTGTGGCAGGCGTGACAATAAAACTTGGTGAACTATTGCAAATCAGTCACAACTTTTTCCTATTACTTATCAGTTGAAAACAGTTACAAATTTCAAAACTAGCAATAATTTTGAAATGTTAACCAAAAAATCAAATAACTATATGATGAGTCAATCGTCTACAGACTACTTATGGGGGAGTACCAACTGGACTACGACCAACTGGACAGAATCATTATCATTTGATAATATATCACTGAGAGGGATTTTATGCTCTCATAGGTTGGTGCATTCCTCATTCTATTTCTTGTGAATCTGTGAATTCCGCATTCCATTAGTGGCGAGTAGGTCAACAGCTGATTTTAATTTCTCGTAGTCCAGTTGGTATACACCCCTCACATTGCTCGTTCAATAACTACAACTAGCTCAGCAACCAAGATCACCTACATTGTAATATTACGATTGAGAAAATATGAACAAATTTTATTGGAAATTAACGAGGATTTATTTTATAAATATATTTAAAACCTGAAAATTTTGATGTGTACAGTAGTCTCTTTGTTATCAGTAGCTACTGGTTCTATATTCTTTGGAGGATAACAGTATTCATCGATAACTTCGGATAGCATCGAAAACGATGGTAGTGGGGGACCCCGACAAACCATCCCAACGACAAAGCATACCAACGACAACCTATTATTCATAGCCACCAGCCAAGTATTTAGTCTGTTGCATTTGTGCAATCGTTGTAGTTTTGTCTCAATAAGTATGTAAATAAATAATAATGAATATTCAATTGATATTGATCAAGTTTTGATTTTTAAAATTGTGTGAGATATATATCTAACAAAACGTCTTTCTCTAATAATTTGTATTTATTGAATCTGACTATTGCTTCCCATAACGTCTTCACCATTCTATATTTACCTCTGTGGTTTCTCAGCTATTCTAAATGCCAATAGATAGATGCTTGTCACGACTCAGTCGTGAAACAGCTATATAAGTGAAATGTAGATATACAACCTGCTGCCAGTTTAGCTCTTGGTGTCATTGTTAATTGGTAATTGGTTTTTGTAACTATCAATTATTAATGCCAACAGTTTCTCATGCGAAAATGACGATTGCCCATTAACCAATGAAGTAGCCTAACAATGATATTCGCTATTGTGAGACTGATTTGTGTGATCAAAATCCCACAAACGGTGATCCGTTAATCTAATAGCTAACTTGCTTCTTATAATTGGTAATTAGTATTTTGCTGGTAAATCTCAACATCACAACATTGACAACAGCTCACAAACAATATTGTTCTGTTCATCTGTCTAATAGCTAACTTGTAACTTGTACTTCTAATTGGTAATTATTTTACGGCTGGTGAATCTCAACATCCCACAAAAAAGTTTGTTTTGTTAATTTGTCTAATAACTAACTTATAATTGGTTATTATTTTAAGGTGGGTAAATCTAAAGTATTGCAATAGATGAGACAGCTTCTTTTTGATTTAAAATGTTTGTTTTATGTTCAATTAAAATTTCTTTTTCTTTTTATTGCATGAAGCATTTTACAAAAAGAAAATTATCATTCACCAATTCGAACACAACAAAAAAGACATCATAGATATCAAATATTACATAATATATATGAATAATACAGACATAACTAAGTATAACTAACATGTGAAATATTAGTCATGCGACTCATCCACGAAGGCCAAAGCCTGTGTGTAGATGGGAGTCTGTACTCTTATCAATAACTACAATAAAGTAGTAACACAATGTAATGTAGTAACACAATAAATAGAAATATGCTTACAACAGGAACTAAACTACAAAAATTGAAAAAAAAAACAATAATTATGTTTCTTTAAAAGTTCAATAGTTGAACTTCCAATTATCAAGAGTTAATTTAGAAAAATCTAAGTTTCAAAAAATTGAAAAGAAATGTATAGTAAGAGCTGTTGTTGGAAATTTAGTAAAGAATGAAAGAAGAATCAATGAAAGGATAGTACTGAGTAATATAGAAAGGTGTATTGGGTTCATACAACGAAAACTTGATGAGAGCTTGTCATGGGAGAAATACGATATAAGTTATGTATAAATATGTATAAACATATCTATTTCATTGAATGAAAATGCCCAAATATGTATGAAATAAATGATTATTGAGAGAAAAAATATGATATTAAATAGAATATAACAATATAAAAATACAATATAACAGAGTTATGTACTGGATTTTTTAAGACTTTCTAGACAATTAAACTGATCTCGATCCAAATTTAAAATAGCGACTGACGAACTAGACTCTTAAAGTAAGTAAAGAAAATAAATGAAACTAATCCTCACTTAGCCTACCTATTCTAAGAGGTGGCACAATTGAATAAAGTAGTGATAGGAAGGAAGGCAACTCCTCCGGTGTCACGTTGGGATCGTCCCAGCATAATGATCATCCCATGACGTCACAGCCGGCTGATGTGTGTGATGGTGTGTGTAGGTGCACGTGCGTACAAGAGCGGTTCCCCTCCCATTAAAGTGGGACGTCATCACAGTGATGTGTTAGCATGGATTTTCATTTTCAGGCTAGTGGCTACACGTGTTAAGTGTTCAGTGTTATCATGAGTCGTGAGCAAGCATTTTGTCTTCCGATTTCTATCAAAATGATTTCTAATTAATTACCATAAGTTATTATGTGGGTGGCTTTATAGTACAGCCTTCTATCCATCTACACATGCTCATCTACTCATCTACACACGCTCTACTGTTGAAAACAAAAGGTTAGTACCTAGTTAATACATTAGTTTTAATATCTGAATTCGTGGTAATCCACCTCTAACCTCTATTTCTATTCTATTTGAATCCTGTTTCCAAAGTGTCATTGACAAAGTATTTATAGAACGATGTAGGCTAACTTATTCTTACCGTATATCAATATGGTAACAGAGTCCCAACAAGAAAGGATGCCTGCCTGGATACAATAGCAACAACTATGGATTCATGGGATTACAGTGTGGAGGTGTTAGAGCCAATTGTAGCTGATCATCGGGCTCTACTCATGAATGTGGATGTGCTATCTGCTGATAAGGTTGATCATCCCAAGTGGTTTGAAGATTACAAATTCACATGTAGGAGGATTGATAAATGTAATTTTCCTTTCTTTGCTGGAGCACTTGAGGGAGTTCATTGGGGTCATATTGTTGATTGTGATGACCCTAAAATTGCTTTTTGTCAATTTTTGAATAGGTTCCTGGAATTTTTCAATGAATTCTTTCCTCAAAGAACAAATCAGGCATCTGTGAAGAGTAGAATTTCCAGAGTAAAGAGTGACAAGTCATGGTACACAGCGGAATTGGATAAGATCAGAGCTCTGGTTGTCATCGCAAACAATCTACACAAAAATGCCCTGAGTGCAGAGTCAGGATCCAATTACTACTCGGCATATCTACGGCTCAAGAAAGTCTACCATCAGGAAGTTGCCAGTGCCAAGAAGGCCAGCAATGAGAGGTTAATTAAGAGTGCATCAAATCCCTGTAAGGCTGCGTGGGACATCATCAACAGCGCTAAGAACAAAAAACCTATGCCTACAAGAAATGCAAGTCCTGATGATTATAATGATTTCTTTGTTCACTCAGTAGCAACACTAGCAGAGGGTTTTCAGGGATCTCCTGAGTGCGCAATTGAACGTGTTCCTATTCAGGAATGTAGATTTTTTGAGTGGAAAAAGACGACTCCAATAGATTTGATCAATATTGTGAATGGTTATAAAAATTCAACCAGCCCTGACATTTATGGCATATCAACGGTTGTGGTCAAGGCGGTCATCAGGGTGTTGGCAGCTCCTCTGAGTAGGCTGATTAATGACTGTCTGGAGGCTGGAGTCTTTCCTGTCCAATTGAAAAAATCAAGAATTATTCCCATTTTCAAGAAGGGTGATCCAGAGGAACTGTCTAATTTCAGGCCAATAGCTATTATTCCTATATTTGCTAAGATCATGGAGTCAGTTATGTACACTCAGTTGTTGGCCTATTTTGAGGGTAACCTGCTTTTCCAGGCTCAACAGTATGGCTTTAGGCGAGGAAGATCAGCGTCTGGTGCTCTTCACTCCCTGGTGGAGACAGTAGTGAGGGCTTTGGAGTGTAAACGGACAGTTGCTTTGACCCTGTGTGACCTAACAAAGGCATTTGACTGTGTCTCCCATGACATACTGATAGGCAAGCTGGAGAGATATGGCGTTTCTGGAGTGGCTCTCAGGACCATGGTAGATTACCTTTCTGGAAGGAAGCAGATGGTGTCAGTGTGTGGGGCAGAATCGCGGGACCAGGATGTTGTGTGCGGCGTGCCACAGGGATCCAACCTGGGTCCTCTGCTTTTCCTTATCTTCATTAATGACCTGCATATGGAGGGAAAGGCTCTATTATTTGCGGATGACACCACCTTAATAGCACAAGATGAGGATCCCCAGATGGCTATCTACAGGTCAAACCAATTAAAGGAAGAGGCTGGCTTGTGGTTCAGCTCTAACAAACTATGCATGAACGAGGGGAAGACCCAGAACCTGCTGTGCACCTTGAGACGCAATCCGCCATCCTTTGGTGGAGCAAAGGTCAAACTTCTTGGATTCGTGGTGGACTCTTCTTTATCATGGGAACAGCATGTGAGCATGGTCTGCAGTCGACTTTCAAAGGTGACCTATTTGATGCGGAAGCTGAGGAATCAAGTACCAACCAAGTACCTAATAACAGCTTATCATGGCCTCTTCCACAGCCATATCAACTATGGTATTGTAATCTGGGGCCATGTGGGAGGTTGTGAGAGGATTCTCCTGCTGCAGAAAAAAGTTCTCCGCATCATCACTGGAGCACATCGCCTTGAACACTGCAGGCCAATTTTCAAACAACTACAAATACTGACTGTTTACAGCCAGTATATCTATAGCTCGCTGCTTCGCCTGAGGGGGGAACTCCACAGATTCCAGGAGAGAGGTCAATTCCACCACCATAACACCAGGAGGCGCACAGATATTGACCTGCCTTACTCTAGACTCTCCAGATCGCACAACAGTTATCCAATTCATGCACTAAAAATCTTCAACAGACTGCCTCAGTATGTGCGCAACCTACAAATGGGAGGATTTAAAAAAACACTGCGTGACAAACTTATTAGTGTGCCACTCTATTCTTTGAGTGATGATGAGATGAACGTGTTCCTTGCAATGTTTTGAGACCACATCTTTTAGTGCCATCTCGATAAGTGTTTTAATTTTGAATGTATTACGGTTTTACTACATGACGAAATCTATCCAGCATGATGGCTGGTCAAGGATTGACTAATTGAATTGAATTGAATTGAATAGTTTTTCATAAAGGTCAGTTCTGCACAGCAAGATTCTACATATTAATAGTTATAATTATACTGCAATTCACGAAAATGGACATTCACAACAATTATAATAGTTTTTCATTCTCATAAATGGCTCATAACATATAATATAAACAGAATTTATTAATTTCGAATTCCTTTAATTGCTATCAGTTTATACTGAAGGCTTCTGCAATGGCGGATATTGACAACAGTATTTAATAGCTGATGGAAATCGATGAATGCTATTGTACAAAAATATCAGTCATCACCGGGAATCGAACCACGGACCTCCCAATTGCCGGTCGGGCGCCTTAACCACTAGACCATGGAGACCTTTCTGCACAGTAGCATTCATTTTTAACTTGGCCATATCGGCTCTGATAGCAATTAAAGGAATTCGAAATTAATAAATTCTGTTTAAGTAAATTTGTCAGTTTGTTCAATTGTCAGTAACTTCGAACTAACTTATATAATATAAGTAACAGTAGCGATAGCTTTGAATTCTTGGATTTTTTGTTTCATAGCGATCTGCATTGTTAATATTAATTCTTTATTGTAAATTAAACGACTTGCATTCATTTTTAAATTGTGAATTTATAATAATTGTACTCACACTTGCCCATACGTAACTCTAGATAACTTTTGTTCTCTTGAATTCTTCACCTATGTGGTCTATTGTATATTCACAATTTAAAACTGACTGCAAGTAGTTGAATTTACAATAAAAAGTTGATAACTTAGTAGCTTTGACTTTGATGCTGACTTATTTTACTCTTAATGAATAAAGCATCCAAATTGACACTCTTTGAAACGGTACATCAAGAGGTAACTTAATGTCAATTGCGATGAATGTGAAACGTTTTTAAGCGAAACATATCCCATAACCTAACCTATCTCTATGTTTGTAGAACATAGGGTTCTACAATAACAATAGGATATAGTTAATATATTATGTATGTTTTCAATTAAATTTGAAAACAAAACGTATAGAAACCTTTCCGTGGCTGGCGGGGGCTAAATGCAAAATACATCAATGAAGAATCATCAAAATTTGATGAATGCAAAAGGCCCTAGAATTTCTTTAATAAGGTAACCATACCAATTATCAATCCCCTACCAAATATTGGCTCCTTTCACTTTAACCTTGAAATTTCATAGTTTCTCATCAGTTTTCAAACTTTTAATTTTATTCTTGTTTGGAAAGGGCAACTTATTTCTAGCTTATCCTAAGAGAAGGTCGTATCGAAAAACGGCCGTTTTGAAGATAATGATTAAGATAAAATTCCCAAGAAAGTATCGCAAATAATAATAATCATATATTATTTGAAGTTCAAAAAAATTCACAGCTAATCAAGCCTACTTTCCCCAATTCAAGTTTTTTTTTTGCAAAATTAATAACTTAGATTTACATGTACTTTATGATTCACAAAATATAATTAATTTACAACAAAAAGTTAATATTAGCAACGCACATCGTTATGGAACAAGACATCCAAGAACAAAATATATCTAGCACCAAAATATTCAAATTAAAATCCTTGATTGTTTGCTTGCCACGTTTCAGCTTCTAATTACATTGAAAATGACGCAGATTGTTCACCTGATATGCAGACATATCTACCACATAAAAACAGCAGTTATTATTATCTATGATGAATACGGTAGATATATAATTTAGAAATTTTCTATGAAATGAATGTTCCGATTCTAAGACAGGCTCAGGGGCGGATCCAGGATTTTCCTGAGGGGGGGCCCACCGGGGGGTCCGGAATACCACCAATGGCGGGGGGTCTTCCCCAGGAAATCTGTTCAATTTAAAATGCCTAGAAATCACTTTTTAAGCTTTTCAAGCACTTTTAAACTAAAAAAATTACTGCTAGTTTTGTAAAATAATTATTGTATTATGTTAAAATAAACTTATAACTGCCATATGTTCAGACCTCAAAACTGTTGTAAAGGAAAAAACAATAATAATTGTTCAATTCAGGGTGTTAGAGCTAGTAAAAGGAAAATTATAGATACATTTTTACCTTAGTAATTTTCATCATTACATGAACTGTTGGTACTATCAATGCTAATGGTGATAATAAACTTGCATTTATAACAGCACTTACCTTTGTGAGTAGTATCGAATGCGTTTTAGGACCTGGATTTTATCCTTTACGAATAGAGAGTACATACTGCTATACAGAGTATATTACACAGAGCTAAAACAGAGTATGTAATCTCTGCTTGCTGAGGATGGGACTCGGTTCCTGAAACGCGTCCACTACTACTAATAAAAGTAAGTGCTATTGTAAAGTTTGTTAATCGTAATTAACATCTATATCTTTGCAGGTACCGTACATTATTTATGAATTTATTAAAATTAATAGTAGTTAAGCATTTTGCCTAGTTTGGGCAAATTTAAAAACAATAAACAGGAGCTTCAAAAATAAATTTAAAGAAGGCTTACTTGAAACTATTCGCCCTCCCATATTTTAATCCACCACATTTCTGATTCGGGTGCACTATATACTATACTTGGAAATTTGTTTTAAAATGGAGATTTGGGGGTACTCCCTTGGAATTTAAAACAATAATAATCCCACCAGAACCACATTTTTAGCGATATCAGACATCTTCTTTTACTCTCTTGTCAAAAGTTTTCTCTAAAGGCTTAATAAAATGTATTTTGTCTCTGGGTCTTCTGGGGGGAGACTATCAGCCACTGTGATGTTGCATGGACAGTGAATACAAAATAATTGAATCAATCATTAAAAAATGTATAATATTACAAAACTTTTTTAAATCGTTTAATACTCATTATATACTTGATGTACGGTACTTAATGGTGTCTGTGATGTACGTGGACACTATATCATTCAACCTTCAATTATGCGCAGTAAATAATTCAAATTAAAAAGATATTAATTTTCAATTATAACATAAAACAAAATATACAGGGCAAGATAGAAAATAATAAAATGGGTTCAGCCTTGTTCTTCTAAGGTTTTCGATTTTAAGCAAAATAATACTTTATTTTAAAATAGTTTTTCACTAGTATTAGCCATAAAAAATATCTTCACATCGCCTCAAGGGGGTGGAGGGATGGCGCGCAGATTATTTTCTGTTTTTTTTTTATTATATTATATTATATTTTATCATATTATTTCCATAACAATAATTTTACTTTATTCCAGAATCTGCAAGAAAATGACTGTTTCCATCAGATGATAGGATTATTCCTGAAAAAGTGTGTGACTGACTGTTGCATAACAAAGTGAGTAACTGGTTATTTCAATTCAATTTATTAACATTAAATTATTATTTATTATGAAAATATACATCCATCTCTCGATTTACAATGATAGCCTAATTATTGGGAGTGTGATTGCAGATAAAGAAAAATTGCGGTTAAGCCAAAAAAAAGCTAAAAATCGCCTGCTGTATTACTTTACTGTACTTTAAACACTAATTTAGTAGTTTTTCCCCTTATCTTGAAGGCATCGCGGTTAGGCTGCAAAGTGGTAAATCTGCTCATGGTAAATTGAGAGTTGGCTGTATCAATATTATTTCACAATGAGTATCATAAATATTTCCCATGACAGTTGTTTCTACAATTAGATTTTTTGCATGCTGATTATGTCCACATTAGTCTAAGACTTGTGCGTGGGTGATGATTCTAATAAAGTTATTGATGGTGGACCTACAGTTTTAGGTGGGCTCCGAACCACTAGATATGTGATTATAAAGCAGATAACGTAATGTTATTTTTGCTGACCACCCTTCCAAGTGCAGTCCCAAACACTCATGACTGAACATCGTGATCGCCTGGACACAGCTCTTGGCAAGCAGCCAATCCCTCCATGTGATTCAAATGAAGGCTTTCATTCCAAAAGTGACTGCAGAAATTGAGTTTTCCAAACTAATTTGTAATCTTTAAGTTGTTGAAGAAATCCATAATGAATAATAAGACTTGAATTTGTTCCAACATATTTATTGTAAACTGAGAAACTAGTTTCGGTTGTTAATTATCAAAATCAGTTAGTATCTCACTGTTTTCAATGAATGTTGTTGTGAAAACTTCAAGTCTTATCTAACTCCATTTGTTTGAAATTTATAATGCTCTGTAACAACCGAAACTAGTATATATCACTGTTTTCAATAAACGTTGCTGTGATAACCTCGTTTTTTTATTAATTAAATTTTCCAGAATTGTGAGAGAACCGTAAATTATTTATTCTGCCATATATTTGTTGATTTTTTATTTTAGTTATGCAAAATCTAGATGCATTGAACTTCATTCACTCACTCACTTCATTAAGTGGCATCAGTTCTATCCCACTTGCCAATATCTAGGTAGATATTTGACCATGCCATCATACTTTTAAAGTGCCCAGATCAATCAGAAAACATTAAAACCCCAGCTTGCCAAAATATGCGGATTTGTGGCATCAAATTTCTACCAGACTCTGTACCTCTTCAAAATAGCAAAGTAAAATGAAAGAATTGCACAAATAGGGAATGAGGTAGGTTCAAATTGTTTTCCTCACTGAGCTGACAGAATCATATCAGTATTTTTAGCCTCTTAAAACTCTGCAGTTTCATAACTTGGTAAAAATTAATCTTGGTATTCCAATTGCTTGGTAAATTTCAAAGAGTTGTTATCATTCATTGTTTCAGGTTAACTATTTCTGCATTGAGAATGTCGAAGTCATGGATGCAATAGTAGTATTTCAAAAGTATCAGATGGAAAATTCTGCAAACCCTGAGAGAAGGCATCGCTTCCTCCACTATTTAACCACTGTATCCAGTGATGGAAATAATTGCATCAGTGGAGTTCTAGTTTAATTCCGTTTGATGACAGAGCTTGTTGAAATATTGACATTAGCTAAGTATCTCGTGTGTTTATAATTCAAGGGCTTGTGACATCATTTTGTCTTAGATCTTTCTTATGAAAGATGAATAAAAATTTGAGATCAGGTATTCATATTTTGAATTTATCTTTTTGATTTTGGTCATTGTGATATCATGTTAGATACTGTCAGGGCGCATTTTCTGATCCCCATGATGTGAAGGAAATTAATAGATTTGAAACAAAACATTGTAATAAAGTATCACAGTCATACCTCTGATACGAAAAATGAGCAACAGCACTATCAAAAATAGAATAATTAATTAGAAGAAACTGGTTTTATAAAAGAAAATAGCAGAACAAATTAATTCATTATTAAAAAACTAGAAGTACAAACCAAGAGCAAAGGCAGTAGTATGTTCAAAAGAACTGCCCATTGTTTACATTTATTTGTCGAAACTAGGTTATGATACTCTTTATGGCTGTCAGCTGTGACTGACACTTTTCAAATTCAGCCTAGCATAGAGCTGGCTAATAAATAAATACAATTTGCCATTAAATAGAACTATTATTTGTGATAAGGACTGCTCACAACACCTAGCCCTTCCACAAATTGGTGAATTTGAGCATTTCAACTAATTTATTAAATTCAACCCATGACATAGGGGTGTGTTGTCCCATATCAACGAATTGGGGTAGTATGGCCCATATTTATGAATTTAACTCATGCAGATCTAAGCACGACTTATCTAAGTTTGACTTGGAAAGGCTCTTATTACATTGAATGTGGTCACAAGCTAACCTAAAATTGTTTTGTATTATCAGGTACTAATAATCATAAAATAACATGCATGAAAGGATAAAGATACTGCACTGCATGTAAATTTACAGTTACTGTTACATAATAATTACCATGCCAACATCTTTCAAATCATAATTTTCTGTTTTCTGAATTGTAAAAATGAGCATTTGAGGCAGTGTAGTGAATGCTACCTGCCAGCAGACCTAAGAACTTCATCCATTCTATTTCATAGAAAAAGAATTCTATCCTAGTGCAAAAAAATGTATAGGTTAGAACAAGATTTATATAAAATAAGTAGAAATAATTTCAATAAGTCAAATATACAGTGAATTACTTTGCAATGGTGCAAAAATTGCATATGATGATTTTATTTTATTATTATGAGCCAATGCCTTACTAAAAAATGAAGCCAAAATATGATGCAACACAACAATCTAAGAACGGCTTCAAGACAGCTCTGTACCTAGCTTGGCTAAGAACGGAAATGAGACTCCAATTATAAGCACGACTTGACTTTTAAGTTAAGAAGATGTTTAAGTGAGGTTCATGAATACAAACTTTAGTCTAAGCTTTACTTATTCTAGGTGTGTTTACTAGCTGAAAAGTGAGGTTATAAGCTGACTCACTTGTCCATGCAACATTTATGTAGTGTAAATTCTTATATTAGTGTAAATTAGAGTTGTTTTATGTAAATTATTGATGTTAGATTATTTATCAGGAGTCAGATATTTGTTATGGGAGCTGGGTTGGCACTTTGTTGCTTGCTGGCTTTCACGTCATGAACCTGTAAGTGTAAGTACAACTCATTGCCACTAAGTCTGACTTATCCAAGTCGATCTTTGATAAGTCATGTTCATATATACAGGCCTATATCTCTGTGGCTTGGGAAGCTGCTTAGGAAAAAGTAATTGAACAGCACTTGCTGAAAAAATCCTGCCTGAGGACATCAAACTCTTTTTGAGTCCCAAAAGTTTAATTCTTCTAGTCATTGTTAATGTTTTAAAATTCATTTCAAAGTTACCAGTTTTACGTTTAAATGTCCCTGGAAGATGGGATCTGTTTATAGGAAAGAATTAATGTTATACACCAATTTTATAAGAACTTTGCCAAATAACGAGAGGCAGCCTACGATCCTGTCAGCCTAATCTAATTCAAGTTGCCAAAGGACAAAAACCAAGTAGAAAAAACCATTCATTGACTGGAACACATGATTTTATGGAACGTCAAATGTTATTAAATATAAATTGGCCAATTTTATAGTGAAAATTTGCTTTGAAAAAATATATTAAATACAACAGTATTCCATGGCCGCATGGTGAAGTAAATTTTGTATCAAAGTGTAAAGATTTCATGTCACTCTTACTGCACTAATTAGCCCTTAGGTCGGCTCAACAAAATTATTATTTATCAATTCATGAACTTTTCAAAAAATATTCTCATTAAAAATAAGCCTGAAAAAGGACTTGAACGTTTTTCCTATTCCAATCTCTTTGCCAACACTCCAATCAATCTCTTGCATGGGTTATTTTTGTTTCTTAATTTTAATAACTTCCGCAATATTGTTATTTACATGTGTGCCTGATTGCGTTGCCCTGCTCAACTATTGGTAATTGTTAGGGATTAGTTTTATTATTGTTTAGTGTGGGTGATCTTTGTTGAGGGTCATACTGCACAATGTATTCTGTATGATATTTGAGTCGCTGGTGTCGCCGGTGAGACATTATATAGCTGCTCGAGAATATATTGGTGAATCTTTGAGAAACCAAATTCGACAGAGATCAGCTCCCACAGTGAACTTTACAGCAGTACTAAGCATAGCAGCGGTCATCAGCATAGTAGG
This sequence comes from Conomelus anceps, assembly GCA_948455865.1. Classification (NCBI taxonomy): domain Eukaryota; kingdom Metazoa; phylum Arthropoda; class Insecta; order Hemiptera; family Delphacidae; genus Conomelus; species Conomelus anceps. The sequence continues at coordinate 4,243,944 of OX418218.1, read as the reverse complement.
TATAGGGAATCGACAACTTACAATGGTTGATTCCTGGATATTGTACCTGGAATAAATATTTCAGGGAAGATTGAAAGGACTTTTCCGTTTTTTGTTGTGGGATTGCCCCATCACCCTTGCAATCATCCCGGAGCTGAATAGGAGCCCAATACCTGAGTGATTCTGGCAGCAAGGACAACAATTAATTTTATTTAAGGTACTTGCAGAGGGAGGTGGAAGCAGTTCCCACAATACCCATAACGAATAGTACTGATGTCAAAACCACTTGAACTATTAAGTGGATACTATAGTTGGGCTGTTAATTCATTTTCAATTAACCGTTTGAGATTGAAAATGACATGACAGTTGGAACTATAGTATCTCATGTGCTAATCATTTAAGTAGTTGAGACATCAGTATTATTCATCATGGATATCTATCACAATCACCAAAGCCAGAAAGAACAATAATTCACAAAATAATGAAGATGAACAAATGCAAATCCCTGCTTTCAGACATCAGATTTTTCAATTGCACTTTAAATAATATTTATGGTTTCCATATTATGAAAACCATTGACACGATTTCAGAACCTATTTCATTCAATGTAATGGCCTGACCAACAAGAATTAATAAAGTAAATTTAACTAGAGAATATTTTTTATGTTAGTTATTTCATCATAGGCTCCAGACTTTCCATTCTCATAATTTCTACTCAAGCCTTTTTCTATTATATTATAATCATATATATTGCAGTGCCCCCTTTTTACAATAGGTTATACTAATGTGTGGGTTGGCATATGAAACACTGTACCTACAGATTCGGCAATCAGCACCTCAATTCGGTTATGATATTGGATAAGATGAAAGGGTTCCACAATTCATGAACAAATAAACGAAAATTTTGAAAATACATACACTTTTAATCTGTGGTCAACTTGTCACCTAAATTCTAACAATACAAAAGATATTAAAAAAGTACTATTCCATTAATTACTAAGTTGATTCAAAACAAAATTTACGTTCATTTAAAAAAATTCAAATAATAATAGAGTTGTTTTAAAAAATAATAAGTCCATTCTGTCAAGTAAACTTGACAATATTATTTCCATTGATGGTGTATTCGCGTTTTTACTATCACGGTTTGATAGTCCCAATTATATATCATTGCGATTGATTGTTCATCCAGTTTGATTCAAAAAGCTATGTTCATTGAAATCCATTGACACTCTTTCACAAATATTTTATCATTATGATCCGATAAGCTAGGCATTAGTTTCTTGTTGCTGGACATCATGGCTGGAACTAGGTTGAACATCTCTCTGCTACTATAGTGCTGTGTTCACTCATAGTCACACAAATTTACATTTACTGTATATTTCTGATGTGAAATAACAGTATGTTAAGGTTTAGGAAGAAAAAGAATTGCTGCTTGTGAGGATTCATTTGGAAAAGGATATAGAATTGTTACTGATGTATGAGTCTAAAGTTGAGAACGGCATGAGTTGCAATTACCACCAGGTAATTTTTGGCATTGAAGTCAGCATGGATTGGAATTACCACCAGGTAATTCATGGTGTTGAAGATGGACATGCCCTCTGACACATCTCAAGTTGTAGTTGTGACCTCATCTCTGGTAGTGGAACTCGTAAAACTTTAGCCCAACTTATCATCACAACCTGATACATTTGTTACTAAAATGCACTCAGTATAGTTCGGTGAGGGGTGTCCGCGGGGTCCTCCTCCGGGAAAATTTTGATAAATAGTCCCTCTAAAGTTGTATTCCAAGAGATTGTAGGTAGACCTATGTCTAGAAAAGCTTAAATCTATTCATTTTAGTCCACATTATGGGGAAATTTTTGAATGTTCGATGTTGAGAGCTTGATTAGAGGCTTTCAAACAGTAAATTTATACAAGTATTCATTAAATTGAAGTTTATAAATTGGGTAAAGTGAAAGCTTAAATTCAATAAATAATTGCTTTTATGAATCGTTTGCCTAAGAGCTTGAACCCACTCTTCGTATATTGTCAGTTCATAAACCAGTTTTGAACAAATTTTAATGTATAAAATCCAAAAAATATTACTTTTATGAAGCTAATTCAACAATCTATAGTGGTTTCAAATTATTATTACAATCAGGGCCACTCAGAGACATTTTAGTGGCCCGAAGCAGAGTTGTGGCCGGAGGCTCCCTTACACCAAAAGGTGAGGCTCCCTCACCCGAAACACCAATTTTCAATAATTGTAAATTACTAAATAATTTTATACTATAGTTGAATAATTTAATTATTAATGACTCAATTTCCCAACTATAGCATTGAATATGTATTCCATCTGTGCCTAGTTGCCTACTGTACTCAAAAGAATCTGTGTAACTAATTTGAATTGTTTTTTTTAATTTAAAGATAAAATTCGAGTGTAGGCCAACTGAAAACCATTTCTTGAAAAAGTTGTGGAAGCTAGGGAAAAGGGCAATGAGTGGCACCAGAGAGAGCAATAAACTTCTCTCCTTTTTTTTGTATCTCTTGAATTCGCATCGAACTATTCACTAATACTGGAATATGTAAAAATATAAAAATTATTATGACTTTGAAAGGAACTTGATTCAACTTGCAAAGAGAGAATGAATTAATTTCCAATTCCAAACTTTAACTTATAGTAATTTCGCATTTACATATACAGTGACGGAACCCCATAACATTGGGGATTCTGAGGGTCCTCCACCACAGATAAAAATTGTTTTCCAGGTCTTGAAAGTGCAACTCTAGGCTTTTTTGTGGTCATCAGTCTCTCCTCATATTATTTACTGATTGTTTCATGGCATGACAAATTTCACAATCACAATAGGGGGTATCAGTTCTGAACAGTAACAGAAATGAGTATTTGAAGCCCGTCTGCAAAATTATTTAAGATACCTTTTCTCTTTTCAAGCCTACTGTGTCAATTTCATTCAGGTGATCGGGGGGACCTTCAAACCCATGTTTGGGGGCTCCGAAAATACTGGGACATACCAGCATTTTGGACCCCTGAAGGCCCAAAGCCGAGTCAATTAAAGGACCCTGGTGTACAAACGTTGAAATTCAAAATATTCTAGATGAAGCCTACTTCAATCTCTACTTCATATACTGTCAATAAAAACGGGCCCGTGTCGTCATTGGCCTCAAGCTCAAGGGGTCTGTTAGGCTTTTAAGGGGCATCTAGAGGTCTAAAGTGGAGAGAAAAGGGACCCTGGAGGCCCCTAGCTGGACAATTTGGGGCCCCTTATTTCATTTTTGTTTTGTCACTTGCTTACCTTTTTAAAATGATGTGGCCCCTTGACGTAAATGCCAAAGGAAACTTGCCTTGTTCGCCTCATCCCTCTGTAACTTCAATTGAATTTTTTCTCAGTTAATTTGAGTATTTAAAGTATTATAATTATAGTATTTTCTAGCTGTAACATTATTTAGGCTTCTCTTCACGTATGATAATTTTTTTACCTCCATTAACCGATATTATCATAATTTTAATATTGCCTCCTCACTCGTTTTTGGGGCCTCTTTTACAGGCTCAAGGGGGGGTTGTAACCCGGAACCCCCCCCCCCCCCCCCCCCGTCACTACGCCACTGTCTGGTTCTTCATTTCTTAATACAATTTTGAAATAAATACATCTGTTATAAGTTATAATGGCTCAGCTCGTCAACTATTAATTTAAAAAACTATTAAACTCGACTCAGTGCACATTAAAGCCCGATTTTTTTTTCCTTTCAGACTTTTCAAAATTAATGTTCAAATTATTTTCACTTACGGGCGCTATTACTGTTTCAAACTGTGTTTAGATGCAGGAAGCTCATATAACAGCTGATAACATGATAATGTTAGGCCTACTATGTTGATAATATAGATGATCCAGAGATTAGCTGTAAATCAATATTACAGCTGCTAATTACCCAGAATCATATAATACTATCTTATTGTGTTTACTCATAGCTCGACCAAAAAAACATGAATCTGAAAAAAATAAAGACAAAACTATGGTATATGTAAGGTATTTTACTCATCTTTTCCAATTTCGTAATTCCGTGACCACTGCAATAACTTATCCACCAGAAGTCACTCCAAACTGGAATCTCAGGCAAGACTTGGTAGAACGCCAGTATGATTACATCCATAGTTCTTATATTTTTAATTTGTGATATAACTCAATTACATTTTTCTTGGGCTAAAACGGGAGTTTGAAGAAGTTCCCCTATTCCCTATTGATATAAAAATAAAAAATTATAATAATTGAATATTTAAGAAACAATTGCATAACAGAAATCCCATTGCACAGTATAGGAACCACTATTATTGTAATATTTATTTGAATTACATAATGAAACATATTCATGCACCAACGATTGATACCATTCCTGGATTTCTTGTTCCATGACGAACTGCGTTGTTAATATTAACTTTTTATGTAAATTCAACGACTTGCAGTCAAATATCAGATTGATACCATTCTCGACTTCGTGTCTCAATTTTTTCAAACAGGGGGTGGTGACCAACTGAAGTTTTTCACTTATATCTCAAGCTGATAAATGTATAAAAAATAATAGGTTTTATATAATTAAACGAATATATTATCATATTATATAATTATAAACTATATTTTGAAAGCAAATTGAGTTTATAAATAAATTGTAGTGTCCTCGTCCGCTGTCCACTTAGCCTAGTTCAAATCAGAGTTCTAGGAAACTGAAGCTTCAGAGACTCATGGAATAGTAACATTTTCATCAGGCCTAATAATATAACTGAAACTTGCAAATTCAAATTGCAATATCATAAGGGTTTAATTCACAAATTATTAAAGCTTAGACGAAACCCGTTTCATATCATTAATATCCCACAAAATATCGTGTAAAATAATGTGTGAGAGTTCTTCTTACACATACATCGCTTATTTGGCTAGAAAGAAGGGTCGAGTCATTCGTCGTGCAACATTCCATGACAATCGGTCCAGGCGAAGAGAAGCCGATAAACAATATGGGGAAATGAGAAAGGAAGATTAGTCAGAAGGATGATGACAGAGAAGAATGAAAGATATTACGAAGGAATGAGGGGAGTGAGTGAGCGAGCGAGTGAGTGTGTGAGAAAAATGGAAGAGAAAGCGCACAATGACTTCTGGTTAGCAGCAAGTGACTCATAAAACGTCTGGGAAGAATCTCATGGCTGGGACTGATTAATTGTGTGACGTCATATCAGCTATGACGTCATGGGATGAATATCTCAAGGATTATTAATACGTTACACCGCCATCAACAGGAGAATCTGTAACAAATGGGATTAAAATTTTATTATTTTAATTAACATTATTATTATTATTATTATTATTGTTACAGGTTCTATGTCTAAAATAACGCTGGCAACACTTAATTTATCACTTGCACTTTATTAACTCAAATAATCTACAACTCACACTGTTCAGTAATTTCTTACAGAAAAATAAGCAATTAAAAACAGATAACACGATATTGTTCAACTGATAATGAGTTTCCAATAAAATGTACTAAAATCAATCACTAAATGTCAAAAGGCCGATCTAATATTAATTAATAACTAACTGTACAATAAACTGTCCAATATTCAAAATGAAATGTCGAGGAAGAACAATTAACTTACATAGCAAAAGTCCGTCAATACAGTAATAGATAAAAGAATGACCACTTTTGAACTGTCAAGAGAATTATCACTACAGACAACGAAAGTTCATTGCATGGTTTGTAATAGCGACAACGGGATTTCACTGTCTGTATTAACGCGAACTGTCACTACTGCCACTTATCAACGTAGAACAATAACTGAACTACTTAACTGTCACACTTGTTTATCATGATGAATTACAAAAAAGACTGAACTTATTTACAAGAGACTCCTCTATTTATATACTTTATCATAATTGATATATCTCTAGATTTCTCTACCAACTTCTAAATAAATAAATAAAGAAACTAGCACTTTCTACAATATTCGAAAAGATTCCATTAATGTCTAATCAAACAACTAGAACATTCTACTAATTACCAAGTAAACACCATAAAAGTGTCAAAAGCAGAATAATTAATTGCTTAAAAGTAAACATTTACATAGCAGATAACACCGAGAACCACTGTTTCTTCTTTCTCTCTATTCCCTCCAAATTCATATTTGCTACATTATTATTATTATTATTCGAGCAAATATTGTTTTCCAATGATGCACAGTTTTGTTGATGAAATTATTCCCTGCTAGACCCACTGCTAGGTCTGTGTTTTATAAAAATATAAATAATTATAAAAATAAATAAACAAAAATAATGTCATAGAAAACATGAAAATTTAATCAAGAATATCATAGCGATAATTTTACATTTTAAGATAGATGGGAGATCATATCCTTTGTGATATGATCCACAAACTACTCAAACTTCATGTATTTCAATTTGCAACAGGTATGGGCACTTATACTTCACAGAGTTACTCGACCACACCAATAGGCTACTTAGGTGAAAAAGAAAATTTAAAAAAAATGAAGCATAGTCATAAATAAAATATCAAACTAACACCAAAAACCCCTTTATTTGAAACCACTAGGGCTTAATTTCAGCCGGAGCACACTGGAGTGGAGCTCCGGCTATCTAAATCATTAATAAAATCATTTATTTTAAACCAGATCTGAACTATAGCTTGTTATTTTGTATATCATGTTTGTATATGTGCATTACTAACCATGCTCAAATGCATTTAAAATACACCAATTCATGAGTAATTTTCAAACATTTTCCGGGGGAGGTTACCCCGTAACCCCCAGTGTCACAGCTCCGGTACTACTCAATTTAAAAATGAAGCCCTGGAAACCACCCATAAATTTTATCCAAGGACAGTAAACTTAACAAGAACATCAATCAATGATATGGGAATAAAATAACTAGGTAAAAGCCTCAACCATAATCTGATCAACTACAAATCCAATGAACAGTTGAACACTCCTTAGAAACCATGATTATAGACACAGAAACCGCTATACAACACAGTGATCCCTATATACATGGTAGCCATCGACAATTTATCCAAACCAAAAAACACTAAATTTCGAGGCGCATTCACTGAATAAATAAAACAAAAAGGACTGACAGATGACCTGAAATTTGTTAAAGCAAAGGTAATACAGCTGTCATCATGTATGCATCCGACATTAACAGAAAAACGCTGGACTTTATATAAAAAACAAAATAGTTTAGCTAAAATCTGACCCAAAACTGAGACTTACCACCGAACCATAAAACAACTCATAAACAAATCCAATCATGTCATTCCACTACCACTAAAGAGACATTTGAAACAAATTCATCCATCCGCTGCCACTCTACAGTCGCTACCAAAGCTACACAAACCTAACATACCCATCCGACCCATAGTGAACTAACAGAAAGCCCCGGCCTACAAAATAGCTAAACAACTAGACTACTTCCTGAAAAAACACATAACAGTTGACACCTCCGCCCTTCTAAAAACCAGCATAGACTTAATCGCCAAAATCAATGACACACACATCCCCCACAATTCAACCATATAGCATCCTTTGATATCACGAACCTCTACTCCAACATCCCGCTCACTAAAACCATCAGCATAATATAAAACCACTTCACAAAAAAATTCACATGTATCAGCTGAAGAAATCACATCACTTATTACCACAATAACTAAATAAAATTTAATATAAACTTAAAAAAAAAACACTTTTAAATGGAAATTAACTCACGTTATAGCGTGACGGCCGTTTCGCTCTGTTGTCTAGAGCATCGTCAGACGACCCACAGTACACTGACTTAAGGTATGAGTTTGAGGGTTATGTATGTTGGAATGGTGCTGGGGTGGGGGGATGAGTAGGCGGGAGGTTTGAAATTGGGATTATTTTGTCAAATAGAGTGTGTGAGAAGAAGTTAAGTTGATCATTTAAAATGTTGTCAGGTTCCTGCTTTGCATGTTTGTAAATCTCATATTGTTCTAAAACATTGAGTTTCTGGCTTTTGTGAGTGAAATTTCCATTTCAAAGTGGTTTTTTAAAGTTTATATTACATATTAGTGGAAAGAAGATGGATCTTCAACATCATAATTTCGCCGAGAGGACAACATTGATCCATACCTACAGGAACACTCGAATTAAGGTTATGAAATCATCCCTTGCCATATCATTCAATCACATTTGCATTCATAACCAAATCATCTCAAAATATGCAAGAATTTCTTTAAAAAGCAACAGCATACCTGCTCAAAAAACTATGAAACAGGCTCAATTATTATTCATCAAAAACAGCATACAACATCTACACAGACAAAAGAATGAACTCAACAAGAAAGCATATTATTTACATTTAAAACTCAGCTCTATTCTTCACTACCTACAAGAAATGGTAATTATATAGAAACGTTACTTGTTGAATTTTGTGGTGAATTTTTTTTTGTGACATCTATACACCCCAGGAAACAATAATCCGTTGGAATTTTTTGGGGGTCGCGATTATTTCACAAAAAAATTGAATTTTTCGAAAAAAACATTTTTCATTAAAATTTATATTTTTATTTGAAAAATTCATAATTTGCAAACGTGTGAGGAGTTCCAAATCTTAAAACAATGTAAACCAAGTGAATAAAACATTTGCAAAACACTACCTTCCCCAAACGCAGTGCACGCAAAGCGCGCATAACCAAACCTAACCTAACCTAGCATGTGACTGAACCACCTCATACCTTTATTATTTTGGTAATTATATAGAAACGTTAGTTATTGAATTTTTTTAATATAACAATTCCTAACCTAACCTAACCTAGGCTAGATGTGACTGAACTACTTCACAAAAGACCAAACCGCGCGCCTAACCTTTGCTATCATGAATATATAAAATACATGCATATCTAAAACTCACCAACCTTGTGGTCCATCCCTCTCAATGTGATTTGGTGTTCTCAAAAAAAGACCCCACTCTGGCTGACCCGGCAAACCGGCAAATTCTTGCCGCCTTCTTGCCAAGCACCACCTTCTTCTGGCATCTAAACATGAGAGTGCCCCGATTCACATAGAGATCATCTCCACAGTTCGGACAGTTAATTTTTTCTTTTATCACTTTGTGATGTATTAAAAAATTAAAAATGTCTTCATCATTGAATCTTATCGACTCCAGAAAAGTAACTTCACACATGCCATAAATTACCACACAATACCTTGAGCAAACACACAAAAACAGATAGATACACCAGGACACCCAGTACAAGAATGACTAGGTTTTTTCTTCTTCAACCACATGCAACTTACTTAATTTCCGGAAATTATAAAAAGCGAAAATGATTTTTTTTTTTTTGTTATGCTTTTACGCAGAAACTACAAAACCAATTATTATAAAAAAATTGACTTTTATTTTAAGAATATTGCAAAAGATATAGGACAGATTTTATTTAAAATAATAATTTTTTTTAAACATTGTTAGGAAAATCGATTCTATTCAAAAGGGAAACACAACTGATACAAATCAATTAAAATGTTCCAATTCATTAGAACTGAGAGAAGGCATGCCTCATTGCATGCCTCATAGCCGTGCCTCAAACAAGAATTCTTTATTAGTGAGTCAGCTGATTATCAAACTTGAAGAAAATCACGATTTTTGACACTGCGGATTTTCACAAATGGAAATATTTTCTTGCGCCTAAGAAAAATAGTACCACTGGAAAACTTAAATTTTAATGTGAAATAATCGCAACCCCCAAAAAATTCCAACGGATTATTGTTTCCTGGGGTGTTTAGATGTCACAAAAAAAAATTCACCACAAAATTCAACAAGTAACGTTTCTATATAAATACCCAAGAAATAATCACATATACAGAAAGCATAGTCAATCACATGAGCAAAAAATTAAAAACCAAACATAACCAAAAAATTGCACAACTTCAAAATGCACAGACCCCATTAATCACCACAGAACAGAATTTTCACAAAAGAACAATGAATACCACAAAAATCGACTTCAATAGATCTGAAATTGAACTACTTGATAAGGGACTAAAACACAACATTAACACACAACATGACTTCTCACAAAAACAATTGACTGAAACTATAATAGACACAGAAACTGCTATACAAAATACAAGTATCCATGTACATGAATACCTGAGGCAGGACATATCACGCAATAAAAACACTTTCAAAGTCCAATCCAAAACCAACCCAGATTTTATAACCATGAAAAATATTAGGAAAAAACAGAAAGAACATAACCTGATCATAACCACAGCTGACAAAGGCAACATCACAGTCATTATAAATAAAACAGAAATAGACACAAAGGTACAACAATTCATTACTAATAATAGAATCATAGAACTAAAGAATGATCCCACTCCTAAGTATCAAACACAAATAAAAGATGCCATCAATCATACTCAACACATCATTCCTCACAGCTACAAAAAACACCTAAAACACATAAATCCATCAGCACCAAAACTAAATGCCTTACCAAAAGTTCACAAAGCAGATATTCCCATTAGACCTCTCATAAATCACACACATGCACCTGCACACAAATTAGCAAAACTCCTAGATAAAACAATAAGACAGAACATAACATTCCATCAGCACACAGCAGTAAAAAATAACATAGACCTGATAGACAAACTACAAAAAATCCATATACCACACAATTCCACACTATCTTCTCTTGACATTACAAATCTTTACACCAATGTACCCATACATGAAACACTTCTTCACCTTAAACAAATGCTCATCCAAAACAGCACACCACCTGAACAGCTCCAAGAAATTTTAGACCTCACAACACTAGTTACCTCACAAAATTACTTCACATACAATAATAAATTCTATTCACAACCTCATGGCCTTCCTATGGGTTCCCCAATTTCTTGCATCCTAGCTGAAATCTTTGTCCACAATATAGAACAAAAACATATCCTACATAATACAGACAAAATCATTAGCTGGCACTGATATGTTGATGACATTCTAATTATTGCTGTGATTATCCATTTTTTGTGAACTGCAGTAGAACTATTCATATGTATTATCTTGCTGTGCAGAACTGACCTTTTTGAGTCGCAGCGGACGCGTTTCGAACTATGTTGTTCTTCTTCGGCGCTTGGTTGCAGACTGAGTAGTTTTCTGGTATGTAAGGTCTGGTGGTTGTAGTAGTGGGAGGAGTGGATGTGGTGGGGGAAGTGGGTGTGGTGGAGGTGTTTTTAGGAGGGATTTGTGATGATGTTGAAGAGGGTATGAGATTTGAAATTAAGTTGGTCATTGAGTATGAATTGAGGATGTGAAATGGAATGTTTGTAAATTTCGAATTGTTCAAGAGTATTGAGTTTTTGACTTTTGGGGGCAATGTGAAGGATGTGGAGGTTTTGATCAATGTTGGTGAATGAATGATTTTTTGTGAGTAGATGTTCAGCATAATTTGATTTTGTCTGTGGTTGGGTGAGGGCTTTTATGTGTTCTTTGAATCTGGTTGTGAAAGATCTGCCAGTTTGTCCAATATAGAAGCTGTCACATTCGTTGCATGTCAGTTTGTAAGTGCCAGAATGATTATGAATGTTGGTGATGGTGGTGGTGTAGTTGGTGGTGAGTTTTCTTAAGGTGTTGTTGGTTTTGAATGCGACTGTGTAGTTGAGCTTTCTGAAGGTATTTGCTATTGTTTGTGTTGTATGATTGATGTATGTTAATATGATGTATTTCGAGTCTGGTAGGGGTTGTGTGGATTTTTGTTGTTTGTGAATGATTCTATGGAGTTTTTTTGTCAATGATGGATGGGTTGTATCCGTTTTTTGAGGCTATGTATTTGATGGTATTGAGTTCAGTTTGGTAGTCAGTGGAGTTCATGGGTATGTTGATGAGTCTGTGAATCATGAAGTTGAGAGCTGCATGTTTGTGTTGGGTTGGATGGTTGGAGTGATTTTGAATTATCATGTCTGTGGAGGTGGGTTTCCTGTAAATTTTGAATGTATGGTGATGATTTGTTTTGGTGATTGTGAGGTCAAGAAAGTTGAGAGAATTATGAATTTCAGTTTCCAAGGTGAATGTGAGATTGGGGTGGATTTTGTTGATGTAGGTGAGAAATGTGTGAACTTGTCTGGTGTTACCTTTGTACAGTACAATGATGTCATCTACATATCTGTGCCAATAAATGATTTTTTCTGAATGTGGATTGTTAATGAGGATGTGGGTTTTTTCAATGTTGTGGATGAAGATTTCGGCTAGGATGGGAGAGATGGGAGATCCCATTGGGAGACCTGTGGGTTGTGTATAGAATTTATTATTGTGGGTGAAATAGTTTTGTTTTGTGATGGTGTTGGTGAGTGACATAATTTCATTAATGTGAGCACCTACGTTACAAATTGGCGACGATGAGAATGGGATACAAGTTGAATACAGTTTAAATAATTACTGTACTACAAATTTCTAATACATTACGGACAATACACCCAAGTGCACAACGATTTCAAAATGGAGGAAATTACTGCAATGAATATTGCTACTACAATGAATACCGCTACTACAATGAATACTGCAACTTTTTTTCATCCTTTCGAACATTTCAATAGTGAAGTGGAGACCTTTGATTCCTATTTGGAACGTTTTGAATGTCATACAGACATAATTATATAACATTTCAAATACTGTAATTATTATTAGTAATACGCACAGTTCGTCATGTATACCAAATTTCAAGATTTCAAAACCAGTAAATGTTACCAGTGTCATTTTTTGGAGGATGAAGCCCACATAGGTCTGAGACCTGTGTGTGGGTAATGAGTTGAATGATGATGATGATGATTGATGAGCTGGGCCTACAGTTTTAGAATAGAATGACTTTTTTATTTGTTGACGTGGCGAAGTTTGGACAGTTATGTCCAATCTACCACTTAACCAGTTTTCGGTGGGTTCAGAACCACCGGGAAGTGATTTTACAGCAGAGAACAGTGTCTTTTTTGCTGGCCGATCTAATCGGTCACCCTTACAAAGAGTGCCCAGTAGAACGCAGCTTATCCCTATCTGATTGAACAGATACCTGCTTCGGCTCACGGCTATCACTTCCCTGTCGTCTGGTCTATTAAAATTCAAAGATGTTGAAGAATTTGAATAGACCAATCAGACTCCACCAGTAACATTTACCAGTAAATGAGAAGGCTCCCATAAACTCAACCAATAATCTACTTTTCAACCTGATTTTACAAATTGTTTGGGGGGGGGGGGTTTGAAAACGCTTTTGGCACAAAATGGGCAATCAAGAAGTGGAAGGGCGACGACTGTATTACTAGTAACAATACTATTTGATCTAAAACTGTTATTTTTCTAAGAAAAATTTTGAAAATCCAAAAATATATAGTTTTAAAAAGTACAATAATTATTATAGTTATTGTCGATTAGGACAATATTGTCGATTTGAGAGCGTTAATATGGTAACATCAGCTGATGAACCGGGTCCACTTTGATTCGGTCTCCTGTAAACAAAAACAGTCCCAGTATTACCAACTAGAACCACATGATAATCAAGTTGGCATTGCTACCAGTTACCGGCTTTCATAATCAGCTGACTGCCTCCATTTTATTCAACATCATCCTCAAACCTCAAACCTTCATCAGTTGATGTCTAGCACTGATAGAGAGAAGAGCTGTTTTGTGCTCCAGTAGATTTTTCAACACACATCACTGGAATGTTACCTTAAATTTGCTATTTAAACAGTGCCTACTGATTAAATACTGAAGTGCTCAAATGATTTAGTGATGAATAAATGGAAAATCAATTCTGGATATCTTTCACAAGGTAAACAGTTTCATGTCAATTTTTGCAATTTAGTCTATTTTAAGACACCCTTAAATACCATAGTTTCTTAATTGCATAGCTTAATTGCATTATTTTGAAGTGAGAAATAACTAAAATGAAATGGCTAAAATTTAACCTAAAAAGTTCATCATCACTAACTCTTTGAAATCTGTCTAGTCATTTTCAGTTACCAACTCTAATTCAATAACTATGTTTCAATACTCGGGTAGGGTAAACTCTACTAGTTTTCCCCTTTATTAACTTATTTCAAAGCCAAGCTAAGAAACTATTTAATAACTACAGTTTTTAATATAAAAACCAAGAAAGAATTGTTATTCATTTTTAGGTAGACTTCTCGCTATTCATTATTATACATTGACCTTGACTATGGTAACAATTTATTTTATAGATCATTAGAATTTATAAATTTTATTGGGACATTCTCAGTGAACATGCATTTTCTCATTTTGTTAGTTTTAATCTACCAATGCTGCTTGATTTCAAATTTCTCATGAATTTATTTTTATTATTGCTTCTATTTTCCCTTGGACATTATTTTCCAGACAGTGTGCTTCAAAAGTCAATCTTAAAACTATCCATCAATTGAAACGTCCTTCAAAAATCAAAAGCAGAGAATTTAAATTGTTTTTGACTGAAAAAAGAAATAATTCATTGTTTGAAAAATAAGTTCAGAACTGGTCGTCGCCTACATTATAATTATTATAAATTGATAGTGATATTATATAATCAAATTAAAATTAGTTATCACACTAGTAGCCTCTTAGTGGAATTTTAATGAGCTTTTATATCATGATGATCATCCAAGTAACTAGTAACTATATTGATAAACCTCTTATTAGAACTTGTATGCATACTGGGCTAATTTAATTTTATGATTTCAAGAAATGTTTCTTACAAGCCAGCAGCTACCGTACTGATTTGAACCATGATCTACCAATAATTGATTCAAACTATTCCAATCCTTATAGATAATTAATCCATATTCTTTTCAATGAGAAAATGTTTTTCAGTCTCATTTAATTATTGTCTTTAATCTCTGTCCTTTTGCTCAAACTCCACTTACTCACTACTCAAATATATACACATCCCACTTGCAATTTGACATGTTCAGTGACTATAGATAGGCCTACTGTACTAATCCAACATTTTCTCAAAATTATGTTGCTGCAACCCAAATTGACCAATTTCTTTGATTATTTCACAATTATTTTTAGGATATTATAAAATTGGGTTCCACTATTTGACGTCGTTTCAGGCATTGCTGAATATAGTTAGCAAGATTATTAACATGAAGCTAGTTTGTAAAATATTTTTTCAAGTTTGGTTTCTCAGTCGTTTAGTAAATTATTCAGTAGCTATTGATTCATTAGCGGCCCTAAGGCTTGTTTCACACACACCCGGCAGTCGGGTAACTGGTGTTGTTTGCCCAGCTGTACGAACATTGCATTATATGGGACTATGTAATCATACCGGATAAACAATAATGGTTACCTAACTTCTGGGTATGTTTGAAACAAGCCTTAGGGCCTCTAATGAATCAATAGCTTTTGAATGATTTTCTAAACGACTAAGAAACCAGGCATGAACCATAATTATATTAAATTGATCATGATGTTATTTCCATGCCAGTGAATCGAAATGACTCATTCCAAATTCAATTCCATTGGATCACCAATTAATTCTAATATATACTAATGATAGTCTTATTGGGATTGAATAGGAAATTTTAATTCATTCCAAGTATTCTCCAACATTATTCTCAAGGGCAGAGATTGTTCATTGATATACTTGATGAATGAAGTGGCTGTTTTACCCTATCAAAATTTCAATATAATTATTGTTGGAGCCGTATTGATACTGGTTTATTTTGTATGGCTTTCCATTTTTAAGAACAAGTATTTCTGAGTTTTCAACTATATCCAGCAAAACATATGATGCAGTATCAGTATATTAGGACACATTGTTTAATGCTCAAGATACTTGATCTTAATCAACATCATCACTTCAAACACATTCTATAGTCAATTGAATATTGCCAGCACATATCAATTTCCAATCAACTTTACAAACTTTTATCAATGTAACACCACCACATATTTTGATATAATTGAAGCAATCAACACACCTCCAAATTTGTAATAGCTTAACTGAACTATTTTTTTTTCAACAGGATGACTGATCAGTTCAACCTACTTCATAAAGGAGATATGAAAAGACTCAACTTCACGGTAACCTCTTCAGTAGGTCAAGATGGTGGAGTACAAACTGGCCAGGACGTGAAACTGGAGATTTGGTATTATGTATCTTGCTTTTATAGTCAGTTAGGTTAGAAGTTTCCCACCATTCTCCTGCATATGCTAGGAGCTTTACAGTTGTTAGTCAAGTACCACACTCTTCAACCATGCTCTTGGATTGTGCCACAAAGTCATATTTGTGGCTTCGATGGCAGGGTCTGCATCTGAGAGTCCATGTCTCTCTTGTAGAGTTCATGACCGCAGTTGTCAGATAACGCTGCTATACGTCCGTCTTATGATGGAGTGGTACTGTTTATTGTAGCTGGTGGGATGTGTTATGAGGCTAACAATCGTGAATGGAGATTTGTTGGGTTGTAGGGCATTTGCAATTGTTAATCATGTATCACACTTTCTATCCGGGTTCTTGATTTGTGCCATGACATAATCTTATCGCGCTTGATGGTTTTTTGGCTGGGTTCAGTGGCTCTCACGGATGCTTCGAGAGTCTCTCTCCTCGCTAAGGCCTTGTGACTACTTGTTAGTTCCACAAGGAGAACAGGGTGCACTGCTCAGTCGCCACAACCATTTTATTATGGTGTGGTACATTTCATTGCAGCTGGTGGGTTGATATAAGGCTAACAAATGTAAATAGGGATTTGCTGTTAGGTCCCTGTCAGGATTCTCATGTCACATTCATTGTGCATGGACTGTGTTACCCTGTGATCAAGAGATGCCGGTTGCCAGGTGAAAACCCTGGAGTAATGATGTCTCCGACATATGTTGAGTGCAGGTGTTAGCACCTTTATGTTTGGTAATTGTGATAAGAGATTAGATTAGACATTGATTATGCAAAAATTGTGGGAGTGGCTCTCACTTTAGCTTCGGCTAATGGCTTTGTGCTTAGAGCTTATGCCGTATTTACTGTTGCCAGTGAAAATGCCATAAGCTCCAACACACTGAGAATAGAGTTCACTAAATCAAATCATTTATATATCCTCCTCAACAAAAATAGAAACATAAAAATATAAAAAATACATCTGAATAATATAAAATAAAATTGCACTAAATCAACAAATATATAACTAGTTTATATGGTATTTATATACCAGTTTCAAAAGTACAAATCATGATTTGAAAGAATCAAAAAATGTTCTGGGGCTCTTATACACATGCTAGGAAGTGGAAATATGTGATACTATTTATCAATTGCTTAGAGGCGCTTGCCTACAGATGGTAGGAATGCAAATATTTGAAACTATTTATTGATAGATTATTGGCGCTTGCCTACAGATGTAGGAGTGCAAAAATATTTGATACTATTTATTGATAGATTATTGGCGCTTGCCTACAGATGTAGGAGTGCAAAAATATTTGATACTATTTATTGATAGATTATTGGCGCTTGCCTACAGACGTAGGGGTGCAAAAATATTTGATACTATTTATTGATAGACTATTGGCGCTTGCTTACAGATGTAGGAGTGCAAAAGTATTTGATACTATTTATTGATAGATTATTGGCGCTTGCCTACAGATGTAGGAGTGCAAAAATATTTGATACTATTTATTGAAATATTATTGGCGCTTGCCTACAGCTGTAGGGGTGCAAAGATATTTGATACTATTTATTGATAGACTATTGGCGCTTGCCTACAGATGTAGGAGTGCAAAAGTATTTGATACTATTTATTGATAGATTATTGGCGCTTGCCTACAGATGTAGGAGTGCAAATATATTATACTATTTATTGATAGATTATTGGGGCTTGCCTACAGATGTAGGAGTGCAAAAATATTTGATACTATTTATTGATAGATTATTGGCGCTTGCCTACAGACATAGGGGTGCAAAAATATTTGATACTATTTATTGATAGATTATTGGCGCTTGCCTATAGATGTAGGAGTGCAAAAATATTTGATACTATTTATTGATAGATTATTGGCGCTTGCCTACAGACATAGGGGTGCAAAAATATTTGATACTATATTTATTGATAGATTATTGGCGCTTGCCTACAGATGTAGGAGTGCAAAAATATTTGATACTTTTTATTGATAGATTATTGGAACTTGCCTATAGATGTAGGAGTGCAAAAATATTTGATACTTTTTATTGATAGATTATTGGCGCTTGCCTATAGATGTAGGAGTGCAAAAATATTTGATACTATTTATTGATAGATTATTGGCGCTTGCCTATAGATGTAGGAGTGCAAAAATATTTGATACTTTTTATTGATAGATTATTGGCACTTGCCTATAGATGTAGGAGTGCAAAAATATTTGATACTATTTATTGATAGATTATTGGCGCTTGCCTATAGATGTAGGAGTGCAAAAATATTTGATACTTTTTATTGATAGATTATTGGCACTTGCCTACAGATGTAGGAGTGCAAAATAATATATTATACTGTTTATTTATAGATTATTAGCGCTTGCCTTCAGATGGTAGGAGTGCAAAAATATGTGATACCATATTTATTGATAGATTATTGGCTCTTGCCTATTCATGTACGGTGAATGTGATAAGAAATTAGATTAGACATTGATTATTCAAAATTTGGGGAAGTGGCTCTCACTTTAGCTTCAGCTACTGGCTTTGTGCTTAGAGTTTATGCCATTCTCTCTGGCAATGCTTTGGCAGTGAAAATGTCATAAGCTCTACCACACTGAGAATAGAGTTCACTTGGGTACATTCAAGCATGGAAGCAATAATTCAAGGGTAGTTTAAGGGTGCTGTCCTGTACTTGCTAGGAAATGAAAATATGTGATACTATTTATTGATAGATTACTGGCGCTTGCCTACAGATGTAGGTGTGCAAAAATATTTGAAATCATTCATTGATAGATTATTGGCGCTTGCCTACTGATGTAGGGGTGCAAAAAATTTGATACTATTTATTGATAGATTATTGGCGCTTGCCTGCAGATGGTAGGAGTGCAAATATGTGATACTATCTATTGTTAAATAAGGAATTTTCCCCATTTAATCACTCTGGCTCAAGTCTGTTTCAGCCACACTGTGTTGTTGTCATCACCACTTCTTCTCGGGTATTCTTCTCAAACAGATTCAACTCCATTCGTGCTACAGTCTTTTTTTAAGCTTCATCTACTAGGTAATTAACTGTTTTTCTTTTCTTGTAGAATCTATTCTAAATAACTGAAGAAATCACAATAGCCTTCATAGCTAAACAGATTCGGTTTCAGAGCAATTCAAATATCTAATCCAGTGCTGAGTTTCAAGCATTGCATTTTGAGATTTGTCCAGATATCTCAACGCAGTAATAATTGAATGTTTCCATGAGTGATGATTCTGAATCTCCATCAATAAATCAGATAATAAATCCAGCCAATCCGACTTAGCTTTTTTAAATGCTATCCAATTCTAAACTATTCTTGATTATTTGAATTAAAAATTAAATTATGTTGTTTTAAAACTATTTAGTGGACTTTATGCTTTGAAAATTACTTTTATCTCTGATTGTTTACTAGGCTAGTTTGCCAGCAGAAGTGTTCATCTAATTGCTATCAAAGAGGATGGAAACTCCAAAACTAAAACTGATAAGATATATAGTAGTAACGGTAGCTTACCTGAACAGAATTTTTGTTTGAAGCTTGGTATTTGATGATCCAGACAAACTGCTAGCTGGACAGTTACTTGAAAAAATATTATTGTTGAAAATGATAGAATAATATTCTTCAAAAGATTATATTGTTTTCATATTGATGCAGGAAATTTGATGAAAATTTCTGTAAACATGATTAGGCTACCAATACACAGTTTCAGTAGTTCGTTGGTATTATAAACCTTTTAATCAGAATTGAAATGCAATAATTTTTGTTTAATGTTGAAATAATAATTGTTTTTTGCTTTTCTACTGGTGGGGAAGGAATTATGCACAAATTCTGGAACGCAGATTTCAGGGTTATACCGGAACGTTTTTCTAAGTATGTCGGGAATTAAAAAAATATTTTTTAGCAACTTTTTATATTGTACTTGTAATTGGGCATGCATTTATGTTGTTACAATTCTTTGTTATATTGTGTTTTTCATGGCATTGATTTAAAAAACGTTATGTATTAATAATAGCAAAAAAATCATTTTCTATTTAAATTCAAACAATGAAAATATATATAGTTGATAAAGTTTCTATAGAGTACAAATGACCTTTTCAGATTATTTCAAGTCTCAACTTTTGTAATTTTATCGATTGTGGCTATTGTAATTTGTGAATACTGTTTGTATTGACTAGTCTTAATACTTCAAGGCATGATTTTGAAACACAGTTTGTACAATCCACTACTAGGTAGGGCATGCAGTTCTCTGTTACTTCGTTTATTTGTTCTATTGTGTATTTCTTGTCATTGATTTTACCAGACACTTTGTATCAATCATTGTTGAAAAATGTCAGCTCCCACTTCAAACAATTGAAGATATATCTAGTTGATAATGATTTATAATTTAAGTATAATTTCAAGTTTCAACTGCTGTAATTTTATCGATGGTGACTAATGTAATGTGAGAATACTGTTGGTATTGACTTGTCTTGTACTCCATGTGTGGAGTTTTCAAGGCTTAATCTTTAAAAAATTCAAATAATAATAAATAAAAATACAGGATGAAAAGGGCAGAAGAAGGAAGAAGCGAGAAAGGTGGGAGGTCTAGGCCACGGGCTTCTCCATCTTTCTTAGTATATTATATTGAATGATCAACATTTAATTTAATTTCCACTTTTAATAATATTTTATTGTTATATAGATAGGAAACATTGTTTTTTAAATGTTATGATTTATTCAAAATTATTTTCTCTTTTGTATGAATTTCATTTATAAAATCTTATACTGGGTTCTCTGCTGTACAAACCGATGGAGAATTTTGAGAGGCTCTTTTTGTCCATCTTGAATTACATCTGAAGTTCTGCTCTTCTGGTGTATTTTGATGATGTTCTCTTTTTGGTGTTTAAGGAGTGGGGTATTGTTTGCTGGAGGGGGGTATTGTTTGCTGGAGGGGGGTATTGTTTGCGGTACTGGTTCTATTGTGTTGCTACGGTGTCAGTTTGTAGAATAGCTTTTGATGTCTATTTGTTGTATCAAAGGAGTACTGCAGAAAACCCAGCAAATGAGATTTATATTAAAATATATTCTTTTTAAAACAATTATTATTTAGTAATAGAAAATGTGGTCAGGGGATACTGTTTGGTTGGCAGGACAGAGGTGATCTCTGGAGGTACCCCAGGGATTGCCTCTCAACTCCAACACTACTTCCCTCCGTTAATGGGTTGTAGTTAGGAGCAGTCTCCACCTCGCGTGGCCCACAAGGCCCCTCCCGGAAGGGGGGCAAGTCAACCTTACGTCCTCGAATGGTGTTGATGCCACACCTCGTGTGGGCTGGGAAACGTACGTCCTGGGTGCCCTCGGTTTGGTTCATCTCTTGACTGGAGGCAGTGTTGAGATGTCCCCTGACGGTGGGATACCACAGTGACTGCGGCCGACAAGGCTCTGGCGATTGGCGAAGTTAGGGACACCCAAAGTTAGTAGACAGATCTATCTGCTACTAATCTTGGTGGTCTCTCACTACCGCTTTTCATGAATTTTTACTATTCTTCCTTTCTGTTCTCAATTCCCTTTTGGGGCCAAGTAATAGGTGTTGTTAATTTTAATTTTTTTATTTTCTCATGTAGGCATCTATTATTTTATCATCCTATCATTCGCAGTTCTTATTTAGATTGTTGTGTAATTTAATTTATTTTAAATTATGTGAAAAAATTGAATTAAACTTAATATTTTGAGCTAGTATTCATGCGAGCAGCAGAACATATAGGACGTCTAAAGAATAGTAACTTTAAATTCTTGTAATGATGTGAAAATTCTTTAGAGTAGAATTTGATGTGGAAATAGTGCGTGATTCGGATTTCTGCTTTCCATTTTCAGGTATCTGTTCAATCAGAGATAAGCTACGAAACTCCTGGGCACTCTTTGTAAGGGTGACCGATTGGCCAGCAAAAGAGACTCTGTTCTCTGCTATATAATCACTTCCCGGTGGTTCGGAAACCACCTAAAACTGTAAGTCCAACTCAGCAATCACCATCATCCAATTCACTACCCACGCACAGGTCTCAGTCCTATGTGGGCTTCATCCTCCAAAAAAAAATCATGGGAATAAAACGCAAAAACCTTCATATCAAAAAACTAGGTCTAAGCAAGGGCGTCATTTGAGTCCAGCTTATGAGGGGGAAGGGGCATTTATTAAAAAATCTATCTGAAGAGTTTGAATTTTGTCACAATTTTGTTTCTTATTACTATTTTTTCAAGTTAATATCTTATTCCAATAAAGTAATTTTGTTGTTTGGTATAATAATATAATAATTATCTATACCGCTTTTTTCACTTTTGGCTTACCGTATATTAATAATAATAATAATAATTTCTCTGGTTGTGAGTACAGCACTGCCAGAGGAGTTTATTCACAATAAATTTAAAAAATTATCATTTAAGAAAATAAATTAAAGTCTTAAATCTAAAGTATTGCAGTTGTGAATTTTGTGGTTCCCACTATATAAATATGTGTCGGGATTCCACTATTTTGTCTATTTCTTTATAGGGTATTAGAACATGCAAAAAAATATTACGTTAGTTTTACAAAGTTACATGTTACTAATTTATTGAGTATTAAATTGATAAGTATAACAATAAATAATAATATTTTTAGACTACATGCTACTAGTTAGTAATATAGTTATATTGGTGGCCACTGTACTCCCCAAGCAAAATGAATTTACTTCACTATCATTCTGACAAAATCAATTGTCCAAAAAAAGGACTTGTACATTTGTGTTAGATCCTGTTTGTCAGTACATCCAGCTCTTGAATAACTTAACTATCACTGATTTTTCAGATTCACGTCCTGCACATGCCGCCCTACAAATACCTGAAGGAGTTGTGCGGCCAGCGCCCGCGCATCGGCTACGTGTCTTCCGACTTCGGCAACCACCCCACCTCGCATCTGATGCAGTCGATTCCCGGCCGGCACGACCGCAACAAAGTGGAGGTGTTCTGCTACGCATTCAGTCCGGACGACGGCACCACGTTTTGCGCCAAGATCGCTTGCGAGTTGGAGAACTTTGTCGACCTGTCGCAGATTCCGTGCAATGGCAAAGCGACTGAGTCGGATGACTTTGTCGACCTGTCGCAGATTCCGTGCAATGGCAAAGCGACTGAGTCGGATCACTTTGTCGACCTGTCCCAGATTCCATGCAACGGAAAGGCGACCGATCAGATCAATGCGGACGGCATTCATATCCTTGTCAACATAAATGGCTTTATGAAGGGAGTGCTCAACGAGATCTTTGCACTGCGAACGTCGGCTACTCAGGTGAGAAATGCAAACTGCCAAATATATAGAACATAATTTATATCAATTTCGAAGTTTTATCAATTATACTTAGTAGCGCTCATCGATTTCTATCAGCTATTCAATACTGTCGTTAATATCCGCCAAGTTATTGATAGCACTTATAGGAATTCGAAAAACATAATTGTTCTGTACAAAACATTGTTTTACAAAATTGTTACATAGTTTAAATGTGATTTTAACTGTTACTTATACTAACTCTTCTAAGGATAAACCTCATAGGTTTGAAGCCTGTGCGTGGTTAATGAGTTGGTGGTGATTGATAAGATGAACCTACAGTTTTATTTTATTGAAATTTATTTATTTAGTACAAAGCATAGATGGAAGCTTACAGGCCTACGCCCAAAAAAGCTTCCTTAACACAGTTTACATAAAATCATTTAACTGAATAATCATGAAAATTAAAGATACCGTACATTTATACATTTTTAAGACAGA
This sequence comes from Conomelus anceps, assembly GCA_948455865.1. NCBI lineage: Eukaryota > Metazoa > Arthropoda > Insecta > Hemiptera > Delphacidae > Conomelus > Conomelus anceps. The sequence continues at coordinate 4,220,019 of OX418218.1, read as the reverse complement.
AATGGAAAAATACTGTAAAAGTCATGCAAAGAATGTAGAATAATAAAAAGAGAGGAAAACTTATCATGAGATATAAGTACCTTATTATGGTATAAATTATTACAGATAAATGTTAAGGTTGCAAATAGAACATACTGAAAAGTAATATAAAAAAGGAGATCAATAAAATAGTAGAAAAGGTGGGTTCCAATCCACTGGCAAGTAATTTCACAGCAGAGAACAGTCTTTTGCTGGCCAATCCAGTCGGTCATCCTTACAAAGAGGTCCCAGGAGCTCTTAGTTTATCTTTACTTGACTAAACAGATACCTGCTATGGCTCACAGCTATCACTTCCCTAAAGCCTCGCACACATGAATGGAATTTCAACTGAAAAATTTACGGCGATTGCAGTTGAACTGCCGCTGAGTTGCCTTTGAAACCAACTGCATTTCGACTTCATTTTTGATGTCGGGCTGTCGCTGGCTTGCAGTTCTGTTGCCATCGTGTGTGTGTTGACATGACTGCAAGCTGATGGCAGTACAGCGTCACCTAGGCAGCACTAGGAGCGCTGAAGATGAAGTTGATGCTGGCTTGCAGTCCTGTTGCCACCTGTGTATGTTGACTCGACGGCAGTTTTGCAGTCGGCTTGCTGACAATACCGACGGCAACCGGCGGCAGTTGCGGCTAGTTGCTGCTCTGTTGACATCGTGCGTGTGTGTGCTCTATTACATTTCGTATCTAATCCCATTGAATTGTGTTACTGTCAGCAACCGACAGGGCAGCAACCCTCTGGGCAGGGGTTAGAATATGCCCAGGGTATGCTCTGCCTGTCGTACGAGGCGACTAAAAGGGCTGCCCCTTCCCTAGTCTGGACGAGAATGATCCTCGGCTAGTGTGGGAGGGGCCCTACCCCTCTAGGTTGGGGTTAGAATAGACCCAGGGTATGCTCTGCCTGTCGTATAAGGCGACTAAAAGGGATGTCTCCCTCCTAGCCTGGACGAGACCGATCCTTGGCTATGTGTGTTTCTTTATGTACAGTACATTGAATGCTTATTCTTAATTTGAATGGTTATGTATTCTTTACTTATATGAAATAATTTTTAGTTAATTATTATTTGTATTTTATTACTCTTCAAGTTCAGTGTTAATTAGAAAGATATAAATTTATGTATTATTCACTGTAGCCCGCCATAGTTAAGTGGGCTCCTTCCCCAAGCTCGAGCTTGCTCTTTTGGGGGAGTAATTCCTACATTTTCAGTTGTTTTTTTTTATATGACAGTGTTTATGTTTATTTTCTTGTATTGTATTTTATAATGTTTTTTTCTATGAGGAATAAATGATTTTAAAAAAAAATGGTTGGCGAGCGTGATGCCACGTCATGAGTACCCAAGACTGCGATTGGATGGATTACCGAGCAGCTTACTGTTGTGTTATCACTAAACTTGTGATTCCGAGAGTACCTAAAATATATTGCAGGTTTCTTATAACCTGTCAAGTTCACAAAAGACCAGCAAGCTCGTTTTGCTCGCCTGTCAAGGAGAGGGAAAATTTTCAGTGAAAATTCTAAAGGCTAGAAATGCGTCAAATTTATGTTTTTTGTGGAAAATTTTTAAAACTCAGTATGCGTCTAGTGCAGTGGCGTAGCCAGGGGGGGGCCCATGGGGCCCGGCCCCCCCCCCCCCCCCGAAATTTCAGAAATAAAAAATTCTCAAATAACTAATAGATAAGGACTTATTAAAGCCGAAGGGTTCTATATGTTTTGTTGTGTTGTATTATAACGAACAGATTACAGAAACTCTGTGTAATGGAATATAGCTACAGTTATAGTCAGATTAATGCATTTTTCAAATTTTTCCTCAATATTTACTCATATAGAAACTTGTTAGGTGCTCAAATGGATAATTTTGATTTAAAATGAGCTACGAAATCGAATAAAACATGTTAGAAAACTGTGACTACCATAATTATTTATTTATTATATTAAATAAAATGCAATTTTCAAGTTTGAAGTGGATTAACTTTGTTAATTATTGATAAATCATCTTTTTGAATAAACTCATCTTGTAGAAAATTTTGTTTTGAAGTTAAAATTCTGTATAACCCACTAGCCTGAACGCACCTAAAGTTCATAAAATCGGGATATTATAAATGAAAACACACAAATAAATGCAAGTTCTATGCAAGCGTGTAAAATCAGTGTGCTATGATAAAAAAATTCCGATTTCATGAACTTTGGGTTGGGTGCGTTTTAGGCTAATGACATAAATTTTTGAAACTTATAATAATAATTTAGTATTAATTTTGAGATTCAGTACATAAGTTAAGTATGATTAGTTCCAATTCAAGGGTTTTGACTCAAATTAGTCACAGCTATCGGTATATCAAACTTTATCATTTCAAACCTGGCCACCTAGGTTCTTGGGTAGTAATTTTTCAAAACTTTCTTTTGAACTTTAGAGCCTAACAAGTTGTCTAGATTTGCTTTTCACACCACTAAATTTAAAAAAAAAATCCGGACCCTCCTATAACCCAGACCCCCCCTTGGTGAGCCCCCCCCCCCCCCCGAAGTTTGATCCTGGCCAAGCCACTGCCCACCTCCCCCCCTTGGTGCTTGGTGAGCCCCCCCCCCCGAAATCCAATCCTGGCTACGCCACTGGTCTAGTTCCCGGTTTCTGAGTTGTTCATAAACTTAATGGACCATTAACTCAATGCTGGAGCAATGGGTTAATGATCCATTAAACTTAATTAACAACTCACAAACCGGGCATAGGTCCAATAAATATAATTTCTTTATATAAATTTTGCGAACTTCATTATTTTCATTTGAAAATCCTGTCTGTTTTAATTTTAAACACTAGATTTTCGTTTACTTTAATTTACTTATCCCAATCACAAACTCTGACGTTCAAAAGTAATAGCAGAACTATAGTCACCGGTATAGAAGGCACTGAAGCCCATATTTATGAACCGACCTTAAGGATTCTTTACCTTGTGGGAGACTTGAAAAACATCAACTAGAAAGTTGGTTGATTTCATGGTAGCCTAATTAAAATAAGATTATTTATCTGTTGAATAGAGCATACTTACAAGAAAATACTGTCGAATTTGTTCAAATGCATCAGAAACTAAGGCTACATGCATAGTGGAGCTGAGAGAAAAGCGAAAAAGAGCCTAGAGTCCGCGATGAAATAGCAAAGAATGACTGTATTCATACTGAGGGGTTGAAGCAGCGAACATCAAGGCAGTTCATCTCCCCAGAGTCCAGATCGTTGACAACCAAATGAAATGTATCGCAATTACAATCGCGATCACATTCGCAAGTATTTTTTGTTCTATGAAGCGTCTTCACTCAATATAATATTAATCGATTAAAAAGAAGTAAAGCAGTTCTTGTAATAAATCTGACGCAAAATGTAAAAGACGAATTTCACCACCTATTTCGTTATTTAAGAGAACATTCTGTTTAGTCCAATGAATATTACAATCGCGATCACATTCGCAAGTATTTTTTGTTCTATGAAGCGTCTTCACTCAATATAATATTAATCGATTAAAAAGAAGTAAAGCAGTTCTTGTAATAAATCTGACGCAAAATGTAAAAGACGAATTTCACCACCTATTTCGTTATTTAAGAGAACATTCTGTTTAGTCCAATGAATATTTTTGGATGAACATAGATACTTTTGATTATTTGCTAGCCAAAATAGAACACATGCTGATGAAGAATTGGACAAATTTTATTTTGAACCCTATTACACCATGTGAACGTCTTGCAGTCACTTTAAGGCACGTAACAAAATAAAAAACTCAGCTCTAGTCCTTGAAAAAAAAATTTATTGGATACTATTTTATTATTAAAGCTGTAAATTTTATAATATAAAATATTAATATGTGATAATGATACGGTACGCGGAAAAATGGCAGGACCGGCTGGCGTTGTTGAGAGAGCAAAGCCGAGAAATCAAGCTTGTTTTAATTCGAAGCTCTGCTCTTTCCAGGCCTCGCGCGAATTGGACGCACTGCTCCACTATAAACAACTGCATTACCACAGCATGTGTTTGAATTCGAGACGTTGCTCTATGCGCTAGGCTGTGTTCTTGGACGCTCCACTATGCACAATTAACAATAATTATGCTATTAACAATTATACTATCTTATACACTAGTTACCATAATTACTATATTAATTAGTTAAGGAGGCTTAATTTTTATATGAAAGGAACTCCTACCAATATAACTAGGTTTTTGTTTGAATAAGCTGCTATTGTGACTCACCAAGTGATAATCTCCTCGGCTTCTTGTATTATAATCATGTGCGCCTAAGGCATCTAGTTGGTCTATTCAAATTGTAAACGTCTAATTAAAACCCGTCTCTTAATGATCTCGAACTCCTGATTCAAAATGGCCAATCAGATAATTCCAAGACCGGCAAATTCCATTTACCGGTAGACGGTAAGGTTCCCCTGAACTCAACTATTGTAGGTGTCATTAATTGTTCTGTCTACGTTTTATTTTGTTTTTGAGTGACAATAACTTAATTTTATTACAGCTTGTTTGAAAGCGATGAGAGCCGAGATGTGGCGAGCGCGCACCGAGAGTCCTCTCTTCAACTGCTGGAAATACGCGCAGGGCATGCAACAGCTTTATGACGTCATGTGGAAGAGGCACACTCGCGGAGAGAAGCCCGATCATATTCGCGCCATTGATTCAACACTACATCATCAGCTTAAACATCAAACACTGATTTACGTGTTCATCAAACGTACGTGTACGTTTATCAAAGACTGATGTACATTAAGTATTATTTAGAGTGTGTGTGCATGAGTGCATGGGAAGATGAAGATCAGTGGGTGTTTGTTCATCAGAAATATGTGTGTTGACTTTTTAATCTTATTTTTATTGTGCAACGTTATTTTTTCGTTGTTGGTCTCTACAGAAATCGAAATAATCCAACATACTATTTTTGTCGAGTTGGTGTATTTTGTTGACAGTCTATTACCATGTTAGTTATAATACTGCGTTTGTATCAAATAAATGAGTAAAAATCATTGGCTGAGTTCATGAAAGCCTTAATGTTTACCGGTAAATGGAATTGATGATATTAAAAGTGATACAAGTGATAACGAACTGCCTGAACAGTTTTGTCGAAATCATAAGGTGTTTAGCAATCTGCTGAGTATGCAAAATATTTTATGACTCGAGCCTGTATGTTGCCGCAAGTATTGTATGCCTTCAATTATGATTATGTATATGATATTATAAATTATAAGTCTTTTTTTTTCGTGTTGAAATGCTTTTGTTATTTTGTATTGTGTGTTTGTTTATGGAAATTATGACGGCCATTATACTAAAGTGATTTGCATCTTGAAAACATCTATAATAATGCAATGAGTTCGATCTACATCTATTTCATCTGTTAAAGAAGGTGTAATGAATAGGAGTAAACAGCAGGTGTGGCAATCAGTCAAAGGTAAGCGCTCTAATCACTACAAAGTCAAAACTATTGATTGCACTATTTGAGGTAAACAACATTTATGTGGTTGTAGAGTTTTTTTGAGCTGATGATGCTTGTCTTGTCTTGAACGCGTGTGCGTCAGTAATGAGATGAATCATTAAACGAAACATAGACGGGAATCAAACCCCTGACTGCAGTAGTAGTAATAGTCAGTACAGAGATAAGCGCCTTAACCGATTAGACAACCTGTCAGTTATGATGTTGAAGATCCATCTTGTTTCCACTAATATGTAATCTAAACTTGAAAAAACCACTTTTAAATGGAAATTAACTCACGTTATGGCGTGACGGCCGTTTCGCTCTGTTGTCTAGAGCATCGTCAGACGACCCACAGTACACTGACTTCAAGTTATGTCCATTATGTCCACGTTTGGTGTTTTTAGAGGCGTACTTCATATTGTTCATGAGAGGCATGCTGCAGATCCTTATTGTCTAAGGCCTGTATTTCCCTTGTGGCTTCCTTCACTCAAGGGGCACTTAAAAATCCTTGAGAGTGAATGTTTTTCAAGTAATTCTTGAGTTGAAGAATTCTTAAATTTTGTTGAAAAATTCAGCCGAAATTTTATCCAAAATATGACAGTTACAGGAAAAAGGTAAGTTGAAAGAAAAGTTGACCAATTTTGGTTGTTATGAGTGAGATGATGATGTAAGCGACCCTCATACCTAGCGTCAAGACAGCTATTGTTTATTAGGCGGCTCTGAAAAATTGCGGTGTCCTTTCTGTTTACGTTGCTGTGACAGGCCAAGAAATGAAGTCACTCGAAAGCAGGAGGCAGTTTACTTCCAACTTGGCATCATGGCACGATTAGTGTTATCAATTCTTGCATTGAGGATGAAATTTTCCATCAGCTGCTGGCATGGCCCCACATCTGGCAACACCGCAATTTTTAGAACCTCCTAATTTCGTGGCGCGAGCTGTAGGTGTCATGAATAAATGGTTGCTATTGGCTGAGTGTCATTTATTGTGACAGCTCAACCAAGTTGTTTTTATTGAAAGCTTGACTGTCACCTGGAGGACTCTTTTCAAATGTTTTGAGAGAGTAGTGACAGATCTCTGTTTAATTCGTTAACTTGATGCTCAAACAAGTGCAATGCACTACTTCAGTCTGTAGTGCTTTGGTGGGGCCACTACTTTTAGAAGTACAGTGGTTGAGAAAAATTTGAAATTAATTATGAATTGAGAATACGTTTGAGTCGTCTTAACTAGAGTAAATTCCAGAACAAGGAAAAGACTACGCATAAATTCATAGAGAAAGCAGATAGCATAGAGTAGCGTGTCAATGCTGTAGTTTTTATTTTCAGCTATGATTATTGATTATGATTAATCATACAATTTGATACTTCACGTATCTAAGAATTTGATAAACTATTTAATCATAGTTCAAGAGTCAGTTTAGTTTTTATATTGAAACTACATAGTATATCATATTCAATTCCAAGTGAATACATCGATGTTATCATGCATACTTAGAATAATATTATTCCCGATTATTTACTGAATTTAAAGAATAATTTGCTCCTATTTCAAGAATTTTTCAACTTTGGCTTCTAAGATACCCTAATTATTCAGAAGGTTGTGGTAGTGACGATCCAATCCAACCGTCAAACATGCAAAAACCGCCAGTTATGAACTCCAATTCGAATTGGTTTCTCATAATGTTTTATAATTAAATGCAAATAATGCTTGAATTGGACAGGTTGTTAAATAAGTTCTACTCTCATCTCATTTGGCCGTAGCCGTAGCTATACTGAACAATATAATTGTGTTACAAAAGATTACTGTACGCGGTTTGGCGCTAGATTCGATCTTTACTTTGGTAAAGTAATAAACCAACTATAGGCCTAGATACTCCACCAAAAATAATCAAATAGGTACCTGTTCTGTGTAGACATGTTCTTCAGATAGCTTTGAAAAAGGAAGAAATGGAATAGGCCTAGCAATGATTAAATATTGTTAGATACCTAGTCCAAATATCAAGAATTTCTTACATTTGAGGTCCTTCACGATATAGTAATCAAGAATTTTATCCTAGTACTACAACATACCGGCATTAAAAAATATAAAAACGTGTATGGTTATATACTTACCGTAGGCTACCTGAAATAAATCCAACATCCATCAATTTATTTTGATTTTCTGTCATAATTAACTTATATTGGCAATGGTCGTTCACACGCCTCTTTTCATCACAATTGGAGATTTTATGAAAGTAACTTTAGCCTATATAATATAAGCTGCGTTTAAACCCAAGTTCAAAAGATTTGTTACAAGCTAGTTTGGAAAAAACCACAATGCTATAGTGTTTTGTCTGTAGCATTTTATTTGTTACAAACACGATGCTTTTCAGTGGTTTGAAACATTTGACTCAACAAGCGAACAAGCTTTACGCCAAAGCAAAAAAAGAATGGTTTTGAACTTTGATGTAAATGCAGCTTTCAGTGTTTGTTCTTGAAAAATACCAATTTTATCACATGTTTATTTAAATCCAAAATTCTTGTATGATTAATATTATACAGCAATTCGATGCTTTATTTTTAAAACATTTCATAAACTACTTAATATTAGTGCTGTAAGAGACACTACGTCTATAAGATTAAAACGTCCAACCATATGCATTTATTATAATAGTATGGTAACTTAACTAAATTTGAATTTAGCTGTCGGATCAAGACGTGTTTCATGTTTTTTTATTTGAATGTACATCAGACGCTATATTATGCTAAATGTTATCGTGAGAACAGTTTGAGTCGTTATATGAAACGATATATACCCTACATCAATGGATTAAAAATTTAATGGGCTACAGCTTTTATTCTGTGGTCTTTTCTTGTCAGACAACAAACAAAAAAGTTATAGCTCTGTTCGGCATGTGTGAACGCACTTTTAGGTAATGACGTTTGTTTCAAGACCAAGGCGGCATTCTATGTTCATTCTAATCTAATCGGAGTATTGATTATTTTAAATACAGTACTGGTAAGTTCGACGATCCTGCATTAATCGAACAACTCACAGGATAGTGATCCTGATATTTCATAAGAAATTTATTCCAAGTGAGTAATATGAGTATTACATTTTTCTGGTACCTTGCTTAAAAATCTGGTGTGGCGCACTCACAACAGTTTTCCTTGCCCTTACGATATTTCCGATTAATAATTTAATTGCATTATTTTACACAGAATTGAGAAACTCTCAGGGCTCACAATATAAACGATAGAATATTGTGAAAATTACAATAAATTGATCAAGTAATTTAATAAATATTAATTCTTTCGCATATTTTGTTACTTGAAGAAGTTACAAAAGGAATCCATTTCCTTTCCAAACTTTTTGAATTTGGAGGCCCAAGTTATATTGGCGTTGAAAGCGCGGCCTCAGCCGGTAAATGGAACTTTCGTGTTGCAAATGTTATACTAGGCGTTTTCGATGTGTGCGTTTTTTTACATAGAGGGAATATAAAACATCTGATAAAATCAACTTTTGCATGGATGAGGCGGAGCCCTTGAAGTGTTTATGTTTATAGATATGCGACTTGTGGCAGTTGATAGAGCTTACCAAAGACAATTTAGAGTATTTTTCAACAATTAACAATTTTTCCTAGGGGATATGCCCACATGAGCTCTAGGCTTGTGCGTGGGAAACGAAGTAATTATTTAGTTATTAAATAATGATCTGATATGCCAAAGCTTCCGGTTCGAACCCATTTGTGACCAATATATTTCCTGGAGCCACTCCCGTGTCAGAGGACACGTTAAACCGTCGGTCCCAACTGTCCAGAAAGGAGTCGTTGAATTTGATCTCTCATCATCACCCTTCCCATTTCTCACGCACAAGCCTAGATCTCATGTGGGCATATCCCTTAGAAAAAATTGTTTTTGCACCCATGTTGCCAGAATCTTTCTAGGTTAGACATCATATTGAAATAGTGTACAACAATAAAATTTCAATAAACATTTATTCCAAATTTTAATGATATTAAGGAAACCACAAATAAACTCAAGACATAATACACGTTTTGTAGTGTACAAAATTATACTATTGCTATGATAAAACTATGTGTGTACAGTTTTAAACTTTGGAATTAGACTTTCGCTTCCTTTGCAGAATGAGCACACATGATGAGTTGTCTGTGTGGAATTTGTGACATGTTTTGGTGTCTGAAATGAAAAATAACAAAATATATTAACAATAGTATATTACATAACAAGGGTGGTAAGACGGTGTTTACCGTACGAGTAGGCCTATGGTTGTTTATGCACGAGATGAAGTCGAGTGAAGAATTATCATAAGAGTACGGTAAACACCTTACCAGACGTGTTATGTACGCTATTTTTCGTCAATATAGTCTAAAATAGCAGATAATTTGAAATAAGAAACTATAAATCATTGTTATGTTAGTATAACCTCAACACATTGAATACCAGCATTGTACAAAAATCATGTCCAAAAGCCAGCTATTCAGCTTTCAGTCAAATAGTTTTGGGTGCAAAAGTAGTCAGTAGCATCCCATAACAGTGTGGTAAAAATCATCTGATTACCTTTATGAGTCTACTTAACTCGTAAGGATCATTGTGTCATGATTGGATCTGTTAACAGAATTAGCATGAGAAATAATAATAATAATTTCTCTGATTCTGAGAGCAGCACCACCAAGGAAGTTTATCTTCTATATGATTATGGTATATGGGCAGATTTGATGCAAGAAATTTCACAGATCTAAAAACCAAAGGACGGAAAATACATACACATCCCGATCAGCTGCTCAGCTGAACTAATACAAGTGTTTGAAATCTGTCGCGTCGAATCTGCTTGTATAATCAGAGCCTTAGAATATCATCTGTTTCATCATACTTTATCATACCTTTTCATAATGTAACATGTGGTTTTTATCTTACCATAAGATTCTTTTTGGTCCAATTGAGTTAGGACGAAATTGATGGCGTATAAACCTTCTCCTTGAAATTTTACATAATATATATACCAAGTTTCATGGAAAACGGTCCAACGGTTTCCGAGTCTATAGACTCTATACAAATAAACCAACATCCTCTTTATAAATGAGAATTAATATTAAGAATGCAACAGTTTTTAATTCATTATCTCTTCTTTCACTTTCTCTAACATCATTTTCTTTTCTCTCATCTCTTCTGTGTTTTAGAATTGGATAAAAAAAATTTCGTTTCCATCAATACCTACTATAATTTAAAAAAATATATATTGAATGAACTCACGGCTAGTACTCAAGTTTTTCTTTTTGTGGCCGTGCTACAAATATGTATGTTTTGGACATTTTTGCTTTTGTAATTTTGTTTGCTTGTAAAATTTTCATTGTGATTTTTTGATGGCAATGAATTTGAATTAATAAATATTTTTCACCTAAATAGAATTTATATTCTGTTTAAAATTCGATTAGAATGATTATTTATGATGCTTTTAACCAAAGTGTACAGTGAGATGATTTTTTTTTGTTGAAAAGATGACTTTCCTTTTTTTTAAATGCGGTCTACCATACCCCATGATACCAGTTATTGTTACTAAAAAGTATACCAGTTGAGAGTCAATTATTAGATTTACAATGAAAATCTATAAGTGGAATGTAACAATATTTTTATAACTATTAAATTATTGGAATTAAAAGCAACTAGGTGAACCTGTGCAAACTCGCACGATTATTAAATGTTAAAAGTTTTCTTTTATTGAAACCATTTAATGGTCATAATTTTAATGGTACAATCATTTAATGGTGGCATATAAACCATCAATAATGGTGACAATCATATAATAGTACCAACAACTGTAGAATTTGTTTATTTGCGCTGTGCCCCCTGCACACCTTGCAATTTCTTGTGCGATAGACATTTTTTGTGGGGCTTTGCCCCCTGCAATTCCTCGTGTTGGGATGATATGTGGGGGTAAATCTTAAAACAAAATATCGTTATGGTTTACAAAGTTTCCATGTCACGTATTAACTATATAGATTTGTAACTTTCATACAGCATCAATAGAAACAAATCATGATTTGGTAGGTTGATATTGAAAAGAAAGCTCACCTGATACTTGATACATTGTTCATAGACTAACTTGTCCCGGCAGCACGTTTCAATAACATCAGTCAGCAGGTGTTAATCTCTGAAAAAAAGTAAATACTCAACTGATATATTCTAGACCTGCTACAAATGCATATGTGAATACCTGTATTATTGGCCTTGTTGGTTAGTTTTTATCTTACCATTCAGCAAATAAAAAGTACCATAATTACCTCATATTCTCAAATTCAATATACAATAAGATTGTACCGTACATCTTGAGATACGGCCAGTAAAGCACATTGTATTTTAAATCATTGAAATATAATTATTTAACCTTCACTAAAAGCTCATTATTCCACATTGAAAATTTTTCCCTCACCTCCAATTCAATTTCAACTTTCAAGACCCAATTCGATAGAGAAATTCTTCTTCAACTAGTTTCTTGGAAGGCCTCCCCTATTAAGGCGAACGCACACAGCAACAGACGGGCGTATACACACAGACTGAGCAAAAATCTCTCTCCATGTTATTAAATGTTGCAATGCACTCAGACATCCATCTGTCTGCGTATGTTTGCAAGTGCGTTGCAAAGTTTGATAACATGTGGAATGATTTTTGCTCCGTCCGTCTGTTGCTGTGCGCGTTCGCCTTTATAGAACATGATTAATTCCGTCGACTCTTCTGGCTAACCATGGATTTGAATTGAAGCTCGATTTGGAGAATTTGCATTCTGATAGAGAGAGAGTGAGAGAGAAAATGAAGAAGAAAAATAATTTTGCAGATTGCAAATGAAGTAGAAGTGCTAATTTATTCTCACAGTAAATCCTGTTCCACTATTCAATGTAGGCTACTTCATTCAGGAAAAAGGTATTAAGTTCTCCAGGCCCAGATTCAATATTATTAACACTGTATTCATATTCATTTTATTGAGCCAAAATAACATATAACAGGCTTATGAAAAAGTCCCAGATCTGGCCAGATTAAAAAAGCCAGATCTGGTTTTGGAACATTAAAAACCCGATCTGGCCATATCTGAGTTCCAGATCTGGCCATATCTGGGTTCTAGATCAGGCCAGATCTGGAACTCAGATATGGCCAGATCTGGCTTTTTTAATCTGGCCAGATCTGGGACTTTTTCTGAAATTCAGATCTGGCCAGATATGGATACTTAATTCTAAATAACCTACATTGTTTGCTATAGTAGAAGAATTTAATGTTTTATGTAAATTCATAATAAAATAAAGGAATCAACTTTTTATTCAGTTTAATTATAAAATGAAATAATTGGAGAAAGAATAATAATTTAATGAAATAATTTACAGTATTAGGCTAAATATAAAATAACTAGCTGGCCCGACGCGCATTGCTGCGTTCTCATAAAAAATTCTTGATTTTATTATTTGTCACCTCCCACTGAGGTTACATTTCAAATTTCAATCTTCTAGGACTATTAAGGAAGAAGTTAGTCCTAGGGCTCTTCCAGCTGATCAGAGAGGCCTCCTTCATTGTTTTCTTACACAGTAAGACCTTACTCACCACCTCTCAATGAGCATTTCAAATTTAAACCTTCCATGACTATTAGGGTAGAAGCTAGGTTTTTTATTTTATTATTCGCCACCTCCTACTGAGAATACATTTCAAATTTCTAGCTGCATTGGTTAACAGATGTCATCAGCCCGGCATAATTACATTTCATCATACAGATAGTTTCACGTTGCATGGCGTCTCGATGGAGCATGCGCGCTGAGCGCTTTCTCCCACTAGCGCTAGCGGTACAGTTAAGTTCAAATATTCTCCAAGTCCGCAACCGCTAAAAAGTCCAGCAGTGAGTGTTGGACGCGACTGTACTTGAAGGCTGGAGGGGAAACGTGGTGGGAAAGACTTTCTGTCTCTCTCGCACTGCCTCCCCTGCCACCAGCGAGACGCCAAGCACCGTGAAACGGTCTGTACCCAGTCATATGTTTCCTACATACTGCAAGGCTCCAACTGCACGGTATCCTACATGCAAAGTTTTTGCGTTCCAGACAACATAAATAATGCCGCTAAGGGGCCTGCCATATGATTAAAAACTGTTGACTTCTATCAGCTGTTCCTTTAAGCTGTTTGGCCAGCAAGTTCAGTAGGTTAGGTGAATGATGATTTGCAAAACACACAAACAGCTTGTTCATAAAAACAGCATGTACAGCAGATCGATAAATTTCAAATTATTTTCCATATGATTAAAAGATCCCAGTAAGCTAGCTAGCCATGTACCCATGCTTTGCATAGGCAAAACTTTAACCCCCTAAAAACACCCCTAAAATTGCGAATTTTGAAAATTCCTTTCTTATTGCACGGTGAAATCCTATAAGGATTGTTCATACGAAATTTCAAGTTCATAGGCTTAGTAGTTTTGGCTCTGCGTTGATGAGTGAGTCAGGGTATCATCCTTTTATAGATAGAGATTAATAATTATTACATTATTATTGTACATATTAGTACATTAAGTTTTTTTCAAAAAGGATGATGACCTGTCAGATGAGGTTTTTTGTATGATGGAAAGACAATTAACAAATATGCAGCAATTATCAAAGAGTCTTATTACCTATGTATTATTAATAATATATAGTTTTCAAATTCTGCTCTCAATAGTTCTGTTAGTATATTAGTAATGTGATACTTGCAAATAAAGAATGAATTTTTATATGCATTCTATTATCTTTATGCATTTATATCTTTTTTAAGATTTTACAGGGACCTTCCTTGTTTATTTGATAGTTGTAATATTGGATCGTGTGTTATGCCACATTAAGGAGGAGAACCAGAAAGTGAAAATTGGTAGCTCAAGTCACACTTCCAACATTAAATATCTTAAATAATAGTAAAAAGGATTGGGAAATGTGGACTGTATGAAAAAGAACACTCTCAAGAGAAAGTTTGAGTACATATGCTCTATTGATTCAAATATAAGTGAGTTAACTGAAAATAAGTAACAAGAATACAAAACAAAGTTCATAAAAAATAGCCTACGGAAAAAACTTATCTGCCACGGACGTGTAGTGCTCTGGTGTGGTTAGGCGAATGGATAAACGGTTCATAGCTGGCAAAATTAGGTAATCCAAGTAGACAATTCATGGAATGAATAACGTTTTTAATTCGAGCAGAAGCATGAGTAGTTGTTAATGGAAAGTTTATGATCACAGTTCATCATTAATATATCAGATATAGGATAATCATGAGTAATAATGAATTCACGATAGCACAAGTAGTTGGTTTTCGGTATGCAGATGAAACAAATAGTTCGTCCACCAATATTTTGGAATGATTATGATTGTAATATTCACGCAGAAGAACAAGTAGTCCACTTTTTGAAGAAATATTCACACAAAAGCACAGACAAGTTGAGTTGAGAATAAGTTGACTTGTTAATGGTTTTTGGTATGTAGATGAAACAATATTTCGTCCACCAGTATTTTGGAATGATTACGATTGTAATATTTATGCAGAAGAACAAGTAGTCCAATTGTTGAAGAAATATTCACACAAAAGCACAGACGAGTTGAGTTGAGAATATTTAGTAATTTTAGTTCACAACATAGTTAAATTGTACTGAGATGAACAGAAGAAAACCCCGAATTGGAGGCAAAAATAAGAAGTACACACAAGGAGAAAAAAAGTGAGGTTAAGAACTAGTGAAAACCAGATCAATCAAGGAATGTCAAAAAGCAGTAGAAGGCATTGAATGATGTCAGCTGACTGACCAAAGCTTGCCGGCGGGAATTGCAAATGAAACGTAACAATAGTAAATTGCTATTTTAATTTATTTTGTTTTGAATTTGTTTTTGTATGTAGGCTACAGTATATTGATTTCATATGTCTTACCTATGTATTATTAATAATAGATAGTTTTCAAATTATGCTCTCAATAATAGTTAGTATATTAGTAATGTGATACTTGCAAATAAAGAATAATTAGTGTCTATATTAATTATTATTCTATTTTTATGCATTTATATTTTTTTAAGACTTTGCCTTCCTTGTTTATTGATAGTAAATTTCTATTTTAATTTATTTTGTTTTGAATTGGTTTTTGTAAAAAGGTTTTTTTGGTACCGGTATGTATTGTAAAAAGGAAAAATAAATTGAATTTGAATTGATATATTTCCTTATTTCTTTTGACAATATTTTTAACATTATATATCACAAAAAAAATCAAAACTATTTATTGGATTATAATTTTAAAGTATAGTGGAATTTTGAAAATTTAAAATAAAATTCACTCACAATGGATAAATACTGCCAATCTTTACAAGTTGTCATAGGAATTGAATTGCATCATGAACCTTTTGTTTTTCATATATTGCACTGTTTTTTAGTTTTAATATTTGAATTTTTCCATAGCATTGTTTTTCAATTTAAATTTTTTCTCATTCCAGATCTGGAATGAATCCAGGCCAGATCTGGAATGAGTCCAGGTCTGGCATGCCAGATCTGGAATGAGTTCAGATCTATCATCCCAGATCTGGCCAGATCTGGAATGAATCCAGATCTGGCATCCCAGATCTGGCCAGACCTGACCAGATCAACCCGTATATAACCAGATCTGGCCAGGTCTAGAATCCAGATCTGGAACTAGCCCACTTTTCCATAAGTCAGAATCATTAAAAACAACACACAGCAAATAATAAAAATCCAACAAAATCCAACAAAATACATCAACATTGAATACAATACTGTAATACATGCATAAATAATATAAATATCTATCATTTAATAGTCAAAACAATCACCACAATAGGGCAGTAAACGTTTACAGACCTCGTCGGAAACCAAACACTTTCGGCCTCCATATGACGCACAAAAAACAGCTCATTACGTCCTAGTGTGGCGAAAAATTTAGTTACATACTGAAAGATCACAGTGATTTAACACGTGAAATATTTCATCTCAACACATACTATGGAGCAAGGAGCTTTCGCACATAATTATGAAATTGGTTATTATAGGAACTATAGGAAGTTGTGTATTGAAAAATAGCTTATTGTAGACTCTACTGCAATATAATTGTCCAGTTAGGCCTAGTTTTATTGTGTGCGATGTGCACTGAATAATGAGAGTATCCTACCCTTATGAAAAAGTCCCAGATCTGGCCAGATTAAAAAAGCCAGATCTGGTTTTGGAACATTAAAAACCCGATCTGGCCATATCTGAGTTCCAGATCTGGCCATATCTGGGTTCTAGATCAGGCCAGATCTGGGTTCTAGATCTGGCCAGATCTGGAACTCAGATATGGCCAGATCTGGCTTTTTTAATCTGGCCAGATCTGGGACTTTTTCTGAAATTCAGATCTGGCCAGATATGGATACTTAATTCTAAATAACCTACATTGTTTGCTATAGTAGAAGAATTTAATGTTTTATGTAAATTCATAATAAAATAAAGGAATCAACTTTTTATTCAGTTTAATTATAAAATGAAATAATTGGAGAAAGAATAATAATTTAATGAAATAATTTACAGTATTAGGCTAAATATAAAATAACTAGCTGGCCCGACGCGCATTGCTGCGTTCTCATAAAAAATTCTTGATTTTATTATTTGTCACCTCCCACTGAGGTTACATTTCAAATTTCAATCTTCTAGGACTATTAAGGAAGAAGTTAGTCCTAGGGCTCTTCCAGCTGATCAGAGAGGCCTCCTTCATTGTTTTCTTACACAGTAAGACCTTACTCACCACCTCTCAATGAGCATTTCAAATTTAAACCTTCCATGACTATTAGGGTAGAAGCTAGGTTTTTTATTTTATTATTCGCCACCTCCTACTGAGAATACATTTCAAATTTCTAGCTGCATTGGTTAACAGATGTCATCAGCCCGGCATAATTACATTTCATCATACCCAGTCATATGTTTCCTACATACTGCAAGGCTCCAACTGCACGGTATCCTACATGCAAAGTTTTTGCGTTCCAGACAACATAAATAATGCCGCTAAGGGGCCTGCCATATGATTAAAAACTGTTGACTTCTATCAGCTGTTCCTTTAAGCTGTTTGGCTGGCAAGTTCAGTAGGTTAGGTGAATGATGATTTGCAAAACACACAAACAGCTTGTTCATAAAAACAGCATGTACAGCAGACCGATAAATTTCAAATTATTTTCCATATGATTAAAAGATCCCAGTAAGCTAGCTAGCCATGTACCCATGCTTTGCATAGGCAATACTTTAACCCCCTAAAATTGCGAATTTTGAAAAATCCTTTCTTATTGCACGGTGAAATCCTATAAGGATTGTTCATACGAAATTTCAAGTTCATAGGCTTAGTAGTTTTGGCTCTGCGTTGATGAGTGAGTCAGGGTATCATCCTTTTATAGATAGAGATTAATAATTATTACATTATTATTGTACATATTAGTACATTAAGTTTTTTTCAAAAAGGATGATGACCTGTCAGATGAGGGTTTTTTGTATGATGGAAAGACAATTTACAAATATGCAGCAATTATCAAAGAGTCTTATTACCTATGTATTATTAATAATATATAGTTTTCAAATTCTGCTCTCAATAGTTCTGTTAGTATATTAGTAATGTGATACTTGCAAATAAAGAATGAATTTTTATATGCATTCTATTATCTTTATGCATTTATATCTTTTTTAAGATTTTACAGGGACCTTCCTTGTTTATTTGATAGTTGTAATATTGGATCGTGTGTTATGCCACATTAAGGAGGAGAACCAGAAAGTGAAAATTGGTAGCTCAAGTCACACTTCCAACATTAAATATCTTAAATAATAGTAAAAAGGATTGGGAAATGTGGACTGTATGAAAAAGAACACTCTCAAGAGAAAGTTTGAGTACATATGCTCTATTGATTCAAATATAAGTGAGTTAACTGAAAATAAGTAACAAGAATACAAAACAAAGTTCATACAAAATAGCCTACGGAAAAAACTTATCTGCCACAGACGTGTAGTGCTCTGGTGTGGTTAGGCGAATGGATAAACGGTTCATAGCTGGCAAAATTAGGTAATCCAAGTAGACAATTCATGGAATGAATAACGTTTTTAATTCGAGCAGAAGCATGAGTAGTTGTTAATGGAAAGTTTATGATCACAGTTCATCATTAATATATCAGATATAGGATAATCATGAGTAATAATGAATTCACGATAGCACAAGTAGTTGGTTTTCGGTATGCAGATGAAACAAATAGTTCGTCCACCAATATTTTGGAATGATTATGATTGTAATATTCACGCAGAAGAACAAGTAGTCCACTTTTTGAAGAAATATTCACACAAAAGCACAGACAAGTTGAGTTGAGAATAAGTTGACTTGTTAATGGTTTTTGGTATGTAGATGAAACAATATTTCGTCCACCAGTATTTTGGAATGATTACGATTGTAATATTTATGCAGAAGAACAAGTAGTCCAATTGTTGAAGAAATATTCACACAAAAGCACAGATGAGTTGAGTTGAGAATATTTAGTAATTTTAGTTCACAACATAGTTAAATTGTACTGAGATGAACAGAAGAAAACCCCGAATTGGAGGCAAAAATAAGAAGTACACACAAGGAGAAAAAAGTGAGGTTAAGAACTAGTGAAAACCAGATCAATCAAGGAATGTCAAAAAGCAGTAGAAGGCATTGAATGATGTCAGCTGACTGACCAAAGCTTGCCGGCGGGAATTGCAAATGAAACGTAACAATAGTAAATTGCTATTTTAATTTATTTTGTTTTGAATTTGTTTTTGTATGTAGGCTACAGTATATTGATTTCATATGTCTTACCTATGTATTATTAATAATAGATAGTTTTCAAATTATGCTCTCAATAATAGTTAGTATATTAGTAATGTGATACTTGCAAATAAAGAATAATTAGTGTCTATATTAATTATTATTCTATTTTTATGCATTTATATTTTTTTAAGACTTTGCCTTCCTTGTTTATTGATAGTAAATTTCTATTTTAATTTATTTTGTTTTGAATTGGTTTTTGTAAAAAGGTTTTTTTGGTACCGGTATGTATTGTAAAAAGGAAAAATAAATTGAATTTGAATTGATATATTTCCTTATTTCTTTTGACAATATTTTTAACATTATATATCACAAAAAAAATCAAAACTATTTATTGGATTATAATTTTAAAGTATACTAGATAGTGGAATTTTGAAAATTTAAAATAAAATTCACTCACAATGGATAAATAATGCCAATCTTTACAAGTTGTCATAGGAATTGAATTGCATCATGAACCTTTTGTTTTTCATATATTGCACTGTTTTTTAGTTTTAATATTTGAATTTTTCCATAGCATTGTTTTTCAATTTAACTTTTTTCTCATTCCAGATCTGGAATGAATCCAGGCCAGATCTGGAATGAGTCCAGATCTGGCATGCCAGATCTGGAATGAGTTCAGATCTATCATCCCAGATCTGGCCAGATCTGCCAGCCAGATCTGGAATGAATCCAGATCTGGCATCCCAGATCTGGCCAGACCTGACCAGATCAACCCGTATATAACCAGATCTGGCCAGGTCTAGAATCCAGATCTGGCCAGATCTGGAACTAGCCCACTTTTCCATAAGGGTATGGCCGGTATTCAACCATAAAATATCTTATAAAGGTTCTTTTAGTTCTTTGACTGTAAATTGCCATATTTAAAAGGCCATACACATAAACTTATAAAGTGTAAAATGCCATATTCTATAAAGTACCTATTTACTTCTTCAAAGTATTCTAATCCATGAAATTTAATAGTTTGGCTTTACATGAAGTATACTGAAGAACTTTAAGGTTAGATGTGTTTATATATTTTATCAAACTTTCCAGTTGTTAATTTTAACTACTGGTGTATTACATAATTGTGGTCTGATTAAAGCTTAGAAGATCAGTAAGCCTTTATCATCAAGTTATTAATAAATTTAGATTAATTTCCATGGTGTTGTTCTGCCACAAGTTCTCATCTAGTGCTGACTCCAATTCGTCACTGGTAAATGCAGTCTGCAACATTTACCAGTTTTAACATAATCTATATCCACAGGTTCAAACAAAAGGTGTATGTGAGTATTCAAACATTGATGTAGCTTATACTACTTTTCCCAATCAAAAAGGTTAAATATAGGGAAGAATAGATAAGAAAAAGTAAAGTTATATTGGTGGACAATACCAAAGTTAAACAGGACAATACATACACATGTGGTTTGGAAACTAAAATTCAAATAACCTTTGTTTTGCAGGAAAATTCTGTAAGAATAATTTCAATAGATTTGTGTTGGGATTTTTTCAAGTTCTTAGCCTTATTAACTTTTCCGTTATTATATATTTTAGGAACAATAATTCTATTTTTCCTTTCTAATTTCGCTTTTAATGTACAAACAAATGCACACAACTTAAGAAATACAAATATTAGGCCTTTATATCACAAACTTCAAGTTTATGACAAATTTCCTTTTGAAGCTGGTCGAAAATTATTTGATAAATACCCTAATCAAATAAAATCCATAACTAGTTTACGAAAAATGTCTAAATAAAAGGTCTTTTATTGAATATATTATACAGAATTAATTTTATAGCATGTGCGAATATATAGATAGTTGAATTAAAATTATAATAAATTTTCGTACACTGGTACTGGAAAATTTTATCTTACTGGTGCTGGCAATAGGGCCCAGATTAAGATTTTTAATTGTAAAAACCCAATGAGTATTCTAAATGACCTGAGCCTGAGTTCTAAATAGTATGCGCCTTGATTTTGGTTTGCTTTCTTGTAGATTAGGAGGAAAATCTAATTTCATTGGTCTCACATTTTGCATCAATTTTCTTCTTATACCACCAACTTCGAAATGATCCTCATCAAAGTTTTTGCTACATAAACATTAATGATGCATAGGATTACAATTTTTTCGTTTTGTCGCCACCAACCCATTTTGCTCTAACAACTGAGTCAGTATAGGGAAACTGAAATACAATAATTCACTATTCTACTATTGTTCTATTAACTCATATCTTCTTTTTTTAAGGTCAAAAATGCCTGTTTATATTAAAGCAATGCATTTAGCCCATATGAGGAATTTTGGTACACTACAATTATTGATACGGTATTTGGCTGGAGAGTTACATTATGCTAAGATAATTGCCTAATTGGTAAATAGGTTTCAATTATACTTAATATCTCACTGAGTTATAGGCAAGAAGAGCGGGATTTGGAGAAGACTCAACAGTTGAAACATATATTATACATAGATGGCTTTTCTACCCTGTTTTTTATTCAATCATGTTTAAAAATACGTAGAACTTAACATACGCCTTTGTAATATTATGGGGAATACAATAGTTAAAACCGCATTAAATTCTATCAAGTCACAACAAAGATATGCCAGTTTTTGTTCACGTGTACAAGGTAGCTCCATAGCATTTGTAAGGCTGCAGCGCACTTCTACACGGACTAGTGGTGGGGGAGAGCCGAGTGGCCGGACCGAAACTCCAACATACAGCGCGCGATCCAGTTGTAGTAGTATAGATATCGATGATCACTAGTGCACAAAAATATACAAAAACATACACAAACATACACACACACTGTAAGAGAGGGAGTGAGAATGAGAGATAGATTGATATATTTATTCATCAAAGATATATTGTTAGGTATGATAAGAGAGAGAAAGAGCATGAGGGAGTGTGAAAGAGTGTGATTCATTCCACCTTTGTTGGGAAAAATAAATACTGTAATCTGTAATACGGAAGTAAGTAATCGCAATTATGGCCTAATTGTCAACATTAGTCAACATAGACCAACAAATTGATACTGTACTTGAAACACAGACGCGCACACACACATTCGTTCCTCTTGCTTTGGGAAAATTATAAATGATATGGAATCACAATAATTGACCGAACGAAAAGAGGTTTCTGTATCGTGTCGACCGTTTTGAATTTGTCTGTTCGTCTGTTTGCAACATATTTACAGCTGAACGTGTGAACCGATTTATTTGAAATTTGGCATGAATGTTCCTTTTAGTAATGCATGTGTATAACCATAAAAAAATGTATTATGCATAAAAAAAAGTGTTGCATTTAAAGGATAATTATAATGAAAAAAGGAAAGGCATCCAAGCCTTCTTCTATAGCAACATATCATATGCGTCATATGCTCATATGCAACTGGAATTGCATCCATATAGACAAGCTCCGTGAACTTGTAGTGCACAGTTTCAAAAAATTATGAAAAAAATTGACAATAATCTACGATTTTTGTGTCGCCAGAATATATAAAAATTAAGTTTTGCACAAGCATAGTTTTTTTATGCGCGGTAGAGGGTGCGGTCAAGGTCACAAATCAATGTAAATCAATTCCCTATGCTAGAAGTGTGAACTTGTAGTGTACATGTCCGAAAAATTCTGAAAAAATTGACAATAACCTACGATTTTTGTGTCACCAGAATACATAAAAATTGAGTTTTGCACAAGCATAGTTTTTTTTATGCGCGGTAGAAGGTGCGGTCAAGGTCACAAATCAATGTAAATCAATTCCCTATGCTAGAAGTGTGAACTTGTAGTGTACATGTCCGAAAAATTCTGAAAAATTTGACAATAACCTACGATTTTTGTGTCGCCAGAATATGTAATATAAAAATTTTGCACAAGCACGGTTTTTATTTTTTAAAACGAAAGAAGATACGCTCTATCGCATATAAATGCAAGCAGCGATAAGTAGGTCAATGGAAAGGCTCGTTAGCACAATGTAAGGCGAATAAGAAAACGATTCCTTTCTAGAAAGAATCAATGTTTTTTATAAGATAATCTCAGAAGGATGGACATTCCAGTCGATACATGAACACAGCTGAATATGAGAAAAACAATTCAATAAACTTCCTAGACCTCTCAATTACAAAGAACACAAACCAACAACACAGCTTCAACATCTACAGAAAACCAACAATGACAGATACCCTAATACACAGCACCACCAATCATCCAACACAACACAAACACTCAGCATTCAGGTCAATGCTACACAGACTCAACAACACACCGCTTTCCACCGACAATTACCACACTGAACTAAATACAATAAAATACCTAGCACAAGAAAACGGCTACAAACACGACCTAATTGACAAACTCAATCATAAAATAAGAAACAAAAAACAAAACACCAACACCACTGACAAAAAATACATCACAATGACATACATTAATCCACAATCACACAGACTAGCAAAAATCTTCAAAAAAGCCGGCCACACCATCTCATTCAGAACAAAAAACAAAATAAAAAATGCACTTACACTCAAAACCACACTGAACACAAACAAATACGATCTCCCAGGGATCTACAAACTAAACTGCTCTGATTGTAACAAATTCTACATAGGACAAACAGGCCGCACATTCAAACAACGTTACAAGGAACACTTTCAAGCCCTGACATCCAAAGCTGAATCGAATTTTGCTGACCATATCATTCAAACTGGACACACTTTTACCGACATCAGTACCAACCTACACATTCTACACATAAAATCTAAAGGACACGAACTCAACACCTTGGAACAATTTGAAATATACAAACACACCACACACAATAAACAAAACATTCTCAATGAACAACTAAATTTTAAATCTCACAAACTTTTTGATCATATTTTACAAAAACCACAACACTTCTAACCAAAAAACTGACATGATGATCTAGGAGCCTCTGAAGATGGATCTCATAGATTCGAAAGTACTCGGCCAGTTTAAGTGAGTTATTATACTTATTCTTAACAAATATTTGACTGCATGTCGTTAAATTTCACATGAAAAGTTAATATTAACAACGCAGTTCGTCATGGAACAAGAAATCCAGGAATTTAATATTTTCTTGTTGTTCAGCAGCCATATTTACGTACGGTATGCACTTCACAAGAGCAACTGAGCAACTGGCAACTCGAGTTTACAGCTTGTCGTGACTCAAGTTGCCTGCGTTGCTCAGTCAAGTGACCGTTGAATCACCGTCGCATCACAGTCGCTTTGGTATGCACAGGCCCATTAAACTGCTTGTGCTATTCATAGGCAACTCAAGTTGCCGTTGCGTTGCTATCACCGGTTGCTTTTGGTATGTACGCGGCCATAGAAATAGCTTCCGGGCTTCTCTGACAAAGATGATGACCAAGAAAAAAATGTTCCTCTTAAGTGCCGCATTATTATCCAGAAAGGAGTGGTCTACTTACAATATTGTATCAAAACTTGAATTATATTAATGTAATGAATGTTATAATCTCGTGCATCAAGTTCTATCATGCTGCATTCACGTACGCAAGAAAAGTTTCAACACATAATATGTGTTTGTGTTCTTTGTAAGGCTGTTCTAATTAATTGATAGAAAGTTTTGCATAGCGCTCAGAAGGCTTTACAGTATCACGACGTTACTGGTGATTTAAGCCGTTCTTCACATGCTCTACTCTCTAATAACAGCTTGTGGTATACTTTGTCATTGCTGTACAAGATCACACGGTAAAGGGTAGTCACAAATAAAAAACAAAATAGACGTATTTAACAGATTTTTAATCATAATATGATAACATACATTAATAAATAAATGAGAAATAATGAAAGACCCCTTCAATATTCAACTTAAAAATAACTACAAAACCCATTGTAACATTGAACTAACTAAGGTAACTAACATCACTTTAATAAGGTAAACCAGTTCAAATCAACAAATTGGTTGAAATAAATTTAGTAAAAGTTATAATACAAAAAATGAAAATATGGCAATACAGTTGAACATAGACTAAATGCTTTATTCTATAAATAGTCCGCATCAATAAAATTGATATTAAATACCAGTACTAGTTTTTGCGGTTTTATAATTACGAATTTTGTGTCAGAGAGAATAAATAATATATTATGGCAAGAGGTCTTTGTGTCTGACACCACCAATGAGTTTATTATAATCATTCAAGTCTCCTCTATGGAATACATATTAATATTATACACAGGGCCGGTTCTAGGAGATTTTTTGGTACATGCGAACCACGAATTTGGCGCCACCCACACACACATTTATATATATATTTATAAGTAATAATATATATATATTTATTTATTTATTCATTTATTTATTTATATTCTGTAAATATTAATTATTACTTATAAATAATATATGGCATAAAATACAGGGTATTTTATTATGAAGCAAAAAACTTGTTTCATGAAAGCAGAGGAAATAATAGAGAATATTCAATACAACCATAAAAAGAATTCATAGATTAAATTGATTCTAGCCTAATGCAAAATAAAATGAAGCATAGTTGAAATAAGATTCATTTAATAGAGTTTGAGTATAGTACATCAATAATACATCATTAATTGAATAGAATTTCTCTCAAATGACAGAGAAAACAAAAATATAGTAAAATAACACAAATTAGTCCATTTACCCCAACGCTTTAACGGAAAATTGAAATGAAGAAAGAAATAACTTTATCAGGGGTAAAAAATACAAGAACAGAATAAAGCAATCGAATAGAACAGCACAAATTGTGAAAATCATTGCATAACATAACATTCATTACAAAATGGAAACTTAAAAATTTACTCATATCAGAAACAACAACTCATATCTTCGTTTTTTAAAGGAAACATAATAAATTTATAACTGTACATGTTATAAAATCATTGAACAACAAAAGTACAAATACACAAATAACATTTGAAATACAAGTTTTAAGAAAACTTGATGGGTAAAAGAACAATTAACTACTAAAAAAATGAAATTCTTCTTGCTTTCAAACTGGCAAATTCTCTCAAGATTGAGTCTGTAGCAAGGGTGTCCAAGATTTCCCTTTCAATGGACAATGTTGCCAAGTCACACAATCGGTCTTGGGAGATTGTTGAACGCAAGTAATTTTTAATCAGTTTTAGTTTAGAGAAACTTCTCTCACCACTGGCAACAGTCACAGGAATTGTCAACAAAATCCTCAAGGCGACAAAGACGTTGGAGAAAATATCTGTTAGAGAGTTTTTTGTAATGTAGGACAATACACTCTCAGGGCAACTGTTTTCAGGTAGCATTGGAGATAGTATTAATATTTCATTGAAAAGTTCTTCGCTATTTATGTCACTGTGGTTCTTTTCTTTATTTGTCAGAATTCTTTGAAGATCTTCACATTGTTCTTTGATTTTGTGATTTTCAATGTTTTTCAAATCATCGATTTTGTACAGAAACATGAAATGTTTGCTATGCTTTTCCATTAGATCGAACCTTTCGGTCAATGAATTTATTGCCGTGTCCAAAATGACATAGAAGAAATTAATCTTGAAAGATTCCTTCCCAGACTTTACTGGTTCATGTGAGCCCTCGTAAGAGAATTGAGTCTTAATTTTCCTAGGCCTTACACTTACTTCGTCAGCAAAGTCTGGTTGGACGTCTAGTTTCTCAGCCAACTCCATTGCGTCAGTGATGATGCTGTTCAACCCAGCTTCAGATCTCATAGAGCTGAGGAAATTTTTCACGCTGTTTATCAGCTCCAAAGCACTTGGCAAGTCTATTATTTTTTTTTTGTAAGGATTTGCTCACAAGATTCACCTTAAATAAAACTTCATACCATGTTACCAAGCAGCACAGGAACCGGAAATCAGTGACTTTCTTAGCAATACCAATGGCTTTACTTTTTCCATACCCATCAATGTTGGTGTCTGTGGTAGCTTCGTAGATAGCATCATATATATCATCAATATGATATCGCAATGGTTCAAGTGCATCTATTCTGCTCTCCCAACGCGTTTCACTTAGAGGTTTCACTGTCAAATTTTTAACGTGTTTCATCAATAAACTCCATCTATGGGTGGATGAAGAAAAAAAGTTATATATTTCTTGGACAATATTGAAAAAGTTCACAGCTGTTATACAGCTTAAGGCTGCATCATTGATAATTAAATTCAATGAGTGGCTTCCACAGGGAACAAAGAAAGCCCGAGAGTTGAGGTCTAGGATTCTTTTCTGTACCCCAACATTTTTGCCCTTCATATTAGATCCATTATCGTAAGATTGACCCCGCATATTTTCTAGGGGGATATTTCTTCTAGACAGCTCATTCAATAGGCAAGCTGTTAAACCCTCTCCAGTTGTCTCCTTCACGTGAACGAATCCAAGAAAGTGTTCTCTGACCACAACATCTTTACCCAACTCCATACCCACAAATCGAATTACCATTGTCATTTGTTCTTTTTTACTAACGTCAGGAGTACAGTCCATCAGGATGATGGCGTAGTACACTGCTTTCCGAAGCTCACTGAGTATGTGTTCATTCACTTTTGACGAGAGTAGAGCTATAAACTCATTTTGAATCTGCTTGCTCAAATAATGAAAATGAGTCTCTTTACTTGATACCCTGCGAAGATGTTCAGAAAGAACTGTATCAAACTTGGCTATATGTTCAACCAGTTTCAAAAAGTTTCCATTGTTCTCTTGGAAAATTTTATCATTTGTGCCACGAAGAGCAAGCCCCTGACTCCCAAGAAATTGCACTATGGACAGAATTCGTTTCAATACTTCATACCAGTGTTCGGTTTCGGATTGTAAGACACGTTGATTTTCATTATCAATTGTCTTACCTAACCGCAACCTTTGTACAAGTTCTCGATAGGAAATAGATGATTTTATGTGAGACGGTGATTTTTCATGGTGTCGTAGATGTGTTGACATGTTTTGCCAGTCAGAGAACCCGGTTTTTCCATTAAGGGATAACTTCTCATTATTAAACAATCTACAAACAAAACAAAAAATTGAGTTTTTCGATTTCGAATATACAAGCCATTCTCTGTTGATTTCCTCCCCATTTGGCAATTTGGTTTTATAATTGGCCACAGTAAATCTTCTGTTAGTAGTATCAATAGGAAAGTCGAAATTCTTTATCTGAATAGGACCTTTTTTAACGAGTACCTCACGAATTTTGTCTGTGATTTTGTCTGGCCATTCACCACAGTCTTCAAGGATGATGCTTGATGTAGATGAGGATGTAACTGACAGTTTTTCCATTGTATCACTAGCATTGCCTTCAGGATTTGAACTCTGAGAACACAAAAAATACACAACAGGATTATTTAATTTGACAAATTCAATGGTTCAATTGTACAAGCAAAGAGAAAGTGAGAATGGAGAAACCTTACTAGAGTTGAACGCATGAAAATGGTCAAATCGAAACTAGAATAGCAGAGAATCATCACACCCTCCCGTACCCATGTACGTTGCCATTTCGTCAGGTGTATTATGAAACTATTAATTAACTTATTTGAAAATACTCTCTTACCTGCAAAATATTTGGTTCTGTTTCTGTATTTTCAATTCTGCTTACAGAGGTGTCGATGGACTCTATTTTGGAAACAAACTTACTCATTGTTCTGGCTTGTTTAAGTGTTTCCTTCTCCATTTCTGCTTTTCGTTTTCTATAGAATGTCCCGGAAGGTTTTTTTTTTACTTTATCAGCCATGATATTTGAGTGAAATAGGAATCTTAATACACTTGATCACACAGAACACACAAGGGAATATGGACTACACTAATATATTATACAGTATAAAGGTTACAGACAATCACGAAGAAAATATAATGAAAATAATTATATCATCTCAGCAGGACAAGTATCAGGCATATACAGTAGAAATATTATTATCCTATATAGAGGAGTTGAACTCGCGAACTAAATACACTGTTCACTCGACAACTTATCGAAAGGAACTGAACTCCTGAATTGAATGGAATAACGAATTCGAAAATGTATATTTTTCTCAATATTTACTTTTCCCACTGTACTGCAAGACTACGATGGAAGAATCATTACTTCCTTGATTGTTTGTTTGCACGGTGATAGATATATAGAGGAATTATAGCATTAGCATTCACGAACTTTGTTTGAACAGTCGTCTAGACATCGGAATTCGCAAACAAAAATTCGATTGCTCAGATAATATAAGCTTACTACTACTAATTAGGCCTATTATTACTGAACTAGTAGACTAATTACTGAACTAGTATGAAAAAATATTCTCTCTCTTTTTTTTCTCTCTCTCTCGTTAATTTCTTTCAACTTATTATTCACAAAAATACTATCATTAATGCACGTTTTATAAAGTAATTAAATGATTGATAATCATGAGTATCATCTTAGAATCAAACCTAAGTTTATTTATCAGGGATAATGATAATCAACAATAAAAATAATGAACACCAGCGTTAAATAATTTAAATATTTTGAATTCCCACCAAATAGGAAATTTTATTCTTATATTTGTACGACAAAACCTACAACGGCACAAAAACCTGCCACTCTATTTCAAAATTTCCGAAAAAAAATAGAAATTTTACTCTTATCCTGGCGCGACGCCGCATTCCAGAGCCGCCAAATTGTTGATGAATTCTAAAATTTCCACCAATTAGAAAATTTTATTCTTATGTTTGCACGGCGCCACCTACCACGGCACAAAAAACTGCCACTCTATTTTAAAATTTCCTAGAAATTGGAAATTATATTCCTATCCTGGCGTGACGCCACTTTCCAGTGGCGCCAAATTGTTGATCAGTTGAAAAATTTCAACAAATTGGGAATTTTGTTGCGCATCAAAGCCTATCAAGGCCCTAAAAACTGTCTCTTTATTTTGAAATTTCTGACAAATTGGAGATTTCATTCTCATCTTGGCGCGCGCCTCGAGCCAATGGCGCCAAATAGTCGATAATTTAATCCGCCAAATTCAAAATTTTATTCTCATTTTGTCGGGGCGCCAAATAGCAAATAGCCGCTTTTTTTAAATTTCCGGAATATTCAAGTTTTGTAAACCTAGCGCGGCGCCGCCTGACGGCGGCGCCACATGCGGCCGCATGGCCCGCGTGTACCACGCGCCGGCCCTGATTATACATTTAAGTCAGCAAAAAATTGATTTATATGTTACCGGCTATAGAATGCCTAAACATTTTAGGCAAAGTATGAAATAAAATGAGCTTGCTAGTTCTTCACATGCACAGCGTAGGACGTCTAGACATTGAATATAATGCCTAGGCATTCTATAGACGAGTACTCACAGTTCTGCGGCAAAGTATACAGAGTGAACAGCATTGCTTGGTACAGACAGTATACCTTGGTAACAGGAGCGTATTTAAGGTGGAGGAGTGGTCTTTGAGTCCGGCGCCCGAGTCCCAAGAAATAACTTCAAAATCTACCCCAAAATTAAGATGTTTTGAAAATTTAGTTGGATCACAATTTCTTAAGTCTAGAATCAAAAAATAAGACTAAGTGAAATTCGGTATTCAGGTTTGATAAAACCCTATAGATGCGTGATAAGCAAGACTTTCAAAATTTTCCATTAAAAGTTTATTTTAAAAAGTTAAATTTGCTATCTTGACCTTTTGAGGCCCTAGACGCGTAGGTGCTCCGAAAGGTTTTCAAAACACCACAAAATAGGTCCGAAGGTAACGATTTTTCTTTGCATGCGGAAGTCGCATTTTTATTTATCTTAAGACAATCATTTATAACAACGCAGTAAAGCCTGGTTCACATTTTTTGCAAGTACAGGTCGGGTGCAGGTGATGACAAGTCAATTTACTTATTATCAAATTCTTAACAGTATGTACCCCTTTGCAAGTAGAGTAGTTTGCAAGTACACTAGCAAAGTCTAGCAAGTAATAATATTGGCAAAGCAAAACTATAAACGCAAACTATGGAATCATATCAATGAAACTAAAGGCCTACACATGACGATAAAAATAATCTGAATAAATAAAAAATAAATAATAATATAAAAAATAGTCTGAAAGTGTAGTTTTTCTCCAATTCTTTTTGGTCAAGGCAAAACTAATATGGTTTGAACCTTGCTTGAAAATAACGACTTGTTACGAAATTGAAAAATATCGATATAATTAAATATGGTCGATATATCGAAATGTCGACCTTGGATGATGGAATATCGATGTATTGAAGGCAACTTTCAACAATCGATATTTAGGATATATCGATGATCGATTTTGTCGTTTACCCGACGTGTCAAACTGAACCACTCAGGTGGACCAGCTTGTCGGTGGGACAGGTCAACAGTTCGTTGACCAAAACTCATTTGGACCAGTTTGTCGTTTGCATGCAGCGTCAAACTTAACCACTCAGATGGAATGTGGACAAGCTTGTCGGTGGGACCGTTTGTCGTTCGTTGACCAAAACTAATTTGGACAAGTTTGTCGTTTGCATGCAGCGTCAAACTGTACCACTCAGATGGAATGTGGACCAGCTTGTCGGTGGGACAGTTTGTTACCGTCCCGGTAGTGGTAGCTAAACATCGGTCCTGTAATATCGATCTACCGACATCGACCAATCTTCAGCATAATATAATATTATTTTATTGGCAGTATGGCATATTGTTTGTTGTTTTTTTTTTTTTAAATAGTATTTTGAAAGTATTTTAATACTAATATTTATGAAAATGTCAAAATTTAATTTCAGGTCAAGTTCCGCAACATTGATGTAAAATATCGGCACCATCGATGTTATCGATATACCGGAGTAATCAACAATCAACAGCCGTAACCGTAACGACTTGTGTGAATTTGAAAAGTTTTGTGTTGTGCAGTGTCTAACTTAATTATTGAAAATAATAAAGCAAGTTATTGGAAATGGAGAGTGATGTTCTTAGAAATTTTATTGCGGAAGTTGAAGAGTATAAAATAAAACGTAAAGAAGGTAGTTCTGTAAAACTTCAAAGATATCTTCAGGTAAACATAGGAAGTAATTATAACCTGAAATTATACTAGTGTGCCCGGTGTAAGTTTACTTGAAATGCAAGGTGTGTTTTCTTCAAATTTAAAGCTTTAAATCGTTTTTCAAGTTATTCTGACTATAAAAAAAAATACATTTTTGGTGTTCAACTTTGGTTATTTGATAAAGTGAGTTCAAAATACCTTTAATTTGAGATTGAGTTGACGGTTTCGACCGGCCGGCTACCCAGGAGAGATTAAGCGACGGATAAATTAATGGCTGGCGGATAGTGCTAACCAAACCTCTGTTGGCTAACGGGGCTAGCATATTTAAGGAAGCCCTTTTTTCCACACTTCCCGGTATTTACGAAACCTATTTTTTTCTGTGATCTGTTTAATAAATTCATGTGGTTTTCATAAAAATCAGAGTTGACACGGGTTCGCTTCAGAATTTTCCTGATAAATCCTTTCTGGTGTAAAAGAATAGCGGCCGGGTCTGGTCCGGCTGCTCTGTCTCCTGAGTCAGTTCGGTTTTAGACATTGTTCAACATCAAGATCGATTTATCGATTGTAAATAGTCGAATCACAAAATAATCGCTGGTGAAACCCATTTCATTAAATAGAAATTGTAATAAATTTAAGTTCTAGCTGCATGGTCTCTGATGTAAGTTGCATTAGAGAGATGATTTGATTAGGTACGTAGGTATAGTACCATAGCCGATTTCGATTGTAGCATTGCAGGTGACTTCAGACCACAAAATTATGTTTTGGTACAAGAGTGTACTACACAAACAAGGCGTGACGTAGGTTGCGATCACTGAGATAGCAGAGTTGCGTCTATGCCAAGCCCACCGAAACAAATTCTGAAGCTCTATGCTTAACATTCCACTCTCACTTCTACACAGGGTCTGGTTGCACAGATGAGTGTGCATACTATCTAGCACACCTCTGAGCTACTTCCTGCGTCCAAGCCATCATTTGACAGAGACGTTTGGAAAGAGACAAAGGTGATGTAGCCTTTTTTGTATCTGAGATGAACAAAATTTAATTCATCTCAAGCCACAATAAGGCATACTCATATAGCCCTCCTCATCAGCCCTGGCAAATTAGACTTTGGTGTACAAAAATCTATACATAGCTGGATTTTTTAATCCACTCTAGGCATCCCAGAAAAGATTCCCCCAAGTTTGCAAAAATCTGGCTTGTGCATAACTTTTAGAGGTTGAAAAATACCAAATCTGGTACTTTCAGTTTTTCACCTAAAACTCGAAAACTATCTACCGCATTGAAAACATTGTTCTATTTGAAATTGAAGAATATAAAATTATACTTCGATTGATGTATAGAAATACAATATAATAGTAATATCTCATTTTTAAAATGTATTTATAATTGTCTGATTAGACCCCACAATAAGCAAATTTCGATTGCAATAGTTTACAGTAAGTATTTAGTTGGTGATTATTAAGAGGAAGCTATTGTTCTCTTATATAAAATTGTAAAAATGTTTTGTTTTCTTTCAGAAATTGTCTGCGTCAGCAGATATCAATATATTTGATCCAAATGCAAATAATGTAGCTGAGTTTTTCAGCAGCCTATATGAACTCATGTCAGTGGTTGAGTCCAATTCGGGGTTGATGTGGTCCGCTGTCGAAACTCTTGAGAAGGCCGTAACGAATCCTGCAGCTCAGCATGCTCTGATTCATAATTTCATATTCACACCTATATTTACAGATTTACTCAAACATTGTACGACCAATGATAGACGAATTCAAGTTCTGCGGTTATTGCTGGTAAGTTTTCTTTACTGGTTCTAATCCTTAGGCTGGAGTCGGCGTAGCCGAGTTGGCTTATCGCTGGTCTGATAAGCCAAAGGTCCTGGGTTCGATCCCAGTTGAGTACAAGATCTTTTTCTCGAGCCACTCCCGTGTTTCGGAGGACACGTTAAGCCGTCGGTCCCGGTATCATATAAAAAAAAGCAGTCATTAAAAAAAGCGGCGAGGTGGAACTACCCGTAAGGGTCTCCACACCACGAAAAGCCATACGAATTTACTTTTTTTTATCCTTAGGCTTAATCAAAAGTAGAGAAGAATTTCAATTTCAGTAGTAACAAAGGCCAACACAGACGCAGTTACATGAGTGTGAAATTATTTAATATTTTTCCATTGTGTGCAAGAACTTATACCTTCAGTAAATTCAAAACTACTGTTCAGGAGTGGTTGAAGTCTAAGCCACTGTGCTCACTCCAGGAATGGCATGATATAGACAAGAAGGACGACCTTACAGTTGTTCGATATTTTTATAAATTATATTTTTTGCCTGTTTTGACTAACTTATGTCTAGTGTGCTTTGTGACAATTAAGACTATCTACTTGTCTTTTTTGAAAATCCAGACAAATGTTTGCTGGTGGTGCAAAGTTTCTCTTTCTTTTTATTATTATAATATAAATTTTGTTTTTCAACAATAATAATAGCCAAGAATGCATAATGTAGTACAATATTGAGTTGTGAAATGCAGGTTGGTAATAAGCTTAGGTGCTTTGTCCTTATCTCCATTCAAGCATTGACTGATATAATAGTGACTATTTGAAGAACTCTACAATCTTTTGAAGATTTTATAAACAAATAAGTTCTATATTTATTTTTGGTTTATTGATTATTTATCTCCTTCATGAAAAAAATAGGCACAATTGTACAATAAATTTAGAGGAAAGTTTACATAGACAACAGCCTGTGTGAAAAACTCTTTGAACGAGTTGAATGCTGTCATGTTCGATTCTCGCTGTTCAGCATGGTATATTCCGTCTAATCATTCACTTCATTGGTTGCGTTCCTGGGAGCTTTACCGGTTACTAATCAAATGCTACCGATAAATGAAAAGGTTCCCATGAGCTCAACCATTGTGTCTGTATGTTTGAAAAATTTAGTTAATATTGAATATTTTGTAAAGTTATCAAATAAATTATGTCATTTTAAACCGACAAATCTAGCTTTTATAATATCTCAAGCTCGCTTTAGTTACAAATTGAAATTCTAGTACTTGTGTTGACCAGATAAGGTGATGATTAGATTAGATTAGAACACTTTATTTATGTAAATTTACAAAATTTCTTAAATGATTTTAAATATAGCATTATTACCGTCGCATAGGTAGCAAATGTACAGCAAATGATATTAATTTTAACTGAAGAAATTCCTAGTGACGTATTTACATAAAATGGCGAAGTCTGGACAAAATTCGTCCATTCTTAACTTAACCTTAGGAAATATATCTTAATTCTAGCTTACGAATTTTGAATACATTTATAACTTGAAATTTATACAATTATTTAGATCATTAAAAAATATATATAGAAACCAATTAATAATAGTCTGTAGCTACTTTAAAACTGCTCAAATGAGAGAATAACAAACAAAAACACACACACACGATATAAAATATTGATTAATTATATTAAAACCTTTTTAATTTTTTTTTTAAATATAAAACACATCCATACAAACTACTTAACTAGGGGGATAGTAGAGGGGAGGCGTAAAGAAATGTTAGTGTACTAAGGGAGACACAGAGCCTGAAATGTAGAGCACCCCTGCGATTATCAAGTTATTCCATTGATTTTACAATGAATTAAAAATGAAATTTTGAATACGAATTTCAGTAAAAATAAAAATGATGTGTTTCTAGGTAAAATAATTGCTATGTTATTTTTAAATTGATTTGTAAATGAGGCTTCAATTCTATACTAATTTGAATTTTTCAGAACTGTACATATGGTATAAAATTTCAATGGCGAGTACCTTATTTGGAAGCTCTGATGTCATTACTTATCGAATGGACAACAAGTACAGGAATGAATACCAATGTGGTATCTTTGTCGTTGGGTGTACTTGTAAACTTGTGCTTCAACAATCAACCTGCAGTCAACACTCTTAAAAGCTCTATAGAAGTGAAAGCTCTAGTTCAAGCTCTACTGGCTCTACCAAGAGATAACCTGGATATAAGAGTACAGGTAAGACTAGTCTATATTTTTAATGAATAGACTTGATGTCACAACCACATTTAAACCGTGAGCTACTAGTTTCGGTTGTTACACCATTATCAATCACAAACTAGCTAAAACTAAAGTACAGTCTAGCTTAATGTATACTAAACACAGAATGATACTATTGGCTGAGGGAGAAAGTGACAGAAATGATAATAACAACAGTAATAATAATAATAATGGTCAGAAGAATGATAACGGAAATTCTAAGAACGAATGCTAGAAGTATGGGCAAATAGAAAGGAAAAATTGTTTGACTTATGCCCGGTTTCTCAGTCGTTCAATAAATATTTTATCGGTTCGATAACTCTATTGAATCCATAAACATGATAATTGCGTTTCTTGAACAGTAATAAACTTATCGAATCAATAACTCTCTCGATAAACTATAGTGCCAAAATCCCGCCTATAAATATTTATTGAATCGTTAAATGAACAGCTGAAGGTGATGTCTGAAAAATTAGCGCTTCAAGTTTTGTTAACATTCTATATTCTGTCAGTAATAATTATTATTATTATTCTGTCAGTCAACAATTTATTTTGAAAACACAAAATTTGATTGAAAACAAACTATGTCATTGCATGCTTTGTTTACTTATGCAGCCATTTTGCGACTTTATGATGTTGTCAGATTGTTTGGACCTATAAATCGTTCCATAGCTATCAATTCGATAAATATGTTTGAAAAACGCTGATAATTTTATTGAAAAGATAAATTTATTGAATCGATAGCTATAGAGCTGTTTATTGAACGACTGAAAAACCGGGTATTATTCTTCTTAACGTAGCAGAGTAGCTTAATATATACTAAACCCAGAATGGCACTATTGGCTGAGGGAGTACTGTTGTGGTCTGACGAGTTGATCCCTGGTTTTTCGGTGCGGGAGCGGACGGTGGTAGTAGGAAGCCAACTGCGCATGCTCTACAGATTTATTCCTAATTTGAAAACTACGGCCAGAGACAAACAGGTTTTCTGCGCTGCAGCCAGCTTCAACTAGCCTAGTTGTGTCCAGGGCTAATGTTATTGCAATGCACAGTAGCAGAGAGTTGCAGGAAAAGGGGAATAATTGGCCAGGGATCAGACCACAACAGTGCCTCTGATAGGCTGGCCTTCATTGCAGGTCTGTGATTGGCTGAAGGCCAAAACAAGACATGCCCACTGGTGGGAGGAGTAACAAGCAAAAATAAGTGTCAAAATCAAGAGTCAAAAACCGTTAACACATAGAAAGCAAGAAACTAGAACAATACACAAGAAGGCTAGAATTAACAAATTAAAAAATTGAAGCTCTCTGAAATGCAGTGATGGTCAACCGAGAAAAACAGGAAAGTATCACTATTTAAATGTAGGCCAGAATTGTGATGAAACCAAGTTTTGAACTTTAGTTTTAGTTTGTTTGAGATTGATACTGGTGTAACAACCGAAACTAATATCTCACTGTTTTCAATAAATGTGGTTGTGACATCTTCAAGTCTACTTATTTGTAGAATTTTGGTTGATGTTTTTTTTTTTTTTTTTTTTCGGATGAAGCCCACATGGGTCTGAGACCTGTGCGTGGGTAATGAGTTGGATGATGGTGATTGATGAGTTGGACCTACAGTTTTAGGTGGGTTCCGCGCATCACCGGGAAGTGATGTTGTGGAACTCCATATTAAAAGAATAAAACACTGTTAAATGTTGTCAATTCCACATATTTATCACTGGACCGCGGTTTCGTGGCTTCACCAGTCACATTTTCAACAGTACTGTGAAGAAGTGGAATTGACAACATTTAACAATGTTTTATTCTTCTATCTTCAAGTCTTATTATTCATTATGGATATCTTCCACAATATCACCTTCGCCACTACAAAGAAAGTCTATATTTTCACTACATCTGTGCAGAATATTCAGTATCAATTAGCGATTTCTTTCGTTATGGTAGATGTACCCTGTATATATTATAACTTCATTTTTAAATTAAAATATCTATAGATAATAGGAGGGTCATTCAATAAGTCTTCAGAAAACATGGAGATCGTAGTATCAAGAATAAATTCCAAAGTCCTACTTTTTAGACGGCTTAAAAAAATTGGAAAACGCTTAGATAAATGTACAGAGTTGAAATGAGATTATGTTGAAAAATTACCCAAAAAATTTTGTTTTCCTTCTAATTTTCTAACGATTTATATAATGACCCTCGTTCTTATAGCTCATTTGTCTGTCCCGTATAAATGTTATTATTTTTACCAGTGGACATGTCCAAGTATTTTCGACGTAGGCTAAATAGTTTTTATATAAATAGGCTAAATAGTGTTTCTGAATGTATATTGAAAACCTCAGAGCCTCAGATTAGAATAACATGTACTTTTCTTATAAACATAAATAAACCTTACCTTCTTCAAACATTAATCTGGTATAGTTTTCTTATCACTACGTATTTCACTGATCGGTTTTGTCCACCTTGAAAAAGACCGTGATGGGGAAACTGAGATTTTAGTATTGTATGGAAAATTATTAATAATTTATCAATGAAGTC
Organism: Conomelus anceps; assembly: GCA_948455865.1. Classification (NCBI taxonomy): domain Eukaryota; kingdom Metazoa; phylum Arthropoda; class Insecta; order Hemiptera; family Delphacidae; genus Conomelus; species Conomelus anceps. The sequence goes on along the minus strand of OX418218.1, from coordinate 4,181,226 downwards.
GAATTACTGTACCAACAATCAATACATTGTTTTCTTGTGAGAAAAACAGGTGTTTAAGCATTTGAAACATTGTCAATTCCAATTTTTCATATAATAAATGAGTTTTTTCCACTTCCTGAAAAATATGGTTTTTTGACTTATATTATTTTTCCCTAGCACCCTATATTTATAATAGTTCTTATTTCAAATTCTTTTAATTCGAGCCTTTGATTTTTAATATCACTGTTCAAAATGGAATTGAACTCAAACAGTTAATTGTCAAGAATTTAACATTTAATTGATTTTTGAAAATGTTATGCCGTTTGTTGTTAGCCAATAGAGTATTAGCAAGATTGTCAAAAATGACATGATTCTTCAAATCTCAATTTACTTTGTAAATATATAGATAGTATTTTAAATTGTTGAAAGATGTTCAACTCGGAAAAACTACAAGTGTGCAAGTGTGTTAAATCCATAGTCTTTAAAATAATTATTAATCAATGTTTTAATATATGCATTTGAGTATTTTTTGAGCAGTTGTTTTTGAAATAATTATTTTGCAGGTTATTCTGTATATTTTTTAATATACTAACAAATATTCGTTTCAAAGCTACATGCATGTCTTGTGAGTGTTACTTTTTCATTTGTTAATAATTTTCAGGCTTATAGACTGCTTTTCATTCTGAGAGAGATGCAAGGAGAACTTCCTGATGATGAAATATTAAAAGCTATTAAATGGACTCTGAAAAGACTGCGAGAATCATTTCAATCAAGGAGCAGTTACACAATGAAAGATATTGTCAACTACTTCAGAGATATACAGAATAATGCAAACTTCAAAAAAGTTCTTCAAACCTATCAGAGGTGAGATTGTCATTGAATTACGAGAACTTCCAATCCTGCAGAAGTCACCCTAAATCCTCGGTTTTGAACTACGTGGATTTGGACCAAACAGGAATGGATAGGGCTGGAATGCACTAAAATTGATGCACTCAATATAGGGTCCTATATAGAAAGCATCAATGATATTGTATTTTGGCCCTGTCCGTCTTCGTTTTGTCCAAATCCCCGTAGCTGGAAACTAAGGCTGAACACTATTTTAATATTCAATCTCACTATATATATATATTTTTTTTTTCGGAGGATGAAGCCCACATGGGTCTGAGACCTGTGCGTGGGTAATGAATTGGATGATGGTGATTGATGAGTTCAGGTGGGTTCCGAACCACCGGGGAGTGATTTTATTTATTTATTTATCTATGGCATAACTCACCAAGTGATAATCTCCTCGGCTTCTAGTATTATAATCGTGTACATCAAGATTTTGCTTAATATCACCCTTTTTTACATATAAAGTAGCTTCATACACATAAGCAGGGTACAGTTAGTCTTTTGAACAACGGCCTACATGCATCTAATCTATTTACTCTTTCCATACACCCAACAGCTTTCTTTTAGATCTTAAACACTCTATCATGGTTTTGTTTTGATGAATTACCCCATACTAAGATTGCATACTTAATATGTGACAGTAAGAGCCCATGGTAAGCTGTAAAAAGTCCTCCCACCAGGGGGCGTGACTTGTCAGCCAATCACAACGTTCGATGAAGGTCAGCCTCTTTCTCGCTTAGCCAATAGTATCATTCCATGTTCAGTATATATTGAGCTTCTCTGTACTTTAGTTTTAGTTTGATAGAGATTGATAATGGTATAACAACCGAAACTAGTTTCTCAAAGTTTTAATAAATGTGGTTGTGACAATTTCACCTTATTATTCATTGTAAAAAGTAACTTTTTGTAACTTTTACAGCAGAGAACACTGATTGGCAGATAATTATTCCCCACTATTGATAGGAAATGTGTGTGATTACCTGTGTAGAAGATAGAAATGTCATCTGTATTGTCTGTTCCAGTTTCAAACAAGATATTGATGTTCTTATAAAATTACTGGAAGATGATTCTGCTGGCTCAGTAACGAAGTGCACAGCCCTTCTGCTGGAGTTTTTTCAAGTGCTGATTGAATCGGATTCTCCAGAAAAGGAACTCGACTATGATCGCCTGTTAAAGATTGCATTGGCCTTAGCTGGTGTTGATACTTGCATAAGCAGGTGCACATTTCATATGGTCAAAGCTATTATAATTAATTCCAACTTTGAAAGTCAAATAGAGAGTGAAAATTACCTACTTGGCTATTTAGAAGATTACTTGATGGTGGGTTTTTTGAGTATTTCATCCATTTTTTCATTCATTCATTTTATTTTATGCAGACAAAACAAAAAAAAATTTACTTGATGGTGGGTTTTTTGAGTATTTCATCCATTTTTTCATTCAATTATTTTATTTTATACAGATAAAACAAAAATTTTACTTTATGGTGGGTTTTTTGAGTATTTCATCCATTTTTTCATTCATTCATTCTATTTTATACAGATTTTCCATCACATATCAAAACTTATTTCTAGTGTACAATATAAGAATAAGAATTTATTGACTCCTTGTACAACTGGGAAGTGATAGCTGCGAGCCGTAGCAGGTATCTGTTCAATCAGATAGAGATAAGCTGCGTTCTCGTAGATCCTGTTTGTAACGGTGACCGATTAGATTGGCCAGCATAAAATACACTGTTCTCTGCTGTAAAATCACTTCCCGGTGGTTCGGAATCCACCTAAAACTGTAGGTCCAACTCATCAATCACCATCATCCAAATCATCACCCACGCACATGTCTCAGACCTATGTGGGCTTCATCCTAAAAAAAACTTGTTCTGTGAATAAATACAATACTTTCCAAAAAAAGAACAGTACATTAGAATCACATACTGCTCACAAGACTTGTGTCTGCTCGTGTACGTGAGCTTACAATTTTTTTAATGAAATACAAGAGAAAAAAATTAATTTATGAGAAACAATTAACATGATTATACATATTAAATTGTTATTATAAAAAGAGAAAAATAAGACTTCCAGAAAAAACAGTGTACAAAAATACAGTAAACAAATCCAGTTTGATTTTTTTTTATCTGAAGAAAAACTAAAGGTTATAAAGAAAATATTACAATATGATATAGCGTAAATACCAAACATTTTAGGTAGTAACATGAGAAGTCAAGTTGAAAAATTCTTGAAAAATCAAGTTATAGCACATATATCAAATGTTTTTCTTGTTTTATTTTTTATTTCTCTAAATAATATTTATTTCAATTCTCTGTTATGCTATATAAAAATAATTTTGGTTCTAGAGTTGAACATTTAATCTGTTTGCTTCTGCAAAAAATACTTGATATTCAATTCTGCTATACCCTAAAATTATTTCATATTGAAGGAAAATAATTGATGTTGCACGAGAGAAGCTACCTCACAATGATGCTCATGTGCATTAATAATAACTTTAATAATAATTGGTTGAGTTCCTGGGAGCTCTACCGGTAACTGGTAAATGGTACCGGTGGCGTCTGATTGGTCTACGCAAATTTAAAGACGTTAAAAAATTTAAATAGACCAACCAGACGCCACCGGTAACATATACCAGTTACCGGTAGAGCTCCCAGGAACTCATCCATTGACAAATGCTCTATTTCCACATACATTTTTTTATTGTGTTCTTTCTACAATGAATACTGTAAATATTATATATATTTTTTTCCTACAACTGTTCGTAAAGTAGTTCTTTACGTACTGAAAACTAATTGTAAAATACCTCTTTACTGCTCCGCAAGCGGTAAAGTACTTTACGCTCGCCAGCTGTTTTCTTTACGCTTCTGTTTTGATTTTGATGTCTTCTCATTGGTGGATCATGGAATCTGTGAAATTCACATAACCTCAAAAAAGTCGAACGCTAACCAAATCCGCGCACGGTCTGTGATGTTACAAACTACAAACTTTTATTGTGTTGGAATCCAGAACTGCAGTTGTAGGAAAAACATTGTATGTATTTCGCGCGTGAAGCTCCTTTATCGCTCTCGCAAAATTACTGCGCTCCGCTGTGCGTCGCGCAGTAAATGTTTTGGCTCGAGCGATAAAGTCGCGCTTTACGCTCTTAATACATAAATAACTATTTTCGTTTTTAATATTTCAAAATTTAAATTTCTGATAGGAAAAATGACGATCAGCTTCATCTATGCTTGTCCCCTTTCTAACCACATGAATTTCTTTCATTTTTTTTATTTCCCACAAATATTTGTTTTACAGCTTGTTACAATTGTTTTTATATAGCTTATATAATTGTTACAATATTACAATAGGAAAAATGCTTTCTATTATTAATAACAGAGTGTGAGTAAACGAGTTCAAACCAAGAATATTAAAGTCATTTTTTTTCAATGTACAGGTGATATTATCTCTTATGACAGAAAGAACTAACTCTGTGTTAGAATACAAAAGTTGGATGGTTGACCTCCTATCCCTTCTACTAGAATGTTGTACTATACCATATCTACAAGAAAAGATGAGTTCATCTTTAAATATTTCGGTAAGTTTTATTCAAATCAATTTTCTTTAGGTTGTAAATTTGTTGTCTGTTTGCAATGTATTCCATGTGCATAACCAAATTTCTTTCAATGACTTACTAATACCTGAGACGTTATCCCCATTAATCCTGAACCATAATGATAGAACCTCCTAGTAAGCAGGAATATATCTAAAATTATAATCTTCAAAACTTTAGTCGACATCATTCGATCGAAAAACATAATAATTCATTCAAATTTCAACTAATACAATTTTTACAAACGATTTTTTTTTTCAAAATTTTTTTATTTTATCAACAAGAACAACTGAAGTGAAGTGGTGCAGAAATATTTTATATTTCCCATTATAGTGCCGGTATCATAGATATATACCTGTTTTCTAGGAGCTGCTATCATTTCAGCTTGCTGTCGTTTCTGCGGTCGTGGGTTCGAATCCCACTCCTCCGTCTGGCATTTATGTGTGTTATCATTCACCTCATTACCTACGCACAAGTCTCGGACTCATGTGGGGCAGTGCTTTAGCAGCCTATATTGAGAGACAAATAGAGAATTAAAAGCTTACTTCAGTGCATAAGGTAACCAATTTAGTTGTCCATAGGTTAGTTGTAACTGTTAGACAAATGGCTCTCAAATAGATGATACATTTTGATTTCATCCGCCATTTTTAATCCAAAATTTTGAATGTAACATTTATTTTAAAGGATGACTTAGTCATTCAGAGTAGTATCTTGAGCTTAGTTCAATCAGAGATAAGCTACGAAACTCCTGGGCGCTCTTTGTAAGGGTGACCGATTGGATTGGCCAGCAAAAAATACTGTTCTATGCTGTAAAATCACTTCCCGGTGGTTCGGAACCCATCTAAAACTGTAGGTCCAACTCATCAATCACCATCATCCAATTCATTCGAGACCCACGCACAGGTCTCAGACCTATGTGGGCTTCATCGTCCAAAAAAATGCACTTTAAATGATTTCAAAGCTGTCTTTTACATCGAATTTCGTATGGAAATAGTATGTTGGATGACTAAGTTGTTTTTAAAATAAATGTTATAAAATTTTTGATTCAAAATGACAGACAATATTAAAATTTATTAATTGTGAACTTGGAATTAGTCATCAATGTCTACTATGCATTTTTCCATGTTCACCTGTTGTATGAAATTTTACTTTGGGGCAATTCTCCTGGTTCTAAAGATGTGCTGTTATGGCAGAAGAAAGTTGGCATCTCATCCACTGAGTCCTGTAGGGGCCATTTTGTAAAATTAGGTATACTCACTGTACCATGTCTTTTATCCTCCATTGCTTTTTATTTGCTAAATGTAACCTTGATAAAATAAGAAGTAACATTCATAATCATATGGCAAGAAATAGGTACCAATTGCAGGTTACACATGCTAGATTAACAAAGACTCAGATGAATTTTAATTATATGAGTGTAAAATTATTTAATAGGTTACCTTTAAATGCTAGAAATGTTACTTTTAGAATGTTCAAAATTACAATACAGGAGTGGTTGAAATCATTCATTTCATTCATTTATTTATTTATAACACATAACACAATCAAGTAAAGATACAACAGGCATAGCCCACAACTGCTTTCTTTACAAATTTTTAAATGAAAAATCCAAATTTTAGGTTATGTCCGAGTTGAACTAGGAATTTCACTTCAAATACAATCACTGATTCATTCCAAAACAAAAATATCAATTTAGGAGTTGAATTTAAAAACGGAGCACTAACAAAATCCAATAGTCCAGAGAAAGTTGACATAATTTTGAATTTTGTTTAGATTTAAGAGCCAAAATAAAGAATCCATAATATATTTATTTCAGCTGATTCCAAACCACTATATTCACTTCAGGAATGGCGGCAGGATAAGAGCATGGAGGGTCTTGCTTTTGTAAGATTTGTCTCACTGTTTGTATATTTATTTATTACTTTGGGCTACTAAGAAACTTATTGCTAACTGTATTGCTTAGGCTTACTTTTAGGCTTACTATTCTGTTGTATGTTTCTTTCTCTATTATGTATGAACGTGACTATGTCAATTATGCTTCCTGTACTTAATGGCAATAAACCTATCTATCTCTATTTATTTATCTCTATCTCAATATTTCTAGCACTGATTGAAAAATTAGTTAATATTGCAAGAACGTGAGAAACGATGAATGTATCATGAATGTTATTTATTAATGGCATTTACAATTTGGTTTGTTTTACAGTTGGTGAAAAATATATTCAATGAGGACTTTTCTTGCTCCAATTCAGATAATCTTTTCGATCCCGTATTGAATGCATTATATATTAAGGTAATCTGTTTTCTCAAACAAATAATTTCACTTATTACAATAATATTACAATAACAACAATAATACTTGAAACGCATGAATCAACTAATTCTGGATCATGATCCAGTGAGACGAATGTGGTTTTGTGTACAAGCGGTTGGTTCAAAAATATATCTTCAAACCTTCATAAAGACATAAATAATATTTTTTTAGAAATTCACCCCAGGTAGATTAGTAATAGATGATTTCTTTGTTTTATTTTCAATATTAACTCAGTTGGTTAATTTTTATGAATTTTGAGGAGCGGTCTCAATTGAAAAGTTTGGGGTTCACAAAATGTGTTTCACTTTTTTCACCCTTTTTGCGAGATTACCCTCCCCCCCCCCTGAATCCTACCCTTTCACCAGTAAATTAACAATGTTAGGGGGCATAACCCCCTGGACCGCTAGGTCACAAGTACCGGGTGAGCAACATAAAACCGAACCCGTAACCGCTACTCACATTTTTGAAAGGCTGCAACAAAAGTGTTGGTTCTACTGGGTGTAGTGGTTCGACTGATTGATGCTACCGTTACGTGTCAGTGCAGTATTTGTGTTGTGAAAAATGCATTATTCAATTCCGGAAAGGATAGCTTTAGTTGAGACGTATATTCGCTTTCAGTCGTTTGAAGAAACGCGTAGAGTATTTGTTGAAAAATTTTCCAAATGCAAGTATCCCAGCGAAGAGCACCATACACGATCTAGTGAAAAAATGGCGTACAACAGGTTCAGTTACAAAATAATGCAAAACGTAATAGGCAACCTTCCGTTAGGACTTCAGAGGCCATCGCCGATATTGAGATGAGAATTACTGCCAGTCCAAGAAAATTGGTACGCAAGTTATCCCAACAATTGGGTATTAAATACACTTCTTGCCGTAAAATTCTTCATGGATTAAAATTGAAACCAATTTAAATGACGTTGTATGTGTAACTTTCTTATTTTATCCACAATATTAACATCATTTTTCATTACAGCTGATCCTTCAGATTCTACTGAGTTCGGTTCTATGTTGCTCACTCTGTATAATTCCAAGTATTTTCTTAGTAAGGAAATATCTGGTAAAACAAGTCTTTTCCATCATTGAGCTTTGAATTTATAGAAAAAAGTGTGAAAAATATCTAGTCAAAGTACTTTGATATAAAGAAAACCAGTTATAGTTTGGGATTTGATGTTTCCATTAGAAATTATTGCTATGTGTCTGTGCTTCTTGTCATCAATTACTGTGCTTTATAGAACCTTGAGTGAAATAGTTTCAAATAATGCACTTGGAAATGTTCACATGAAATTTAAAGCAATAAATCAGAAAGTACTGTTTTAAACATCAAGTAATTGCGTGTACCACAAAAAACAAACCCTTGTGTAGTTTTTTCTAATTGAATTGCTAACTTCTCTTACAGAGCTTAGCACTAGTATCATCATTGGCAAAAACATCACAAGATTGGAATAATTTATTCAATGACTTGAAGGGAAGCACAAAACTGCAAACCCGATTGGCAGCCGCTCTATACACGGGAGAAAAAGAAATCAAAACCCTGGTTTTGCAACTGCTGCAGCAAATCAAGGACAGCAGGTTGTACAATAATGTTATGCAGACGTACAATAAGATTCCAAATTTGTATTTAAAAAATCTGAAATGCATGAAATGTAAGCTTTAATCGATACTTTTCTATGCAGCTAGTAGCTATATAGATAGATAGATATTTTTAAGCATCCACTGGCCTCCCATCATGGGGGCATCTGGATTTGTTCAATGTTAAATTTAAAATCATTATTTCCATTCAGGCTATATTAATTATGATTTTTGTAATAATCTCTATATTCTTGGCTTGAACAGAAACAGTAGTATACTGCAGTCACTTTTTCAGATTTTGGAACTATTCGCAGATTTAACTTAATACAAAATATGGATTGTCTTTTATGTTCTTGATTTGGCTGTTGAACTAGTTCTAATTTAGGTTAAATTTGCCGGTTTTAAAATGAAATATTTGATAACCTTTTACAAAATGTTCAATATTGACTCAATTTTGCTAGCATACAGTAACAATGAAGTGAAGTGAATGATAAGACTGAATATACCAGGCTGAACAATGGGAATCGAGCATGGCAGCATTTAACTCGTTCGATTTCACTCGAAGAGTTCTTCACACACAGGCTGTTACCTATGTGGGGGACTTTCTTCTAAAGTTATTGTACAATTGTGCCTATTTTTTCATGAAGGAAATAAATAAAAATAAATATAGAACTAAATTGTATAAAATCTTTAAAATATTGTAGAGTTCTTCAAAAAGACAATATTGTATGCTTGAATGGAGATTAGGGCAAAGCAGCTAAGCATATTACCAATCTGCATCACATTAACTTAATATTTTACTACATAAATTGGTCATGGCTGGTCAGCAGGTTATGACGAAATACCGATGAAAATTAACAAGGAGGCTAAATCATTAGAAATTAAACCTCTTTTACATGTAATCAATGCTTCACTGATAACTGGAGAGTACCCTAATGAATTAAAAATATCAAAAGTTATACCAGTGTATAAGAAAGGAGATCCATCTGACCCTCTTAATTGTAGACCATTCAACCTTCCTTATCAAAAATTTTTGAAGAGTGTGTGCTAGTCCAATTGATGGTAAAAGAATAAAATAAAACGAAAAGAATAACTTGCTTGATACTGAACAACATGGATACACAAAAAGGCAGGTCTACCATAACTGCTTTAATAGATTACATGGAACACATTTTAGAAAACTTAAATGGGGGATACAATATTTTTGGTGCCTTCCTAGATTTGACCAAAGCATTTGACAGTGTAGATACTGTAGATCATGAAATATTGTTGGGTAAGCTCACAACTTATGGTATTCGGGGTAGAGAGCTTAGCTGGATAAGGTCATACTTGGAAGGGCGTCAGCAGTATGTGAATATTAAGTGCTCAAGCAATAATGATCTGTACAATATTAGATCTTGTTCAAAATATATGAACTATTCTGTTCCACAGGGATCTGTTTTAGGTTCATTCTTGTTAATATGCTACTTGGTAGGGGGGGGGGGTTACTGGAATACCTATACAATTCAATAGAAAATAGCAAATGTTGTTTGTATGCAGATGATATAAGTCTGTGCATTTCCGATAAAGACTTTAATACTATTGAAATGAAATGTAATGATTCTATATTATTAAAAATAAAAAAAAACTGTAAGTAGTAGAAATCTCTTTCTTAATAACAATAAAACTAATTTCGTTCATTTTACCTGTAGAGATTCCGAGGAAAAGCAACTTAATATTAAAAATAATCAAAATTTGAGGCCTTCATTTAGACAATTGGAACATTCATGCACAACAAATATGTAGAAAATAAAGTTCAGGAATCTTTGCTCTAAGGCGACTAGCACCAATTTGTAATTCAGAAGTGTTGAAATCCGTATATTTTGCAACAATTCATTCTCACATATATGGGGTTGAAATCTATGGAGAAACAAGTGAACTTGGATAAAATACTGCACCTATAAAAAGAGGTGATTAAGCAAATTCTTAAACTTGATAAAGAACAGTCATGTAAGATGCTTTTCAAGGAGCTATACTTAAACAGAATTTATTAATTTCGAATTCCTTTAATTGCTATTACTTTATACTGAAGACTTCCGCAATGACGGATATTGACAACAGCATTGAACAGCTGATGGGAATCGATGAATGCTACTGTACAAGAATATCAGTCACCACCGGGAATCGAATATATGACTGATATTTTTGTACAGTAGCATTCATCAATTCCATGGAGACCTTGGAGCTTCACTAGACCATGGAGACCTTTCTGTACAGCAGCATTCATTTTTCAACTTGGCCATATCGGCTCGTATCTCACAAGTTAGTTTGAAGTGACTGACAATTGAATAAACTGACAAATATACATAAACAGAATTTATTAATTTCGAATTCCTTTAATTGCTATTACTTTATACTGAAGACTTCCGCAATGGCGGATATTGACAACAGCATTGAACAGCTGATGGGAATCGATGAATGCTAATAATGGTGTTATGAATCATAAAAGCAGCCACAAATCTGGGTTAGTTACAGGGTTTTTTCAAATATTCTGGTACACTGACGCCTCATTTGAAAATCCTATCTCCCCCCCCCCCCTAAGGGATGCGCCCCCCCCCCCCCCCAGGTTGAGAACTCCTGATGTACGTTATTATTCATTTGTTGCCCCATCTGATCTTTTTCAAACATATCAAACTGATGTCGATTATTTTGATACGTGTTTCAAGTTAACCTGGCGCTTAGTCGCTGTAGTTAAACATAATGCTACACTATATTCAACCCAAAGTACAAGTAGATAAGAAAATTAAGAATTTATTTAAAACAATTTTTTTATTTTATTTTTTATTTTTAATGCTTATTGAAACTAGTCACCTGGACTAACCATTAATTTTATTCTATATTCTTAAAAACTAAATTCTTATCTACCAATGCTTGAGTCTTCCAATGATGACTCTAGCACTAATTTAATGATCTCTACTCACTAATTTTTGCTTTTTTACACTTTTTTAACTTCTATTTATTTTTTAAACAAATAAATTGATTATATATTTTCTATACACAGTGCATTGGATGAAATATCGCAACACCTGACAGATCTCAGTGCCTCACTGGTACCGGATGCTGCTCTGCGACAGAGTGGACAATCAGAGTTAGTTTCACTGAACAACTGCTCTTCAAATAATAACAGAACAGATATTTCCATCATTGGTCCTTTGTTCACCGATGTTCAGAAAAAGCAACTTGATAACTGCATCGCTAGTGTCACTAATGCTATTTCCAACAATGAGGTATGTATTGGAAATCAATTACATGAACTTATGTATTTATCATTTAATTTATTGAAAATGCTATTCTTATTTTTGTTGATTGATTTGTAAGTTTTTAATTCTTATTTTGAAAATAAAAATCTGGAAAAATCTCTTCCAACTTACCGCACACAGGACCTGAATTCAGTCGTTGTACACTTGTTATTTTTCATCATTTTTTGAAGGATGAAGACCACATATGTCAGAGACTTGTGCGTGGGTTATGATTTGGGTGATGGTGATTGATGAGTTGGACCTACAGTTTTATGTGGGTTCCGAATCACCGAGAAGTGATTTTAAAGCAGAGAATTGAGTATTTTTTGCTGGTCACCCTTACTGAGAGGGCCAAGGAGAGTGTTGCTTATCTAATCTGAATGAACAGATACCTGCTACGGCTCACGGCTATCACTTCCCCTAAAAATTCAAATTGTCATTTAGTGATAAGACAAAATGCAGAAATTCTAGGAAAATAAACAGTGAAATCAATTCAACATGAACAAATGCCCCCCAAAAATTAAAATTGTCATCTAGTGATAAGACAAAATGCAGAAATTCTAGGAAAATAAACAGTGAAATCAATTCAACATGAACAAATGCCCCCCAAAAATTAAAATTGTCATTTAATGAGAAGACAAAATGCAGAAATTCTAGGAAAATAAACAGTGAAATCAATTCAACAAGAACAAATGCCCCCCAAAAATTAAAATTGTCATTTAATGAGAAGACAAAATGCAGAAATTCTAGGAAAATAAACAGTGAAATCAATTCAACATGAACAAATGCCCCCCAAAAATTAAAATTGTCATTTAGTGATAAGACAAAATGCAGAAATTCTAGGAAAATAAACAGTGAAATCAATTCAACATGAACAAATGCCCCCCAAAAATTAAAATTGTCATTTAGTGATAAGACAAAATGCAGATATTCTAGGAAAATAAACAGTGAAATCAATTCAACATGAACAAATGCCCCCCAAAAATTAAAATTGTCATTTAGTGATAAGACAAAATGCAGATATTCTAGGAAAATAAACAGTGAAATCAATTCAACATGAACAAATGCCCCCCAAAAATTAAAATTGTCATTTAGTGATAAGACAAAATGCAGAAATTCTAGGAAAATAAACAGTGAAATCAATTCAACATGAACAAATGCCCCCCAAAAATTAAAATTGTCATTTAGTGATAAGACAAAATGCAGATATTCTAGGAAAATAAACAGTGAAATCAATTCAACATGAACAAATGCCCCCCAAAAATTAAAATTGTCATCTAGTGATAAGACAAAATGCAGAAATTCTAGGAAAATAAACAGTGAAATCAATTCAACATGAACAAATGCCCCCCAAAAATTAAAATTGTCATTTAATGAGAAGACAAAATGCAGAAATTCTAGGAAAATAAACTGAAATTAATTCAACAAGAGCAAATGCCCCCCAAAAATTAAAATTGTCATTTAATGAGAAGACAAAATGCAGAAATTCTAGGAAAATAAACAGTGAAATCAATTCAACATGAACAAATGCCCATAGATCATTTATTTTATTTTAACTTTTGGCATAGCATAGCCGTCAGCTAGAGTTAGTAGTTACCGTACTTTGTGATTCCTCTATAAATTTAATTAAAACATAAATTCTCTGTTAGTACTAGATTTATAGTGCACCAAATCTTGTTTTAGTTTTCCTCACTTTATCCTGATCTTTGCATAACTTAACGCTCAATATACTGGCAAATACATACAATGGCTCTGCTGTCCTTACAAGACACTAACTTATTTTGAACGTGACTTGCCGTACTATAAATAAATGGAAATATCCTCATTTCTCTACTATTTCTAATTGAGCACTGGTTTATTTATATAATATATCATGGTTGAATAATTGGAGCGATGATATTTTAGTCATCATATTCATTCTCATTCATCATTCTTCATCACCATTCATCATTCTTGTTTTCTCTTCTTGTTCATAAATGCTTACACCTCTTTTTATCTATTTTTTTACTACAGCCCAATATGGGCTTTGGCCTCCTCCACTACAGCCCTCCAAGCATCACCAACCATCCCTCTCCATCCTCTATATCCCATCTTTAAGATATCCTCTGTGAGTTCATCCTCGCATCTTATCCTTGGTCTGCCCTTCTTCCTTCTTGAGTGAAGTTTTTCTTTGTAGATTATTTTGGGCATTCTGGTTTCACTCATTCTGCAGATAGGGAAGTGATAGCCGCGAGCCGTAGCAGGTATCTGTTCAATCAGATAGATAAGCTGCGTTCTCGTAGGTCCTGTTTGTAACGGTGACCGATTAGATTGGCCAGCAAAAAAGACACTGTTCTTTGCTGCAAAATCACTTCCCGGTGGTTCGGAACCCACCTAAAACTGTAGGTCCAACTCATCAATCACCATCATCCAACTCATTACCCACGCACAGGTCTCAGACCCATGTGGGCTTCATCCTCAAAAAATAATAAAAAAAATATGCCCCAACCACCTGAGTCTCTGCACCTTTATAAAACGTTATTACTGCCGTGTATCAATGATTCCAGCTCTGCTCTGAATTTGTCCTTCTCCCTCTAACAGGACCATAAATCTGTCTAAAGGGGCCCACACACTAGCGAGTATGGCTCGCGAGTAAGACTCGCGAGTCTGGCTCGGCGAGTAAGACTCGGAAGAAAATCACCACTAACATGTTGTGAACTTCCCGAGTCCGGCTCGGCTACTTTTCAAGGTCGGCTGGAGTGCGCCCGTGTTAATTCTGATCCATATAGCTCATCTAATCTCAAAATCTTTAAATTACAATCAATATCTGATTTGGAAGGTCATTTTATGCTCTAGAGAGAGTATTGGTTTTGCTAAAATTTCATAATTCTTGAAATTTGATTATTATTATTATTATTAAGAAATGTTTTATTTCTTCTAATTTTTTTCTGACATAAGAGAAAGAGATGTCAGAGCGTTTATAGGCACGATTTATGTTTTTTATAACAATTATTTTCCCACCTCTAAGTATCTTTCTTATAGATCTATAACATAATTATAGATATAGATATAGATCTATAATTAGGGAAGTGATAGCCGCGAGGCGTAGCAGGTATCTGTTCAATCAGATAGAGATAAGCTAAGCTGCGTTCTCATAGGTCCTGTTTGTAACGGTGACCGATTAGATTCGCCAGCAAAAAAGAGACTGTCTCTGCTGTAAAATCACTTCCTGGTGGTTCGGAACCCACCTAAAACTGTAGGTCCAACTCATCAATCACCATCATCCAACTCATTACCCACGCACAGGTCTCAGACCCATGTGGGCTTCATCCTCAAAAAAAAAAAAAAATATGCCCCAACCACCTGAGTCTCTGCACCTTTATTGGGCTTACATGCAAAGGGATGTATTATTATTATTATTATTATTATTATTATCATCATCATTATCATTCAATAATTATTTATTTATTTTATACACAATTTATCTGGTAGCAGCTATTATTATTGAAATTATTTTTTAGAATTTTGTTTTTATGTTACTGTAGGTATTTTTTGTTGAAAAAACAACATTTGAATATTTATTTGTATTGTATTAAAAATAAGCTCTGCACTGCAATATTATCATTTTTATTTTCTCTTGAATATTCAAGTTTTAATATACGGTTTCTTTTTTATTTTTCTGTTTATACATTAGTTTAACTTGGTAACTATTTCAGTCATAGTATTGTCATAGTAACAGTAAATATACAAACTTGAATAGATAACTCAATCAACTTATTTTTACGTCTTGTGAACAGTGCAAATAATAGCTTTCTGACGTTCTGCTATGTTATAATGAGGTGCCGAGCCTGGCTCGGCTCGGAAAACGTCCACTAACTAGCGAGTCCCAGCCGAGCCAAGCCGCGCTTGTAGCCCTGCGCGAGTCTGGCTGGGCTCGGCTCGGCTCGGGAGAAAAGAGCCCACTAACTAGTGATTTTCTCCCGAGTCCGGCTGGCCGAGTCTTACTCGCGAGCCAAACTCGCTAGTGTGTGGGCCCCTTAAGAGTTTTTCTTTCAAATACACCCAGATTATTCTTGTCTTCTTTGGTTAATGTCCAAGATTCAGAGCCATATGTCACTGCTGGCCGTATTAGGCTCTCGTATATTTTCAATTTAGTGTCTACAAATGAGCCTGTTTTTTAGAAGTTTTATGTTTTTTTTTAGGATGAAGCCCACATAGGTCTGAGACCTGTGCGTGGGTAATGAGTTGGACGATGATGATAGATGAGTTGGACCTACAGTTTTAGGTGGGTTCCAAACCACCGGGAAGTGATTTTACAGCAGAGAACAGTGTCTTTTTCGCTGGCCAATCTAATAGGTCACCGTTACAAACAGGACCCACGAGAACGCAGCTTATCTCTCTGATTGAACAGATACCTGCTACGGCTAGCGGCTATCACTTCTCGAATGTTAATGAAGTACTCTATTTCCTGACATTTTTCTTTTAGGATGAAGCCCACATAGGTCTGAGACCTGTGCGTGGGTAATGAGTTGGATGATGGTGATTGATGAGTTGGACCTACAGTTTTAGGTGGGTTCCGAATCACCGGGAAGTGATTTTACAGCAGAGAACAGTGTCTTTTTTGCTTTCTCCTCTTTTTATTTATTTCTTATATTACCATTTATCTAGTTTATTTAGTTAGCTTAGTCAACTTGTTTTCTTAATAACTGCTGCTATTGTTTTTGTAAACTGTATATTTTGTAAATGATATGCAATAGATCTCTCTCAAGATCTTGCATCAAAATAAATAAATCAATCTAATGAAATAATTATCTCGTTTAAACAGCAAATTGGAATTGATACAGTTCTGGAAATGTATCAATACAAAGTGGCATCAATGAATCATGCAGAGAATGTTCTCCTAAGCAATCTGCAGAGTGCTGACTTGCATTGCACTCAGTTGAGGCATAGGCTGGTCTGCATGACCAACGAATCAACACGGCTGCTTTCCCTCCTGCACGCCAAGCAGCAGAGCATCGTTGAATCCAAACAGCTGATTGCCAAACATAAACATGAGCTGTGCGAAATGGAGAAGGGTGTCCATGCTGCTCGCAATCAATGTGCCAGTGTAAGTAATACAAATTATTCTTAATCTAAATTGAAAATTAATGGCCAGTTGCACGAGAGCCAATTAAATTTAATCCCTGTAGAATGACGTCATTCTACAGAGATTAAATTTAATGGACACAATTTGGTTGCACAAAGGAGTAATTACAAGATATAACGCCGATTAAGCTAACCGGCGTAAAAGATGTTAACCGCCCGGTCACCAATGATGATTAAATCTCACTAATGCCAGTTAAGTTACATTCTACAGAGATTAAATTTAGTGGACACAATTTGGTTGCACAAAGGAGAAATTACAAGATATAACGCCGATTAAGCTAACTGGCGTAAAAGATGTTAACCGCCCGGTCACCAATTATTAAATCTCACTAATGCCAGTTAAGTTACATTCTACAGAGATTAAATTTAATGGACACAATTTGGTTACACAAAGGAGAAGATGTTAACCGCCCGGTCACCAATGCCAGTTAAGTTACATTCTACAGAGATTGAGTTAAGTTACATTCTACAGAGATTGAGTTCTACAGAGATTAAATTTAATGGACACAATTTGGTTGCACAAAGGAGAAATTACAAGATATAACGTCGATTAAGCTAACTGGCGTAAAAGATGTTAACTGCCCGGTCACCAATGATTAAATCTAAATTTTAAAGATACATTTGATAGGTTATGTTTATTGTACCAGAACACGGAATTGTAAATTGAGTCGTATGTGTTGAAACCTTTTCAAAATGTATGAAATTCAGGGGTGTTCTCATTACATTCATATAGCAGTCACATAGTATACAATAGTTTATTTTTATTTTTTATTTGATATGGTATATTATACTGGTATATTATTATTATATTTTTCTGTACCACTTACATTATTTTGTAAATTATTTGAAGAGAATAAATTGAAATTGAAAAATTGAAATCCATTCAGAATATAATAATATTGAGATAGTTGAATAATGATTGAAATAATTCACAATGAAATGATTCTGATTCATATTTTTTCTCAGCTTCAGAATCAGCTGTTGATCAAATTACAGTGTTGACAGATTGTGCCCGTTCGGTTAACGAAAAATAAATAATCGATCTTTGTGCAACAAAAATAAAGCCGTTACATTTACGACAGTTAGTTAACTGACATTTAATTCTTTATTTAATTGGCTTCGTGCAACCGGCTACAAGTCTTCAATAGCTCATGAAGTAACAACAATGCTTATCAATAAAAGTACAATCTAGATGTACAAATTTGTAAATGTATTATTAGGAATCAAGATTGCTATTGGCTAGTCGCGCGTTGCTGCGATCTCAAAAGAAATTCTCTTTGATTTTATTATTTTCCACCTCCCATTGAGGCTACATTTCAAATTTAACTGCTTCCATTTGCACTGCTAATGAGCACATTAAACGAACTTTGTAGCCTAGATCGGGGGTTCTCAATCTTTTTCAAAGATTGTAACCCTTAATAAAAAATTGAAATTTTGCTTACTTCCTTTTTATTGGTGGGATTGGGCTTGATGGGAGGTGGGGGGGGGGGGGGTAAATTGAAAACGCTTTTTACAGCAAAAACACAATATATTTGGAAATTTGAAACGCATTACAAAAACTTGATGAGAAGGATGAGCTTGCTTCTGTTTACATAGTTCCTCAATGTTTGGCTCAAGGTTTCTTTAGCACAACTGTTTCTTGACAAGTCTCAATCTAAATGTAAGACTTTCTATGAAATTTAGCAATAACTGCAAATACTCGTACTAATAATACTCATATAATAATGACAGTCATACATGACATAATGTATTAAATGTTTAGTCGGCAAGTTTTTAGAATAATTGTGATTAATATTATTGGCGATATTCAATTGTGTAATGCTCTGTCTTTAAACTGTGTTGCGCGACAGACGCTCCACAAAAAACGCCCCGTGTGAACAGGCTCTAAACTGTGTTGAATAAATATTCTAAATGTGCCTAGTCGCGAAGTGCCGTGTGAACAGAACACGAAAATCCCATATAAGACAATGCTTCGCCACCATCTGCGCGACACGCTCCACTAAAAAACGCCCCGTTTGAACAACAACAAATACAAAGAATTAAAAATAAATCACCTAAACGATTAATAAATAAAGTCAAATAACCTGAAGTTAATCTACTTGAATTTTGATAATAAATAACTAAACAATAAGAAATTAAACCTAAACCTAAACTGTGTTGAATAAATATTCTATTCTATTCTAGTGTTTAGTTTCTTCTTTTTTTTAATGAAAAATGTGCCTAGTCTTGCATGCTATTTTCTTATGAATCTTGATTTTCTTCTTTGCCATCCCTCCACACAGGTTGAACCTAAAGAGGGATGCACTGCTGTTATATTTTGGTTTTATAGTGCACAATATTTTACTGTTTAATTTATTTTATGTTTATTGGAATGTAAATGCTTGCAGTGAAATAAATAATCTTATCTTATCTTCTTGAATGCATTGATGATTGATGCCAAGCCAAACGCATAGCCATAATCCTCTTCATTTCTCCTGTAAAAAAATATTAAGAATATCGGATAATACTGCTATTTGAAAAAAAAATTATTTTCTTGTGTCCACAGATTATTGAAGAATTAAAGATGAAGCAAAATGTAAACGATGAATTAACGAGTAAAATTAATTTCCTCAACGAGGAATTGGAAGAAATGAAAGCCTTGAATAGCTCATTGGTGTCTAACAATGAAACACTCGTATCACAAATAAAGCACCATACAGATAAACAGAAAGGTGAGTGGCAGTGTTAGTAAATGTATAGCCTAATGAAAATTTAAATCAATTAAAATATATGAGGCATATTTGACGATCATATAATCCAAATTCAATTAATTTAGAATATGAGAAATTGTAATAATATTCCAAAGAGTAATTTGAGAACTTTGATTGATGTTGTAGCTAGTTAATTTAAAAGGAAAGCTGTTAGGCCTTCTTCTTTAGGAACATATGATTACTGAAATGAGCTTCTCCATCATATACAATTGGAATCAGATTCATAGATAGCCCTCGGGCCCCCTTATTCATTTGGTTGAGCCTTATTCGTATGAATAAAATTATCATTCATAAGAATAACATTTTTTTTTGAGAGAAACAAATCATTTTTAATATTTCAATTAAGTATAATAATAAGTGATTACTAAGTAAATTATATACAAATTTAATTAATATTGTTTTATAAACTCATTCATCAGATATCTGAAATCTAAATTGTGCAATCAGCTGTCTCGCAAAAAGGAAACACAGTCTTGTTGATGTGATAAAGAGTGGACTTTTGTGGAGAACAGACATGAAATAGACTGCGCGAATTGATTCAATTAGGTCTGATGACTATGTTTAATTTTGGGATGGTGATTATCATTGAGTATATCGAGTATGTTCCTCTGTGCTAGCTCCCTTATTCTTGGGCGTGTCTAACTACTGGTATTATCACCAGCTATATTTCGAAAGCAATATATATATACTTACAGGATGTCCCATGTAAGGTGTAAAAGCCGGTAACCAGAGATTCTACATTAAATTTCTGACAAAAAATGTTCAGTGACGTTTTTGAAATGGGGCCTTTGTTTTCGAGATATCTCGATTTAATGGCTTTTTCGAGATACGCTCACTTCCCGCCATTAAATGCTCAATAACCCAAAAACTAGAGATCGGATTGGAATTATGATGACATTTTTGGAAGGAGCACAGCATTTCGCTAAAAATACACGTATTTTCAATATGTAACCCCTTCATTTAGGATGTTTTTTTAGGCGTCAAAGTATAAAAAAGTGGATTTTCCGAAATCTCATTGGAATTTCAAAGCGATTTTTCTCGATTTGTTTTTAGGGTGACATAATGAAAATTTTACATGAAAAACTTCCTCATTTCTTTAGCGTTAAAATGAGGCTAAAATGTTTCAAATTGATGAATTGCAAATGCCTGAAAATTGTTGAAAAACTGTCACAAACCCACAAGAATTAGTGTCTAAGGGTCCCTGAGTGTCCACAGGAAGCCATTGAGGGCAAACTAAATGAAGTAACAAGACACACTACGTAAAAATACTGATCTACAGTAAGTACTGTATTAAAGTGTATTTTTAGCAAAATGATGTGTTCTTTCCCAAAATGTCATCATAATTCCAATCCGATCACTAGTTTTTGGGTTATTGAGCATTTAATTGCGGGAAGTGAGCGTATCTCGAAAAAGTCATTAAATCAAGATATCTCGAAAACAAAGGCCCCATTTCAAAAACGTCACTGAACATTTTTTGTCAGAAATTTGATGTAGAATCTCTGGTAACCGGCTTTTACACCTTACATGGGACACTCTGTATATATAGTAGTGTATGCGGCCTTGTCTGCTGTCCATTTAGTCCAAATCCGCATTCTAGAAACCAAAGCTTTACAGTTCATTTTACAGATGAGTTTTAGTACATTTTTAAATTACTTTTCCATTAATATTGAAACTGTTATTATGAATAATTATAAATATTAATAATTATTATAACCCCTAAGATTTTAATTTACCTATTTTAAAAGACCAAGAAAATAGTCCATTTAAAAAAAACCTTTCCAGAAATAATCTTTTTTCTAAAAAAGGTACTTTAAAATTGTTTGTTTCAAAGATTTTATTTTGAGGATGAAGCCCACATAGGTCTGAGACCACCTGTGCGTGGGTAATTGGATGTTGGATGATGGTGATTGATGAGTTGGACCTACAGTTTTAGGTGGGTTCCGAACCACCGGAAGTTATTTCACAACAGAGAACAGTGTATTTTTTGCTGGCCAATGTAAGGTTGGTGATGATTTTATTCGTTTCTGTTTTATGTTTATTTCAGGACTTGAAGAAAGGATAATCGGTCTTCAGAAAGAACAAGAAAGCATAAAAAATCAAACCATTGAAACTATTAAATTAAAAGAGATGGTAAGTACTGTATAATGAATTTCATATCGAATGGTAGTAAAAAACCATATTAGAACGTCTGATTATCAAAGTTAGCTAATGACAAGTGTAGATTTCAGATTCTAGGTTTGGGAATTTATCAGAAATATGTTGATACCATCTGTAACCATTTAGCAATATGTAAATTGATCCTCTCAAATTTCAGCCGTAAAGTTTCAGCATTTAACAGTCAATGAAGATTGATTCCTTTTTTTCTTTTTTTTTTGAGAATGAAGCCCACATAGGTTTGAGACCTGTGCGTGGGTAATGAATTGGATGTTGAGTAAAATAACAAGACATATAATAAAATATAAGTAATATTCCCTTCCTAAAATATTTAAAATTTATTTTTCTTCAAATAAAGTTACAACAAATTGTTTAATGAAATAACAAAATATATATTTATAAAATTTAAGTAATAGTCCTTTTCTAAAACATCTCAAATTACATTTGAAGACACTGCAAGGCATACCAGTGGGTTCCATATATAGAACAAAGTCCAAATAAGATATAGTACACACTACAACTAAACTACAAAAACTAACAAATAATTCAAATTAGATAGGAAAAACATATTAATATAAGGTACGAAATGCAAAGTCAAAATATGAGTAAGCTATTGTTTGAACGGATCCATTTATCAATTAAACTTCTCAATTTTATTGTCATTGGTGCATCTTTAAAATATATAGGTATTAAATTTACTAATTTATATGAAATGAACCTGAATTGTCTTCTGAAAATGATTAAATTACTAATTTATAGCCTCAAAACCATAGTTATAAACTATTTCTCGAGGGATGAACATATTTTTGTTTCCATTGACGAATAGTAAAAGAGATTTTACATACAATTGATTTATTGTCAATATTTTGAAATCATTGAAAAGAGAGCTGCTAGGACAAAGCCTATTTTTGAACAGAATTTATTAATTTCGAATTCCTTTAATTGCTATTACTTTATACTGAAGACTTTCGCAATGGCGGATATTGACAACAGCATTGAACAGCTGATGGGAATCGATGAATGCTACTGTACAAAAATATCAGTCACCACCGGGAATCGAACCACGGACCTCTCAATTGCCGGTTGAGCGCCCTTAACCACTAGACCATGGAGACCTTTTGGGTCTTTGGGAAAAGGTCTCCATGGTCTAGTGGTTCAGGGCGCTCAACCGGCAATTGAGAGGTCCGTGGTTCGATTCCCGGTGGTGACTGATATTTTTGTACAGTAGCATTCATCGATTCCCATCAGCTGTTCAATGCTGTTGTCAATATCCGCCATTGCGGAAGTCTTCAGTTAATGTAATAGCAAGTTAAATGTTTAATGCATGTTCAATGTGTTATTTTAAATTATGACAAGTCACTACTGACGCTTCTATTTTTTTTTTTTTTTTTGTACTTTGTGTTGGCCCATAAAGGCATAAGCTTATATATATAATGTAATAGCAATTAAAGGAATTCGAAATTAATAAATTCTGTTTATGTATATTTGTCAGTTTATTCAATTGTCAGTCACTTCAAACGAACTATCTATTTTTGAGTAAGAGATTTGATTATATATTTTTGTAGAATGAAAAATTTTCATAAGTATTATATAGTGTATACGAGAATTCGAAAATATTAGGCCTACTGTTCTTGTTTTTTTTTATATTAATAACTGCAATTAGTAATTAAAATTGTCATGGTAAAATTATTATTATGGTGCCTCAACACGATTTTTCAATGAGGTTACCTAACCACTTTTTCCCATCTTGTATCTATATGTTTTATTATTGTATTTTGAAAACTGTTTGTAAATAAATGAATTAAAATGATAATTAAACTTATTTTTTTAAGGAAATATCGGATCAGAAGCGGCTTATTTCACAATTAGAGGCATCGATAGAACAGTATAAAACAGAAATTAGTGAACTTGAAGAAATGAGAGACGGTATAATGAAGGCATTTATGAAGAAAGGCAAGAAATAGCCTAGATTTTAAAACTATTCACGCTGTAAAACGTAATGTTAATATAATTATTTTAGTAAACTTGTTGTACTGAATCTCTTCACCCGAGAATATTTCTGTAACTATACATTAATATTTTTTTTTTTTTAGGATGAAGCCCACATAGGTCTGAGACCTGTGCGTGGGTAATGAGTTGGATGATGGTGATTTATGAGTTGGACCTACAGGTTTAGGTAGGTTCCGAACCACCGGGAAGTGATTTTCAGCAAAGAACAGTGTCTTTTTTGCTGGCCAATCTAATCGGTCACCGTTACAAACAGGACCTACGAGAACGCAGCTTATCTATCTGATTGAACAGATACCTGCTACGGCTCACGGCTATTTGTTCCTGGATTTCTTGTTCCTTAACGATCTGCGTTGTTAATATTAATTTTGTATTGTAAATTTAACGAGTTGCAAGACGTTTAATTGACTGCAAGTCGTTAAATTTACAAGGAGACCTTCAAGAATATGTAATAAATTACAAGAAATTCTCTCCCAATCAGGAGTTATTAGCATTTGAAAATTTGTTATTATTCCTTTGCAGTTCAATTGCTTGCCCTGTGTCATAGCTAGGTGCGCCAAATTTAGTATAGAAACTCCCCACACCAAACATATATGAATGTATCAACACATATCATGTCAACATATCATATCAACACATATCAATGTATTAAATATCAACCAAATCTGAGAGAATTTAATTTTTTTATTAAAAAAAACGCACTTCCATGGTTTTTTGCAAAAATGTTAAAATAATCGAAATTGCTCATACAATGGTGGTTAATAGTACTTGAAATTACCTACAAGAATATGTAATAAAATTTTAGAAATTCGCTCCCATTCAGGAGTTATAAGCATTCAAAAATATTTAAATAATTTATTTTTAGATTAATTACTCCCCCTGTGTGATAGCTAGGTGCGCTGAACTTTGTATAGACGCTCCTCACGCTAAGGCCTATGTACCAAATATCAATCAAATCTGAAAAAATTTAATTTTTTGCCTAGAAAAACGCACGATGGTCCATGGTTTTTTGCAAGAATCTTCAAGTATTTAAAATTGCTCATACTATATTGGTTGATAGTACTTGAAAAGCCCTTCAAGAATAAGTAATAAAATTGGAGAAGTTCACTCCCATTCAGGAGTTATGAGCATTTGAAAATATGTAATTCTCTCTTTGTTGTTGTAAACGACCACTTACGCAACTGATGAGGGTGTGAGATATGCTGTCTGTGAACCTGGAACTGCCGCAACAGCGCCCCTTGATCGAGCAGACTCGCCAACACAGTTTTGTCTCACAAATAAACGTGTTTTACCACCACTATAATACTACAGTATAATGCTACTGTTTCATGGATAGCATAGGTACTACAGAAACTACTCCAACTAATACAAATTCCTTCAAACTATTTTACTCAACAAGTATTATCAACAACTGTCAAATATAGTTATTATAGAAACTATTTCGTTCTACATTATTTAATATAAAATATGGGTAATATAAAAACTAATATACAATTACGAAAACAATATTAATAATTTGTACAACAATTTCTAGATGATGATGTCATCTAAATCTTATTTCTGATTTTGAAATACAATAATTGCAGTAAAGACGCAAACTTCAAAGGCACAGCTGACAGATGAAACAGTTGAAGTGGTTCCTTCATTTCCATTGTCACTGAAAAAAAACAATTGATATCATTATTTATTAGAATTTGGTTTTGAAGGAACTGACAAAAATATATAGAGCATAATTCATTAATTTTGAATTCCTCAAAGTACTATCAATTACACTGAAGACTATTCAATGCTGTTGTCAATATCCGCCATAGCGGAAGTCTTCAGTATGATTAACAGGGTGACTAGCAAAGTAAGCTACGAAAATTCCCTCATCTTTAATAAAATTTTCCCTGGCCAATATAAGATACTAGCCGGCAGGCTCGCTTCGCCCGCCTTAACCGTCTAGAACCCAAGGGGTGGTTTAAAATTCGTACAAAATTGTGAATCGATCCAGCATTTTTGTTTGTTGATCATCTGTAGTCATGGATACGGGCACAGTTATTCAATTCACAACTCCATATTTCTTATATATAATTTTCACTTTCGGCCGTATTTTTTGGAATTATTCAAAATTCTTTCTTAGCATGCATCAACGGGACATGTGTACCAAATTTCAACTTAATTAGTCATGTGGTTTTCGAGAAACGCTGATGAATGAGTTAGTGAATCAGGGGTATTTGACTTTTATGTAGATGAAAAACAAAAAGACCTTGGCGAATAATCTAAAAAATTTTGTTTGCATTTCGAAACGCATTTCAAGTTTGATATTGGAGCACTTTTTATTATAAACATATAAAGACCTTGGTAGCACCTGTGTCTGAGAGTTAGTAGTTTAGTTAGATATGAGTAAAAACAATAATATTAATCTCCTATGATCTGGCTGGGTCAGGTCTAGTGTTGGAGTTTATCAGGTCGCACAAGATCAAGAAAGTTTAGTGAGTAGCTTGAATTCCAAACATAGTTTTTTTATTGCGGATGATGCCCACATGAGTCTGGAGACTTGTGCGTGGGTAATGAGGTAAATGGGTGAATGATGAGAAACATGCATGGCTGAATGAGATTCGAGCACAAGGCTGCAGAAAACGAAACCAGCCAGAGCATTATCTTATCACAGACAAGCTCTCCAACCAACTGCGCTACCAGAGCCGCCAGAGTTGACTATAATGTTCACATTTTTTCCTTCTTTGATTTTCTTTGTGACTTCTTCAATTTTATTGAACATTAAAAAAGCAACAAAAATTTCAAGTAAATTTATTTTACTGGATGAAGCCCAGAGGATGAGGATGAAGCCCACATGATAATTATAATGAATTTCATCCATCAGGAGTAAAACAAAGTATTGCGAATGTACTCTCAATTTATAATATGCTAGATAGATCGATATATTAAAATTCTGCTGTTACATTATTGCCATTATGAAAGAAGTCTCAGAAAGTCAAATGAATTAATGATTTTGTGTGAACAATCAATGAGTTTCAGCTCACAAATCTAAAGAAATGTTATCATTCAATATTGATTATTAACAGTAGCATTATTATTTGATAATATATCACTTAGAGGGATTTTATGCTCTTATAGGTTGGTGCATTCCTCATTTTATTTCTTATGAATCTGTGAATTCCCCATTCCATTAGAGGCGAGTTGGTCAACAGCTGATTTTGTTTTATCGTAGTCCAGTTGGTATACACCCGCTACTTACTACCCCTACCTTCGTACCAGTACGCTATACGTCATGAACAGCTGGTACCGTGACATTTAATACGAACAGGTGTTTTTAATAATATTATAGTCTATAATCAGGATGGGCTACCTGTAGTTTTTTTTTTCATTCATTGATAATTTAATATATTTTAAATAATTTATGTTTTTCTAGAGGAAACATTTTTCTTTAGGGTAAAGTGAGCGATGATAATTTGGTGCAAACAGTGACCACAAGCAGAAGCGAGTCCGCCTCTCTATGAATATATTTTTCTAGAGATTATATAAAATTTTTGATTGAGTTTTGAGGTTATGTTTTGCCGCTTGCTCCTGTTTACAGTTTAAAGCGTGGTTACAAAATGTCTTGAGTTCTTCGAATTTGAATACTCTACGATCCTATTCATGAGTAGTTTGTCTCTTATTTATTAATAGCCGACTATCTTTTATTTCGCCTATAGTTACTGTTTACTATATTGCTGTATGGTCTATCTATGTCAGATTCATCATAAACTTCAGTACGGTGTCGGTAAGCAACTATTACTTCTATTTCGAATGATTCGAGTAAATTTTGAACATTAGAAATCGCAATGTCCAAAAAACGTTCTGCTGTTTGGTTGTATTTTGAAATGATCGACAAGTTAACAGCCAAGTGTTCACTGTGCCAACGTGTTTTGAAAAGTCATGGCAGTACCGGGAATCTGATTGATCATTTGAGACGACGACACTCGTCCATTGTATCCATTAGTTCAGTTGCTGGCGAAGAAGCTCATGCAAGTTGTCAACAAGAATCGCAATTTGCGTCTTCATCTGATCCTGGCAATGATGATGAAACTAATACAGGTGCCCACTTTCTGATGAAGCGTTCTAAATGTAATGCTAGTTCCAACGGTAATGATTCCTGCATAGAAAGCACCACTACAGCCTGCCCAACAGAGGAAAGTTCATCCAGCAATTCACAAAATGAAGACAGTGACTCGACGCAATTGTTACATCAAGCTATTGTAGACATGTTAGCTTCAGATTTTCGGCCTATTTCTATGATTAATGGAGAAGGATTCAAAGGATTTTTACAAGCTATGAGACCTTCGTATACCTTACCTACTAAGAGGGAACTTCTTACTCAGTGCCTTCCAGCCCGCTACGAAAATGCTCGATTGCAAGTGAAAAATTTGGTAGATCAAGCTGAGTATGTTTCACTAGCAGCTGATGTTTGGAGATTAAAATATAGGTGCTTTATTACTTGTTACGCTTATTGTGTCCTGGACTCGAAATTGCATTGTTTTTTACTTGCTACTGAACAAATCCCATATGATTACACTAAAAAATCAATTGTATCAGCCCTGAGTACAATTGCAGTCGACTGGGACATTGACAATAAAATTGCTTGTGTTGTAATTGACAGCAAACACCTGATTATTCCATCAATAGAAGAACTAGAACTGCCTTACCTACCTTGCATCAATTATACTGTGAAACAGCTAGTGTCAGAAATTCTTCAAGCTCCAACTGTGCTTGAGGTAAGGCATGTGTGTCGGACCATTTTCAACTATTTCAAAGAAAACGCTTCGGCTTCAAATAAATTGATTGAGCTACAGTTGTTGATGAGTCAACCCAAGTTGAAGTTGTTGACTGAAACTCCCTTCAAGTGGAGATCAACTATTGCTATGTTTAAGAGAATGTTGAAAATGAAAAATATAGTCACGCTGGCTATTAGCAAGCTCAATGGTTCCCCTGAACCGTTGACAGATGCAGAGTGGGAAGTATTGTCAGATTGTGTATCATTGTTAGATCCTTTGTTCAATATGATGAAAGACATTTTGTCAGATGAGTTTCAACTTGCCAGTCAAATCATCCCCAATATCCATATTGCACATGAATCAATTGTCTCCTCTTCTCCAGTATCTTCAATAGGCTCAAATTTGAAATCTACTCTCATCAATGGTTTCAAGGAGAAGGTATCTATTTACAATGAATCAAAAGTTGCTGTTAATTCTACCCTTCTTGATCCTCGATTGAAGGAATATGACTTTAGAGGTGAAGCTAGTAGAGAAAACGCACGAGAATCCCTTATTAATGACTTATTAATGTTCACTGAAAATGAAACACAATCTGATGACACGACCAATAGCAAAAATATATCCAACACAGGAGCTCAGCAAGATTACCGGAAGTATTCAAGCATGGTTCCAATCAGCAGAGAAAGTAGTAACCCCTTTTTGTTTTGGGAAGAAACTAGAAATTCTTTACCACTCTTAGCCAAGTTTGGCTTGAAACATATGTGTATTCCAGCCCACATTTTGCGTGCCAAAAAAATGTTTTCCAAAGCTCGTCTTGTCAAAATGTTGAGAGTTAGTAATCTAAGAGCTAAGAAAAATATTGATAAAATGATATTTCTACATGCGTTTTGCAAGATGCAACATGATGATGATGATTATGCTGATTATAATTTTGCCTAATTTGAATGTTAAGCGAATGTGGTGAATTCATTTAATTCCAAAAATTAGTGATTGCCATTGTCAGTAAGTTCATTTTTTTATTAATGTTCTCATCTTTTTTGCAATGTACCATTAATTTTTGCACTTCCTAATTTCCAAATTTATTTATATTATTTTTTCAACTCTACAGCCCAATTTGGGCTTTTGTCTCCTCCACTTCAGCACTCCAAGCTATTCTACCTTCAACTGTTTTCCATTCTCTTCATCCTCCCTTCTTATCCTAGACCATATTTTTCCTTTAGTAGTTTTTTGTAAATAATTTCGGGCATTCGTTTCATTTTTTTGGTGCGCTTATCCTAAAACCATCTGGATATCTGTGCCTTTATAGAACGTACAATATTACAGCCTTGTATAAAATATTCTAATTCCGAACTTCATAATGACTCCAGTCATTTACATTTCCTCCACGGCAATGACTGGAGGGAATTGACCACTTCAACCACATAACTTAAGATTGTAAACCATGTCGGATAAACGAATCTTGAAAGATTCATTGTTAATGAACACAAACACTGGACAACTAAAAGTAACTTGTTTAGAAAGTTACTAGACAACTCAAATAGTTAACTTATAAGTAACTAATTTAGTACTAAACAAATTAACCAGTCAAAAGATGTTTCAAAATCATACTGTATTTTCAACTACATTTTTTTTAAACATGAGCACTAATGAACTTTTTAACAAACTGAATAGAAAAAAATATGAGAAACATATTTCTGAAAATATGCTATGTTTGGCAGTGAATATACAGATATCTTACATATCTATATACACATAACATACGATATTAACTATATTATTTACAGGCAAAAGAAATATTCATATAATAAACATCAACTGTAGGAATCACTTTGTACGACCATACTAGTACACAGTATATCACTACTATTCATGGTAATTTTAACATTTTATAGACTTATAATTATAATTTTGACCCTTTAGATCAAATTTAAAACTACTAATAGAACGTCACTGTGTACAACCGTATCAGATACCCAGGATGTAGCCTAATTCATTTTAAGGTACAATTTATGAAAGCAATGAGTTCATCAATATGAATGCAATGAATATTAGCAATTGATGAAATACTTCGAGATAATTGATTAATTTGTAAGATTATAGAGTTCCATTCGAATGCTGTGAGCCAATGTAGGTAACCACGCTTGATATGGCATCACCTATGTGACAAACATCCAATCAATTCGAAATGCTATGGAATCTCGACCCAGGAGTCTACTAACAAACCTGTAAATAGAAATTGAAACAATGATAAAATAGTTTAGGAGATTTCATTTATTTTCACAAACTATGCATTGCAGAAGTAATTACAGCAAACATTTGGTACAAAGGTAGGCAAAATTATGAGAAAATAATCATGAAATTGTTGGTATACTAACGTGGTAACATACTTACATTCATTTTGTCCCATGTGTTTTATTACAACTTATAATTTTCTTTTAAAAAAATAATGGTTTTATCATACATGTTATTATAATTATATGTATTGTTTTATTTATACATGTTATTATCCCCAGTACACTTCCAAAGTTCAACACTCACTTAATCAAGCACATGTTTTCTGTGATGTTTTCCATGACGAAATACTTAATGAACAATTTAATATTAAAACTGACACTGTATTTCACTTTAAAAAAATGTTTTACTCACATATATTGGAGATGTTTGAGGAATGCATTTCACTTCTGAAAAGAAGGCTGAAAAGGCTGACGAAGCTTCTTTTCAGAAGTGAAATGCATTCCTCAAACATCTCCAAAATATGTGAGTAAAACATTATTTAAAATTGAAATACAGTGTCAGTTTTAATATTAGATTGCACGTTTTACTTTATCAATCTAGATATGTTTTTACTTCTCAATATTGCTTATAATTTTTGCTTTTATTTCTAATTATTGTTTCTTTGAAAAATTGTATTATTTTCTCTTTTTATGTGAATTGCGAAATAAATATTATTGTATGTCATTAACGGTTTTCATAGTATTTTTATGTAAAAACCATCTATCCATAGAGCATGAATTGTAACCATTAGTGAGAAATAAATAAATTTATTTTTTAAAGATTTTTCATCGTATTTTTATGTAAAAACCATCTAACTATAGAGCATGAATTGTAACCATTAAAGGCCCGGATCCACCGGAGTGCGCAACTGTGCGGCACAGTGTTCCTTTCCGATGTTTCGTTTTGGTGTAGCAGGTACCGCAAACATGCACAAAGTTCGCGCACTCCAAGCGGTTGTTGACGAACATTTTGCGCTGAACTTATTTCAAGGTCAGCCTGCGCTCACAATGTTTCCAACAATATTTTTGCTTCCGCTACCAGACCGTAAACATTCTGTGTTCGCATTCACTTTTCATTCTGTCTACAACTACTGTATTGCTCGGTCCGCATTTATAATCGTTCATAGTTTAACTTAAGTAATTTTGTAGTTGATTTGAATTTGATTTTTTGATTTATTTGATTTTACATGCATTTTAGGTGGATTCCGAACCAACGGGAAGTGATTTTACAGCAGAGAAAGAGTCTTTTGTGCTGGCCAATTCAATCGGTCTAATCCACCTAAAATTGTAGGTCCAACTCCTCAATCACCATCCTCCAATTCATTACCCACGCACAGGTCTCAGACCTATGTGGGCTTCATCCTCAAAAAAAAAAAATTGTTTATTACAACCAATATTGGGCTGCGTGTCATTCCCTTGTCTCCATTAAACCTTGAATCGATAAGCTACCTACCTTTTTTGTGAAATTTTAAATTATTCTACTGAGAATTTTCTATACAGAACTAATTTTTATTCACAATATAAATTCTGCGTATAGATTGAAAGAAGGGGTGGAAACAGGCTTTTTTAGTTTACTTTGGACGTTATTTTTGAACCAATAAGCATGAAGCGAATTTTACAAAAAAATGTTGACATTTAAAAAAAGATAAGTTTAGTGATAGTGAAATTGGGTATGAAAGTAATCTGGCAATGTTTATCTTCAATTCAAAACCATACACGCATTTCTAGCTTGAAAAAATAATGTCTGAAAGAAGAAACTAGACTATAAAAAAGTGCATGCTCTCGTGCTTTTTCAAAGGTAGCTACTGTAGAACTCTAACTTTGTTTTGGAGTTAGCAGGTTAACACTCATTACACTCGGTTAACACTTTGGGCCAGTATAATCTTCTATATAAATAAAATTAGAGTTTTGTCTGTACATTTATCAGAATTGTATATTTTTGGTTATTTTTACGATTTATACATTAAATAAGCCGAAAATAGTCTTATCTCACTTTCTGTCTGTCTGTCTGTCACGGCCCCAAAGGCATTTTACGCGGCCTTCTCCTCAAAAACGAGAGCATCGATCGGGATTTTAGTTATTGAACTGTATTGAAAACATTATTGACAATGTCTTTAGCTATAAAAAACTAAATTAACTTTTTTTTAACAGAGTAATAAACGTTAATAACCAAATATTGTGCGATTTAACAACTGCAAGCTGCTAACAACTTCATGATCGTTGCTATCAAAAAGGCCGAAACATAATTATTTAGTGTTATTTCTAAACATAATCCGTACGAAAGACAGGCACAATAGCTAGTTATATTATAAATTTTTTTTAGAACAGCTGACTTCAAATATTAACTCAATTTTTTTTAAATAGGCAGTTAATACAAAAAATTCCATCATTTGATTGCCTTATTAATTGAAAAAATGAGAGGATGTATTTTCAACTCTTCCAAAAAGTTTTTGGTTGCCTTCTTTTTTAAAAAGGTCAGACCCAAATACGCGGATTTTCCCGACGCTTTTTTCGTAATTTAGGTAAAATAATACGCACAGCCGAGCTCAGAATTACATCCTCCTCCTGGCAAAGCATGTTGGATACTAAATAGCAATGAGCTTCAGTATTGATGTGCTATTTCTAGTATAGACATAACATGAATAAATTAAATTTTGTTACCAAGAGAAAACTTTTTCAATTTTGATTATTTTCAAAAAACAGCCCCGACTCTTATTAATTTTAGGGTGCTAAACCCGAATCTGAAATCGAAATTCATCTATCTCTAATTTTACGCATTTTTGGGGTTGGGTGAATTTTATAAAAAGGATGATGTCATTATTGACCGGAAAGAAGGTGGCCGAGTCAGACGATCCAGACAAAAGTAAACAAAGCG
Organism: Conomelus anceps; assembly: GCA_948455865.1. Taxonomy (NCBI): domain Eukaryota; kingdom Metazoa; phylum Arthropoda; class Insecta; order Hemiptera; family Delphacidae; genus Conomelus; species Conomelus anceps. The sequence goes on along the minus strand of OX418218.1, from coordinate 4,147,667 downwards.
ATAAGAAGTTGAACTGGTTGGCGCCATACATCCGCAAACAAATATTTGTGCGCGAACATATTGAGTGCGAAACAATTTTCTTTTGGTGTGGCAGGGCTGCTCAACAGAGCCTTCGGAAACTGAAAGTTCACACAAAATGTGCAGTACACCATGTTGCGCACACACTTTTGGGTGGATCAGCACCTTTAGTGAGAAATAAATTATTTATTTTTGAAAGGTCAACCTGCGTTTCCTGCATCATTGAAACAACCTCTATACCATAGTGATAGTACTTAGTACTTTCAGAAAAACACTATAAGTAACATTAAGAATCAGAAGCAAAGAAGTACTTTCAGAAAAACACTATAAGTACCATTAAGAATCACATTACAAGTCTACTATAGAATTGATGTCCGTATTAATGAACGTTCTTCAGTGTCTCTTGACTGGAAGGACTCATGAAATGCCTATATATATACATTTTCCTACAGCTGCTCGTAAAGTATTTCTTTATGCACTGAAAACTAATTGTAAAATACCTCTTTACTGCTCAGCGAGCGGTAAAGTCAGCTTACGAACAAAAAAGTACTTTACCGCTCGCTAGCTGTGTTTGATGGCTTCTCATTGGTAGATCACGAAATCCGCAAAATTCTCATAACCTCAACAATGGCGCATGCTAACCAAATCCGCGCATGGTCTGTGATGTTACAAACTAAAAGGTTTTATTGTGTTGGAATCCAGAACTGCAGTTGTAGGTAAAATATTGTATGTAATTCGCGTGTGAAGCTTCTTTATCTCTCTCGAAAAATTACTGCACTCCGCTATGCGTCGCGCAGTAACTGTTTTGGCTCGAGCGATAAAGTCGCGCTTCACGCTCTTAATACATAAATAACTATTTAAGAATCTCGAGTCAAGAGAAACTGAAGGAAAGTTTATAAATACGGCTCTCAGTCATAGTTTTAGTACTCAGGGCCGTATTTATGAAAATTGCTTCAGTGTCTCTTGAAATGAAAATTATTAATACATTACAAGTATAATATATTAAGAATAAGACGACGAAGTTGTCAGATTTAACAACCAAAACTATTATCTTACATTTTAATAAATGTGGTTGTGACAACTTCGTCTTATTCATAATGGATATTTGCCACAATATCACCTTCGCCACTACAAAGAAAGTATAATACATTATTTCATGTGAACTTTATTATGTGTATGTTTAATTGATTATCTACAAGCTTTTGTATTTTTTTTTTTCATTTATTTCTAATTCGTTTGCTTTGCATGTTTTTTTGTTGTTTGGCAATAAATTTCAATAGACACTGAAGGAACGCACATAATACTTGAGACCTGCATTTTTGAACCTACCTTGAGACTTCATTCCAACTCAAGGGTGACTTGAAAAACCATGAAAAGGGATTGCACAAGTTTCCCTTTGGATAAGGAAGGTCATGAATACGGAGCTAAAAATAAATCTCATTCAAATTGTAATGTTTCAAACAGTTGCTTAATCTTAATTGGTATAACTTTTACAACGATGTTTGGCAGATAGATACCATTATAGATGGTCATCAATATTGTCCATAAATTCATTCATCAGACACTTAAATCTGATCTGATTTGAGCAATCAGCTGTCTGGAAAAACAAAAGGCTGGATGAAAATAGAAACGCAGCCTTGGTGACGTAATACAGAGTCACATTTTGCGGAAACAGGTATAAAATAGACTGTATAATTGAATCAAGGGTTAGGTCTAAGGCTGATAATTGTGTTTAATTTTGCGATGGTGATTATCATGAGTACATCTAGTATCTTTCTTTGTAGTGGTGAAGGTGATAATGTGGAAGATATCCATAATGAATAATAAGACAAAATTGTCACAACCACATTTATTGAAAATATAGAGATACTAGTTTCGGATGTTACTCCATTATCAATCTCAGACAAACTGTACTTAACTTCAACTAGAGGATCTGAGATTTGCTAATATTAATAATACTTTTATCATTCATATACATTGTAAATTTACACAAATAAAGTCATCCCATCCCATACAAACGAGAGATTGATAATGGGGTAACATCCGAAACTAGTATCTCTATATTTTTAATAAATATGGTTGTGACAATTTCGTCTTATTATTCATTATACATCGAGTATGTTCCTCTGTGCAAGCACCCTTATCCTTGGGCGTGAGTTCTACTGTTCACAGAACTACTAGTATAAAACGAAAAAAAGTAGTTAAATGCTGAACGTCTTTGTAAACGTCCAAGGTCCATCAACAGTCTGATTAAACTATAACGATAGTGTAGAACCATTGTTTCGATTATGATTATCATCATACACTCGACGATTAATTAGTTTAAATCAGAAAGGTAATATCGGTCTGCTTCTATACAATTCGTTAAACGACGCAGAGTCTGTTCCTAATAATGAGTTAGACGACGCTCAAACGACAGACGTCGGGCGCGCGCGTCGTCTAAAACAAATTATTTGACATTATGTGACGCTGGAAAGACGCGAGGAATCTTTTCCAGCGTCGGCCGACGACCATCGTTTGACGCATTGTATAAAAGATAATATTTAAAGAATAATTGATGATATAAGATTTATTTCATATATTGTTGTATATTGTATCATTTCAATATAAGAATTATTGATATACAGTAATAACATACCATACAAAAAACAAATTGAATAGGAAACAGGATTCATTTTTCAAGTTAAGCTTATTAAATTATTATTTATTATTGAGCAGTGCAACAGCCATTCTCAGTCCTCGATTGCTTATATTAGATATTATAAGAAAACTTTTTTTGGGAGGATGAAGCCCACATAGGTCTGAGACCTGTGCGTGGGTAATGAGTTGGATGATGGTGATTGATGAGTTGGACCTACAGTTTTTTAGGTGGGTTCCGAACTACCGGGAAGTGATTTTACAGCAGAGAACAGTGTCTTTTTTGCTGGCAATCTAATCGGTCACCATTACAACGAGTGCCTAGGAGAACGCAGCTTATCTCTATCTGTTTATATATATTTGATTTATTTCTAACGAATGTGAAGTAGTTTAATTTTGTTATGACTTTATAGCACTACCATTATTATTCTAAGGGTTTGTTGTAATATAAGTACATGCTGTAATTTGTTGTCTGTATGAATAAAATGATGATGATGATGATGATACCTTCTACGGCTCACGGCTATCACTTTCTCTTAATCCTTTGCGTCACCAATCCTTGTATTTTATATAATATTATTAAATTAAATGAGAGATTGTTGTTATCCTAAACGTTCTTCTTTCTCTTCTCCAACTTTATAATTTTATATGTTTTCCTTAGTTTTATGTACTATAGTAACTAGCAACTGTTGAGTTTATAACTAGCTGAAATTATACCTGTTTATTTATTTATATTTCTCTGTCTAGAGCAGGGGTTCTCAATCTTTTTCAAGGACTGTACCCCTTAATGAGAAATTAAAATTTAGCGTACCCCCTTGTTACCGCGAGGAGATGTTGAGGGGGGGGGGGTGTGACGGTTAAATAAAAAACCTTTTTACATGAAAAACACAATACATTTGGAAACATATTTGAAACCTATTACAAAAAAGTCTTGAGAAGGATGAGCTTGCTTCTTAACATAGCTCCTCAAGGTAAAACCTTAAATCGTTCCCAACATTAACCTTATCTGAACTTCTACGAAATAGTTATACAAACCAATTGCACTTGTTGGTTCCTAGTAACTCGACCACAAAGTATTCAATTTATTAGATTTCATTATTAAATAATAACCTTGCGTGATTGCAGAACGAAAAAAAGGTTTGATTTTTCATTAACCTGCCTTGCGTACCCCCTGAAAATTTTCGAGTACCCCCAAGGGGTACGCGTACCACAGTTTGAGAACCTCTGGTCTAGAGAGCTATCATAGAGTGTCCGGCCCCACAAGATGTCAAATTATCTCAAGATAGAAACTGCAAAACTTCAATAAATAACAGCAACCAATTTAATGATGGTTGTCTGCGGACAATGAAATGCTTTTGCTTGAATATATAATAATAATATCGTGTGACCTGGCTGGCTCAGATCTGGTGTCAGAGTTATCAGGTCGCACCTGAATAAGTTCAGGGCCTCTGACGTGACTTAACGACTGTTTTTTAGGCAGCCGGGACCGACAGCTTAACGTGTCCTCCGAAACACGGGAGTGGCCTGAGGTAAAAACTTTCGGTCAGAACTGGGATCGAACCCGGGACCTTTGGGCTAGCAAACCAGCACTTAACCCACTCGGCTACGGCCACTCCTTTTGCTTGAAATAACACATGGTATTACACATTTCATTTTATATATTTCTAGAGAACAAATAATATTGTAGATTTGTTCTTTATATTAAGTATTATTCGATACTATACTTTAAATTTGATGTAAATTTGTATACTTATGGAATAAAATAAATTGAATTGAAAAGAAGCCAAACACTGTACTTACTAGCATGGTGGCTTTTTACGCAACTTGGATCAGCTTTTCGGAAGAACCTTGAGAGTATCCAAAGAAGGGATGACTTCAACTTTAGGTTGAGATTTCGGCTTTTTAAGGACGGTGCTGTTGTCTTTGGCCGACTGGTACCCTATACTCTTCGACTCTCGTCTCTCCTGCTCGCTTTGCCATTCAACCTGAAAAATTAAAAAAAAAAAAAATGCAATTTAGCAGGATCACAAGGTTTTCGTTTTTTGATATCTGAAAAATAAATAAATAAAATTTTATCGTCATTCAATTCATTGAACAATAGACAACGTCATAAATCAAGTCGTTAAACAACTAGTACAACTAGTTGAGTTGCAAGTGTCAAGTACAAATAGCTGCATACAGCTAATGATGGGGGTATAACGTATTCAGTTCAATAGCATGTCATTGACAGCTGCAAGATATAGAGAAAATCTGTGATATGCAAAATACAGAGTGATCAGTAAGTCGTGCACATCAGAAGATAACATTTCGTCTACTGTTGTCTTATGTCAACGGTTAATGAGAAAACGGTTAACCTTTTTTTTGGAGGATGAGGCCCACATAGGTCTGAGACCTGTGCGTGGGTAATGAATTGGATGGTGGTGATTGATGAGTTGGACCTAGTTTTAGGTGGGTTCCGTACCATCGGGAAGTGATTTAACAGCAGAGAACAGTTTTTTTTTGCTGGCCAATCCAATCGGTCACCCTTACAAAGAGCGCCCAGGAGTTTCGTAGCTTATTGAATAAACTACGCAAATTGAATCAAGGGTTGGGTCTGATGATTGTGTTTTAATTTTGCGATGGCGATTACCATTGAGTAACTTACATCGAGTACGTTCGTCTATGCAAGCATTCGTATTCTTAGGCGTGAGGTCTACTGTTTACAGAATTACTAGTTATTACAATCTTATTTCCACATTAAAATAGAGGTTGAATCAAATTTGAAACCTATTCAAATCGATAATGGAACGCTTTAGTTGATAGAATATTTGTTTTGAACAATCAGCTGTCTGGAAAATAAGAAACAGCCTTTATGACGTGATACAGTAATTTTTTGTGAAAAACAGACATGATTGATTGATCGCCTTTATTAAGGGCGGAGTTAGGACTCTTGGTCCTCTCTAACATCACTTAAAGACAAGAAATAGACTACCCAGGTTGAATTAAGGGTTAGGTCTGATGGCTGTGCTCAATTTTGCGATGGTGATTATCATTGAGTACACCGAGTATGTTCCTCTGTGCAAGCACCCTTATTCTTGGGTGTGAGGTGTACTGTTCACAGGACTACTATACTCTGTTCAAGGAAAGGTGAGACGATGCGCGTGTGAGAGTGTATCTTCGAACAATAAGACCGATTAACAATTAACTACAGAAGTACAATAATTAACGTACAGTATATAAGTGAATCAGTAACTGTAACAGCGAATGTGATACTGAACTCAGTGTGAACTGGTAGAAATTAATCGATCGGTCTACAGCTGATATGAGTCATCACTTTTTCACTCACACAAACGCAAACTTTTGTTTTGGTTTGTCTCTCTTCTGCGTGAACAGAGTATAGCAGAACATAGTATATTAGATTGTTCCAAGTGTTTCATCATGAAGAACACCACATAATATTTACCTTCTGCTTATGCTGAGTGACCGCATCCATGCACTTATCCATGACCATTTTTTCAGTGAGAACGCCATCGTGTGAAGCGAAGGCTGCAGCTTGCCACGCGGCCCCCAACTTGGCTATCTCTCTGCCTGACAGGCCATCCATAAGTTTGGCCATGTCTGAACACAGCTTACTGTAGTCAAACTGCGCCAGTTTTAATCGTCTGTAAACATTTATATAGTTGAACAGTAATCTCTGTACTCTTCTATGGAATAAAATACCATACTTATAAAATCCTTCTTCAACTTGGCTCAAACTCCCTTTCACCTAATTTTTTTATGGAATCAGGTAAAACATTATATAAACGGACTCACGAACTCCTGACACCTCGCTTATAGAATGTAGAGCGATGAACCTTATCCCTCAGTAAATGCCTATTCCTGGTATTATACAATTGACTCATTTTTCTTTACAAAACAGAGTGTCTCAAGCACATATAAACTTGGGAGAGGCAAAATTTTCAAACTCCTAAAATGAGGTCGGCAACTATTCCTGATGGACTCTCCCATCATCACTCTAATAAGTAAATGAGATTTGTGAAATGCTTGCCTCTATTCAATAATAATAATAAGCAAGGTTGAGGGTTGTATTGGAGTAGAAGTGAGGTTGAAAGTAATAAAATACTCTAGTCTAACTCCGCTTACTAAAAACTTTAATGCACAGGAGGACACTTACTTGTTTCCTTCCATAGCCGGCTGCAGAACAAACTTGTCAAAGTACAAACGAACGAGCCGTTCTCTTTCTTCAGGGCCTGGCAAATTGAATTCGACCATTTCGTCTAAACGATCATTGACAGCCCAGTCAAATTGTTCCGGAGTGTTACTGGCCAAAACCAGCATAAACCTGTAACAATGAGAATAAAAATCAGTATTGAATGCCATTTTGTATCAAAAGAACAGATACAGATATCGTCAAACTTTTCATTTCTAAAAACTCTGCCGAACATAAAAAATGGACAAACATTAAACATATGGATCACCGAACATGTTCGTGAGTTCAATTGAGATGTTCGGTCTGTGAGCGAACAGTGACGGCCAACAACATGTTCCCACCACTACCTCCACCACACCGATCATAATGTTCGATAAGGCGTACACACTAAACCAACACCAAGTAATGTTCGGCTACATCAGATAAATCCAACGAACACTGTTCGCCGAGCATGTTCGGTTGGTGGAGATGATGAATGGTTGGAGAAGATGAATTGTCACAACTTAATATTCCAAACTATTCATTGAAAACTTCGTATTGCAGGACATCGCATCGAAGTGGGGGAGTAGCTATCTTCACTAAAAATGCTAAGAATATGCAAACATTTAATTTAGAATATGTAGAGAAATTTGCTGTGGAAATGGATTTAGAAGTTACTGGTTTGAGAGTAAAAATCGACAATAATTTCGAAGTAGCGGTGTTAGGTATTTACAGGTCACCAAATGGGGAATGGAACAATTTTTGTGAACTATTCAATAGGCTTTTAGAGATTACTACTACTCGTTTTACAAACGTTATTGTAGCGGGAGATTTCAATACAGACTTTGCAACACAGAATAAAATGACAGAAGATTTAAAGGATATTATATACATGAATAACTTGGAAATAAAAGTTCATGAATATACCAGAGTCACAAGAACATCACAAACAATAATTGATAACATCCTTACTAATATAGATTACTCTAAAACAAGATTAGGCGGCTCGGAACTATCTGATCATGACTATCAAATCTTAGAGGTGGGGTTGCAAGGTCATAAATCAATTAAAAAGAGTAGAGTAATGAAAGAAATTCAACAATGTGAACAGGGGAATATCGATTGTTTGAAGCAGAATCTGCTACAAGAAAACTGGAGTAGGGTTTACAATAGCAATAGTTTAAATGACAAATATGATAGTTTCATTAATATTTTAAGGTTTCATATTACTATGAGTTATCCAGTTAAAAAAGTCCCTGTAAAGAACAAATTAGACAAGATTGAAGAGTGGATAACTGATGATATCCTTGCAGAAAGAAATAGGGTTAAAGATGCATATGATGAATTCAAACTATCTAGAAATATGTTAAGTGAAGATAATTACAAAGCTCTAAAGAAAAATTATACAAGACAAGTGAAAAGAGCGAAATGTAAGAAAACAGCTGAAATTTTGAATAATAGTGTGTACTTTAACACAGCAGTGTAGGATGTAATAAACAAAAATAGGCAAGTAGCTCATGTAGATGCTTATACTAGTGTCCCCAGAATAATTAACGAAAATAACAAATATATTGATGATAGTGTAGACATTTGTAATTTCTTTAACAGATATTATCAACTGGTTGCTAAGGATCTTCAAAAATCTCTTAATACAGGTATTAGTGATGCAAACATGAGGAATACTGAGGGGATTCAGAACGAATTAAAATTCCCCCCAGTATGCCAAGACGAGTTGTCAAATATCATTGATAGTTTAAATAATAAAAAAACTGTGGGAATGGATGGTGTATCCAGTAAAATTCTGAAAGAATGTAAAGATCAATTGTTAGACCCTTTGATTCATCTGATCAATCATTCATTAGAACAAGGTGTTTTTCCAGATAACTTAAAAGAGGGGAAGATCTTGCCAATCTTCAAAAGTGGTGATAAAGAAAAGGTAGAAAACTATAGGCCCATTAGTATTTTAAATGTAATAAGTAAAATTTTTGAAAGAGTAGTTCTAAATAGGTTACTTCTGCACCTTCAAGAAGCAAACTTTATCTGTGATGAACAGCATGGCTTCCAGAAAGGGAGATCAACAAAAACAGCCATAGTTTCCCTAGTTGAAAAACTAATAGATATAATAGATTCAGGTGATAAAGCTACTGCAATCTTCTTAGATTTGTCAAAGGCATTTGATTGTGTTAATCATAGAACTTTATTGGAAATACTGCAAAATGTAGGTGTAAATGGGGTTGAACTGAAATGGTTTGAATCATATCTTATTGGGAGAAAACAATGTGTAGAACTAACTACAGTAGTTGGTAATAGGATAGTAAAGAATAAATCTAATAAATTAGAGGTGCAAGCTGGAGTGCCTCAGGGGTCAATACTAGGTCCATTGCTTTTTTTGTTATATGTCAACCGTTTACCTAAAGAATTAATTAGTGGTAGAGCCCTCTTATTTGCTGATGATACATCACTCATTTTCAGCAATTCCATTCTAGATAATTTAGAAATAAGTGCCCATATAGGTGTGCAGTCCATTGTCCAATTTTTAAATCAGTTGAAATTAACTATAAATAGTAAAAAATGCCAATACCTTCAATTCAAAAACAAACATAATTTAAATGAAGATAGGGCTATAAACGTGTTTGTAAACGATAATCAATTAGACCAGGATGAAAAAATTGCATTTCTAGGAGTTATGTTGGATAGACGATTGACCTGGACTCCATACATTGAGAAAATATGTAGTAAAATTTCATCTGGGGTATTTGTCCTGCGACAGCTCGCTAGATTGAATGACAAAAAGTTACTTTTCACAGCTTACCATGGGCTCTTACTGTCACATATTAGGTATGCTATCTTAGTATGGGGTAATTCATCAAAACAAAATCTTGATAGGGTGTTTAAGATCCAAAAGAAAGCGGTTAGGTGTATAGAAAGAGTAAATAGATTGGATTCATGTAGGCCGTTGTTCAAGAGACTTGGTCTCCTAACTGTACCCTGCTTATATGTGTATGAAGCTACTTTATATGTAAAAACGAATGATATTAACCAAAATCTTGATGTACATGATTATAATACAAGAAGCCGAGGAGATTATCACTTGGTGAGTCACAATAGTAGCTTATTCAAACAAAAACCTAGTTATATTGGTAGGAAATTCTACAACAAGCTACCGCAGTTTTTGAAGAGTCTTGAAAATATAGAAATATTTAAAAAACAATTGAAGAAATATTTAGTTGATAAAGCTTTTTATAGTGTACAAGAGTTCCTTTCACATCAAAATTAAGCCTCACCTCAACTAATTGAAGTAATTATGGTATCTAGTGTATAATATTGTTGATCTGACTTGTCTTATACTCCTTAACTGGAGTCTCCAAGACGTAATCTACAAAAAAAAAAAAAAAAAAGATGCGGCTTTAGTAACTTGATATTCTTGAATTGGAAAGAGTCGGGCACTGTTAGGGTTCCCTATCCCCGTATTTTGAGGCCAAAAATGAGACTCGGGGGGGATTTCAGAGAAAAAAGAAATATTTTTTTGGAGGTTTCTATAGAAATCCCCTCATCAACACTCAAATTTTGACTTGTCTTGCGATTAATAATAGAATAGAATGACTGCCTTTATTTTTTGCCTAGAAGGCAAAGTTAGGGCGCAGCCGGCCCTCTCTTACACTTAACCGTGCAATAATAGGTTAATTTTCTGTAAGGGTACCCGTCCTGGTTGTAATTTTCCAAACAGCAATATCATCTGTTAAAGAAACAAATTATATTTAAAAACATGGGTTTTTATTCATTTAACTTTCATGGATGGGAGGTCCCTTCAACCAACAGAGATCTCACCTTTCACCCACTAATTTACAAAGCATTGTCAAATCTCCGGAAAATTCCTATTTTTCACCTTTATTACCAGAAAATCATATTTTTTATTCTTACACTGAAAATTGATGTTTCTAGTGCCATATGTTCATAATTAGTTAGAACATGCTTACCAAAATTCAATAATTTGCCCCTATTTTCTCACCAGTCATTAAAACTGACAATATACATTAAGAAAATACAATAAAATAAATATTAGACTTAAAGCTCCCAAAGTGGAAGACGCTGAATAAAGAAAGTTCATTTTTTAGACTTGTTCTTCTTGTTTGCCCAACAGCTTTTCATTTTTGTGTGAATTCAGATTTTCTCTCTTCGCTCCATTTTATTCCAACTCTTGCAGGTTTTGTCTCTGTTATAACCTCCCATTTATTAAGTCTTATTCTGGAATGAATAATAAGACGAAATTGTCACAACCACATTTATTAAAACTTCGAGAAACTAGTTTCGGTTGTTACACCATTATCAATCTCAATCAAACCATTGATAATGGTGTAACAACCGAAACTAGTTTCTCGAAGTTTTAATAAATGTGGTTGTGACAATTTCGTCTTATTATTCATTGTGGATACCTTCCACAATATCACCTTCGCCATTACTAAGAATATTGTTCTGGTGTTTTTTCTATTGTAAATATCTTAGTTGGTTATTTTGGCCAGTACTAGGTCTTTTCGTATCCATTCTCCTCCATTGACAAGTGACGCTACATAGTTTACAATTCTTTTTGTTAGTCTATGGTCTGGAAGCCTCATGATGTGACCATAAAATTTAAAGCGTCTTTTCCTCATATCTGTCGTCTCTATACTAGAATATTCTCCAACTTTAGACGTTCTCTGTAATCTATATCCGTTTTCGGTTCACCTTGGTCCAAGGAATTTCCCAACTATTTTTTCTACCTTCTTTAGATTTTCCATATCCAGTTTCCTGTTCAGGAACAGGGTCTCGCTGGCAAGATTATTTATTATTATTATTATTGGCGTTAGAGCTCCCGAAGAGGAAGATGCTATGTAATGTATGATTTGTGATGTAGGCGTACGATATTTCATTTCTTGGGTTTATTCTTCTTTTCTGCCCAGTACTCTTTCATTCTTTGTGAAAATTTTTGCTTTCTTTCTTCTTTCCATCGTGGTCTGTACTGTTTTGGTCGCAACTCTTGAGGATTTCCCACTTCAATTTTTTTCTACAAATCTCTCTGTTCAAGATCTCCTGTTCATTTGTATTGAGTTGAGTTAGATCCTTTATTATTACTATTTACAGTATAACATTTATTATTATTATTTGCCTGAGTAAAATTTACCCAAGTTGTTTAATTTAACATTCTTGGTACAGAGCCGTCCTGCTCCCATACTTAGAACAACTTAATTTATAAAACTGACCTGTCACTTTGTTCGCCAGTTCTATACAGAAAGGCATTGAGAGTGGCACGGAGATTTTCACTGATTGTTTCCGAACTACGTTTCCTGAGAAAAGCGTCGGCTTCATCAATGAACAGCAGCAAGCCTTTCCTTGTGCTTCCCGCCCAGTCGAAAACTTTGTGAATAGCTGTCACACCTATAAAAAATATGTTTATCTATTATTATTATCATGTAGAATCTCTTGTCAGGCACTGTAATTATTGCAAGTACAAAAAAAGTTAGCTCTGTACATCCGTTGTATCTGTAGCTCAAATACTGCAGCTTCAATCCTATTATGAAACTTTTCATAGTTTTTGACGTGATCTATGTGTTATGATTAATTGTTTTTAATGAATTTATTGTATCTTTATTATTAACATGTCACGGTTTGATAAACAATTGTATTTATGCAAACATATGTGATGAATAAAGATCTAATCTAATCTAATGGTAGTACACCTACACTTGAATATTACTCAAGAAAGCCATATTAAAACTTGATATGGCTTCAAAATTTATCACTAGCTTAATCTCGTTTATGCATAATTTTTTTCAATTATTTGGTTTCAAGCGGGATTTGTAAACATAACTTATGCAAAAAACACTGTAAAAACGAGAATAAACATAATAAAACCGACAAAAATAAATAAAATAATACAATAGCGGGGGATTTCAAGGATATATTTTTGAAAAAGCATATCAGAACAGCGTGGTGTGTGTAAACTAGTCAAAGTAGTGGATAGATCCTCTCCCCTACAAACGAAAAAATTCGGAATTGGAGCCTTTAAAAAGACAATTTTTGACAAAATAGTTGACAAAAGATATATGAAAACACTGAAAATTTGGGGTTTTTAGAAGATTTCTTAATTTCTGGGGGAGTACCCGTGAACCACCCTTCTGAAAGAAATTTTCAATATCGGTACTGTTTAATTTAGGTAAGGTGGAGGTTCAAAAATAGCGAAGTGAAATAGTTTCAAGGGGTAGAATTTAGAAGCAATACGTGACACATAACGTGGGCTATGTTGAAATGTATGAATTCATGTCCAGAATCGCATAAAATGTGGTTTTAGAGGGATTATTTTTCAAAAAAATTCCGGGGAAGCAACACCTGATTGATTAATATATTTTGTCAAGCAATGTGTCAGAAATAATGTTTTAAAAAAGTCGCATTTCACCACACCTTTTTTGTATCAATCATTTACACTTTGTTTTGTATAAGTATGATTTCCGCACCAGTGTTTTATTAATCTAGATTCAATCTGTGTCGAGTATTATAATTATTATGCCTGTAAGAAATCTTTATTTTTTCTGTATAGCATAATTTATTATCATACTATCATTATTATGTAAGGTTACAATAGCCAAAAAATGTATGTGTGACAAATCAATCATATTATTATTAAATGTGAATAATCCCTTTTGGAACACACTAAGCCTAATAAGACGCCGTTTGCGTCATTATCATATAATGTATTAATGAATCTGTAAATTCAAACTTCGACTCATACCCACACTCAGGCTTTGCTTTTGTGGGTATTAATTTCCTTCATTATAAAAAGTGGTTTTTAATGTAAAATGGAGAGGAAATAAAATTCATTTTGATTTAACCTTCCAGAAGAAATTGATGAGCTATATTATCTTCATAAATTGTTAGAGAAATCTTCTTCTTCACCTTGACTATAATCAGCAGTGCCAAGAATCTACAGAATCCTTGAAGCACAGATATGCTGCGAGCCCCTAGGAGCTAAAAGTGTAAATGCGCCTCTGTCTACAAGCTTAGGGTTTTTTATTCATTCTAATTCAAGTTGGTTTTGTATGTTTATTTAATACAAAGGTAGGGCGGCAGATTGCTGCTAGCTTCTAGGCGGGAAAAGTGTAAATCGCCTATGTCTACAAGCTTCTGTTTTTTATTTTTTTTTCAACTTTTTTTTGAGGATGAAGCCCACATAGGTCTGAGACCTGTGCGTGGGTTATGAGTTGGATGATGGTGATTTATGAGTTGGACCTACAGTTTTAGGTGGGTTCCGAACCACCGGGAAGTGATTTTCAGCAGAGAACATGTCTTTTTGCTGGCCAATCTAATCGGTCACCGTTACAAACAGGACCTACACAGCTTATCTTTCTGATTGAACAGATACCTGCTACGGCTGGCGGCTATCACTTCCCTTATTTAATATAATTATGATTTTCACTCACTTATACTGGATATACTGGAAAGGGTGCATTATTTCACTTCTAAAGAGAAGCTTCATCAGCCTGGTTGCAGAGGCTTCTCAGCCTCTCTTCTCTTTAGAAGTTCCTTTAGAAAGCCTCTCTTTAGAAGTGATAAATGCATCCCTCCAATATAAGTGAGTAAAAAACATAATTGTTATAGAAATACAGTGTCAGTTTTGATAATTAATTAGATTGGATTAATTCTATTCATCAGTCATAACATATTGTCTTATTCTCATTGTCATATTGTCTTTTTTTTGGTGACCGATTAAATTGGCCAGCAATGAAGCCCACATAGGTCTGAAACCTGTGCGTGGGTACGGTAATGAGTGATTGATGAGCTGGACCCACAGTTTTAGGTAGGTTCCGAACCACCAGAAAGTGATTTTACAGCAGAGAACAGTGTCTTTTAATCGGTCACCGTTACAAACAGGACCTACGAGAACGCAGTTTATCTATCTGATTGAACAGATACCTGCTACGGCTCGCGGCTATCACTTTCCCTCACTTGAGTCTCCAATCCTTGTATTATTATAATATTATTAAATTAAATGAGAGATTGTTGTTATTATCCACTTCCCTTAAGTTGGCTTTGTCAAATAATAATATTAAATAATAAATTATTCATCAATCTTACCTTCACTAGCCATTGGAGCCACATCCCCTCCTGTCATAATTGCATAGTCCATGCCAGAGTGCATGGCCAATTTCTTAGCGAACATAGTTTTCCCCGTACCAGGTGGGCCATGCATCAATATATTCCTATATACACCGCGATTTTTCTTCGTATTTTTAGTAGCAATTGCCACATCCCTCAACCTCTCCTCCAATTCAGGAGCCAGAATAACATCAGCTAGCGCATCGCTAGGCTTTTTGACCAGTTTTTTTACTGTTTTCACAGGATGCTGTACACTTTCCAAAAACGAGAATCTGGAAGTTTCTCTGACCAAAGATGGCTTTCCAAGCCTTGCTTCTACATAGCGTGCTGTAACTCCGGTCACACCTTTTGCAGAGTATACGCCCAACGCTAGCAATGACAATCCTCCAGCTGCTATCATCATTTTATCCCAATCTGTTAGCAAAGATTGTACACCGGCTCCAATCACAGATCCGGCTGTCCTGTAAAAAAAATTACATTGTTTACAAATTAGGATAAAAAAGTAAAAGCGTATGGCTTTTATTGTTGGGGAGACCCTTACCACCTCGCCACTTGAGCCATGTTATTGGAAACATGGTGGACCTACAATTTTAGATGGGTTCCGAACCACCGGGAAGTAATTTTACAGCAGAGACGTCTTTTTTGCTGTCCAATCCAATCAGTCACCCTTACAGAGAGGGCCCAGGAGAGCGTTGCTCATCTAATCTGATTCCGATAATCAGATTCTTATCTATGAGATATCAGATAATCTGATTCTTATCTAATCTAAACAGATACCTTCTACTAGAGATGGGTCGTACTAGGTTTTTCTGATACTAAGTATTCCGAGTACTAGTACGTTCTAATACCTATTCCAAATACCTGTTCCAAAATACTAGGTAGTATTTTATATTAGCCACTTCGCCAGAGTAAGAGAGTACACGTACAAGAGAGTATCGTACTGCGGTACTAGTACTACTACTGTTTCTCGCGTTAAATACAGCACGAATCTAATGTGGATTAGATGCTCTCAAATGTGCTGTAGCGAGTCTTGAGACGCTTGAGTAACAAACGACTCGTACTCAAGTACTCAAGAAGTATTTGTACTGGAAAAGTACGCGCGTACGCCATACGCAACCAAATACAATCTAATGTAATTATTCTATTGTCTTTGACGCAACTAAGCATGCGCCTACCCCCAGTGGGTGGGGGTAGTAGAATTGCACCCACAGTATCCCTGCTTGTCGTAAGAGGCGACTAAAAGGGCAACTGTCCGTTGACCTCATTATCCTAGAAACCTATCCTTTATCCTGCTCTTCATCCCAGCCCCTCCCTCCACCCTTTCCTCTATCTAACGGTGCCTGCAGGACACCGGGCGACCTCCTGCAGTATGTAGCCTTGCCCGGGCATGCGGGGCTCTGTCCGGGTTGACTCCACTTCCCTAGCTGCTCGTGGGAACCACATGAATTTCCAAATACGAACCAGAACCAAACCTCAAGGTAACTCCAGAAGTTGCCTTGCCCTCAAACCTATCAGGTTCCACCCCATCAGGGCAGGTTCCTCGATTTGAATCAACAGTCAAGGACAATGCCCAGGGTCCTTCAGATCAATTTACATCACAGTAAAGCAGCCTCGGCTGCTTTCTGCCAGTTCTTCCTCAGAGAGGGATTTGACCTAGCAAAAGGCTGCTAACAGACACAAGCTCCTACTTCACCAACTGGCTGGTGAGGCTGGGTAGAGGTCAGGTCAAGCAGTTGATTGCTCTGATAACTGGACATGGCCACTTCAGGAAACATCTCCACACAATTGGACTCAGAAATGAAAGTCAGATGTGTAGGCTTTGCAATCAGTCTGAAGAGACTGCCAAGCACATCATACTGGATTGCGAGAGACTCGGGGCAAGGAGAAGGGCTCTGTTTGGCTGCAAACAACCAGGTGATGAATGGGACGTTAGCATAGGGAAAAAACTCCTGGATCTTGTAAAGGGCACAGGTATTGGTTTGCCCAACTAACGCACTAGGGACACACAATAAGCTTCGGTTGACGTGTGAGGATCATTGAATCTTTGGATCTTTGAATCCGTCCCTTCATAACATAATAATAATAATAATAAGCATGCGCCTACAATCGAGTATAGTGAATAGAGAGAGAGAGTGAGAGAGTGAGCGAGAAAGAATGAGTGAGTAGTTGAATAGTTCTATAATGAGAAATGATCTATTAATAGCTACTGTACAACTGCAAATTACAAAGCTCCACTCCCACTCCGTAAATTGGAGTGGGGACTTGAAGTCACTGGCCATACTGAAGTCGCGCAGTTTACTAGTTTCTAGAAATACTCACAGATATCTGAGTATTTTGTTCTTCGAATACTAGGTGCTAGTCCGTACGTTCAAATACTCAGTAAAAATACCTGTTCCAGTAAATACGACTCATCTCTACCTGCTACGGTTCGCGGCTATCACTTCCCTAATATGATAAAAACAAATTTTTATGATAAAATTACACGATAATAAACAACCGATACAAAAGAGTATCCAAGGACCCGGCGAATTTACATGAAATACTATTTATTATTATCAGTTGTGCTGATAGGCACGATGCAACTTATTTATAAACGTTTCATCAGTGTCTCTTGACTTGAGAAACTCTTGAAATGCAAAGTAAACGTGGAGAATTACTGATATAAAATATTTTGTGTTTATGAAGTTTAACTAAAAGGATTTTTGTAATTATTATGTTATTGATTGAATAAATTTTGATTTGAAAGTCTTGACTCAAGGGACTCGAAACGCCTCTATTCTAAATGCGTTACAAGAGTCCCTCGAGTCAAGAGGCACTGAAGGAACGTTCATAAATACGGCCCTAATGTATCCTGACTAGTCTGTCTAAATGATTGTAGAGTAGCTATTACAAAATCTTCTCATGTCCAAAAGACCTTCAATGAGCATTATTTCACCATTTGTGATCGATAATAAATTGTCTGATCGAATTCGAGTGAAATTTACATTAAAAATACACAGTAAATCTTATGATAAATTACAAAACAGTTGACAACAAACTCACTTGATAGATTCTAGGATAGTCTGTCGATTTTCGACAGCTTTCAGATGAATCTGCTCCAAGTTGATATCTCTGTTTTCTCTGTCCATCTTAGCCTTTGCTTCCATTTCAGCTTGAATTTTCTTCATTTCCAGATTTGCTCGCAGCTGCATCTCATGTTCAACGGTTGCTGGGAACAAATAATTGAATTTCAGTTGAACTTTATAGTACAGCATTTTGCAGAGCTGAAAATGCTAAAAATCAGAAACTGTTACACAGTTTACTATGAGAAATGAAGTCGATTAATTCCGTTCCCAAATCATTCATTCATAGTAGCCTAATGATTGGGGCGAAGGAATTGCAAAGCTGGATACTATCACATAAACCTAAAAGGTGGTTTTGGATGTTTTTTCTGAGGTTTTGAGACTATTAATTATTATTATATTTCTATTTATTTTTCTTGTAAAAATGTTTTATGCTTCTGCTTTGTCTTTATAAAGCACGCAAAGTTTCAGCACTGGAAACATTTAAATGAATAATTTAATCGGCGGGCCGCTTAGCGCAGTTGGTTGGGGCGTCGCAACTTCAGCTTGCTGTCGTTCAAGTGGTCGTGGGTTCGAATCACACTCCTCCGTCTGGAATCTATGTGTAATCATTCACCTCATTACCCACGCACAAGTCTCTGACTCATGTGGGCATCATCAGCAATAAAAAAAATTATTTATAGGTAACTCTCGTAACAAAAAGAAAATAGTATATGCAGTCAATACAACTATTTACAGATCAATAATATAAAGTCATCATCATTCACATGACCAACCATCATAAGTTCGTATCATTACGAAATGTACACTATGAAACATTATGTTGATAAATTCAATATAATACTAATTGTTTCCATAATAAACACAAGAATTTAAAAGCAATCTGCCTTGCCTTGCCTTATGAGCCTTGCCTTAAATATTTTCATTTTTTATCGTTATTTTTTAGGGCTACTTGAAATATTTAGAATTTTAGAATATTCCGAATTTTATATTAATGTTTTTGTAAAACAAATTATTTCCAATGCACTGTTCTTAAGAATTCATCATAGGTTATGAGTTTCTGTATAGTATCTATAGTACCGTATCTGTTGGATTTTTGTTATTGTAGGTACTATCTTTTCTTTATTATTCTTATACAGTATATTCAATAATGAATAATAAGACGAAATCATTCATTGAGATTGATAATGGTGTAACAACCGAAACTAGTTTCTCGAAGTTTTAATAAATGTGGTTGTGACAATTTCGTCTTATTATTCATTATGGATACCTTCCACAATATCACCTTCGCCATTACTAAGAAAGTATATTCAATGTTATAAATTTTGCACAAATTTTTCTTTGTGGGTATGTTTTTTTCATCATGTATTAAGACATTTATATTGTTTATGCTTATTTAGAATGGAAATAAATTTGATTTGAGTACTACAGCATGCAATGGTTCTTGCAAAATTGTAAATAATATATATTTAAGCAACTTTTGCATCCCGTTTCAAGCAAAGCTTGTGCTAAGGGCAAACTTGTTGACAAAAACGATCTTCAAAAAGACATGTCAACATGCATGCAACCAGTAAAATTGTTGAATAATCAAAAATAGGAAAACATTTTATTTAATTTACCTTTTCTCATGGCCTCTTGTTTAGCAACCGATTCTTCCTGCCTCCTAAGATTCTCATCATTGATCTTTTGTTGCTGGATTAGTTGATCTTCATACCTACAAAAACAACATTATTTAACGAGATGAGTAAAAAACGTAAATCTCAATCAAAAACAATCATTATAAGTTACATAGAGCCACAAAGTTCAGCAGAGCTCAGGTGGCATATAACACGTTATTAGATACAATTAAGCCAATTGAAAACATTCAAACAATTTTCTATAGTGTAGAACCGTCCACTAGGGTTTGGTCATCAAATATAAAAATTGCTTGTAGCTACATGATTATATATTTTCAGAAAGGCAATCGAAAATCTGAGTCCTGCATAGAATGAACATTATTCGAAAGTCAGCCTGTGCATCGATTTTTGAAAAAAATGCATCAATTTTTAGGCCTGAATCAGAATCAGGCATGTGGGATTGCTGTTTAAAGTTTCTACTGATCCAGTCGTACAAAATTGGTGGACTACATAAAGCAGTCTAAAAAGTTTTTAAATGAACAATATTTTCAATTATTTAAAAAAACCTAATCTAATGTATTCAGAATTGGAGCAATCAGTCACCTCTTCCTTGAGAGCTGGTCCTGGTACTGAGCTCTAGCTTGATGCTGTCTGGTCTCTTCCTGCAGGGTTTTTCTTCTCTCTTCAGCATCCACCTGTTTCTGTTGCACTTTTCCGCGCTCGATTTCCGCTTCATACGCCTTCATATTCACCATCAACTCTTGCTGCTTCGTTACTTCTTGCATTTTTGAAAGCTCCAACGCTTCTTTTGCATGCTCTTGAAATACGAACAAAAACTTATTTTAGTCAACAGGTTAAACTTAAATGTCATACTTTGGTGATTATTCTTTGTAAATTAATATTACCTTTGTAGATATAATCATAATATGAATTGAATTGTATGAATAAATTGAGTTGAATATAACGCATATTGACAACAATACATTTCATAAACCCTGTCAAGTGGGTACATTGGGCTCAAGTTCTCAAGTAGGTTTTTTGTAATATGAAGAGTTGCCATCATCCTCTGGAAGAGGTATAATTATGTTAACAACATTCCCCAATTAAAATTGAGCTATTGAACACAGGTTTTAGTTTCTTACAGGAGGAAATGTAACTATTGAGTATGGTTTTAGAGGATGATGCAATATGTCCTGAACTATGACTGCAAGTGAAAATGAACATATGAATCAGAGTTGAAATGATTGTAGTAGGTTGAAATAAAAATAAAGCATCTCAATTTCTAAAAACACGAATAACATTTGGGAATTGAAGATTGATCGACAGTCTCATGGTATCCTACTGATGGCTACATGAAAATCATTTAATTGAAGTTAAACACTTACTAGATTTTTCAAGCTCTCTTGCAGCTTGAGCTGCCCTTTCCAAAGCTGCTGAGTCAAATCTATAAGCTTCCATTTTTTTCATGTCAGTTTCCGATATTTGGAACCCTCCTTCAACTTTACCGGTACTTGGTGGCATTTCTTGAGATGTATCTAGATGTTGAGGATCTTTCCTACCGTAACCGAAAATCCACGACATATTTTACAAGACTATGCTTATACCTGAATCTATTAGATTAAGATTAAATGCAAATTTAATGGAAAATAACGAGGCAAAAGTTGTAAAAGTCACACACAGTCAACCTCACGGTCACACGAAAGAAATGATCAAAATCATGCTATTCGCTAAACCACAAGACTAGGTTATGGTTGCTCGCTGTAGGATTGTGGGTAGAGCCAATAGATAATAGAAAGCTCACAGCTCACACTGTACAAAACTCCATTGCAGCTGTTTTAATCAAGTAACTTTTTAGATTGGTAATAATCGAAATAATTTTTTCCACGGGGAATTATTTACATCAAAGTTTTAATTGACCATGAGAATGTTGAGTACTGTTTCAGTATATTTGTATTTACAAGGAAGCTAGTGAGCTAGCATAGCGGTAAATTTGAAATAAAGGCTGACCGGGAGTGATAGCCGTGAGCCGTAGTAGGTACCTATCAGTTCAATCAGTTAGAGATAAGCTACGTTCTCCTTGGCACTCTTTGTAAGCGTGACCGATTAAAAGACACTGTTTTCTGCTGTAAAATCACTTTCTGGTGGTTTGGAACCTACCTAAAACTGTGGGTCCAGCTCATCAATCACTCATTACCGTACCCACGCACAGGTCTCAGGCCTATGTGGGCTTCATCCTCATTGCTGGCCAATTTAATCGGTCACCAAAAAAAAAAAACTATATTGTGTTAAAATAAATTTGTCAGCCAAAAATATCAAATAATTTCTTTAATTTATTATATGATCATTGTTAAAAATTATTAGCTGAAATATCATCAATCACCAACAATAATAAATTCCTGGATTTCTTGTTCCATGACGAACTGCGTTGTTAATATTAACTTTTCATGTGAATTTAACGACTTGCAGTCAAATATTCATTAAGAATAAGTGTAACTTACTTAATCTGTAGGCCGAGCCCTTTCGATGGATCTCAAAGATTCGAAAGCGCTTGGCCTACAGATTAAGTAAGTTACACTTATTCTTAATGAATATTTGACTGCAAGTCGTTAAATTCACATGAAAAGTTAACAATAATAAATTGGAACACATAAATCAAGTTCATGTGATTCCTTAATGCAAAGGTAATACACAATCGGAGCACTAGATTTTTTGAATTGCTTTTAATAATTCTTGTCACAAAAATAATGCTACTTTGCTGGCCATTCCAATCGGTCACCCTCACAAAGAGGGCCCAGGAGTTCGTAGCTTATTTCCATCTGACTGCACAGATACTTGCCACAACTCACGGCGTGTGGCACATATTGTGGGGCATACCTCAGCCAATCACCAGTGCAGGATTTTGGGACTACCTTCACAGAATGTAAAGGAAGAATGTTTGGGACACCAATAATAAGGCCGTTCTTTCTGAAGAATTGGAACACTGGCTTTAAATGCTGGCATTCACAATAAAGTGTCATATATTTATGCATTCAGCCAATGATGTTGCTTGGCTTTGGAAATTTCTTCAGTGATTCCAACCCCTCTATGCTATCACTATATAGCTTCCAACAAATATGAGAGCAATAAATAATTGTAACTTTTAGCCTACTCTCATCCAATCATAAGTAATTACATTGTTTTCAGAGCTGACTCCAGAATTTTTCTGAACGAATACGAGTAAAATCAATCTTCATACATGGACTTAACAAATTAAGCCTCAAAATCATTAATCACAAACATTCCACTCACATGGATGTTTCCTTCAAATCATGAGAATGTTAGTAGAACTTTTTAAAATAATGTATTCACTGAAAACTGAGAAAATTTTAAATTTAATACAAGATTACGATAATCTTTTAGACAGCGCCAACTTTTTTATAAACTCATAAAATATTACATAGAAATTTTTATAAGCTCATAAAATATTTGGCGCCGACTTCAAAAGATTACTTGTATTAAATTTAAAAATTTCTCAGTTTAAAGTGAATACTTTATTTTAAACTTTTTAGTAGGTGAGTATTTAATTTTTGATTACCACTTCATTGAAGTCGGTTTTGTTTTAATTTTTTTTATTTTAAGCTTTTTAGTTGAATATTCAAACTTTGAAAACATGAGACATTTCTTATACATTATGAAAAATTTAGGACTATGAGGAAAGCTGACAAACTCTTTATTGAACATAGAATATTGTTTTTAGGAAAATTATAATAGTATAGTTTTGTGAACAGTGACCACACGCACAAGAATAAGGATGCTTGTACAGAGGAACATATCAATGTACTCAATGATAATCATCATCGCAAAATTAAACACAATCATCAGAGCTAGCTCTTGATTCTGTTTGTGTAGTCTATTTCATGTTTGTCTTCCACAAAGCGTAGCTCTGTTATTTTACCATTTCTATTTTCCATACAGCTGATAGTTCAAACAGATGAGATTTCTAGGAGTTTTGTTGGATAGACGATTGACCTGGGCTCCATACATTGAGAAAAATATGTTGTAAAATTTCATCTAGGGTATTTGTCCTGCGACAGCTCGCTAGATTGAATGACAAAAAGTTACTTTTTACAGCTTACCATGGGCTCTTTCTGTCACATATTAGGTATGCTTCGTATTATGGGGTAATTCATCAAAACAAAACCTTGATAGGGTGTTTAAGATCCAAAAGAAAGCGGTTTGGTGTATGGAAAGAGTAAATAGATTATATTCATGTAGGCCTTTATTCAAGAGACTTGGTCTCCTAACTGTACCCTGCTTATACGTGTATGAAGTATGCTACTTTATTATGTAAAAACGAATATTAACCAAAATCTTGACCTACATGATTATAATACAAGAAGCCGAGGAGATTATCACTTGGTGAGTCACAATAGTAGCTTATTCAAACAAAAACCTAGTTATATTGGTAGGAAACTCTACAACAAGCTACCACAGTTTTTGAAGTCTTGAAAATATAGAAATATACCTATTTAAAAAAAATTGAAAAAATATTTAGTTGAAAAAGATTTTTATAGTGTACAAGAGTTCCTTTCACATCAAAATTTAGCCTCACCCCAACAAATTGATATAGTAATATTATGGTAACTAGTGTATAAGAGTATAATTAATTGTTGATCTGACTTGTCTTATACTGCTTAACTGGAGTCTCAAAGACGTAATCTAAAAAAAAAATAAAATGCACAGCCAAGATCGTGAACTAAATAATTATTAATTTGTGATTGCATCTCATTTTATTAGTTTTGCTTTCCAGTCAATATCGAATTCAAATTGCCATGTGTTAATATTCCTCTCTCATCAGCCATTGCTCAGGTGATACCTTTGAATTTGTATATTTCACCTGATTAGAGATCAGGCTTGTTTCACACATAATTGGTTTTGGGTAACCGATGTCGTTTACCCAGCATAATTGCAGTGCAATCATATGATTTCGAAAATCGGGTAGGTGTGAAGCGCTCCATATGATACAATGTTCGGACTGGTAAACGGCACCGGCTATGTTTGAAACTATCCTATTCGAAAAAAATTGAAATGAAGACTTCGACGAATGCTCATTTTTGTTCAATATTGGGCCGATCCTTTCAAAACTTGGATAGGACTACAGCTGAATGATGCTCTTCCATTTGAATTGTTTTTTAAAAATCGAAATCGGTTAAACAGAGTGTTCGCATAATTGAAATCAAGGAGTATATTGGTTTTTCATGAAATTATATCAGGTTTTGTATGTGTTCCACCTCGATATTTCACTTTCGTTTTTTGAAAAACGTGAAAATTAAAATCGATTTTTTTTATCCACTCCGTCGATCATTCAAACTCCTTTCAAAATACAGACAACGGTACTTCCAGAGTATACTTTCATACATTTTGACTTCAAGATGAACTCCGGTTTGAATATCTATTACCACATTGAGGCTTATTTGACATCCAGCAATGTTGCCAGATTGCTGAGCTACTGGATTTCAGAGTTTGTTTGTTTTTATATACGTCTGGTTGGCCTGAGACCGGCGTCAGACAATTCAAAGTGCTTGACATAGCCAAGACACAACTCTACTGAAAAAAAGAGTCTGCAACTCTGTCATGTTGCATCGACAATACAACACGGTTTTACATTGTTCACATTTGAACGCAACTTCTTTTTTTTATTAATTGCTCTTATCCAAGTATTAATCTTTGCTTCTATCTGAATTGAGGTATTACTGAATAATATAAACAAAGGATACATAATTATAAGAACAATAGTATTTTTATATTGTTTTATATTCTATACTTTAGTTTTCATGTTTATCCTATTTATATTCTTTATCCATTACCTCAATTCATGTATTATTTCACTATATAACTCACTTGAATATAAAATTAATTAAATATCAACTAAATTAATTTAATTCAATTTTATAATTTAATTATATTAAAAAAATTGAAAGGTTGTATAAATTACAAGGTTGCCAGTTGATTTTTGGGAAATTTTTGATTGATTTTTTTTTAAATTGCCACTTCTGCTTGGGAACACTCAATGTGTTCCCATCGCTCTCATGACGGAAGTAAAGAGAATACTAGATGTATAAGAACCCACTGATTACAATGCATGTGAGATTCAATGAATGCATAACACCAACTGAAATTTGTATGATCATTTGAAAAACGAGAAGTCGAAAAATCTGATATTTCAGTCAGCAGTGCACAAAACACTGTAATAATATTTGAAGGATGGAAATCTGAGTTCTCGGTGTATAAGAAACCACTCATTACAGAACTGGTGAGTTTTAATCCATAACACGAACAGATAATTTTTTATGGTCACATGAAAAATAAGAAATTAAAAAAATTGATATTTGAGTCAGCAGTATGCACGAAATGTTGATATTTGAATCGGAATTTTCAATGAGTTCAAAACATGAGAGTCCTACAATAGTAGAATTTCTGGGCATCTTTTACAAGCCCAATCATGTGGTGAAAAGAACATAGTACAGATGAAAGCTAATCGAATAATGTTATTCAATTTCATAACCTAAATGGGATGATTTGTTTAATAAAACTGTTCATATCATAAAAGATACTGAAGGTTTTGAGTAAAAAGGAATCAAACGAAGTGTCTTCAGCAGTGGCGCACCCATGGGGGTAGGGGGGCTTAAGCCCCCCCCCCCCCGAAGAACCCGAGCTCCTTAAAAAATTGTTGATAATTTTCAAGATTTACTATAGAGAGTATGTGCTGCAGGCTGGTACAGCCTGTGCAGTGTTGGTACATGTCATGAATTCTCACTTTTCAAGTAGAATAATGATCATAACTAGTGGCTTGACCCCCATGTCAAGCATATCCCACCAATTTAAAGATTTGGTAATCCCGAATCGCGTTCGGACTGCCTTTTTTCGTTCACTTTATTACCAACGCAAGTCTCATGTGGGCACCAAAAAATGTATAATAGTGAATCTTGTAGCACGTTTCAGATAATTTTACATTGATTCAATTCAATTCACACCATCTATATGAAGACCTTAGTCATTTCTAAGTGAATGATGGAATAGCTGTAATCTTTCGCCCTCTTTATTTCTGGAACAAAGCAGTTCGGACCAACATTCATTCTAATTTTTATATCCTCATGAGAAGTTGCTTATTCAGTCTGGCAGAATCATTTTGAACTCTTGAAACACTCTGTACAAAAAACTCTGTACTAAATACTCATGATGGACACATTTTGTTTCCCCATAGTTTATTAACTAATACTCTTTTAAAAAGTCAAGTAATGAATTCCTGCCCCCTCATTAAACTTTATCGGGCAACAATCTTGTGAAAAGAGCTTTGAAAAATCCCAATTTTACCCCCCCCCCCTTCCATTACTAATTTTACCTGGTATGATGGGTAAGCCCTCGAAACCTAAAGTCTGGGTGCGCCCCTGGTCTTCAGTACTTCAGTTTAATAGTACTGTATCGTTTAACTTAGCCGGTTTAATTGGAGTCACCCAATAGTATTGTTAAGCAGGCGATTTTATCCAATACTGTCCCTTGGCGCGGAGCAGCTGAGTG
The DNA here is from genome assembly GCA_948455865.1 of Conomelus anceps. Taxonomy (NCBI): domain Eukaryota; kingdom Metazoa; phylum Arthropoda; class Insecta; order Hemiptera; family Delphacidae; genus Conomelus; species Conomelus anceps. The sequence continues at coordinate 4,120,482 of OX418218.1, read as the reverse complement.
TAGCGGGACGTTTTAAACTTCCCGCTTATTAATGGAACTCTGTATAGTTTTTCGGCTGGGAGGGAGAAGAGAACTTGGGAAATTCAACAAAAAATATTGAACGTTTCTCTTAATACTATTAACATTCCCCTGAATTGAAAATCAATCTGTCCAAAATTAACAAAGTTATGAGCATTTTTCGAATTTCATATCAGTTAGTAATAAAAATGAATTAGTATCCGAAGTGTCTACATAGACATTGAATTGATTTTCAAGTTTTCATTCCAATAAATTTCTTCTACTTCCTACTCTTATTATCCTGTCTTCTAACTATCTTCTTCTTATTTTTCTTCCTCTGTTCTTCTTCATCACTCTCCTTCTTCCTGCGCTTCTTCTTCTTCTTTTCTTTGCTTCCTCCTGTCATCTTCTTCCGCTTCCTCACTTTTTCTCACCTTTCCTCCTCTTTTTCTCTTCTTCCTCCGGTTGCTCGGTCCTCTTTATACTCTCTTTCTTCTTCCTCCTCCTTCTCTTCTTCTTATTTTTATTGTCTTCTTCTTTTCTTTGCCTCCTCCTTCTTCTTCCTGTTATTTTTCTGCTCCCTCTCTTCCTCTTCTTCTCCTTCCTCCTCCTTTTCTCTTCTTCTTCTCCTCCGACTTGCACCGGTTGCTCGGTCCTCTTTATTCCCTTCCCTCTTTCTTTTTTTACCCCCTCTTCTTCTTCCTCCTTTTTTACTCTTCTTCTTCTTCTTCTTCTTCTCCTCCTCCTTCCTCCTCATTTTCTCTTCTTCTTCTTCCTCCTCTTCTTTTTCTTCTCCCATATTTCTCTTCCTTTTCTTCCTGTCTTCTTCTTCCCCCTCTTATTCTTCTTCTATTTTTTAATTATATAAATATAATTATATTATATATAAATTATATTATATCTTCTCATATTTTAATTGTATAAACGTTTAAAATGAAGGTCATAACGAACAAGAAACAAAAATTGGAGATGGTGGAATAATAGGCTTATACCTACAGAAAGTGGCGAAAGTTTCAATTATTAACTATAGTAATATTGTATTAAGAGCAAGTGAATTTTCAAGAATTTCAAAAATAAAGTTCAGGCAGGAATAAGAACTATTATATTATGAGAAAAAAGTGATACTGAAATGCAAGAGATAGGCTACTTGTTGAAAAACCATCTTGCGGGTGAGTATTTCAGGAACAGAAATTTACAATAATCTTGGTGAAGCTCGCCGGGTCAGCTCAAGCCATTCTCTAACGAGATTGACATCCAGGCGTTGTTGCCAATCTTCTATAACTTGATGGACGTCAAATTCGCGGTGGAATGAACAACATTATACGGTTCACAATATACACTCGGGAGAGGGCGAATCTGACTAGCGCTACGTGGTGGTAGAATTCAGAAGCTTCGATGTATATTGAAATTCATTTTGACAACATTCAGACGTGCAACATTTTTTTTAAAAACTAGTGTAGAACTGATGATAGCTGACGAATTGTCACGTAATTTCTGTTGTGAGTGAAGTTGGCATGCCTGAGAAGGCATGGGGCCATTGATATATACTACTAGATGCGTAACTCTAACGTTGAAGGCTATGGCCACAGATTAAAGAATGTTAATAGACATTAACAAGAATGTTAATAGACCAGATCGATCACGTCGCTTGCGGATTTCCTAGTTAATGATTTAATTCAGAGATAGCGCCACGCGTCAATGATTTCAACACGGGGAGCAGCACTGTTGCAGTGCGGGAATACTTGAATTGTCGGCACTCTACGGATAGAAAACTCGTCCACGGGGAGCAGCACATGTTGCAATGCGGGAATATTTGAGTTATCGCTACTTCATGTAAAAGTTCTTCAAAGTAATTAAATTAGCAACTCTGGAATTACTCATTCACTTATTGATATTGAAGATTCAATGATGGGGGTTTGTCTGTGCTATGGCATAGTGAAGCCACTTTTTTCTGCCGGGAAAAGGCCAAATCGGGCAAAAGTTCAAATTTAACACAGGCTCTTATGGGAAAAAGTCAATTTTCATTTGAAGATTTCTCGCAACTCCCTTGATGGATTCCAATAATTATTTTTTTGAAAGATAGCCCATGATTTTTTCTTACATATAGTAGTAATAATTTAACATTCCAGATTTTTTCTGGCTCAAGCCAATTTCAAACTCAGAGCAGTGCATAAGCAGTATCATAAGTACCGGTATGTGATTTCAGGAAAAACATACAGTAATTTTTTTCTCAGCGTATTCCTATGTACTTTGACGTACTGAATCCGAATCTGAACTCTCGCACCTCAAAAAACGCTCGCTTCACGAAATATTTCCAAGATGGCGAGCAAAATTTCATAAGCTAATTTTCTTAATATTTATGAAGAAAAAATTCTAGAGTAATATTATTTGTGGTCTGTGATTCCCTGATTTCGAATACATGATTTTTATTCTGAGAAAATTCGGGAATAAAAGATATTTTAATAGAGCAAACATCAAAGTCTAGCTTTTTCAAATTATGACTAAAATAACAATAATAGGCTATTTTGTGGAGCAGACATACTGAATTATAAAAAACATCATAAACTTGATTCAGCAGTAGGCCTCCAGTTGTGTCTGAGGTAGCATTATAACAATGCGAAATTGCCATCACACAAATATGTAAATGTTAAACTCTTTAGTGAAGATTTTAATTTATTTCATTAACGTTTAAATATCAAGTGAGAAAGTAATATTATGGAACTGCAACACCAAAGGAAATATAAATTTACTGTATGAATAAACTAGCTATTGTGCCCGTCCTTCGTACGGATTATGTTTCGAAATAAGACTAAATATGTTTCGACTTTTTTGATAGCAACGATCATGAAGTTGTTAGCAGCTTAGGCCCCGTTCAGACGATACAGTTTTTTTGTGGTACGGTTTTTTTACTGTACGGCGTCAACTGTACTGTGATGTTCACACGGTCCGGCTTTGCTGCTTATTGCTGTGCTCTCCTCCTTCTTCCATTGCACTTCCAGTTCAGTTTTATTTATTCCAGTCAAGGATTTTTTTTATTTGTGTAAGATTTTTTTAAATAAGCTTCTTACTGAAGGTTTCTCTTAAATTTTGATCAAAGTACGCAAAGTCTGGTTTCAATATTCCACACATTTTTCTCTCTTTATTTTTATATTAATCTTAAGTCTTGTCCCACAAGGCGGGTCTCTCATATATTAGAGAAATTAAATTTTCACAATTAATATCTTCCACTTTTGGACACTGGAATTCACTAATAAGAAGATCAATGCTGAAGAATATCAATGAAGAAGATCAATGCTGACGATCTGAAGACTGCTTCCAGCATAATAAGTGTATCATTTGAACATATCCATTACCGGTACAATACATGTGCCACCGGATAAGGATAGTTATTTTGCGGTACAGCTGATTTTAGCGATACAGTTTTCGAAGACAAAACCGAATGTAGAAATCGGCTAGAACAGCTTTTTTACTGGATCCAGTCGAAACAGTATTGTGTGAACATACAATATGAAATGTACATGCAAACGAAAGCACTGCAAAATAACTGATACAGCAAATTTACTGTACCGCACAAAAACTGTAACATGTGAACGGGCCCTTATTTAGTAAACAACTTAGAACGTAAACAATTCAGTGACAGGTATCTGAGAGAATATTTTTTGAGAACAGCTGATTAATATATCATGATAAATTACGTGATTGTTTCTTATATGGTAATAATAGTGTTACCTGGCGAATTCCCAAGAGCCTGGCACAAACCGCACCTTCCTAAAAATAATGTTAATTTTTGTTTTGATAAATTGAAATTAGAAAATTTTGTTTTTTTTCAACAAAGAAATAATTGATGAAACATAACATGAGCTTTGATTCACCTGTCATATGTTTCCTAAAAGACTGCAATGCTCCGACTACGCAAGTCTGCAGACAGCGTAAATAACGCCGCGAAGGGCCCACCATTCAGATTATATTTGAGAACAGCTGATTTATCATGATAAATTACGTGATTTGTTCCGTGTTTCGGAGGACACGTTAAGCCGTCGGTCCCGGTTGCATATAAAAAAAAAAAAGCAGTCGTTAAAAAAGCGGCGAGGTGGAACTACCCGTAAGGGTCTCCCCACCACGAAAAGCCATACGAATTTACTTTACGTGATTTGTTCTCATGTGGTAATAAAACTTAAAAGGAATGTATCCAAAATCGCACAATACTTGGTTTTGAAACGTTTATTATTCTTTAAAAAAAAAAGTTAATTTAGTTTTTTATAGCTAAAGACATTGTCAAAAAGGTTTTCAATACTGATAAATAACTTAAATCCCGATCGATGCTCTCGTTTTTCAGGAGAAGGCCGCGTAAAATGTATCCAAAATCGCAAAACACTTGGTTTTTAAACGTTTATTACTCTATGTTAAAAAAAAGGTTAATTTAGTTTTTTATAGCTAAAGACATTGTCAATAAAGTGTTCAATACTGTTCAATAACTAAAATCCCGATCGATGCTCTCGTTTTTGAGGAGAAGGCAGCGTAAAATGCCTTTGGTGCCGTGACAGACAGACAGACAGACAGACAGACAGACAGACAGACAGACAGACAGACAGACAGAAAGTGAGATAAGACGATTTTCGGCTTATTTGATGTATAAAACGTGAAAATAACCAAAAAATATATAATTCTGATAAATGTACAGACAAAACTCTAATTTTATTTATATAGATAAATATAAATATATACGGTATATATTTTTAGATACCGCATGCTTCAAAATTCAGTAGGCTCATATATAAATTCATATTGAGAATCCCAAGAATGCTTACCAATGCCATTGCAGTTCAAGCAAAGTCGCTTGATTAAAAGAGTTATTTAATCAGGGGTGCCCACAGGGGGGGGGCTATGACGCAGACTGCGTCATTGAAATTCTTGGGGGGGGGGGGGGTTCCAAAAAACGTTTTGGGGGGGGGGGTCGTAAAGTTGATTGAAACCGTGTTTAACGTGACAACATTAAAAAATATACTAAGAAGTCACCAGATAGAATGTCAATTAATGAAAATATATTTATTATTATTATTATTATTATTATATAATTGAATATGAATTAGCTAAAATAATAATGTTTAGGATTTGTGCAGGAACTTGTGCAGATGTACTTGAGTCTATTTCTAAGGAATAAATAATTGAAAGGTTTTCTGTTTCCTCATCCCAAAAACTTCTATGTGGGGTTTAGAGAGATAGATTTAACAATAGATTTTAGAGGGAAGTGATAGCCGCGAGCCGTAGCAGGTATCTGTTCAATCAGATAGATAAGCTGCGTTCTCGTAGGTCCTGTTTGTAACGGTGACCGATTAGATTGGCCAGCAAAAAAGACAATGTTCTCTGCTGAAAATCACTTCCCGGTGGTTCGGAACCCACCTAAAACTGTAGGTCCAACTCAACAATCTCCATCATTCAATTCATTACCCATGCAAAGGTCTCAGACCTATGTGGGCTTCATCCTCCAAAAAAATACATTGTTAGTTTTGATATTAGATAGAATTTCTTATCAACTACATAAAATATTTGGCACCGACTTCAAAAGATTACTTGTATGAAATTTAAAATTTTCTCAGTTTAAAGTAAATACTTTATTTTAAACTTTTTAGTACGTGAGTATTTAATCATTTCACTGAAGTCGGTTTCTTTTTTTGTTTTAAAATATGTTTTTTAGTATGTGCCCTGAAAATGGTATTAGACTTAAATGGGAAAAATGTGAAGTACTGAAATCTGAAATTACTTATTTAGGGTTTAAAATTGACAAAGATTGCATACATAAAACTGATGATAAGATTGCAGTTGTTAGGAATGCAAAACGTCCTACAAATGTATCAGAGTTGAAATCTTTTCTAGGGTTTGTTACATATTACTCAAGGTTTATACAGGGCATGGCTAATTCTCTCTCACCTTTATACAACTTACTCAGGAAAAATGTTGTTTTTTCGTGGTCACAAGAGTGTGAAACTGCATTTCAAACAATTAAGAAAGATATTGAAACAAAACTTACTCTTGCGGATTTTGATGTCACTAAACCTATAATTGTTGCTACTGATGCTAGTAAATATGCTATTGGTGCGGTTCTTTCATGTTTAGATGAAAAAGGTGTGGAAAGGCCCATAATTTTTGCTAGTAGATGTCTCACTGCAGCTGAGCGAAATTATTCCCAGATAGACAAGGAAGCATTGTCAATTTATTGGGGAGTTGAGAAATTTTTCAATTACTTGTTTGGTCGTCATTTTACTTTACTGACTGACCACAAACCATTACAAAGCATCTTAAATGCTCATGCTGCTACTCCATCCATCAGTGCTACACGTTTATTACATTATTCATTATTTTTACAAGGTTTTGATTACACCATACAATACCGTAAGACCACTGAACATATATGAATGCTGATTTTTGCTCAAGACTTCCTATGGAAATGGTTAATGACAATACTATTGATGAGGTTCAAATTGTACAAATAATGAATCAAATTAATATTTTACCGGTTACAAAGGGAACAAATAGCTCATGAAACTAGAAAAGATCCAGATATGTGTAAATTACTTCGACAAATTTTAGGTACTGAAAATGGTGAAAATACAAACAATATTGCTGAATATTCAGTTGAACAAGGTTGTATTATGAAAGGCTTACGAGTTATGATTCCAAAATCTTTACAATCTAAAGTACTTGAGGAACTACACCAAGGACACTTAGGAATTGTAAAAATGAAAGGCCTTGCACGAAGTTATGTCTATTGGCCAAATATTGATTCTGATATTGAGCTTGTTACAAAGAATTGTATACATTGTGTGCGTCATTCTAGACAACAGTCTAATGTGAATTTACATCCATGGCAATTTCCTTCAGGACCATGGCAAAGATTACATATAGATTTTGCTAATCCTTCTCCAGGATTATGGCTGTTAATAATTGTTGATGGTTACAGTAAGTGGGTTGAAACTTACATAATGAAAACTCTTTCAAGCAAAGAAACAGTTGAAAATTTGCGTGAATGTTTTACTAGATTTGGCTTACCAGTTACACTAGTATCAGATAATGGTACTCAGTTTACCTCTAGTGAATTTCAAACCTTTTGTACTAATACTGGTATAAAGCATATTACCAGTGCTCCTTTCTTTCCTGCATCCAATGGTCAGGCAGAACGTTTTGTACAAACTGTGAAGTCAGGATTAATCAAATGTTGCGAAGGTATGATTGTAAATTCTACTTTACGGTTCAAATTAAATAATTTTTTAATGAACTACAGAAAAGCACCACATGCTACTACTGGTGAAAGTCCATGTAATTTACTCATGAAAAGAAATATTCAAACTAGACTAGATTTGATGCTACCCAATATTACTGACAAAGTGTTAGATACTCAAAGAAAGGAAATGCAAAAACAGACAATTAAAGATAAATGTTTCAATATCAATGATAGAGTTATGTACCGAATTTACAATAATAAGGGTAAATGGAATACAGGTATTGTAGCTGATAAAATTGGTTCTTCTATGTACAATATCATTACTGATGATAATCTTTCTATTAGGAGACATGCTAATCAAATGAAGGATTGTAAAATTAATTTAAAGGATTTTTCAACTGATATACCTAATGTTCATTATGATACTGATGTAATTGTGCCTAAATCAACAGTACTTTCTGAACAATCGAAAGCTATTACAAGCAATGATGTTGATGATTCTACTTTCTTTTCTAATTCTTTCAAGAATGTTTTACATTCAACCAGTGGCGTACCGATAATGGAGCGAGTGGAGCAGTCGCTCCAGGGCGCAAGGCTCTGAGGGGCGCACCGTTCTTGAGAGAAAATTGCCTTTTACTTACAAAAATATGTATTACTATAATGAAGGCCAAAAGGGTAAAATGCAACACAATTTTAAAAAACCGTATGAATACATCGCTGTGAATTACTAAAATGTCAAATTTAAAAGAAATCGGTTCACGCATTCAGCCAGACTGAATGCGAAACATTCGAGTCAAAAGTAGCAAAGCCAAAACAATGTTAATTGGGTGGAAAAAGGTATAAAAATTACAAGTAATTGAATTAAGACTTTGAATTTATTTTAGAAAAATAAATTAAAAAAAAGTTCAATGGTTTTTATATTACCAAGAACAGGACTGAAATACTTCACTTTTGAATCCTATTAGATATTTATAAGATAAATATAAGACATTTTTTGTAGGAATGACTTGCAAAATGCTAAAAGAATAACTGCAAATGAATTTATAGAAAAGTGAAAAAATCCAAAACAAGCTGTTTGGAAATTGATAAAAGTGAGAAAAGCAGAATCTGGCCTGGCGAAAAATTATTTATCGGAGATTCGCATTTCTGAAAAATACGGCGTAGTAAGAGGCGGGTAAAAAGCCGTTGTTTCATTAAATGACCACTATATTAATATCAGCCCGATCGGGTGGTTGAGTATAAGACTGATTTTTTTTGAGGGGGGGGGGCATCGTAAGACACTTCCGCTCCAGGGCGCTTGAAACCTCGGTACGCCACTGCATTCAACGCCAGTTTCTACAAAATTACCGATTGTGACAGATACTATTTACCATACGCCACAGGCTAGACCTGTTAGGTTCAGAAAACCTCCTGAAAGGTATTCACCCTAGGTTTCATTACGGGGGGAGGTGTCATATATCCTTGTACAACATGAATTTTAGTTTTATTTTATGCAGTTGGCAAGACTGTGCCACACCAGAGAGACAACGCCTACTGTACTATGTCTCTATTGTCGATTGAATTTTCATGATGTAATGAGTTTACTTACGCTATTCGTTCTTTTAATAAAATGTATTTCATCAATTACAATGAGTTTGTGACTACTTCTACCACCTACGTTACAGAATTGAATACTATAAAATACATAGCACAACAGAATGGTTACAAACACACACTAATAGACAAACTACTGCACAGAATATCAACAAAACCAATCACTCACACCAGCAACAAACAGAATGACAACCCCCATACATTCATCACACTTACCTACCTCAACAAAAAAAAACTCATAAAATTGCAGCTTCATTCAGGAAACTCATAAAATAGCTTACAGAACAAATAATTCACTCAAAAAACACCTGCATTTTCAGACAACATCTCAAAACAAGTACAACAGATCTGGAATTTACAAATTGAAATGTGATGACTGCAACAAGTTCTATATAGGACAAACTGGCAGGACATTCACCACTAGATTCAAAGAACACACAAGAGCCATCTCACACCCAAACACACATTCCACTTTTGCTGAACACATCATTTCAACAGGCCACAGTTATACAGACATTGACACTAATTTAGACACACTACACTTCACTCACAAAAGCCATAAACTCAATGTTTTAGAACAATATGAGATTTACAAACATGCAAAGCAGGAACCTGACAACATTTTAAATGATCAACTTAACTTCTTCTCACACACTCTATTTGACAAAATAATCCCAATTTCAAACCTCCCGCCTACTCATCCCCCCACCCCAGCACCATTCCAACATACATAACCCTCAAACTCATACCTTAAGTCAGTGTACTGTGGGTTGTCTGACGATGCTCTAGACAACAGAGCGAAACGGCCGTCACGCCATAACGTGAGTTAATTTCCATTTAAAAGTGTTTTTTTTAAGTTTATATTACATATTAGTGGAAACAAGGTGGATCTTCAACATCATAAATAAAATTACTTCCAATTCAATGACGAATATAATACAGCCATCCTGCCGACCTCCCTATGTGATCACCCATTTCTAGCATAATGGTCGAAATGTGTCTCCAACACTAAGAGAAAATCCAAATATTAAAAAATAATTTAATTTCTGTGGAATAATTTAATATAAGAGTCCTTCACCAAAATTTTTGATTGCCGGCCGCCACTGCAGTGCTCAGTGAGTAAAATATTTTAATTTTCTACTCAAATATTTGACTTCATAGTCGTGCAATTATTCATAAAGTCAAATACTGTAATTATTATTAGTAATACGCGCAGTTCGTCATGTATACCAAATTTCAAGATTTCAAAACCAGTAAATGTTACCAGTGTCATTTTTTGGAGGATGAAGCCCACATAGGTCTGTGACCTGTGTGTGGGTAATGAGTTGAATGATGATGATGATGATTGATGAGCTGGACCTACAGTTTTAGAATAGAATGACTTTTTTATTTGTTGACGTGGCGAAGTTTGGACAGTTATGTCCAATCCACCACTTAACCAGTTTTCGGTGGGTTAGAACCACCGGGAAGTGATTTTACAGCAGAGAACAGTGTCTTTTTTGCTGGCCGATCTAATCGGTCACCCTTACAAAGAGTGCCCAGTAGAACTTAGCTTATCCCTATCTGATTGAACAGATACCTGCTTCGGCTCACGGCTATCACTTCCCTGTCGTCTGGTCTATTAAAATTCAAAGATGTTGAAGAATTTGAATAGACCAATCAGACTCCACCAGTAACATTTACCAGTAAATGAGAAGGCTCCCATAAACTCAACCAATAATCTACTTTTCAACCTGATTTTACAAATTGTTTGGGGGGGGGGCTTGAAAACGCTTTTGGCACAAAATGGGCAATCAAGAAGTGGAAGGGCGACGACTGTATTACTAGTAACAATACTATTTGATCTAAAACTGTTATTTTTCTAAGAAAAATTTTGAAAATCCAAAAATATATAGTTTTAAAAAGTACAATATTATTATAGTTATTGTTGATTAGGACAATATTGTCGATTTGAGAGCGTTAATATGGTAACATCAGCTGATGAACCGGGTCCACTTTGATTCAGTCTCCTGTAAACAAAAACAGTCCCAGTAATACCAACTAGAAACACATGATAATCAAGTTGGCATTGCTACCAGTTACCGGCTTTCATAATCAGCTGACTGCCTCCATTTTCTTCAACGTCATCATCAACATCAAACCTCAAACCTTCATCAGTTGATGTCTAGCACTGATAGAGAGAAGAGCTGTTTTGTGCTCCAGTAGATTTTTCAACACACATCACTGGAATGTTACCTTAAATTTGCTATTTAAACAGTGCCTACTGATTAAATACTGAAGTGCTCAAATGATTTAGTGATGAATAAATGGAAAATCAATTATGGATATCTTTCACAAGGTAAGCAGTTTCATATCAATTTTTGCAATTTAGTCTATTTTAAGACACCCTTAAATACCATAGTTTCTTAATTGCATAGCTTTGCTCCATTATTTTGAAGTGAGAAATAACTAAAATGAAATGGCTAAAATTTAACCTAAAAAGTTCATCATCACTAACTCTTTGAAATCTGTCTAGTCATTTTCAGTTACCAACTCTAATTCAATAACTATGTTTCAATACTCGGGTAGGGTAAACTCTACTAGTTTTCCCCTTTATTAACTTATTTCAAAGCCAAGCTAAGAAACTATTTAATATAACTACAGTTTTTAATATAAAAACCAAGAAAGAATTGTTATTCATTTTTAGGTAGACTTCTCGCTATTCATTATTATACATTGACCTTGACTACGGTACCAATTTATTTTATAGATCATTAGAATTTATAAATGTTATTGGGACATTCTCAGTGAACATACATTTTCTCATTTTGTTAGTTTTAATCTACCAATGCTGCTTGATTTCAAATTTCTCATGAATTTATTTTTATTATTGCTTCTATTTTCCCTTGGACATTATTTTCCAGACAGTGTGCTTGAAAAGTCAATCTTAAAACTATCCATCAATTGAAACGTCCTTCAAAAATCAAAAGCAGAGAATTTAAATTGTTTTTGACTGAAAAAAGAAATAATTCATTGTTTGAAAAATAAGTTCAGAACTGGTCGTCGCCTACATTATAATTATTATAAATTGATAGTGATATTATATAATCAAATTAAAATTAGTTATCACACTAGTAGCCTCTTAGTGGAATTTTAATGAGCTTTTATATCATGATGATCATCCAAGTAACTAGTAACTATATTGATAAACCTCTTATTAGAACTTGTATGCATACTGGGCTAATTTAATTTTATGATTTCAAGAAATGTTTCTTACAAGCCAGCAGCTACCGTGCTGATTTGAACCATGATCTACCAATAATTGATTCAAACTATTCCAATCCTTATAGATAATTAATCCATATTCTTTTCAATGAGAAAATGTTTTTTAGTCTCATTTAATTATTATCTTTAATCCCTGTCCTTTTGGTCAAACTCCACTTACTCACTACTCAAATATATACACATCCCACTTGCAATTTGACATGTTCAGTGACTATAGATAGGCCTACTGTACTAATCCAACATTTTCTCAAAATTTTGTTGCTGCAACCCAAATTGACCAATTTCTTTGATTATTTCACAATTATTTTTAGGATATTATAAAATTGGGTTCCACTATTTGACGTCGTTTCAGGCATTGCTGAATATAGTTAGCAAGATTATTAACTTGAAGCTAGTTTGTAAAATATTTTTTCAAGTTTGGTTTCTCAGTCGTTTAGTAAATTATTCAGTAGCTATTGATTCATTAGCGGCCCTAAGGCTTGTTTCACACACACCCGGCAGTCGGGTAACTGGTGTTGTTTGCCCAGCTGTACGAACATTGCATTATATGGGACTATGTAATCATACCGGATAAACAATAATGGTTACCTAACTGCTGGGTATGTGTGAAACAAGCCTTAGGGCCTCTAATGAATCAATAGCTTTTGAATGATTTTCTAAACGACTAAGAAACCAGGCATGAACCATATATTAAATTGATCATGATGTTATTTCCATGCCAGTGAATCGAAATGACTCATTCCAAATTCAATTCCATTGGATCACCAATTAATTCTAATATATACTAATGATAGTCTTATTGGGATTGAATAGGAAATTTTAATTCATTCCAAGTATCCTCCAACATTATTCTCAAGGGCAGAGATTGTTCATTGATATACTTGATGAATGAAGTGGCTGTTTTACCCTATAAAAATTTCAATATAGTTATTGTTGGAGCCGTATTGATACTGGTTTATTTTGTATGGCTTTCCATTTTTAAGAACAAGTATTTCTGAGTTTTCAACTATATCCAGCAAAACATATGATGCAGTATCAGTATATTAGGACACATTGTTTAATGCTCAAGATACTTGATCTTAATCAACATCATCACTTCAAACACATTCTATAGTCAATTGAATATTGCCAGCACATATCAATTTCCAATCAACTTTACAAACTTTTATCAATGTAACACCACCACATATTTTGATATAATTGAAGCAATCAACACACCTCCAAATTTGTAATAGCTTAACCGAACTATTTTTTTTTCAACAGGATGACTGATCAGTTCAACCTACTTCAAGAAGGAGATATGAAAAGACTCAACTTCACGGTAACCTCTTCAGTAGGTCAAGATGGTGGAGTACAAACTGGCCAGGACGTGAAACTGGAGATTTGGTATTATGTATCTTGCTTTTATAGTCAGTTAGGTTAGAAGTTTCCCACCATTCTCCTGCATATGCTAGGAGGTTTACAGTTGTTAGTCAAGTACCACACTCTTCAACCATGCTCTTGGATTGTGCCACAAAGTCATATTTGTGGCTTCGATGGCAGGGTCTGCATCTGAGAGTCCATGTCTCTCTTGTAGAGTTCATGACCGCAGTTGTCAGATAACGCTGCTATACGTCCGTCTTATGATGGAGTGGTACTGTTTATTGTAGCTGGTGGGATGTGTTATGAGGCTAACAATCGTGAATGGAGATTTGTTGGGTTGAAGGGCATTTGCAGTTGTTAATCATGTATCACACTTTCTATCCGGGCTCTTGATTTGTGCCATGACATAATCTTATCGCGCTTGATGGTTTTTTGGCTGGGTTCAGTGGCTCTCACGGATGCTTCGAGAGTCTCTCTCCTCGCTAAGGCCTTGTGACTACTTGTTAGTTCCACAAGGAGAACAGGGTGCACTGCTCAGTCGCCACAACCATTTTATTATGGTGTGGTACATTTCATTGCAGCTGGTGGGTTGATATAAGGCTAACAAATGTAAATAGGGATTTGCTGTTAGGTCCCTGTCAGGATTCTCATGTCACATTCATTGTGCATGGACTGTGTTACCCTGTGATCAAGAGATGCCGGTTGCCAGGTGAAAACCCTGGAGTAATGATGTCTCCGACATATGTTGAGTGCAGGTGTTAGCACCTTTATGTTTGGTAATTGTGATAAGAGATTAGATTAGACATTGATTATGCAAAAATTGTGGGAGTGGCTCTCACTTTAGCTTCGGCTACTGGCTTTGTGCTTAGAGCTTATGCCGTATTTACTGTTGCCAGTGAAAATGCCATAAGCTCCAACACACTGAGAATAGAGTTCACTAAATCAAATCATTTATATATCCTCCTCAACAAAAATAGAAACATAAAAATATAAAAAATACATCTGAATAATATAAAATGAAAATTGCACTAAATCAACAAATATATAACTAGTTTATATGGTATTTATATACCAGTTTCAAAAGTACAAATCATGATTTGAAAGAATCAAAAAATTTTCTGGGGCTCTTATACACATGCTAGGAAGTGGAAATATGTGATACTATTTATCAATTGCTTAGAGGCGCTTGCCTACAGATGGTAGGAATGCAAATATTTGAAACTATTTATTGATAGATTATTGGTGCTTGCCTACAGATGTAGGAGTGCAAAAATATTTGATACTATTTATTGATAGATTATTGGCGCTTGCCTACAGATGTAGGAGTGCAAAAATATTTGATACTATTTATTGATAGATTATTGGCGCTTGCCTACAGATGTAGGAGTGCAAAAATATTTGATACTATTTATTGATAGATTATTGGCGCTTGCCTACAGATGTAGGAGTGCAAAAATATTTGATACTATTTATTGATAGATTATTGGCGCTTGCCTACAGACGTAGGGGTGCAAAAATATTTGATACTATTTATTGATAGACTATTGGCGCTTGCCTACAGATGTAGGAGTGCAAAGATATTTGATACTATTTATTGATAGACTATTGGCGCTTGCCTACAGATGTAGGAGTGCAAATTTTTTTTTTTTTTTTTTTTTTTTTTTTTTTTTTTTTTATTCAATCAATAATATAATAATTACAAAAAATTTAGTTAAACTTCATAAATACAGTATATTCTATGTCAGTAATACACCTTTAGAAACCCCACTATAAAAAACTATGTGTTGGGGTATATGAGTCTGTCAATATTATAATTATTTTTTTTTTTTTTTTTTTTTTTTTTTTAGTGCTATATAATATATAGTTGAAACATTTTTCAAAAATGAAGTTAGTAGTTTAAAATGTTATGATAAATGTTAGTGCATATTATGTAATTAAACAAAATTAATAAATGTGAAAAATTAAAAAAATAATAAAAATTACCTAGAGTTATACGAAATAGCTACTCAGTGATAATAATATATCATCATAATAATACAAGAAAATTATAAATGCAAACAAAAATATAATAATTAATTGATATGTACTCTTACTAAATTTTCAAATTGCGTTACTTCCTGATCTATCATCCAATTTATTAATTTTCTTTTGAACCGATAAATAATTCTTTCTACTTTTATATCTACAGGAATAATGTTATACATTCTTGGTGCTATGTAAATAAAGGATCTTTGCCCAAACGCTGTGTTCATTCTGGGAATAACAATATTTACATTTCTTAACCTAGTATGATGAATGTGATCTACAAATCTAAATTGTTCTGGTCTTTTCTTCAAGTATGAGAGCGCTGCCTGAATAAAAAGTTGTCTAACACTGAGTACTCTACTTTCTTTGAATAGTTCAATTGTTGGAGACTGATTATTTTTAAAATGTATTATTTTAAGTATGCGTTTCTGAGTTACAAATAAAGGTTCAATATGAGTGTAATTTGTAGCTCCCCAAACAATTATGTTATATCTTAGAATAGATTCTACTAACGAATAATAAACTGCTTTTAACGTTTCATGGTTCAGGATCCTGCGAAGCTGGTAGAATTTGAAAATTAGTTTTCTGATCCTTTTTACATTTTGAATGATGTGCCAATCCCACTTCAGATTATCATCCACTATTGTGCCTAAATATTTTATTCTATCAATCCTTTGGAGTGTAGGACAATCACACGGCTGGCTTATGTCTGTGCATTGATGCAGCTTAAGTGAAGTTCTTGATGGCTTTGTGTGATCCGTTAAAGAAAACGCTAGAAATTTAGTTTTGTTTGCATTAATTGTTAGAAGGTTATTCTTCAGCCATTTATTGATTATAGTTACTTCAGCTTCAGCTGTATTGAGAACCTCATCCCAGGTATTCCCCTCAAAGAGTAGAGCTGTATCATCGGCAAAAGCTATGACTCTCCCTCAAATTGGAATTGAGCACAGCTCATTTGCAAATACCAAGTACAAAATAGGTCCTAGAACAGTCCCTTGAGGTATTCCAAATTTTATAGTTCTCTCTTCACTTAGATGGTTTTCTACTTTGACCTTTTGTTGCCGGTTGCTGAGGTACGATTTAAACCACTCCAATGGAATTCCTCTTATCCCCATAGCTTCTAATTTCTTCAACAGCAAGCCATGAGTTACAGTATCAAAAGCCTTGGCTAAATCTAGGAAAATTGCAGCGCATTTTTTATTATTATCCAATTTATTTATAACAAACTTTGACAATTCAATAACTGCATCCTCTGTACTCATTCCCTCACGAAAGCCAAACTGATTTGAAGACAATAAGTTGCTTTTCTCCAAGTAATTTACTAGACGTTTTTTTACTAATTTCTCCAATATTTTAGAAATATTACTTATTAATGAAATAGGTCTATAATTAGTAGCAATTAGTTTATCATCTCCCTTATGCAATGGTCTAACACATATTTCTTTCATAGCTCTTGGGAACACTCCTTTTGACAAACTTAAATTAAATATGTGAGTTAATGGCTTTGCAATAAAATCTTTTATACTCTTTATTGTCCTGTTATTGAAACCATCAAGTCCTGGAGAACTGTCATTACGTAAGGTGTCAATAGTCTCTAGTATTTCTTGCTCATTTGTTGGATGGAAATACATGGAATTCACAGTTCTTGTAATAGGTTTATTTTCTGAAATTAATTGATTTACCGACTTCTCCAAATCGTCTGCTATCTTTTTTGCCATATTCTCTCCAATATTGGAGAAAAAATCGTTCATGTGATTCAGTACAGCTACCGGATTTTCTGACAATGTTACAACATCATCATTTATTTTTATACTCTCCAATTTCATTTTTGTATTTTGCATGGAATCTGTGGCATCTCTAATCACTTTCCATATTTTTTTATGATCTTTTCCAGCTTCATTCAATTTTTCCTTGTAATATTGCTCTTTTGTTTGATTTATTAAAATTGTCAGAGTGTTTCTGTACCTGCGGTAGAAGTTGCTCAATTCAATGTCGTTTGGATGTGACTTCCTTTGTTGGTTGAGTTTGTTTCTGGTTCTTATTGCTGATACTAGTCCTCTTGTGATCCATGGCTTGATAGGCTTGTACTCCTTTTTTCGTCGATGTCGATGGGTATTGTTTTGCAAATGAAGTTTCAAAGTTGATATGAAGCTATCATAAGATGCATTGGGATCCCCACTGTGAAGAACCTCACTCCATTCCTCCTCCTGCAATTCTTTTTTGAGGTTGATCATGTCTTTTTTCTCTTGCAGGTTATCGTTTTCCTGTAACTCACTCCGCATGGCATTGGTATTTAAGTAGAATTTTAATCCTAAAATTGTGCTAGAGTGATCAGTGATAGTTGATTGATATATTATTGGAAAAAGCATTTCTCTGGAGTTAGTGACAATATGATCAATACATGTAGCTGTTTCTGTTGTGGTTCTGGTTGCTTGTGTGATGCAGTGTTTGAGTCCATGTTCACTTAGTAGATCACAGTAGTCATTATATTGTTGATGTTGAGGGTGAAGAGTATTGATATTCATATCTCCTGCACATATTACAATTTGCCCTCGTAACCTATTTAGTTCCAGCTCCAAGCCTTTTAAGAATTCAGTAATATCATTGAAAGATGGTGATCTATAAATTGCTAGGATGTTATACTTCTGTTTTTTCGTTTCTAAAATAAGGTGTAGAGCGTTTGCTTGTTCGTTTTGTCGTTCTTTACATTGAATGTTTAAATTATCCTTGGTATATATGACCACTCCATCATTTTGCAGTTTGTTGCTTGAAGTGGAAAAAATGTTATATCCATTCATAGCTTGAGGTGTGAAATCGTTTTTAAGCCAGCATTCGGTCAGTATGATGATATCAAAATTGAAATCAATTTCGTGTAGCTGCACCATAAGATCATTATAGTTTTTCTTGATACTTCTTATATTTGTACAGAAAATATTCAAATCACATTCATCCAAGATTCCGCAAAGTTGGTGACTCTCATTTATAACTAAATCCTTTATCTCCTCATATGAATCCAGTTCCTCAGAAAAAGAAATGTTGCTACTATTCATTGTTCTTTATGAGTTTCCCTGAGCTTTTTCATGATCATAATATCTTCCACTAATTGAACTTTTTTTGTTAATGAGAGCATTAAATCCATTTCTCCTATAGTTACATATCTAAATGAGTGGGTATGCCTACTTAGTGCTACTATAACATGCTGAATACTATTATATATTTTTAGAGGTCTCGTATCAACTCTCACTAAAACTACATTTTTGTATGTTAGGCCCTGAGCTTCATGAACTGTTAATATTTGGTAAGAATTGGGAGGAGCTTTGTTCTTCAATACATCTATTATCAGTTTTTTCTCTGCCTGAGTGAAAGTTATAATGAGTGTTCCCAATTCTAAAGGTAGAAATTCACCATTACTAATTGTTGGTTTTATTGATCGTAGAATCCTGTTTGTAGTGCATATATGTTTGTAAAAGTCTGATAGTATATAACACACATCCATTGGACATCGCCGAGTAACTGAATTATATGAATCCGGCTTTGTGATGGTAGATATATTTGACCATATTGTCGGAAGATTACTCCTTTCTATGTAAGGTATCTGTTTTGAATCACCAAGCAGCACCACTTCATTCGCACTGCTTAGCTCTGAGACAAATCCCACAAAACCAGCATGCATAAGGACCGCCTCGTCAATGAAAACTCGATTATATTTTTTATGTGTGCCGTTTATTATATACGATGACACTGTTCTGTAATCAACATAGACAATATCATCATATTTGGCCCCATACTTTTTCTTTACAGCTAATCTTATTTCTTTTATTCCAGCCCTAGTTTGAGTTAGTATAAGATCTTTGCTTGGCTGATGATGCTGTAGAATTGCATGAGTTTTCCCGCAGCCTGGCACTCCATCCATCCATCTAATTCTAGGCAGTTTGCAGGTTGCTACATCTATTTTATTTATATTATCCAGTAGTTCTCTATTCAACATCAGCTTCGTGTCTCTACTGACAATGATATACTTTTCGTGTGTTTCAAATCTGCATTTTTTCTGATCAAATGGTACATAAGATCCTCCTCCTTCTAGACAAAACCCCATCCGATATTTTGAGCTTGTTGGCATCAGAAATGATTTCAGTTCGTTGTCGTAGATATTCATATCCTTTGAAACCATGTCTCTAAAAATAGCTGAAGATGTATGAATACTTTTACTTCCAACTGCACACAGAACCCCACGGAAAATCTCAGCATTCATTACGTCATACTGCTGCAAAAGATTCCTTATTTCAATCATGCTGTTTAAATATGCATCATGCTCAGAGTCCTCTGGCAGGTATCCCTTAGGGCATTCTTTTTCATTTTTTAACTTTGACTGGGGGATATTAAGAAAATCCATACTGCTAGTGCCTCGATAATGAAATATATATTTTAAGTGTTTTGTTGAAAGCACGCTGCTGAGGAGTTCAATAGAAGATATGTCCGCTAATTGGCTAAACTGATCTATTCCAACCACGAGAGGGTAGTTGACTGATGACCATTTATTTATTTCTTCTAAGATCTTCTTAGTTTCCGTTAATGTATTCTGATTATTAACTGTTAGAAGAAAGACGGGATTTTGTTTGTCTACGGTGAATAATATTTTCCAAGACATTGAATATTTACTATTTTGTAAACAGACTTCAGCAAGGTCGTTCCACTCTTGCACAGTAAGCGATTTAATACGTAGTAATTGTGACACTCCATCTGAAATTCGTATTTCTTTTTTTCCTATGTAAGCAAATGATATATTTACATCTGCTAATTCTCCAAAGTTATTGATCAATGCTACTCTACTTTTTGCTGTTTGATTATTGGCGTGTAATTTGTTTATACTATTCAAAATGTTCTGAATATTTTGTATTGATCTGTTGGAAAAATATGGATTATTCGGTTGGAAAACTTTGTGTCGTATTCCCAGCTTATTTTTTATGTTTTTAAACAATCCCATAATTAGTACGATCAATTGTTTGTTGCAATGCTCTTTCATAGCAAGGACATTCAGTGCTATTAACTTTATGATTTGCAGGCTTATCTATTTTTTTGCAGTTAGTACATGTTGGTGGTTTTTCCAAATTTGGGCAGGCTTTAATATTATGACCTGAAGTTCCACAGTGACCACAGATATCTTTTTCTTTTTTACAATATTTCGTGATGTGGCCAAAACCCCGACATTTGTAGCACCTTTGCGCAATAATATAATCATTTATTTTGCAAGATGTCAATTCTACATATACTCTATTCCTATTAATTAAAAATTTCCGTATACCAGGCTCACATTCAAATACCCAATGTACAAAATCAGTGCCTTTGGGCCCCACCTTGAAAATTGGTCTACACCCATTTATGAATTCCTCCTTTTTCATAGCAAGTGTGAGATTCTTTTTATAAATTTCTTCTACAACCTCATTGTTACTTAAATCAGAGGGAATATCATAGATTATGATTTTGGGTTTTTTCTTTTGGGTTTCAATTACTTTAAATTGTTCATTCTTCATGACCTTACTTTCTATAAGCTTTTTCTTGTCTTCCTCCGAATCCAAGACTACAAGAAGGCCCCCTCCACGAACATTTACTGTTTTCTTCACTTTAATACTTCTATTAACAGAGGGATTGGATTTAAGTGTTTGCCGTATACTATTGCTTTTTTCTGAATCTTCACCAGTTGTCTTTGAGGACTTCAAAAGAACTACATGGTCCTTGGGTTGAAGTTTTTTGAAGGTTGGTTGCGAAGGTTCTGTTTTAGATGCTATTTTGCTGTTTCTTTTTGGAATTTGAACTACATCTGCGAAACTGATTGGTCTATTTTCTTTTTTTAATGCTTGCATGGACTCGTTTAGGCTCCTAATAGATTGTTCCATTTTTGGATCCGTTGTAATTGTGGTCATTAAACTTAATGTTTTTGCACGTGTTTCGATTTTAATGATATTTTCCGAAAGCTGATTTGTCAATTCCAAAAGATTGTCGTAATCAGCCCTCAAAACTTTTTTCTTTTCAAATTCTGATTTTGCCCATTTCTTAATTAATAATCTAATTTCTTGTAAACTATCAATGTCTTTTGCGAATTCCTGCTCCATTGTTTTATTAAAAGAGTTCATTTTACCTTGATTCTGAGTTCCTTGTTTTTCCGCTTCTTGATCCTGTGTATTTACCTCATGTTCTTCCTCTTCGTATTCTGGTATCAATCCATGTGGAGGCGACCTCATGAATTGGACACTAGTTGATTGAATCGTTGTATAAAAAACTCAATCTAGGTCAATTACCGTTGTTGACTATTTCCAAACTCTACTCTTATACTACTCTACACTACTAACTAAAACGATGTTGACGCTTCGACGTCTCTGACTAGACTGTTATTATTATACTGTTATAATTATTTGATACTATTTATTGATAGATTATTGGCGCTTGCCTACAGATGTAGGAGTGCAAAAATATTTGATACTATTTATTGAAATATTATTGGCGCTTGCCTACAGACGTAGGGGTGCAAAGATATTTGATACTATTTATTGATAGATTATTGGCGCTTGCCTACAGATGTAGGAGTGCAAATATATTATACTATTTATTGATAGATTATTGGCGCTTGCCTACAGACATAGGGATGCAAAAATATTTGATACTATTTATTGATAGATTATTGGCGCTTGCCTATAGATGTAGGAGTGCAAAAATATTTGATACTATTTATTGATAGATTATTGGCGCTTGCCTACAGACATAGGGGTGCAAAAATATTTGATACTATTTATTGATAGATTATTGGCGCTTGCCTATAGATGTAGGAGTGCAAAAATATTTGATACTTTTTATTGATAGATTATTGGCACTTGCCTACAGATGTAGGAGTGCAAAATAATATATTATACTGTTTATTTATAGATTATTAGCGCTTGCCTACAGATGGTAGGAGTGCAAAAATATGTGATACCATATTTATTGATAGATTATTGGCTCTTGCCTATTCATGTACGGTGAATGTGATAAGAAATTAGATTAGACATTGATTATTCAAAATTTGGGGAAGTGGCTCTCACTTTAGCTTCAGCTACTGGCTTTGTGCTTAGAGTTTATGCCATTCTCTCTGGCAATGCTTTGGCAGTGAAAATGTCATAAGCTCTACCACACTGAGAATAGAGTTCACTTGGGTACATTCAAGCATGGAAGCAATAATTCAAGGGTAGTTTAAGGGTGCTGTCCTATACTTGCTAGGAAATGAAAATATGTGATACTATTTATTGATAGATTACTGGCGCTTGCCTACAGATGTAGGGGTGCAAAAATATTTGAAATCATTCATTGATAGATTATTGGCGCTTGCCTACTGATGTAGGGGTGCAAAAAATTTGATACTATTTATTGATAGATTATTGGCGCTTGCCTGCAGATGGTAGGAGTGCAAATATGTGATACTATCTATTGTTAAATAAGGAATTTTCCCCATTTAATCACTCTTGCTCAAGTCTGTTTCAGCCACACTGTGTTGTTGTCATCACCACTTCTTCTCGGGTATTCTTCTCAGACAGATTCAACTCCATTCGTGCTACAGTCTTTTTTTAAGCTTCATCTACTAGGTAATTAACTGTTTTTCTTTTCTTGTAGAATCTATTCTAAATAACTGAAGAAATCACAATAGCCTTCATAGCTAAACAGATTCGTTTTCAGAGCAATTCAAATATCTAATCCAGTGCTGAGTTTCAAGCATTGCATTTTGAGATTTGTCCAGATATCTCAACGCAGTAATAATTGAATGTTTCCATGAGTGATGATTCTGAATCTCCATCAATAAATCAGATAATAAATCCAGCCAATCCGACTTAGCTTTTTTAAATGCTATCCAATTCTAAACTATTCTTGATTATTTGAATTAAAAATGAAATTATGTTGTTTTAAAACTATTTAGTGGACTTTATGCTTTGAAAATTTCTTTTATCTCTGATTGTTTTCTAGGCTAGTTTGCCAGCAGAAGTGTTCATCTAATTGCTATCAAAGAGGATGGAAACTCCAAAACTAAAACTGATAAGATATATAGTAGTACCGGTAGCTTACCTGAACAGAATTTTTGTTTGAAGCTTGGTATTTGATGATCCAGACAAACTGCTAGCTGGACAGTCACTTGAAAAAATATTATTGTTGAAAATGATAGAATAATATTCTTCAAAAGATTATATTGTTTTCATATTGATGCAGGAAATTTGATGAAAATTTCTGTAAACATGATTAGGCTACCAATACACAGTTTCAGTAGTTCGTTGGTATTATAAACCTTTTAATCAGAATTGAAATGCAATAATTTTTGTTTAATGTTGAAATAATAATTGTTTTTCGCTTTTCTACTGGTGGGGAAGGAATTATGCACAAATTCTGGAACGCAGATTTCAGGGTTATACCGGAACGTTTTTCTAAGTATGTCGGGAATTAAAAAAATATTTTTTAGCAACTTTTTATATTGTACTTGTAATTGGGCATGCATTTATGTTGTTACAATTCTTTGTTATATTGTGTTTTTCATGGCATTGATTTGAAAAACGTTATGTATTAATAATAGCAAAAAAATCATTTTCTATTTAAATTCAAACAATGAAAATATATATAGTTGATAAAGTTTCTATAGAGTACAAGTGACCTTTTCAGATTATTTCAAGTCTCAACTTTTGTAATTTTATCGATTGTGGATATTGTAATTTGTGAATACTGTTTGTATTGACTAGTCTTAATACTTCAAGGCATGATTTTGAAACACAGTTTGTACAATCCACTACTAGGTAGGGCATGCAGTTCTCTGTTACTTCGTTTATTTGTTTTATTGTGTATTTCCTGTCATTGATTTTACCAGACACTTTGTATCACTCATTGTTAAAAAATGTCAGCTCCCACTTCAAACAATTGAAGATATATCTAGTTGATAATGATTTATAATTTAAGTATAATTTCAAGTTTCAACTGCTGTAATTTTATCGATGGTGACTAATGTAATGTGAGAATACTGTTGGTATTGACTTGTCTTGTACTCCATGTGTGGAGTTTTCAAGGCTTAATCTTTAAAAAATTCAAATAATAATAAATAAAAATACAGGATGAAAAGGGCAGAAGAAGGAAGAAGCGAGAAAGGTGGGAGGTCTAGGCCACGGGCTTCTCCATCTTTCTTAGTATATTATATTGAATGATCAACATTTAATTTAATTTCCACTTTTAATAATATTTTATTGTTATATAGATAGGAAACATTGTTTTTTAAATGTTATAATTTATTCAAAATTATTTTCTCTTTTGTATGAATTTCATTTATAAAATCTTATACTGGGTTCTCTGCTGTACAAACCGATGAGAATTTTGAGAGGCTCTTTTTGTCCATCTTGAATTACATCTGAAGTTCTGCTCTTCTGGTGTATTTTGATGATGTTCTCTTTTTGGTGTTTAGGGAGGGGGGTATTGTTTGCTGGAGGGGGGTATTGTTTGCGGTACTGGTTCTATTGTGTTGCTACGGTGTCAGTTTGTAGAATAGCTTTTGATGTCTATTTGTTGTATCAGAGGAGTACTGCAGAAAACCCAGCAAATGAGATTTATATTAAAATATATTCTTTTTAAAACAATTATTATTTATTAATAGAAAATGTGGTCAGGGGATACTGTTTGGTTGGCAGGACAGAGGTGATCTCTGGAGGTACCCCAGGGATTGCCTCTCAACTCCAACACTACTTCCCTCCGTTAATGGGTCGTAGTTAGGAGCAGTATCCACCTCGCGTGGCCCACAAGGCCCCTCCCGGAAGGGGGGCAAGTCAACCTTACGTCCTCGAATGGTGTTGATGCCACACCTCGTGTGGGCTGGGAAACGTACGTCCTGGGTGCCCTCGGTTTGGTTCATCTCTTGACTGGAGGCAGTGTTGAGATGTCCCCTGACGGTGGGATACCACAGTGACTGCGGCCGACAAGGCTCTGGCGATTGGCGAAGTTAGGGACACCCAAAGTTAGTAGACAGAACTATCTGCTACTAATCTTGGTGGTCTCTCACTACCGCTTTTCATGAATTTTTACTATTCTTCCTTTCTGTTCTCAATTCCCTTTTGGGGCCAAGTAATAGGTGTTGTTAATTTTAATTTTTTTATTTTCTCATGCAGGCATCTATTATTTTATCATCCTATCATTCGCAGTTCTTATTTAGATTGTTATGTAAATTAATTTATTTTAAATTATGTGAAAAAATTGAATTAAACTTAATATTTTGAGCTAGTATTCATGCGAGCAGCAGAACATATAGGACGTCTAAAGAATAGTAACTTTAAATTCTTGTAATGATGTGAAAATTCTTTAGAGTAGAATTTGATGTGGAAATAGTGCGTGATTTGGATTTCTGCTTTCCATTTTCAGGTATCTGTTCAATCAGAGATAAGCTACGAAACTCCTGGGCACTCTTTGTAAGCGTGACCGATTGGCCAGCAAAAGAGACTCTGTTCTCTGCTGTATAATCACTTCCCGGTGGTTCGGAAACCACCTAAAACTGTAAGTCCAACTCAGCAATCACCATCATCCAATTCACTACCCACGCACAGGTCTCAGTCCTATGTGGGCTTCATCCTCCAAAAAAAATCATGGGAATAAAACGTAAAAACCTTCATATCAAAAAACTAGGTCTAAGCAAGGGCGTCATTTTAGTCCAGCTTATGAGGGGGAAGGGGCATTTATTAAAAAATCTATCTGAAGAGTTTGAATTTTGTCACAATTTTGTTTCTTATTACTATTTTTTCAAGTTAATATCTTATTCCAATAAAGTAATTTTGTTGTTTGGTATAATAATATAATAATTATCTATAACGCTTTTTTCACTTTTGGCTTACCGTATATTAATAACAGGGGTGCCCACAGGGGGGGGCTATGACGCAGACTGCGTCATTGAAATTCTTGGGGGGGGGGGGTCCAAAAAACGTTTTGGGGGGGGGGGGGGTCGTAAAGTTGATTGAAACCGTGTTTAACGTGACAACATTAAAAAATATACTAAGAAGTCACCAGATAGAATGTCAATTAATGAAAATATATTTATTATTATTATTATTATTATTATTATTATTATTATTATTATTATTATACAATTGAATATGAATTAGCTAAAATAATAATGTTTAGGATTTGTGCAGGAACTTGTGCAGATGTACTTGAGTCTATTTCTAACGAATAAATAATTGAAAGGTTTTCTGTTTCCTCATCCCAAAAACTTCTATGTGGGGTTTAGAGAGATAGATTTAACAATAGATTTTAGAGGGAAGTGATAGCCGCGAGCCGTAGCAGGTATCTGTTCAATCAGATAGATAAGCTGCGTTCTCGTAGGTCCTGTTTGTAACGGTGACCGATTAGATTGGCCAGCAAAAAAGACAATGTTCTCTGCTGAAAATCACTTCCCGGTGGTTCGGAACCCACCTAAAACTGTAGGTCCAACTCATCAATCACCATCATCCAACTCATTACCCACGCACAGGTCTCAGACCCATGTGGGCTTCATCCTCAAAAAAAAAAAAAAAAAACTTAGAAGGTGCCTAGCTAACTTGTAGATGGTCACAGTCTACAAATTTAAAATGTTTGTCTTCAAACTGTTGATGTTTTTCATGTATTTTACGATAACTACTTACTAATAAGTAAGAACTGCTTTTGAAAAACTTACTAAATACTAAAAATTCAGTAATTTTTCATAACTATGTCTATTTTGTTTTTGAAAGACACTTCTTTCGATTGTGTGTTGTAAATAACTATACATGAAATGTGTGCCTTTTATGTACTTCATCCATACATAAATTCTCCCAAGATACTACACTAAGTAAATAACCTGTTGTTTAACTACTGTCCAATAAATGACTTGGTATTTTGAATTTTTGTGTTTTACAAATGAAGTTATTAACTCATTGTTTTCACTTCCTTTAAAGGAACAACTTTGTAGAATTATTTAACCTTAATCTAATTGGTACACCGAACATAAACTTATAGGTATTTCATTTTTATTGAACATTGTGTATTTGTAATAATATTTTATTGTTTAAAAACCATTTAGGTTCAAATTCTTATTTAGCTATTTTGCAATTAAGTTTATTGAGCAGAAGTTCATATATTCATTTCATTGATATTTCTTTTTTACCTTTACAAAAAAATGTTACCTATGTAAAGAATCTCAAGAAATATACATACATTTTGTATATTATCGACTGGGTTTGAATTTTTTCAATAGTTATAAAAATCTTCTTTTAGTTTTAGAAAGAATATGGGGGGCTTTTTTCGCATTTTTTGGGGGGGCCTAATTTATGGGGGGGGGGGTTTGGTGCTAAATTTAGGGGGGGGGGGTGCGTCATGAGGCTTAGGGGGGGTGGGCACCCCTGATTTAATAAATTACTGTATGGTATATCACGAGTAATTAATGCTTAAAAGAACAAGATTGAAGTGGTGAATATGGTAGTACATTATTTTTAATTAAAAAAAAAAAACCCATAAAAGTGAGGAAGCAGAAAACAATCTTGTAAAGCTACGCTCGCACATAGACAATAAAAAGATAAAATTACTTGTTTGAAAATAAATATTTCCACTAGATTTGCACTGATTGGTACATCCATAATCACTACATGAAATGATCATGTTAAAAAATCATTTAACATCATAAAACAAGTCATTTGAGCACTGACAAATACGGGGTTTTTCCATTACCGCTATACAAATTTTCGTGGTTTTGCCCGATTTAGAAGCCGACTTGTGACTTCACAGCGGATCCCGGAGTTACGCATCTAGTAATATATATCAATGCATGGGGCAAACCTAACCCATTTGAACCTCTTCTATCTATTTTATTAAGGAATGTAATCGGGCGTCCGTGTACGGATGCACAATTACACACGGACGTCCAAACGAATGTAAATCAACAATGTATGGATGCCAAAATGATGGTCAGGTGTAAATCAATTCAATTCAATTCAATTTTCTCTGAACAACCCTGTCCAGAGGAGTTTATTTTCATTTGATACATAATAATAAATTTTTACAATGTCTGTGTATAAATATTTTCATATTGATTACTCGTGAACACCCCACTATATAAATATGTGCTGGGGTGAAACAGTCTAGTAAGTTTTTCAATTTATGCAAAATTCCTTTTAAAATAATTGAAACATTATTGTTGATTATCCATGTTAGTATTCTAATTATTATTGAAATATTCTACATTATATAACTAACACTAATATTACTAACACCAAAATGACTACTTATATACTACCTAGCACTACATACTACTATCTACCACCCTTCTAACTCTACAAACTTATCACTGCTAACTCTATATAACAATAAAAAACACCCTACAAAAGACAATGTCATATACCATTATAAGTATTTTTACATAAACAATATGATGAAACATTACATGCTATAGTTATTGTCTGGAAAATTGACTGAACGTTTTAAACACTTTATATCTTGAATTTATTTAATTATACATTCAGAAGTTACCTGCTAAAATTTTTTCGGATTCAATGAAATTTATATCTATTAGCCATTTCTTTAATGAACTCTTATATTTTTTCAAGTTAGCCTCGTTCTTCAAAAGACTCGGCATTCTATTCAGAACTTTAGAGCCAACATATAATGCTGATTTTTGAGCAAATGTTGAGTTTACTCTGGGAACTGAAATATCTCTATTTCGAGCTCTGGTATTGTGAGCATGATCAACTAATTGAATTTGGCTTGGGTGTTTCTTTATATATGTGCTAACTACTAATATGTATAACTGCCTAACGCTAAGTACCTTGTAATCCCAGAATAACTGAATTGATGGGAATAACCGATGCCTATAGCTAATAACTCTGAGTAGAAGTTTTTGCACTTTAAGAAGCGGATCTATTGTATTATAATAAGCTCCTCCCCATATTAGAATACCATATCTAATAACAGATTCCACCAGAGAGTAGTAAACCATTCTAACATCCGATACCGGCAATATGTTGCGCAGCTGCATGAATATATATACAAGCTTTCTCAACTTTTTAACAACACCAGCCACCTGACCCTCCCATCGGAACAAATCATCTATTTGAACTCCCAAGTATTTCACTGTATCAGATCTTCTAATTACAGGGCAGCTGCATTCATCTCCAGTCTGTTCACAAATATGTATTTTCAATGTATTTTTGAGGGGTTTAGTGGCTTCTGTTAATGAGAAAACCAGAAATACAGTCTTCTCAGCATTCAATGTCAGTAGGTTATTATTAAGCCAATTTAGCACTTTACCAAGTTCTCGCTCTGCTGTTCTGAATGTCTCTTCCCAAGTATCACCATTGAATAAAATGGCAGTATCATCTGCAAACGCTATCAGTTTGCCATTTATGTCAAGCGAACACAGATCATTTGCAAAAACTAGATACAAAATTGGTCCAAGCACAGTTCCTTGTGGAACCCCAAACTCAACATTTGCATCCTCGCTCATTAGATTTCCTATTTTTGTTGACTGAGTTCGCTGCACAAGATATGATTCAAACCAACAATATGTGGCCCCTCGTATCCCAATGGCCTCAAGCTTTTTCAGAAGAAGCTCATGTGATACTGTATCAAACGCCTTGGCAAGATCAAGAAATATTCCCATGCATTTCTTATTATTATCAAGACCATCAATGACATGCTTTGACAGTTCGAATAGTGAATCCTCTGTACTTTTACCTGCACGAAAGCCATATTGGTTAGAAGAAAGAATGCTGTTTTTTTCCAAATAGTGTACTAGACGCTTCTTCATAAGTTTTTCCAGAATCTTAGATATATTGCTAACTAACGAGATTGGTCTATAGTTTCCAAGTAATAGCTTGTCACCAGCTTTATGAAGAGGCCTAACACAAACCTTCTTCATAAGATCCGGAAAGACACCATTCTCAAAGCTTAGATTGAAAATATGCACTAGGGGTTTGACTATAAAATATACTCTTTCACACTTTTAATAATGCTATTGCTTATTTCGTCCCTTCCTGGTGAGCTATCTGTTCTTAGTGTTTGTATTATAGCCAGAATCTCTTGCTCATCTACTGCACTCAGAAACATAGTTGTTGGGATGCGTCTTTTAGGTCGGTAATTGGAAACTATCTCATCTAAAGTTTTATTTAATTTTCTACTGATATTATCTGCCATTCTTGCTCCTATACGTGCAAAATGGTTGTTGGTACAACTCAACACATCATTAGGGCTTTCATCTAGTGAAATCACATTTCCATTAAAATTAATTTTTTGCAGATCTTGTTTATTTTTCCCCAAAGAACCTGAAACCTCCTTAATGATAGACCATGTTTTTCTTATATTTCCTCCAGCCTGCTCAATCTTATTTCTATAATAATCTGTTTTAGTGCTTTGAATAAGTACGTTTAGATGATTTCTATATGTACGATAGTAATCAGCAAGCTGAACATCATTAGGACGTTGCTTACGTTTCTTGATTAATTCATCTCTGGTCTTTATAGCTCTTATTAGACCCTGCGTTATCCAAGGCTTGATTGGTTTGAACCTTCTCTTTAATATATATGAGTTTGTGTTATTTGATATATGTCTCCTGAAAATACTGATGAATTCTTCATATGCTCTATTAGTTTCATTAGCTTCATAAACAGGAATCCATTCTTCCGTAGAAAGGTGAGCTTTTAACCCAATTAAATTAACTGATATGCCTTTTTTAATATTTTCGACTGAAACTAAATTGTGACTCTCGTAATCAGTGTCACTTATTCCTACAACAGTCATGAAGTGATCTGTAATAGAATTTTCATACACCACAGGAGTTATCGGTCTATTAAGATTTGTTAAAATATGGTCAATACATGAGTATGTATTGTCGCTTACCCTAGTTGGCTCGGTAATGCAATGCCGAAGTCCGTACTCACTTAATAGATCCAAGTAATCATTAACTTGATCGTTGTATGGAGGAAGTATATTTATATTTAAATCGCCCAAGCACATAATATGCCGACCTCTCAAACTATCTAAAACCACTCTGAGGTCAGCTAAAAAATCATTAATATCATGATGTGATGGTGACCGATAAATTGTAATAATATCTATCTCCCTTTTACTATAAACAAGTTTGAGATGTAGAGCATTAGATTGTTTTATTTCTATTTCTTCAGACATACAATTCAAGTTGGATTTCACATAAACTACAACTCCATCATTCTGTAAACGGTTCTTAGCTGTATAGAAAGCGTTATAGTTATCAATTTGCTGAGGTATACAATCATTCTTAAGCCAACACTCAGTCAAAACAATTATGTCAAACTGAACGTTAATTTCCTGCAGCTGAATCATTAAGTCATCGAAATTTTTATTTATGCTCCTGATGTTGAAATTCAAAACCTTCAGGTTGCAAGTACCAATCACTCTTCTCAGTTCACCTGAGTCGTGTAGTACCTGATTCTCAATTTCAAAAGCAGTCTCTAACTCGTCTCCTATTGACCACATCTCCATTTCTGGTTTTCTTCAATTACCTCGCTCATGCTTTTATGCCAATTTAAGATTTCTGAAATACTATAATTTTTAATATTTCTTGTTAGAGATAACATCAGATCCTCTCCTCCTCTTGTAAGGTACTGAAAACTTTCAGTATGTCTGCTTAAAGCCACAATTATATGCGGAATACTATTGTAAATTTCTAGCGGTTTGGGATTTATCCTAACAAGTACTACTCTTTTAGAAGTTGGACCCTGTGCTTCATGGATAGTGTGTACTCTCATTGATTCAACGTATCTCGTACCCATCAGGCTCCTAATTAGTATGTTTTTCTCTGTTTGTGTGAAAGCTAGTAACAAAGTATCAGGTTCAAGTCTAAGATACTCACTGTCTGCAATTGTAGGTTCAATTGAAATTATATTCTTGTTATTCAATGTGTTAATATGAGTGTAGAACTTTGAGAGACTGCAACATACATCTACTGGACATCTCCTAGAAGTTGGTTTCGAGAAAAACGGGTCACAAATACTAGAAACATGATACCATCTAGCCTTGAGCCTGCTTCTCTCAATATAGGGTATTTGTTTTGAATCCCCAAATAGTATTATATCAGTTGCTTTTGTAAGTTCCGCAATAAAACCTATGTAACCAGCATGCATTACAGCTGCCTCATCAATGAACACTCTTTCGTAACATCTATCTGAGCCATTGATTATAAATGATGAGACCGTTCTATAATCTAATTTAACTCTATTACTATCTATTTTATTGTTATGAATAACGGCTTTCCTTATATCTAATAAGCCTGCTTTTGTTTGACATAAAACGAGATCCTTCCCCGGTTTGTGTTGATGTACAATAGAATGTGTTTTTCCACAACCCGGTACCCCCGAAACCCATTTAATATTTGGCATTTTACAATTTTCTATATTTATTTTCAAAAATGTAGAAAGTAATTCAACATTAAACATTAGTCTTGTATCTTTTGTAACTAAAATATACCTCGAGTGAGTGAGAAATTTTTTTGAATTACTATTGAAGGGCACATAACTACCCCCTCCATCCAAACAGTAACCCATCTTATACGCATTCTTCGTTGGCCATACAAACGCTCTTAAGTGATTATCAAAAATATTCATCTCTTTCCTGTTTATTTCGTCAAAGATTCTAGATACTTTATTGTAGTTTGTGCTGTTTAGAATTTTCAGTACTTCTTTGTATATCTCTGCATTTATTTCATCATATTGTTGTAAAAAACTTCTAAGTTCAAACATACTATTTAAATAGCATTCTGATTTTGTGTAACCTGGGAAGTATCCTTTTGGGCATTCAGTTTCACCTTCTCGCTTTTTTGGTATGTTGAGGAAATCCAAGTAATTTATTCCTCGGTAATAAAATACATAATTAATATTACTTGTTTGGAGAACAAGGTTAAACAAATCAATACTAGAAATTCCCAATCTATCTGTATCAAATATATCTATACCTAATACTAATGGATAGTTTTCATTAGCCCATTTACTTATATTTACAATGGTTTTTTTAAATTCTTCTGATATATTACCCTTAATTGAATGAATAATAAGATTATTGTTGTAAGCTTTCAAACCAAAGCCATCACAGTTAACTATCGGAAATGCAGATAACTCAATTTCACTTATATTGTTTTTTCTACCAATTATTTTTGCAATACCTTTGGACAAAGTGATTCTGTTTTTCTCTGTGTAGGCAAATGAGATATTAAAATCAGTGTCTATACCGAAATTAAAGATTAGAGAAACCCTACTTTTAGGTGTTGTATTGATTGCATTCAATTTACCCGTGCCACAGAGAAAATTATGGAGACTAATTTGTGTTGGCTCCGCCTGAAAAATCCTGTTATCGACCTTATCAATTTTTAAAACAGAAGCTCTAATCTGCTTCAATTTATTAAACAGTCCCATAATTGGTTCTGTCCATTTGTTGCTGTAAAGCTTTAATATAGCAAGGACAATTTGGATCACTAATTTTATGGTCGGCCGACTTACCATTCTTTTTACAATATAGCACACTGGCTTCCCCTTGCTCTTACATTGTTTCAAATCGTGCCCAGTTTCTGCACAGTGACCACAAATTGAAATTTGTGACCTACAATGCGTTGTAATGTGGCCATAAATTTGGCATTTATAGCACCTTTGCGCTACTATGAAGTCTTTAACTCTACAAGAGGTCCACTCAATGAAAACCCTATTGATACTTATGATGTACTTTCTCATGGCAGGATCACAAGATACTACCCAATGCACATGAGGTTTATCCTTAGGTCCTACTTTGAATGCAGGCTTGAAACCGTCTTGAAATTGTTTTTGAAAATAACTCGACAATGCAAAGTTTTTATTAAAAATTTGTTCAGCAATGTCTTTCTCATTGAGATGAGCTGGCACATTATAGATTATAATTTTGGGTTGCTTATTTTTAGGCTCACTTACTTTGAAACTTTCTGATTTCGAAAAACTGCTCTCCATTATCTTCTTCTTATCCTCCGCTGAGTCAAGAACCAACAATAGTCCTCCACCCTTGATGTTCGCCGATTTCTTCACCTTGATGTTTTGTTGCCGTGGTATTTTTTGAAGCTCTGTACGGATAGTGTTGCACATTTCCTTTTCACTGCCTGTAAGTTCTTTAGGCTTTATAATCAAAACTTCTTCCTTAGGTTGCGCTTGCCGTTTGTTTAGATTCACTTCTATCTCTTGTTTTCTACTGTTAATTTTAGGATTTTGGGTGATTTGAGCATATGAAATAGGAGGTTTTATTACTTTTAGTTCTTGCACTGACTGATTAATGTTCATAACAGCTTCATGGATTTTCTTATTGCTAACGGTGGGTGCTAGATGGTTGAGAGTAACAGTTCTTGTTTCTAATTTCGTTGTAATTTCTGACAAACTGTTGCTTAAATCGAGAAATAAATCATAGTCTGCCCGTGAAATTTTCCGCTTATCACTCAGTCGTTGCCCATTTTTTGAAACTTAGCTGCAGCTCCTGTAGTTTGCTAATGTCCTTTAGATAATCTCCACACAGGTTTTCCAAAGGATTTTCCATTTCACTTTTATCCGCAATTTTCACTTGAGTTTCTGAAGAATCTTCATCAACTTCTTCATACTCTGGTATCAGAATCTCATTTGGAGTCTGCGGTGACTTCATTAATTAATTGCGAATTTGATTTGGCAGCCTGACGGCCTGCCAGGTTATTCACCCGCGAAAATGTTCAGTTAATGGAAAACTGCCGATTACGCACTTTGCACACTGACACACTTTTAATTTCAAATTCAACAATTGAAACGAATCAATTATGCACTACTAACACTTCTTCTAAATTCTAATTTCGATGTTCACTCGACGAGCGCTCGAAATATATATATACTAGCTGGCCCGACGCGCGTTGCTGCGTTCTCATAAAAAATTCTTGATTTTATTATTTGCCACCTCCCACTGAGGTCACATTTCAAATTTCAACCTTCTAGGACTATTAGGGAAGAAGTTAGTCCTAGGGCTCTTCCAGCTGATCATAGATGCTTCGTTGTTTTCTTAATCACCACCTCTGAATGAAGAAACATTTCAAATTTAAAACTCTTATGACTATTAGGGTAGAAGCTAGGTTTTTTATTTTATTATTCGCCATCTCCTACTGAGAATACATTTCAAATTTCTAGCTGCATTGGTTAACAGATGTCATCAACCCGGCATAATTACATTTAATTATACCCAGTCATATGTTTCCTACATACCGTACTGCAAGGCTCCGAGTGCACGGTATCCTACATGCAAAGTTTTTGCGTTCCAGACAGCGTAAATAACGCCGCTACGGGACCTGCCTTATGATTAAAAACTGTTGACTTCTATCAGCTGTTCCTTTAAGCTGTTTGGCCGGCAAGTTCAGTAGGTTAGGAGAATGATGATTTGCAAAACACACAAACAGCTTGTCCATCAAAACAGCGTGAACAGCAGATCAAAAATTTTTAAATTATTTTCCATATGATTAAAAGATCCCAATAAGCTAGCTAGCCATGTACCCGTGCTTTGCATAGGCAAAACTTTAACCCCCTCAAAACACCCCTAAAATTGCGAATTTTGAAAAATCCTTTCTTATTGCACGGTGAAATCCTATAAGGATTGTTCATACGAAATTTCAAGTTCATAGGCCTAGTAGTTTTGGCTCTGCGTTGATGAGTGAGTCAGGGTATCATCCTTTTATAGATAGAGATTGTCTCACAGTCAACACGTACTGTACGAAATGTACGAATACATAAATAAATAATACAATATTTCATACATAAATCATATGATTTCGAAAATCGGGTAGGTGTGAAGCGCTCCATATGATACAATGTTCGGCCTGGTAAACGGCACCGGCTATGTTTGAAACTATCCTATTCGAAAAAAATTGAAATGAAGACTTCGATGAATGATCATTTTTGTTCAATATTGGGCCGATCCTTTCAAAACTTGGATAGGACTACCACTGAATGATGCTCTTTCATTTGAATTGTTTTTTAAAAACCGAATTGATGACATCAACACTATTTACATTGTACAAACATAAAAAATAGGTCGAATTAAGAACCTCCAGCATTTACATAGAAGCATGATTCCTGTGTGGAGCATGATTCAAAAAGTAATGAGCCAACTAGATATAATAATAATAATTATTATTATTAATATAATATTCATAATAATTATTATATATATATAATTTTATCTAGTTATTCTATAAAATAGACTAGCAGAAGCATTCAAGTCAAAATATTTTGACTAATCCCCTCCGCAGGTAACACGCTTATCCAGTAATGATAATGAGACCTTAAAAAGGGTAATAAAAACACTATAAACAATAAAAATAATTTTTATTTAAAATGGAACTTACAATTTAATACTGGTACACAAATATAACATTTGAATTCATAACATCACAATTGTTAACATCCAATCTAAACTGTAAACTTTGAGTAGGCCTACGAATGTTTAATAACACACATGGAGTTAACTCGATTTTTGAAAAGGACAACAATTTTATACAATGAATGAATTATTGCTAATGATAAAATACAAATTTTTTGGACGTTCATTTAAAAATCCTCGTTTAGAAATTTTCGATCTCTACATCAAATTCATTCATAAATTCCCATATTAACGTTTAGTGGACGATCAATACTAAAGTTATTCATTATCAATGAATTGATAATGATCAATTAGCTAGTCTTTCAAGTATACTTTAGAAATTATTCTTTTACAATTTTTTTTTTTTTTTTTTTTTTTTTTGAGGATGAAGCCCACATAGGTCTGATACCTGTGCGTGGGTAATGGTTGGATGATAGTGATTGATGAGTTGGACCTACAGTTTAAGGTGGGTTCCGAACCACCGGGAAGTGATTTTACAGCAGAGAACAGTGTCTTTTTTGCTGGCCAATCTAATCGGTCACCGTTACAAACGGGACCTACGAGAACGCAGCTTATCTCTCTGATTGAACAGATACCTGCTACGGCTCGCGGCTATCACTTCCCTTGTTCTTTACTATATTGTTCTTTACTATTCACTGGAAATTCCATGAACGTGATTGCTGGAATTCTGGAGAAACTATGCATTTTAGACAGTTGAAATACTTTGAAAGTTTGACATGTACCTCTAAAATCTCTACACGTTGAGCAGATGACATATTGTAATATTTTATGAAATAACACACGAATATTGTATGAAGTATTGTATTCATATTCGAAATATCAATATGTATTCAAAATACATTATATTATGGAATACAGAAATGTATGAAAAGTAAAACGTGTCATGCAACATGGTTACAAATAGACAATAAAGAACATCATTTTATTATACTATTGCAAATTCTAGAAATGGGAAATCGATAACATTATTTTATTTCTAACGCTATCAATGATAATAATTATTATTGGAACATTCTATTTTATTCCACGACACCATTTCTAATACAAAGGACTGACAAAAAGCTACGTTTGAAACATTTGAGCAATCTTATGGAGTTAGTTATTTGCAACATTTTAATATGGATTGGGGTTGATGAAATCAAAGAAGTATTTGGTATAAAATCCATTGCAGTTATTTATTATTATTTGCAATTGTTTCATTATTTTGTTTAGTCGTTTAATGTTATTATTTTCTTATTTAGATCTCTTAATAAGTTTCTATACATGAATAGTTATACTGCAGTTCCCGAAAATGGATTTTCAATCAATTTTTGACTTGTAGATACTGTTCAATAACTCATTTCTGAGTTACAATACTACTGCACAGTAAAAAAGCAACTATAAAGAAACTCATGATGCATATAACACAAACATGGATTTTTTGAGTTACAATAGTCTTGAACTTGAACAATAGTTCCAGTTGTACCATTTACCTATTTTTATTTATTTTTTATCATGTATATAATATATTACTGAATATTCTTTTTATTTATTTTAATGCTATTATTTTCTTATTTAGAACACTAAATAAGTTTCTATATATAAATTGTTATACTGCAGTTCCCGAAATAGTGTGACTGAACATTTATCTTTAGTTTAATTCTTCTAAATCCAATCAAATTCTATTTTCCAAAATGCACTCGTACTAAACATGAATATTCATTAAAAAATTCAGAATTTGAAAAAGATTTTACATTTTATAATAACGTAGAAGCCAATTCTAAAAGAGAAATACTCTCTAACCAAGCTGGAAGCTCTGTTTTCATTACTTATTATTGGAATGTTTTTTATTTTTATACTGCTTTATAATAATTTTTTTCCAATCCTCTGTATTGGAATGCTTCTTTCAATACTGCTTAATAATAATGTTTTTTTTTTAATCACTGCGTATTTATTACAGACAGGCTGACTTTCTGCCTATCATAAAATTTCGTATTTTATGATCGTTTATTTATTTTTTTGTTTATAAATAATCATCTCAAGTGTAAATAATAAATTTGAACATGGACTACGTAATTTCTTCAATACACAAAATATAAATCAACTACTTAACCTATATTGTGATTGCACTATTCCCTAGAAGAGTTCTCCAACCTGTAAATTCTAAGAGATTCATTTCCTACAAATTTTTTGTTTTTAAAAATTATTTAAAAAAACTAGCTACTGGCAAGGTAGATTAGGGAATCACTAATAATTCCGCAAACATTAACATAACTGTTACTATTAAACATTAACATAACATTACGGTTTGATATCAACAGTGTAGAACATTATTAAAGAGGTTGCGCAAGTCTACGCTAAAAAATCCGTCAACGCTAAAAAATACGATTATCAGTTTCAAGCCACTTGTACATTTACAGGTTAAGGCCTTTTCACACCGGCATCCTGGACGTTTGATACGTTTTTGTCAAAATAAATCGCTACCCATGCTATCCGACTATTTTGACAATTATTATTTGTTTTATTATTGTTGTTGTAGCTTTTGGGCAATGACTTCTAGTGATAGTACCATACTGAATTTATCTGTTTTAATTATTGTTAACTGATTATTAAAATTTGACTGTTACTTTTAAGATATTGTTGTAGTTAGTTTTGCAGTACTGTATGCATTTTAAACATAGTTGATACTTTTTGTATTTTCTGACGTTTCTAAATTTGTATTGTTACAAAATATGGAAATAAAATATTTATTATTATTATCAAATGAGACCGTCTACACAGCGCGTCTAGAACGTTGCGAACGTCCTGGACGTCCGCGATGGCTTTCTGAGGATAGCTCGGCGATTTTCCACAAACATCCAGCCGGTTCACTGTCTAGCACATGCGCAATGAACACAAGAGACATCTTTATAACAACTACACTGAGTGAGAGGTGACACTTTTCTGATCACCTGTCCTCATGAGCGAACAAGTGGACGTTTGGTAAGTTGCTGGGCGGTGTGAAATGGGCGCGTACCGGACGTTCCAAACATCCAGTACGCCGGTGTATGAAGGCCTTTAGAATGTGGAATAATCGTACAACTAAGAGGTTAAAATGATTGATGTCTTACAAATTCAGAGGGACATGCAATACAGTATATGAAGGTCAAGAAATGACGCAGTTATTTCAATAAAAAAAATATTTAAAAGAAACTATGGAAAATTGTATTTGTGTGCAACATCTTTTGAAGGCATCTTCTGTTTTTAATATCTTTGTTTCCGGGATCGGCTGCAATAGTCATTGTAAATATTAATTATACTGGAATTAAAATCTCACCTACTAGGTGGCCTTGAAAATTGGTTTCCATAACTCGAAAACGTTCTGCCTACAGAGTGAGTAAAATATTACTTATTCTTAATTAAAAATTGACTGTAAGTCGGTAAATTCACAAAAAAAAGTTAATACTAGGTAGCTTTGTCATGTATTTATTCAATTATAACTGATTATATACGAATATTAACATCTTGTGATGTTGAAGATCCATCTTGTTTCCACTAGTAAAACCTAAGACGGACCCCTTGTAAGACGGAAACCTGCTGAAACGGAATGTTTCATCCGGTCCCTAGGAATTTTGTATATAGTTACGTATAAAACGACCTTTCTAAGCCGGAACCTTTCTAACGTGGAAACGGAATGCTTAAGAAGTCCCTTGCAATAATTAAAACTGTGTAAAACGGAAATTTGATAGATTCGCAGAAGCTGTTTGCTTTTGCAACGCACTGTATTCTGGATTATTTTCTGTATAAAGTAAATATAGAGTTCAATAATATTTGTCTTTAAAACAGCAGGATGTTTTTAACGTATCAAGTACACTACGATACATTATTTCTTATTACCGGATGTCTTAGAAGGTCATTGCAAAATAAATAAGGCACACTCGATTTTATATGCTTCTCTCGCCCGCGTATGTACGTATTGATGGCTAACTATTTCCAAGAATCAGAGCGATAAGCAACCAAACATTCATTTTAAGGGGAACTGAAAGTCTTTACACATGGTGTTTTGACGCCATGGCATCCATCACATTAGTCATAACATCCCTGGCGTTTTAATTTTGAATTGGAACTGTTTCTACATCAGTTTAATTCTTTCGTAAGGTACGTTCTTTCAGATTCATTCTGAATTCTGTCATTTAAAGTAATGCGTGATTGTTTCATCAGTGTTTAATGTTTATTTATTTAAAAAAATTGTGTTTAATTGCTGTAACTGTTAGTTGGTAGTGTTCTTTAATTTTGAAATGGCAAACCTAAAAAGAAAATCTTTGTCTTTAAATATGTGGATGAAAATGAAATAGGTTAGTGAAGGAATTTTTTTAATACAGTAGGTATAATAAAAACTTAAAAAACATTTATAAGTGTTTTTTAAGTTTTCATTATATTAGTGGAAACAAGATGGATCTTCAACGTCACAGTAGGTATAATTTATAATTAATTTCACAACTTTTTCATGAGACAAAATTAAATTACAGTAATTTTTTTACCTGTCACATGCTTTTAATATGATCACCCTGTCTAACCCGGAAACCTGCCAAAACGGAATTTTTTCAGTCCAGTGGAGTTCCGCCTTACACACGTTTTACTGTATAATAAAACTTTAAAAAACACTTTTAAGTGGAAATTGTGAGTTACCGTACGTCACGCTATAAAGTGAGTCACAATTTTCTCTTAAAAGTGCTTTTATAGTAGTTTATTTAAAGATTTTATTTTGACCCTTATTAAAGCACGAGTTAGATGTAAGTTATAACACGAGCGAATGCGAGTGTTATAAATATCTCACGAGTGCTTTAATGGCCAAATAAAATCGTTGCATACACTATTTTATCTACGACCACTAGTATACATTTAATTAAAACAATTTCATTTTACCTGTGACTGTCAGAGATACCTATAACCTCTCATCTCAATTACGAAAAGTTATAGTAGATTGTTAGGTTAGCAGCTTAAGCTGGGCATTCACGTTCCGATTTGCAGTACCACTTGCAGTCCAACCTTCAAGGTTGGATCCGAAAACGGAACGTGAATGGGCTTGTTGGATGGTTGGAATTGTAGATGGACCACTAGAGGGACGACTTACGAATGTCGACGGTGTTGGAGCGTGTGTGGGGCAGTCGGATCAAATTCGTCCATAATATCTCAGTCAGTGCATGACCTTCGGGTAAGTTCGGGCAACATCGGGCAACTTCGGTTACATTTTTCGGCTCAAGAGCGACGTTCACAGCTGATTAGGAATAAAGTTGGATTGTAAGTAGGAGCGTGAGTGGAGTCGACTATCCATCTAGCAGTACTACTAGCAGTACTGCAAGTGGTACTGCAAGTTGGAACGTGAATGCCCAGCTGTAGTTAGCAATTTGATCAAATCAGCTGATAGTTTCACAATATTGAATTACGATATTGATTCCATCAAAAATGCTTCTGATTGGTCCAGAACCCGTGTTATAATGTAGAACCTGTACTATAATGAGCTCTTTATACTACGAGTTTCAAAAAGCATTTCGAAAAGACAGCTGTTTTGGCATCAATTGTGAAACTGTAATGTATACATTATGACATGGTCGTAGATAAAGGTTTATTATATGTCTTGTATATTTTTTCATACCAGCTACATTATTATGGCAAAGAGAATGTTGTAATACCTGATGCATGTCTAAACATAATTAATTCAATTTATTTGTACATGATTTGTTGATCAGTTCCGCTGTTCCACAGTGGAATTGACAACATACAACATTGTTCTATTCTATAATCCCTTTAACTCAAATATGGGAAGCAGATTGGCCATGTTAATTTTTGTAACAAATTGTGAATTTGAACTGATAATCATATATTTTTAGTGCTAGCGGATTTTTACAACCTCTCTATTAACAGAACTGTTCATTACAGTTTGATAATATCAGTGTAGAACATTATTATTAATTATTGGAAGGAATCGATGTCTTAGAAGGTTCAATAGCAGCGAAAAGTGGTTAACCATCAGCCAATGGCGGCGTTACCCACCCGTATTTTTCGTGCGTTTTGACCAAGCTACGAAAAGACTCCTCAGCCAGCCTACGGTTGAAGTCCTTACTTCCGCTTTTTGGTTTCCTAGCTATTCTTCCCTGCAAAAAATGGTTAAATTAGTTGAAAATCAATGCAAAAGTGGAACGGTATTCAAGAGAACTTGAGAAATTCTCTAGGGTTGATTCAAAGTGTCATCTTTTTAGCATTTTTGATGGTGATATTGTGGTAGACTGCCATAATAGAGCTAGTTTTAGAACTGATTTTTTTGGAGGATGAAGCCCACATAGGTCTGAGACCTGTGCGCGCGTAATGAGTTGGATGATGGTGATTGATTCTACTGTTTTAGGTGGTTTCCGAACCACCGGGAAGTGATTTTACAGCAGAAAACAGTGTCTTTTTTGCTAGCCAATCTAACCGGTCACCCTTTCAAAGAGTGCCTAGGAGAACGCATCTTATCTCTATCTGATTGAATACCTGCTACGACTCACGGCTATCACTTCCCTTTATTGGAGGTATGGCTTTACACAAAATTTAAGTTCAATACAATTTTTTCCAATTTTAATAATGTACTTCTAAAATATCTCTTGTCTACACTTGATTGAGTTTTTGAAATGAAGTGAAAATTGAAAAAAATATGAGGTATCAAGTCATAATATTACTCAAATTTTTAATACAAGTAATCTGTAATAATATGGAATGCATTCTGTACAGTAATAATGAGGGCAATAATAATAAAACTTACAATAAATAATACTCATGCTGTCTCAACCGTTTTAATTATTAACCCACGAGATACTGTAGTTTGGACTGTCACGTCATTTTGAATCTGTCAGTTGGAGCGCTTGTTTCTAATTAGATAAGACTCTGGTTGGCTGCTGTTCCTCAGGTTTTGAGTTTGAATCTCGTCCAGGCTCGGATGTTATTTCAGTTTAATTGTTATTACTAGGTGAATCAGTCAGTAGCAGCTCTTGTCTCTGATTAGATAGGACTCTTGGTGGCTGCTGTTCCTGTGGTCTTGAGTTCGAATCTCGTTCAGGCTTGGGTGTTTACACCTTGCCATCATCATTCAGCCACGCAAAAATCTCAAGACATGTGGGAATCATCGAATCATCCAGAAAAAACTAGTCTCAGTTTAATTGAGATCCACCATCAGTTCCCCATGAATGTCATGATTTCTTATGAGATTTAACCTTGTACAGACCTCAAAATTCCTCTGAAATGTCATTTCTGCTGATTGTAGTCTACTATCCTTTCTTTCTGCCCAGAACCAATAAATTCGTCTAAAAACATACCGTATCTTTCCTATAGAAAAAGGCCTGGGTGTCTTTCCTTTTAAATATCCTTTAAATGCAAGCAAATTTTGAAAATCCTTACACATTCAAGGGAAATCCATGCAAAATTTCATAGAATTTCGTCGACGCGTTCAGCCGAAAATGCTTTACAGACAGACAAATTCAAAATGGTCTACTTGAAACGGGGACCTCCCTTTGTTGGGTTATTTTATGTAAATTCGTCGGGTCATTGGATACTCCGGTGTATCAGTTTATTTACATTATTTGTATTCTCATAATCTCATTATCCTCTTTGAATGAAGGGAAGTAGGTTTCATTTATTACTGCAC
Source organism: Conomelus anceps (assembly GCA_948455865.1). NCBI lineage: Eukaryota > Metazoa > Arthropoda > Insecta > Hemiptera > Delphacidae > Conomelus > Conomelus anceps. The sequence goes on along the minus strand of OX418218.1, from coordinate 4,075,969 downwards.
CTGCAACATTTAAATTTGAAATTGTATATCGATTTATTATGTACATGCTCCAGCTCGGCTAAATGTTTCATTATTTTTTTGCTTTTTTTATAAGTCTAAAAAGATGATGGTGCCTCAAACAGGACTAGTAGATTGAGTCAAACAGGAAATACATTATCTGTATTTAATAATTTATAATATAGTATTTTGCTCTGATGTGCGAAATATCAGATAGCCTTTTATCCAAATAGTTTCATGCCCTACTGGTTTTCAAGGATTTTTTTTCTCTCTCTCATCGTGATCATTATCATTTCATCATTATTGCACTTTCTTAGACTTCATCCTAGAGAGCTTTTAGGGTAGATTTCATCTTGTTTATCATCATTTCATTTTTATTACCTATATAAACCATTTTTCATAACTTTTTTACTATTGTAATTTTACTGAGAGCAAGCTTATCATATTAATTATTTTGTTCTAAGAAATATTATTGCTTCTATTATTTTGCTAAGTACCGATTGTTTATCGCTTGCTTACTCTTATTTTTATATTTACAATAATTCTTATAATCATGTCTTATTTTCATTTATCTATGTGTCATTGGAGCAAAATGGATCGATGTATCTGTTGCTCCCACATGAATGTAACTTTAATTAAATAAATAAATAGTTTTCCTTAGGGTACTTGAAATTAGTTATTCGACGGCTGATGTGAATAAGTTTTCTACAATTTTCATTTTTTATGTAACAGTTGAATTGTATCGTTTTATGTTACTTTTTAAATTTTGTAGTAATGTATTCTTTTACAACTGATGATGATTTATTGTATCAACTGTCCAAATTAATGAATTTGAATTGAAATTGTGCCAATGAAGATATAAGATGCAGAGGTAAACTTTAAGAGTAAATGAACAATATTCACCTGGCCTTTGACAAGACTGGCGGCGAACTGCATGATGATGGCCTCCACTGTGTAAGCACTCGCCCAGCCGCGGGGCGTCAACAGCTCCATGCAAATGGCACCGCCCTCCATCACGAAGCCCTTCTCGATGCGCGGAGAAATGACTCGCATGAACGGCGGCTCAAAGGGAAAGTTCTCGGGGAACATGAGGTGCAGCGAAATGCAGGAGACGCCCAGTTCGCGCATATCGGCGGCCAGTTCGCTCTCTGCGTCTATGCGGTAGAGACGAATGTGCCACTCGAAAAGGTTGTCGTTGATCAGTTCAACGGTGAATATGTGGTCTTTTCGATCGGCGCGCTGGATGTCCTTCAGCTCTTTCATCAGCCTTCGCGTTCTCACTCGCAGAGAATCTGGAAAACAAGATGCTTCACGTTCAATTTATTAGGGTGCAAACGATAAGAAAAAAATATAAGTTCAGGTACTTTTTGCGCTTAGGTGCAATTTGTAGCTTGGAGACTGACTGATACCAATTCGCAACTTGGAGCCTTTCAAATCAGTATGAATGGTTCATTCATTCATTTCGTAAGAAATTGGAATGATGACATTTTTTTTGAGGATGAAGCCCACATAGCTCTTAGACCAGTGCGTGGGTAATGAGTTGGATAATGGTGATTGATGAGTTGGACCTACAGTTTTAGGTGGGTTCCGAACCACCGGGAAGTGATTTTACAGCAGAGAACAGTGTCTTTTTGCTGGCCAATCTAATCGGTCACCGTTACAAACAGGTCCTACGAGAACGCAGCTTATCTATCTGATTGAACAGATACCTGCTACGGCTCGCGGCTATCACTTCCCTAAAGGGAAGGAACCAAAATGGAGCAAAATAGTCTTGGATAACTGTATTTTAGAGTAATCTCACACTTCAATTACATGGGCAAATGTATCATGGGTAATGTATTGGGTATCATGGATAATGTACCCATTACATGGGTAATGTATCTTACATAAAAGAAAGATGCACAATAAGATTCAAAACATATGTGGAACCATTCATAGAACTCTCAAGAATAATTCCAGCTAGAGCAACAGGCTGAAATGTTATAAAACTTTATAATAAGTATTTATTTTTTTCAATTTCCATTTTATAAAATGTTAAGGCGTCAGCTCTTCTTCTTTATGGATGTGAAACTTGGGTGTCACTGGTATCATAGAATGTGGAGGATTCTTTAGACAGACAGCATCACAAATGCCGAATAATTGATATGAATGTAGAAAAAGACTAATGACCAGTTTATTTATTCATTTATTCATTGTGACAAATTTACAACGAGTGTGAAGGTGCAACAGACTCAAGTCCAAAACTGCTCCCTTCACAAATTTTGAATATGTTACATTGTCCAAAACATTGAGGTTAACACAAACTAAAAATTTAAGATATGCTGAAAACCAGTTGCACAAAAGAAAATTAAATTCAACCACTGTAAGATGACGTCATCTTACGGAGATCAATAGGGAAGTCGTTGCATTGGCTCTGTCAAATTACGTCATCTTACGGTGGTCAAATTTAATTTTCTTTTGTGCAACTGGTCTTGAAACTATTAGCACCATAAAAAAGAGGATAACGCTAATGCTAACCTGACCAATCCATGTCTCAACTTGCTATATAATGTGATAGGTTTCTGTATTTTCACGTGTTTTGACATATCACAAGCTGCGCGTTCCTACCTCAATAGCTGCGGCTCAACATGACTTTTTGAAACTCAACTAAACTTATGATGATGTTGAAGATCCATCTTGTTTCCAATAATATGGCATAATAAAACTTAAAATAAAAACCACTTCTAAATGGAAATTGTGTCTCAAGTTCTGTCTGGCGTGACGGCGAGTGTACTGTGGGTCGGGCTAACCTAACCTAACCTGACGATGCTCTTGAAAACAGAGTGAAACGGCCGTCACGCCATAATGTGAGTCACAATTTCCACTTGTGTTTTATTTATCAACTCAACTTAGTTTAATCTTGCATTTAGAACAGGCAGATGCATAGAGTGTTCAGTTTAGCATGAGCGTTGTTGTCAACGTAGTTTTGCCCAATACTATTCTCTATTATAAGCCTTGTATTAATATTTTTCATGAATTGAGTTTGTGCAAAACTACTTTAAAGATAATGATAATGCTCAAATCAATACTATATACATTTGCATGCTTTAGAGCATCTTGATTTTAGAGCAAGCAGATGCGTAGAGTGTTGAGTTTAGCATTATCGTTCTCTACAACGTAGTTTTGCATGGATTTATTTTTTTTTCAATCCAAAAGAAGATACTACTGGTTGTTTTTGCCTTAGGTCAAGGGACTCATGCAAAACAACCTTTCAAACTTCCAAACTCATGACACTCAATATCCATAAATTGCTAGGTTTTGTAAAGTCTCACATGCATAAATGTGCAGACAATCATCAATATAACACACGAAACAGAGATTTCCTTGCCTTGCCAATACATGGACATTTCAAATTAGAGAAAACTTCATATTATTCTGGACACTTCTGGAAACTTCTATTATTCAACACATTACCAGAAACCAGAATAGACTCTATCTACTTGTATAAAAAGGCAGTGAAAACGATGTTAGTAGAGAAGTGCTGATATTCTGTTTCAGATTTTAATGATTATTTATTGATTTAGTTTTTGTTGGTTTAACCTTCTACGTGTGGTGTCTATTTCTGATATATTGCCTTAACTTTGTATGAGTTTTTTTTATATATATAGCCTACATTTAAGAAGATTATTGTGACTGTATTCTATCTGGCAAACTCACCTGTCATATGGGAAATATCCACAGAGCATAGAATAATGTTATATTATTATGTCTTATTATTCTATGGCTCTGTGAAAATATCCCAAATTATGATGCTGTGATGATAGTAAATAAATATATTTTTTTTTCATGCCATGGAAATGGAACAAATTAATTTGAATCTAATAATTACTTTCAGCTGTGGCATTAGGTAGTGTCAACTATTATAGTTATTATAAGTATACACTTTAGAGCAGGCAGATGTATAGAGTGTTGAGGTTAGCATTGTTGCTTTCTTTAATGTAGTTTTGCACAAACTCTCTAATAGTTTTGAATTATTTTTAACGTGTGATAATGAAAGAATTAGATTTGAACCAAATACTTACTTTCAGCTGTGGGGTTAGGTAGGGCCGACGCTCCCGAAGTGCTCTTCTTTTTGAAGAAACCGCCAGTAGTACCTCCTCCAGTGCCAGAAGCAGTGGGAAGAGGTCCTTTTGCGCTGTGGTCAGCTGGAGTGACCACGTGGTCTCTTCCATGGCCCCAGCCATGACGACCCAGCAGCCGCCTGGTAGCCGGCGAACCACCTCCTCCATTACCACCCCCCGCTCCTACCTTTTCACCACCGCGGCTACCGCCCCCCGCTCCGCCCCCTCCACTGCTCAACTTCTCCGTCGACTGCTGGAACAGTTTGCGAAAGGCTGCCGCCATCTTTTCTTTAGACTTTGACGTCATCGCTGCTGTCTTATCAGTGTTGTTGGGGCTTGTTCTCAACTATAGTGTTCATCTGTCTTTTCAACTGGCCATATCTTCTATATGGGAGGAGGAAAACAGACGCTAGCAATGGTCCGACAGAGCACTACCGGCTGTCACCTGCAACAATAAAATAATGCATGCTATTTAAACAAACTACTTGTGAAGACCAGAGTTCTTACTTTACTGTCGCAAAATAATAAATAAGCTATAGATCAAATTCATAAATGGTCGAATTATCAACGTTTTAATGTGCGAGATTAATTATTGGGTAGGCAATAATGTTCATTTCAAACTGTAACACACATACATGCAAGCTTTCCATATACAGAAGCTATGACAACAAAAATGGACAAGCACGCTATTATTTCACTTTATTGGATAGAAGAGTCTTGTGTAATTGATTGATAACTACTGTAGTTTTCATATAACTTGGCAGCAGTATGCTGGGTTCAGATGTAGCATGTTCCATCTGCTACACGCTGCCAAGTTATATGAATACTACAGTAGAGTATGTTTGTATGTTGCCTTGTGACGTCACGACGTCTCCAGTAAGCTACACGCGACGTTTTTTACGCCGACGCCGACAACCGGCTCGACAACATTCTACCAATCACCGATCGTCGCCAATCAACGTGAAAGTGGTGCTGTTGCTCAAGATAGCCGAGCAGTCAGACACCTCTAGACCTCTAAGTCTGGTGCAGTCGCGGCTATTTTTAGAATTAAGAGCAAAACGTAGACTGCAATCAAAGGGAAAACACCGTCGATAGAAGGAGACAAGGTTCAAGGGTCATTGGGCGCCACAGGAGCAGTGAGCGAAGAACTGCTGTTTCCGTTCTAGATGGGCATCAACAAGAAACAAATTAGAGAATAGAATAGAATGGCTGATTTTATTTATTACCTGGGAGGGCAAAGTTAGAGCGCAGCCGGCCCTCTCTTCCACTTAACCCTCCCCTACAATTATAATTAAAATAATTAAATATATTAGTATAGTAGAACAAAACAAACAGAAGAACTGAAAAATAGGAGATAGAGAAACGATTATACAAGTAAAAAATGAAATAAATAAAATCAAAATATTGAACATGACTAAAGAAAATTATAGAATTATATAGGGGAAATTAATTGAAAAAGGTAAAAATAATAATAATTTGAAAACTAAGAATATATCAATCAATTACAAAATCAACTTATCTTCAAATATGTGTTTTTCCCTATAGGAAAACCTGTGTGGGAACACTTCAATATACTGTATAATAAATCATAATAGCTTACTGAAACCTCCTGCACTCACATTCACACACGCATACATACACACGTCCACTCGTACTCTTTCACACAAAAAACAAGGTATATGTTTGGATGAACAAAATAAAATAATGAATTGAAGAAAAGTGTAATATTCATGTTCAATTATGTAATCATACATCCTCCCACACAATATAGTACCGGTACGTTTAAGTTTAAGAAGGCTGTAAATCCATAGATAGGAAATTTGATAAATATAAAAAATCACATTGCATTCTATTAATTGGGGGAGCTAAACAATTTCAACAAGTTATCACAGTTTATCTGATTGAAGTACAATCTATGTCCTATGATGACATTCATTGATAATATTTAGTTCATTTAGAGAGATAGATATTTAGATAATATTTAGTTTATTTCCGATTACATTACTGCGGCTGCCAAGATGATTGTTTAACTACATTCACAATTTCTCACATATGTATTAGTTTGTCAGAACAGTACTATGTATTACAAAATGACGGTTTAATTTTCAGTTTAAAAAATTATCCAGGATTTAATTTTGGTGACAACAAATGAAATGGGAGGCAAGTGTCCAGGAAGGTGAATAGATGCATTCTCCTATATAAATTCCCAGTTTCTCTGCCGCTCAATAAATCATTTAGTAACTATTGATCCAAGGGCCCTGAAGCTTGTTTCACACATACTCTGCAGTCCGGTAACCAGTGTCATTTACCCGGCGTAATTACATTGAATCATATGACTTTATAACTTACCGCTTAGCGCAGTTGGTTGGAGGATCGCTACTTCAGCTTGCTGTCGTTTAAGTGGTCGTGGATTCAATTCCCGCTCCACCATCAGGCATTTATGTGTAATCATTCACCTTATTACCCAAGCACAAGTCTCGGACTCATGTGGGCATCATCAGCAATAAAAAAAAATAACAGCCTTATTTTGACTTGATGAATTAAATTTTGTTCATCTCAGATACAAAAAAGGCTACATCAATTGTGCTGCTTTCCAAATGTCTCTGTCGAATGATGGCTTGGACGCAGGAAGTAGCTCAGAGGTGTGCTAGATAGTATACACACTCACCTGTGCAGCCAGACCCTGTGTAAAGGTGGGAGTGGACTGTCAAGCATAGAGCTTCAGAATTTGTTTCGGTGGGCTTGGCATACTGATACAATTATGTCAGCTCAGTGAGGAAAGCAATCACAAACTACCTCACTCCTCGTTTGTGTAGTACGCTCTTTGGACTAAAACATAGCGTTGAGGTCTGAAGAGTCACCGACAGTCGAATCAGTTATGGTACTATATATTATATACATACATATGATTTTAAAAATTAGATAACTGTGAAGCGGCTCCATATGACACAATGTCCATACGGCTGATTAAACAACACCGGTTACCCGACTGCCGGGTGTGTGTGAAACAGGCCTTAGGGCTGCTATTGAATCAATAGCTACTTAATAATTTACTGAATGACTGAGAAATCGGGTATTAAACGATTTTAGTGAATGCTCAATATGGGTAAGTCAATTCATTCGATGAAAGTACCTGTATAATTATATTAAAAATTACTTCCCGGTGGTTCGGAACCCACCTAAAACTATAAGTCCAGCTCATCAATCACCATCATCCAACTCATTACGCACGCACAGGTATCAGACCTATGTGGGCTTCATCCTCAAAAAAATAAAAATTATATTTCACCATTTTAATAAGCATGGTTTAGTTTAAACAGATATTCTAACAAAAAACAAATCCTTCATTCCAATCACTAATAAACAAAAAGTAAAAAAAAACTTTGAAAACATACCTGAAATCAAATCATTTGATAAAAGTCTACTTATACTTTTCTATTTTGAAAAGCACGGTTTAGATTTTTTTTGTGGATGAAGCCCACATAGGTCTGAGACTTGTGCGTGGGTAATGAGTTGGATGATGGTGATTTATGAGTTGGACCTACAGTTTTAGGTGGGTTCCGAACCACCGGGAAGTGATTTTCAGCAGAGAAGTTTACAGTTTGCAGTTTACAGAGGTATTCTAAAAAAAATTAAATCCTCAATTGCAATTTGCAATTACAGCTTCTGTATTCACTAAGACTAATAAAAAAAAGTAAAAAACTTTGAAAACACAAGAAACTAAATATTAAATACTCTATTTTAATTACAGCTTTACCAGAATTATATTTAATTACGTCATTAATAGATACCAGGTAAAACCTTCTGATCAAAACAGATATTTTTCCTATTCATAATTACGAGTATTTTGGTTACATAAACTAAAAATATCAAAATACCGCAATAAAAGTGACCAACCTTGACTCGTCTGTTTCCTAGTCCGACGTTTTACAAGTCGAGCATCACCAGCATGAAAGGCTCGCCTGCCTTTTTACATACCTGAAAAAAGCAAAGAATGAATAATTAGGTACGTTTCATTAGATACAGTAAATGGCAATGAAAAACAGCTTTACATTCAAGGTGTCAGAATGATAACTAAAACTAATGTAAAAATTAAAACTATATTCAAGTAGAAGCTGAAACTATTCAAAGTTTTCATCATCATCATCATCCCAGTGTAAACTTAGTCATAGCCAAGAAAAATCAATTTTACCAAGGTATAATCTTGTTCAACAAACTACTAGATGAAATAAAATGTAGCAAAACAGACAGGAATAAATTTAGAGCAGATTTTTTTAAAAGATTAGACCGCGGTTATGGAGTGTATACTGTATAAGTCAAGTCAGATTAACAATTATATACTGTAGTTTTCATATAACTTGGCAGCAGTATGTTGGGTTCAGATGCAGCATGTCCCATCTGCTACACGGTGCCAAGTTATATGAATACTACAGTACAATATCACCATTTTGAGGCTCAATTTTGACCTGAAAGGAGCTCTTGTACACTATCAAAAGCTCTATCAATTAAATATTTCCTCATTTTTAAAATAAATTTAATATTTCAAAGACTTTTGAAACAACTGCGGTACCTTGTTATAGAGTAAATTTTCATTTTCATCAATAAATTACCATGATCTATAGGTTTTTTCAAATTTTGGAAAGTGAATGATAAAAAGCTCTATCAATTAAATGTTTCCTCATTTTTAAAATAAATTTAATATTTCAAAGACTTTTGAAACAACTGCGGTACCTTGTTATAGAGTAAATGTTTATTTTCATCAATAAATTACCATGATCTATAGGTTTTTTCAAATTTTGGAAAGTGAATGACCACTAATTTCCTACCAATATAACACACGGTTTTTTCGAATAAACTACTGTTGTGACTCAGCAAGTGATAATCTCATCGGCTTCATGAAATATAACTATGTATGTTTATATCATTTTGGTTTTAATTTTTGTTTATATTACTCTTTCTTATACCTATATAATGAAACTTCATAACACATACAAGCAAGGTACAGTTAGGAGACCAAGTCTCTTGAACAGCGGTCTACATGAATCTAATCTATTTGCTATTTATATACGCCTAACAACTTTCTTTTGGATTTTTTTTTTGAGGATTAAGACCACATAGGTCAGAGACCTGTGTGTGGGTAATGAGTTGGATGATGGTGATTGATGAGCTGGACCTACAGTTTTAGGTGGTTCCGAACCACTGGGAAGTGATTTTAAAGCAGAGAACAGTGCCATTTTAAACACCATATCAAGGTTTTGCTTTGATGAGTTATATTAGGTACTAGCTGGCCCAACGCGCGTTGCTGCATTCTCATAAAAATTCTCCTTGATTTTATTATTCGCCACCTCCCGCTGAGGTTACATTTAAAATTAGGAAAGAAGTTAGTCCTAGGGCTCTTCCAGCTGATCATAGAGGCTTCGTTGTTTTCTTAATCACCACCTCTGAATGAAGAAACATTTCATATTTAAACCTCCTATGACTATAAGGGTAGAAGCTACGTTTTTTATTTTATTATTCGCCACCTCCCGCTGAGGCTGCATTTCAAATTTCTAGCTGCATTGGTTAACAGATGTCATCAACCTGGCATAATTACATTTCATCATACCCAGTCGTATGTTTCCTACATATTGCAAGGCTCCAACTGCACGGTAGCCTACATGCAAAGTGCAGTCTTTTGCTGTTCAAAGACAGCGTAAATAACGCCACTAAGGGGCCTGCCATATGATTAAAAAATGTTGACTTATATCAGCTGTTCCTTTAAGCTGTTTGGCTGGCAAGTTCAGTAGGTTAGGTCTATAAAATGGTTTAATTAATAATAATTATTAGCTCCCCTATTGAAATTTATGGTCAGAAACCATCCCCAATATTCACACAACATATTCCCAAAGTTTCATGCCGATCTGTCAAGTAGTTTTGGAGTCTATAGGGAACACACATACATACATACATACAGACAGACATTCATTTTTATATATAGAGATAATATGATAGCATACCTAATATGTGACATTGGAAGACCATGGTAAGCTGTAAAAAGTTACCAAAGTACTTGAAGAAAATAACTGCATTAAATACAGTAGTAAAATGAAGAAATACTTATTGAATCATAGCTTTTACTCTGTAAAAAGTACATTTTTTCAGTTTGTAAATGAATACTTTTAAAGCAACATTGGCTCTTAACTGTCAAATATTTTATTACATTTTTCCAAAACTATTGTTGTACGCTTACTGAATAATTGCTTTTTACTGTTGATGTATTTATTTTTGTGTATAATGTATTTCTGATGCACTATATTTTATTTGTAATTTGACGATTATAAGGAATTTTTAATGTAATCTAACGTTTGCTATGATTGTGAATTTACTATCTTCCTTGCAATAAACTGGAATTAAATTGAATTTTCGAAGGAACTTTGATAAATTGTTCATATATAAATTAACAAGGGATAAGAATCAACTGAAGTTGTAGATTACAATAATGAAACAAAATTTTAAACCAACGTTATCTGATACTTTGTTGATGAATTGAGTGAGTTAATGAATTCGTCATTTTTAGATTAAATGTAATTTGAGACAATCATTGTAATTTGTAGTTTAACAATCAAATTAAGTAAATGAATTTGACATTTTGTTAAGAAAGCAGTTTTGTGCTTAGAAAGCCAGTTGAATCTTCAAATTCTATTGTAATTTAGTAAAACAGTCAATCTACTTCTTTACCTTTAGTGTAGGCTATCAACCTCCACTATAAATGAGTAAAAATCATAATTTGAATAGAAATACAATGTCAGTTTTGATATTAGATTGTTCATCAATTATTTCGTATTTATCACAGCTTGCAATTTAGTATTGATGGATATATAAATTTAGTTATGGAGTGGAAATAATTCGAAGCTATAGAAAATTAATTCTAAAATGTAAAATGTTTTCAAATAAAATTAATTAAGGCAGACTAATTTGAGAATTTAGCAAATCAAATTTGAATTTATAGTAAGCAATATTCTCCAAAAGTTCATCACTAGTTTTTCTTACTTGTAAGAATATTGATGAATACTATCAGGACAATGAATTTTCCCCAACAAAAATCTAGTTTAAAAGAGTAGGATTCTCTAGGATTGAAAAACTATTAGCTCGTGAAAGGTTCCATAACATTCGGATCCCCTTTTGAATAACAAACGATAGTCTTAAATTATTGATAGAGAGCCCCTCCTTCTCCTCCTATGGTTTACTACATAGTGCCTGGAGCCTACCACCTCCTTTCACACAACATAACATAACATTAGTGGTTACCCCCCTCCCGCGACTGAACCTCCACTTACGCCACTGGCTGCTTCAATCATACCCCATCAATCAAAACATTAACACATTCAGTCGCATCAGCTGATCGACCTAACCTAACCTAATCGACCATGTGTGATGATTAACGATTATCAAAATGCTAATCTCATTTTCAGTTGCATCAGCTGATCAACCTAACCCAACATAATCTAACCTAACCTAATCGATCATGTGTGACGATTAACGATTGTCAAAATGCTAATCTCACTTTCAATTGTTAGCATTGACAGTAGGTACTGATTTATGACCTTCAATCACGCCTATTTATCAATTTGACGATTGCAAAAACATCGTCAACTGGTCAATGAGCCATATCGTGTAATTCATTACAATTTACAACCGTCAATTTCACTGATTGTCTTTGAAGCTGAAAGAGTGATAACTTATTGCGGGGAAATAAAGGAATGGAGATAGAAGTACAGACAGACATGGATCAGTGCTTTCAAACGGTATTCAGTTCCAAGGGTTCTCCAAAGACAATGAACAATGAATATTATACAACTCTACGTGTCTGATGAGATGGCGAGTCTTTTAAAGTAATAATTGTATTCTTGGATTTCTTGGAGCATACCATTCAAACTGGACACACTTTTACTGACATCACTACCAATCTACACATTCCACATATAAAATCTAAAGGACCTTGGAACAATTTGAAATATACAAACACACCACACACAATAAACAAAACATCCTCAATGAGCAATTACATTTTAGTTAGTTTGAAGTGACTGACAATTTAGCAAACTGACAAATATACAGAAACAGAATTTACTAACTTCGAATCCCTTCAAGTGCTATTAATTTATACTGAAAACTTCGGCAATGGCGGATATTGACAAGAGTATAAAATAGCTGATGGAAATCGATGAATTCTATTATAAAAATATCAGTCACCACCGGGAATCGAACCACGGACCTCCCAATTGCCGGTCGGCGCCTTAACCACTATACTAATTACATTTTAAATTGCACAAACTTTTCGATCACATTCTACAAAAACAACAATAATTCTTCTAACCAAAAAACCGACTTGCTGATTAAGGACGCATTTGAAGATGAGTCTCCATGACTTCTAAATGACTATTAACGTTTTATGAATAATCAATTCATGAGACCTCAGTTAGTATAAAACAGCAAATGAATAAAATTGCTGAAGAATAAATAAATAATTATTGAGATTACTTTGTTGAAGAAAGAAGTTTCAAGCCTGTTGTATTCATATTGATTGTGCTGTACTTTAGTTAAATAAATATATTATAAACGGAAAGCTATAAATAAAATCTTTATTTTAATTAATTAATATTATTAACATCGATATTAACAAAATTATATAATGCATTATAAACGGAAAGCTATAAATAAAACCTTTATTTTAATTAATTAATATTATTAACATCAATATATTAACAAAATGATATAATGTAATATCACAACAACAAAACTAACTACCATGAACAACTAGCATGTTAACAACTATATACTGTAGAACAACTACCATGAAAGAAACAAGTTTGTAAGAGGAACGAATTGTTTATAGAACAATGCAGCTTAGTAGGAAGTTCACTCAAGAACGTATTCGGAATTCCGTTCAGCTTGCTGGTTCACGAAAGCCCTGTCTATGTTGCTATGATGAGAAGTATATGGTATGAGTAGTATATATATATATTATGAGTAGTAGTTTAGTTAGTATGAGCTATATGAGTATTATATTGTGAGAGGAGGTGCAGGCATGCGTGGAGCATGCAACCAAAAATTAATCAGGACCAGCAGTGTGTTAAACAAAAAATTTCACCACAATAATAACACTCATTGTACTTGTTAATTATCAATGATCAAGTGTGAGAATAAAAGTAAGCCTATTAAAATTTAATTACCCAGAAATATGAGATGGTCATAGTTGAAATGGACAGAAGTATGTACACCTAATGAATATTCAACAGAAACTGCCCGATGGAAAGTTAGTTGAGCAATATATGTAAGAAATACTTATAAAAATGATAAAAACAGTGAAAATATTTTTGTAGGCTTGAAATTCATCATTTTGATCACCCCGAGGGTCAAGCTGGATCTTTTAGAGTTTTAACAGTGGTACATCCCACTCTGGAGGAACATCACCATTGCAAAAATGCTGTAGAATGGTCCTTTCAGAGATTACACCACTGCGGCTGCCAAACGTATAGAAAGAGTAAATAGATTAGATTCATGTAGGCCGTTATTCAAGAGAATTGGTCTCCTAACTGTACCCTGCTTATATGTGTATGAAGCTACTTTGTATGTAAAAACGAATGATATTAACCAAAATCTTGACGTACATGATTATAATACAAGAAGCCGAGGAGATTTTCACTTGGTGAGTCACAATAGTAGCTTATTCAAACAAAAACCTAGTTATATTGATAGGAAATTCTACAATAAGCTACCACAGATTTTAAAGTCTTGAAAATATAGAAATATTTAAAAAACAATTGAAAAAATATTTAGTTGATAAAGCTTTTTATAGCAGTCTTGAAAATATAGAAATATTTAAAAAACAATTGAAGAAATATTTAGTTGATAAAGCTTTTTATAGTGTACAACAGTTCCTTTCACATCAAAGTTAAGCCTCACCTCAACTAATTGATATAGTAATTATGGTGTCTAGTGTATAATATTGTTGATCTGACTTGTCATATACTCCTTAACTGGAGTCACCAAGACGTAATCTACAAAAAATTTTTTAATTATCCAATTTAACATGTAATATCTCATATCAATTTGAGACAAAGTTGAAAAAAAGATCTATAAAACCAATATTGAATCAATTTGGAGACAGCTAATATACATAAGTACTAAAATCATAAACAACATTCTCAATCAATACCTCAATAATAGTAAAATAAACCAGAAAATGAAAAATGATATCAGCAATTATTGGATCAAGGGCAACTACTTTTCTGTTCTTTGATTTTGGAAAAATAGCAGTTTCAACTTTCCTTTTCACCCATTAAATCTTTTCCTTTCTTCTCCTTCTTCCTCCATCCATTATTAGAACCCCTCCATAGTACGTGAACAACCATAGTTGGAAGGGGTTTTCTTCACCACATATAGTAGTATATATTTTAAAATAGTTTATAGGTTTTACTTTTGTATTTCATTTATTGTATTTTAATATTTTTCATTTCTGCATGACTTGTATATGTTTTGTTTTATAAATGAATAAAATTAACCTCAATCAAGAGATTTTTTGCAAGTACTACAATCAGAAAATATAGGATTGAAATCAACTTATTTAAATGTATCAACAAATCAACTTATTTTGTTGATTATTTTTTGTTTACATTTTACTCTGTGTTGATTAATTTTCTTGTTTACTTCAAGCAAAAGGACTTATTTCTCATAAAATTGAAATATTAGAGTTCAATCAATAAGGGTGTTTCAGAACTCTGAGAAACTTTTAGATATTGGAAAAGCAGAGAAAACTGATACAGAATATCACATTTTCAACATAATACCCACATAGCATAGACTTTATACAATGTAATAATATTTCCTAGCATAATTCTATGCTCTCTTGGCCTTGCAGCCACCATTTTCCATTTCGCCAAAACTCTATTATCACTCATGAACGAATAGAAATTTGGTATAAATACTTAGAAATTTGTAGTTTATTGTCAATATATTCTAAAAGGACTTATTTCTCATAAAATTGAAATATTAGAGTTCAATCAATAAGGGTGTTTCAGAACTCTGAGAAACGTTTAGATATTGGAAAAGCAGAGAAAACTGATAGAGAATATCACATTTTCAACATAATATCCACATAGCATAGACTTTATACAATGTAATAATATTTCCTAGCATAATTCTATTATGACATTGACTATCTATATTGACTCATACCAGTCAATCAATTAACATCAATGAAGAGATTTTGTTATTTGCATGTATATAATATTGCAGCTTGTGAAGGCTTAGCTAAAACAGGCTAAACTGTGGGGGTAATGGACACAAAGCTAGTCTTTCTCACGTATTTTAGTTGTATAAGATCTTATTTAAAAAGTGGTAGCTCACAATATTGTCTTCAGAATAAAAGGATTTACATTCTACGATACGGGATGTATTTTGAGTGAAACATGTTTCAAAATTGTAGAAAATTACTTAAATAGGAAAGATTACACTTCCAAAGATCTGTAGATTTTCTTCAAAATAAAGATCTTCCAAAGAATTTACATCTGAATACCACCGAGAAATTTCGGCATAGACTTTTTATTCTCATGTACCCGTTAAGTCAATATCATAGCGATTAATCAAACAGCGATCAAGTAAGAGACTACAATATTCCAACAATAATTACAAAATAAATCTAAAAAAAGAAAAAAATAGAAAATTCCAGTGAAAGTTTTTAGACTATTTGAAAATGACGCAATCTAACTGCAGAGCGTCCACAGTTTTCAGTAGACAATTTTCATGTGACTCTCTTATTAATCAGCAGAGCCTGTCAAATAAGTTGATTTCAAACTGTGGCGAATCATGCAAACCTATTTCGTATAGGAAGATGACTTTAATTCGGGTTACTTCGTGAAATATTTAATAATATAATGATGAGTAATCGTGTCAAATATTATTATAACTTGGAAAATTTATGAGGAGCATAAACTCTGGAAAAAGAGTGAATAATATTCAGAGAATCCATATCGCAAAAGTTTTTAATTCACAAAAACTATTAGTCATAGCTTTAATTTAGAGCTCTATAGAAGAAAGAACAGTTTTAAAAATATAAAATCTGGGTTCTTGGGTTATTTGAATAATATCGAGTGTATACACGCTTTAAATGAAAAACTATCAGAGCGTTATAGAAGAAAGAGCAGTTTTTGAATATTAAATCTCAAACATTAGGCTAAATATTATTTGGTTGTTTGTCTACTGAAACATAAAAACAGGCGCTTTAGATCTCCGGCATATTTGCAGAATATCAAATGATTTTTACACCTCACCAGCTTTCAAAGCAAAAAAGCTAATTATCCTAATACAATATTATCCTAAATAATGCAAAGCTCTAGAAAGGAAAAACTACTTTCAAAGTAAAACATACGCGTTGTTTGTTTGAATGTATCATAGAAATGGGATCTATAAAGATGATAAAGGTGCTTGCACAGCGAATGTAACAGGTATAAGTCAAAAATTGAAAAATATTTAGTTCTTGAATTTCTTGTTACCGATCTTTGTTGTTAATATTACCTTTTTATTGTAAATTTAACGACTTGCAGTCAATTTTAATTGTGAATAAATAGAATTCTCACTTACTTTTGGCCAAACGTTTTCGAGTCTTGGAGACTCATCTTCAAGGCGTCCTAGATAGGTGATGTTGGTTTTTTGGTTAGAAGAATGGTTTTTGTATGGTTTTTCATCAAAAAGTTTGTGTGATTTAAAATTTAATTGTTCATTGAGGATGTTTTGTTTATTGTGTTTGTATATTTCAAATTGATCCAAGGTGTTGAGTTCATGTCCTTTATATGTAGAATGTGTAGGTTGATAGTGATGACAGTAAAAGTGTGTCCAGTTTGAGTGATATGATCTGCAAAAGTCGATTAAGTTTTTGTATTTAAGGCTTGTAAATGTTCTTTTTTAACGCAATTTCAATGAGCGGCCTGTTTGTCTTATGTCCTAAAACCAAAATCACCGATCTAGGACGCCTTGAAGATGAGTCTCTATGACTAAAAAACGTTTGGCCAAAAGTGAGTAGGAATATTATTTATTCACAATTCAAATTGACTACAAGTCGTTAAATTTACAATAAAATATAAACTTGAAAAACACTTCTAAGTGGAAATTAACTCACGTTATGGCGTGACGGCCGTTTCACTCTGTTGTCTAGAGCATCGTCAGAATTTACTGTGGGTCGTCTGTTGATGCTCTAGACAACAGAGTGAAACGGCCGACACGCCATAACGTGAGTTAATTTCCACTTAAGTGTTTTTTAAAGTTTTTATTATATATTAGTGGAAACAAGATGGATCTTCAACATTATAATTACAATAAAAAGTGAATATTTAGTATTATTAGACACATTAGAGTGATAAATGTCCAGGGGAAAATTTTTTAATACCAATAACATATGACGAATTATTTCCTTTTTAGAAAAACAGCAGTATTTATTTATTTATCATGACAAATTTACAACGAGTGTGAAGGTGCAACAGACTCAAGTCCAAAACTGCTCCCTTCACAAATTTTGAACATGTTATTGACCAAAACATTGAGGTTAATACAGACTTAAAAATTCAAGATATGCTGAAAACATTCACTCGAAAAATAATAAAATGAATCTTCTCACTTTATAAGCCTACTCTAGGGAGACTATAAAATTTATTCACTAAAAAGGCTTCACAAGGATTCCCTGAGTTGAGAAATCCACAAGGTAAGTTCGTAAATACATACCTTAATCTAGAGTAATTTTTATTAAGCACAAAACAGTAAACTGGCTTGTTGGTCAAAGTAGACCGTGGGTAAGTGAAGTAAAGGTGATGGGATCTGCTCAACCAGGGCCTCACTATACAGTGTGTAGTGTATTCCCACTCGCAAAGCTGAGTGGGAAATTCATTAATAAAGTATACAAGGAAGCAACAAGTCTCACCGCCCTTTTTTATTTCACAGGAAAAAGGAAGCGCTAAAGCTTTTTGTCGAGAGAGAGAGAGAGTGAGTGAGAGCCTATTAGCAAGCAGCACTTGGGATCCCACAGGATAACGGCGTTAGCACAAGCTATTCCTAGCTTCATTCACAGATACAGAATAATAACCGCAGATAAAGAATAGTATAGATTCAATATTCTGTGGTTAAAGCCAAGTCTAATAAAAATTTAAAGTTCAATAAAGAGGTATCTAAAGTCCAATCATGACTGCTATAGGCCAAACTAAAAGTGTACAACTTAGTACAGTAGTTGGGGACAGTACGGTGAAGAATAAAATCTGATAAATTGGAGGTTCAAGCTGGAGTGCCTCAGGGTTCAATAGCCTTCTAGGCCCATTGCTTTTTGTTTTATGCCAACCGTTAACCTAAGAAACTGGCAGAGCCTTCTTAATTGCAGACGATAGATCACTCATTTTCAGCAATCCCGTTCTAGGTAATTTAGAAATAGATGCCCATATAGGTATGCAGTCCGTTTTCCATAGTAAAAATGCCAATACCTTCAATTCAAAAGCTAACATGATTCAAATGAACAAAGAGCTATAAACCATCCTAATAATTTAGAAATATATGCCCATGTAGGTGTGTAGTCCAGTCCATCTTTCAATTTTTAAATAGTAAAAATGCCAATACCTTCAATTCAAAAGCAAACATGATTCAAATGAAGAAAGAGCTATAAATCATCCTAATAGTTTAGAAATATATGCCCTTATAGGTGTGCAGTCCTTTGTTCAATTTCTAAATCAATTAAAATTAACAATAAATTGTAAAAAATGCCAATACCTTCAATTCAAAAACAAACATAATTCAAATGAAGGGCTATGGTTGTAAACGATAATTAACTAGACCAGGAAGAAAACATTGCATTTCTGGAGTTGTGTTGGATAGGCGATTGTCCTGAGCTCCATACAGTGAGAAAATGTGTTGTAAAATTTCATCTGTGGTATTTGTCCTGCGACAGCTTGCTAGATTATGACAAAAGGTAAATTTTTACAGCTTACCAGTATTTTAATGTCACATATTTGGTATGCTATCTGAGAATGGGGTAAGTCATCAAAACAAAACCTTGATAGGGTATTTAAGATCCAAAAGAAAGCTGCTAAGTAACAGAGAATAGGTTGGATTAATGTAAGCCGTTGTTCAAGAGACTTTTTTTTGTAGATTACGTCTTGGAGACTCCAGTTAAGGAGTATAAGACAAGTCAGATCAACAATTATACACTAGATACCATAATTACTATATCAATTAGTTGAGGTGAGGCTTAATTTTGATGTGAAAGGAACTCTTGTAGGCTACACTATAAAAAGCTTTATCAACTAAATATTTTAAAATATTTCTATATTTCTAATATTTCTATATTTATAATTAATCAGTGTCACTTTTCATATTAGATTGGATTGTTCATCAAGTATTTCGTCACGGAAAACATCGCAAATATTATGACCTTCAAGTTTTGACCTGATGCTAAAACTGAACTTCTAGTTCTAGATTCTAATTATGTGTTTTTTATATGCAGTTTCTAAAGAGTCTTGAAAATATTGAAGTATTTGAAAAACAATTGAGAAAATATTTATTTGATAAAGGTTTTTATAGTGCACAAGAGTACAAAAGCACAAATTTGAGCCTCAACTAATTTAAATCGTAATTGTGGTAAATAGTCAATAAGAATGGCAATATTGTATATAATTTATTATTGTTGATCTGACTTAAGCGGAGTCTCCAAGACGCAATCTTCAAAGAAAATAATTAAATTCCTGGATTTCTTGTTCCATAACGAATTGCGTTGTTAATATTAACTTTTTATTGTAAATTCAAAGACTTTCAGTCAATTTTAATTGTGAATGAATAATATTTCTACTCAATTTTTGGAGTCATGGAGACTCGAAGGGCCTTGATGGTCTCCATGACTCGAAAACGTTTGGCCAAAAAGTGAGTAGAACTATTATTTATTTACAATTTAAATTGACTGCAAGTTGTTGAATTTACAATAAAAAGTTAATATTAACAACGCAATTATGGAACAAAAAATCCAGGAATTTAATTATTTTCTTTGAAGATTGCGTCTTGAAGACTCCGCATAAGTCAGAACAATAAATTATATACAATATTGCCATTCTTATTCACTAGTTACCACAATTACGACTTAAATTAGTTGAGGTGAGGCTCAAAATTGTGTTTTTGTACTCTTGTGCACTATAAAAGCCTTTATCAAATAAATATTTCTCAATTGTTTTTATTAGCATTACTGCAAAATATTCATCATTCCTAGGTACATCAATGCGCCAAATATTCCCAAGTGAAACTGCTCCTGCCATTCTTCTAGCAACACCATTGTAAAATGATCGATATCTATCAATAGAAAACCTAAAACATCGAAGCGACTCTTATCTGTTATCTGCCTTCTGCATGTTCGCTTTGAATAATAAACACTGCTCCTCTCTGCGTGAGAGCAGAGCGAGCTATGACACCATTTATCTACAGGATCTTTGTCACTTCATTTCAACAAAGTAGCACTATATCTATCACTGTGTTATATCGACGACCTTGCAGACATGGCTGGAATAAGACGCTGTGTCAAAACTTTCACCGTGTCATTATTATTCAGTCTGCGTTTTTAAAGCTCAAGGAAATGCCAAGTTTATGCCTAAAATTTAGTAATGCTTTCGCATCAATGTGTTCGGGATTTTCAAAGATGTACAAAAATAGAAAATGATTCACGATATTTCCATTTCTTACATTATTTTATATGGTAGTTTAATGTGAACACCAAATAAAAAATGAAAAGTGACAAATAGAAAATAATTTACAATACCATGCAATGATACATCAAAATTCCTTTCACATCAAAATTAAGCCTCGCCTCAACTAATTGATATAGTAATAATTATGGTAACTAGTGTATAATTGTATTAATCTGACTTGTCTTATACTCCTTAACTGGAGTCTCCAAGACGTCATCTACAAAAAAAAAACAACAAATGATTTCTTAAAATCTTATTTACTTTATATGGTGGTTCAGACAATACCACACACATTAGCTTCGATTACAACATCAACTATGTAAATTATGAATTATGCAGCTGACTATTTAGGTAGAGAAGGAGGAGGATGAGGAGGAAGAGCAGGAGAAAAAGGAGAAGAAGAAGACGGAGAAGGTCAAGAAGAAGAAAAGGAGGAGGAAAAGAAGGTGGCGGAGAAGAAGGGGGAAAAGAAAAAATAGACTATTAAATTAAATTAGAGTAAGTTGTGTCACATACAAAATGGAAAATGGCGAGTCAAATAGAAAATGACTCACAATACCATGAAATGATTTCCTAATCTTACCGTACTCACTTTATATGGTATTTTAAGGCGAATACCCAATACTTATGCAGTTTTGGGTGTTTCAACTGGAAGGATGAGGTCACAGAAAAAAGAATTAACCTCAACCTTTTACAAGGTTATTAAAAACAAGGTTTCTATCAAGGTTATTAAAAACAAGGTTTCTATCAAGGTTATTAAAAACAAGGTTTCTATCAAGGTTATTAAAAACAAGGTTTCTATCAAGGTTATTAAAAACAAGGTTTCTATCAAGGTTATTAAAAACAAGGTTGCTCCGTTTTTTGAGAACTAGAAAAATGGTGGAGGTATGACGTATTTCAGTTCAGTGGCAATGAGTAACACATACACATATCATTAACAGCTGATCAAGATATCACGTAAAACCTGTGATAAGAAAAAACTTAATTTTTGAACTGAAAAAGTGTACAAATAAAGCTGAAATTTGCAAGTTAAATTTGATTCTGAACCAAGTGACGTCACGACTTTTCAATTTTGCTAATTTGAGCGAGTTATGGAAAACCTTGCTTCTATTAACCTTAAACCTTTTATACCTCCAGAAGTATAAGTACCTCTAGGATTGTACCTCTTCAGAGGTGAGGTATGTGGAGGAAATGGTAATGCTCGTTGTGAAGGCGGAAGAAGTTTGAAATATGCTATATAGTAATAAACAGCTACTTGCAGTTATCTGTTGAAGAATTTCTAAAACTGGAGAGTAAGGGATTGAAGGACAGGAAAAATTAAAAAGATGAATGGGAAAGAGAAGGAGAAGAAAGAAAAATGGAGAAGGAGAAAGAAAGAAGAAGAGAAAGAAGAATAGGGATAAGAATAAAAATACTATCAAATTAAAATTGTAGATAGGTTATTGCACATTCTAGAAATCCAGTTTAAATTAAATCGGGCAACCAACTAGTACTCTTATTAGTGAGCAATAAATAAACATAATAAAAACAAGGAAAATAGGAAAATGATTCAAATTTTGTCGAACATGCAGCTTTTGATAACCACGCAAATTCAAGGCCAAAGAAAATTCTAGGAAATTTAGTGATAAGGGTGATAGAAAATTGCCAAAAGGTCAAATCTAAGCCAATTTAACACTACTGATCTAGTTGTATATATCAAGCAGAAGTCAATAGGCTGTTTCAGGTTATTTGTTCAAATTCATGTTTTTAAAAATCTGTTAATTTATTCGTTGAGTTATGTCCATCGGTTATGCACTCTTTCTGGTGATTCCACCTTGATTGATTTATTGATCTTTAATACTATGTTTATTTTTATTAAAATGTTTTAATAAAACATTTTAATTTATGTCCATTTTTATAAAAATGTTTCAATTCAACAAAATGTTAAAAAAAGCGTTGGTATTCACCTCAAGATTAACTTACAAATACCTCATACTTCTAAGTTATTTGTTTGCTCCACCTGTTCTTTTAGTGGGTGTGTCAACTATCAGTCATCAGCCAATCACAGACCTCCAACGAAGCGTGGGTCAGCCTATTAGAATGATAATCCCATTCTATTCGCCAATATATCAGTCCTAGTAGATTTCATATTAAATTAAATTTATAAAAAGCTACTTTAGTTTCCGTTTTGATTGAGATTTAAATCTTTACATAGAATTATTTTTATTGATTTTCATCTGTAGATTCAGTCCAGTTTATGTGATGTTTCTTACAAATCTGTACAGTGTGTTGAGCTATAGGTTTTGGTTTTACACCGGTAGGCCTATGCTTCCATACTGTTTTGCTGATAAAATAAATGAATAAAATAATTTGGAATGTCTTTAAAATGTCTAAAACCTCTTTAATTCCTTTTATTCTACATACATTTGGCAAATTTGTCATTCTAATTTAAAAAGCCCAATTTAATGAATAATACTGATGTCTCAACCCACTTTATCAACGCAGGAAAAATACTATAGTTTCGATTATCACGCCATTTTCAATCTCAATTGAAATGATATAATTAAACAATGAATCTTAACTTTATGAAACTATAGTAATTTGTTTTTTCTATGGACGTAACCTAACCTGACAAATTACTGTTATCATGCTTCAAACTATCGTAATTTGTTTTTTCTATGGACCTAACCTAACCTGACAAATTACTGTTATCATGTTCCAAACAGTTGTAATTTGTTTTTTCTATGGACCTAACCTAATCTAACCTAACCTAAACAGACATGACTGCTATCATATACCAAACTATTAACATATATAACTTGTTTTCTCTATTATGAGAATATTCTGACAACTTAGCACTTGAACCCACCTGAGAAACAACTGTTACCATGTTACAATATTTATATAGACCAAAAGTGCCAGGCCCCTAACAATTAATACTGATTACACTATTGAAAACCGTAGCACCACACCCAACATTAATGTTGTCCACTATTTACAAGGAGTCCCCTCGAGAATAGGATATCCGGAAGTAACCTTGAGAATGTAATCGGCGAATTGGTGTTTAGTTCAGCAACAGGCGGCTCAATTAAACTAATCCTCCTCCTCCTCCTACCCCACCAACAACACCTCCTCCTCTTCATTTTCTATTCCACCCCCTCATCGTCATTTAATTTCCAGTTCAGTTCTGATGCACGCGACCTCGATGTCGACGAAGCCTGTCAATGGAGAAATTACCAACGACTATCGACTAACAACTATCGACTATCGACTATCGTTGGGCGTACTCCCACTACTCTCATTTTATTTGTACACTCATCTATTCATCGAGATTCAAATATGACAGCGCATTTTAGGAGAACAGTTTGTTAACTAGGCTAATAATGCAAAGCCGAAAGCCTTATTCAGCGTTCAAGGTTGAATAGTTTGAGGTAAGAATATGGTTAAAATTCATTAGGTAGACTAATGTAGTTTGGGCAAAACTACATAGAAAGAGAAGGACAAGAAGAAGTGGTAGTAAAAGGAAAAGGAAGCGAAGAGGGAGAAGAAGAAAGAGAAGGGGGAAAGAAGGAAGATTGAAAGAAGAAAATGAGAGAAGATGTAAAAAGAGGAGGAAGTAGTCAGAAAAGATGGGGAAGAAAATGAAGTGGGAGGAGGAGGAAGAGGAGGAAAAGAATAATAATAATAATAATAATAATGATTAGAAGGAGAAGGAGTGGTGAAGAAGAAAATAAAGAGGAGGAGGAGAAGAGGACGAAGAAGAAAAGGCATGCTTGAAATTCATGAGGTAGTTTGCGCAAATTTTCGTAGAAAGAGAAGGACAAGAAATGTAGAATAAGGAGAAGAGAAGAGGGAGAAAAAGAAAGAGAAGAAGGAAGAGAAGAGGGAGAAAAAGAAAGAGAAGGGGAGGGGGAAGAAGAAAAAGAAAGTGGAGGAGAAAGAGGAGAAGAAGAAAGAGAAGGTGGTGAAGTAGAAGGAAGAGAGGGAGAGAGAAAGAAGAAAAGTAAGAGAAGATGAAAAATAAAAAGGAGGAGAAGAGGACGAAGAAAAAAGAGAAGGAGGTAAAGAAGAAGAAAATGAAGGAGGAGAAAATGCAGAAGAAGATGGAGAAGAAGAAAAACGGGAAAAATAAAGAGGAGAAGAGGACAAAGAAAAAAGAGAAGAAGATAAAGAAGAAAATGAAGAAGGAGGAGAAGATGAAGGAAAAGAAGAAGAGACACGGAAAAATAAAGAGGAGGAGAAGAGGACGAAGGAAGAGAAGGAGGTGTAGCAAATGAAGGAGGAGATGAAGAAGAAGAGGTAAAAGAAGAAGAAGGTGGAGAAGAAAGAGGAGGAGGAGGAGGAGGAGGAGAAGAAGAAGGTGGAGGAAAATAAATAGATGAAGAAAAAATAGACTAATAAATTGAATTTGTAAATTTGTTACCAAATGTCATCTTTTAAAAATCCAGATTCAATTGAGTTGGGCAACCTGCTAGTAATATGTATGTACAGTATAGTACTATAGACGATTTCAACCTCAGACCTCAACATTATGTTATGGTCTGAAGAACGTACTACGCAAACGAGGACTGAGGTAGGTTGTGATTGCTTCCCTCACTGAGCTAACATCTGTATCAGTATGCCAAGCCCACCGAAACAAATTCTGAAGCTCTTGCTCAACAGTCCACTCCCACCTTTACACAGGGTCTGGCTGCACAGGTGAGTGTGTACAATTGAAGAAAACAAAAATATTTGTTTATCATTTTATAAAACAAAAATACAAAAACGATAATAAAACAACCAGACGGATTTAGCCCAAGTTAAGTTAGTGTAGGCTGACTCCCACTGGCGGATCAGTGAAGTGGATTTAATTAAAGTACTTGACTCCAAATTAGAAAAAGGCAATAACCAGTTGATGAAAATTCAAAATAAAGTAAGCGGATCTGCCAAAAGAAGTATATTTTATACCAAAGAAGTATGCTTGAAGCCATTCACGTCTGAACTCGTCAAAGACCTTGAACCAAAGACCATATAATAATCCATTTGCTACTCGTTTAACTCTAAATCAATGTCATGGATGCAGTTTGGCGGTAAATTGAGGTAGTACAGGTAATGCGGTAACTCATCTGATTGACATTTAAAGGCAAGGTCAGTGCAAAATAGGCGGAACGTATCTGTCATAATATAATACGAGGGACAAAGATCAACCAGTGCCCTAGACCTTTCCTAATCCACACCCGTTCAAATTAACAATTTCCACTTAAGCTAGTCGCCACACCACACCACTGCTGCACTTTCAACTTTACGTATTACAAATTTGATATCACTAACAGAATAAAATATATCGACCAGTTGCATGAAGAAAATTAAATTCAACCACCGTAAGATGACGTCATCTTACGGAGCTAAATAGGGAAGTCGTTGCACTGGCTCCGTCAAATGACGTCATCTTAAGGTGGTCAATATACATTGATAGGAAAGCTTGCAATTATTACAACTGAGTTCATGGGCGTCGTCAGCTATCATCTATGGGGGGGGGGGGGGGTTCCTGTGGAGGGAGTAAAGCAGTAAAGGGGGTCCGGGACCTTATATTAGAGAATGTTGAATAAACTATAAGTATTTTGAACAACGCTGTTTATACAACGCTGTAGATAATGAACAGGTTTAAATGATGAAAATAGGGATTTTAAATTAATCTACAATTTCAGAGCTTTATCGAAAAATTAGGTTCAGTAGCTTAACTAGAGAGTCATCGATTGACCCTCTATGAGTTGGAATAATAATTTTAATTCAAAGTTCATGCCTTACTTGAATTGAAAATTTAAATATGTTAGAAGTTACGTTAAAGTGGTGAGAAATGAAGATTTTTAGGAAGAAATATTTCGCAGCTGGTTTTTGTTGTATCTATGAGTCTTAATTTTTATTGCTGGTAACTTAATTTCAATTTTTTGTATCAAATGCGAGTTCATTTTTGTATAATTTGTTGCTAGAAATGTATTAATTAGTAAAGACAGCTCACTATTTGGATTTTTTAATCTGTTGGGCTTGTTTTGCAGGAGAATTTATTTTATAGTATGTAGACTACATTTTTTTTTTTTTTGAGGATGAAGCCCACATAGGTCTGAGACCTGTGCGTGGGTAATGAGTTGGATGATGGTGATTTATGAGTTTTAGGTGGGTTCCGAACCACCGGTAAGTGATTTTCAGCAGAGAACAGTGTCTTTTTTGCTGGCCAATCATTAGTTTAATAGTTTAAATAGTGTAGCAGACACTGTGTACTCTGCAAGATGTTTTACTATTTTGTTATGTACATTTTTTCCTATAATAAATTTCTATTTCTATTTGATGGACAATGATGTGCTGTTGGTATGGGGAGGTGAACAACTGGCGGGGAAGGAGAAGTCCTGTAACAATAAAATTTGTTGAAGACACGAGTATTATGAGTTTTCATTTCAAAAGCGGGTTTGGAGTACTTTCTGAGGAAAGGGTTTGGAGTACTTTCTGAGGGTTTGGAGTACTTTTTAGAGGGAAATTTTTCTTCAAAAATTTCCCTCTAAAACCACATTTTGAGCGATTCTAAATATTTAAATTAAAAATACACTTCCTTCAGATGTATCTTCGGCATTAAATTCAATAAAATCGCTCAATTCAGCTTTATTTCCTTTTGCATAGAGAACCATCAAAAGTGAATCTCAACATACTGGTTTTATTTAATTAATTATAATATTATCTAATATCTATTCTTCAAAATTTTATGGGGGGGGACATGACCATTCTCCTTTCGGAAGTGATAACCGTGAGCCGTAGCAGGTATCTGTACAATCAGATAGAGATAAGCTGCGTTATCCTGGGTCCTCTTTGTAACGGTGACCGATTAGATTAGCCAGCCAAAAAGACACTTCTCTGCTGTAAAATCACTTCCCGGTGGTTCGGAACCCACCTAAAACTGTAGGTCCAACTCATCAATCACCATCATCCAATTCATTACACACGCACGGGTCTCAGACCTATGTGGGCTTCATCCTCCAAAAAAAGTTGACCTTTTTCTCACTAACCGTAGACATAAGACAACAGTAGACGAAATGTTATCTTCTGATGTGCGCAACTTACTGATCACTGTGTATTTTGCATATCACAGATTTTCTCTATATCTTGCAAAAAAAACCCTCAAGTATTGGGGGGAGGGGGGAGGGAGGGGAAACACAAATGACAACCCAAAACATTTGGGGGACGCATCCCCTCTGTCAACCCCCCCCCCCCCCCCACACAGCGGTGACGCGTGTGATTCAACTTGCACAAAACAGTTTCAGCGATTTATGAACCAGCCTTGAGGCTTCTTTAGGTCAAGGGAGTCTTGAAAGACATCCCAAGTCTTCCTTGAGTAGAGCACATAAATACGGAAAGTATAACATAGTAAAACTTAAAGTAGACCTACTTGTAACGCCGGATATGAAATTTCTCCTAGCTAGACAACTGTCCCAATGGTAGCGGTGTATGACACAATTCAAAGCAGATCGTAATTTGGCGGTTGGTTGGCCACAGGACGTTATCGCACAGATATAGATAGATGGATATACAGATATATAATCAATAAATCTATAGGTTACTGTCTCTATATCTCGTTCATTGCATAACAAGTCGATGGTAAACTACCAACAGCCTACAGACGGTTGACTCGTACTGAGTTAGCTTTCAAGACATTTTAATTTTCCCTGCTGAGCAGATGATGATGATGATGATGACTATTAGGTAATTTATAAGGTAATTTTTATGACTAACCATATAGCGACGATGACGATGATTTTGTGAATTAGGTTTTCTATTTCCAAGTTATGTTTAGCTATGACTATTCATACTAGAAATTCTGTGAACAGTAGAGATGATTTTGTGAATTATACTTCCAAGTTAAGTTAAACTATGACTAGTCATACTAGAAATTCTGTGAACAGTAGACCTCACGCTCAAGAATGCACAGAGGAACATACCCGATGTTCTCAATGATAATCACCATTTCAAAATTGAACACAATCATCAGACTCGTGCTCGTATTTTATGAGTGCTCCTTCAGTGTCTCTTGACTCGAGGGACTCTTGAAATACCTAAATAAATACATTACATTTCAAGAGTAACTCGAGTCAAGAGAAATTGAAGAGTTAGGAGAATCTTGAGTCAAGAGTCAACGAGTCATCAAGTCATCTTGAAGGGAGTCAAGAGAAACTGAAGAGTCAGGAGAATCTTGAGTCAAGAGTCAACGAGTCATCAAGAGTCATCTTGAAGGGAGTCAAGAGAAACTGAAGAGTTGTGAGAATCGTCAGTCAAGAGTCCAAGAGTCAACGAGTCAATCTTGAAGGGAGTCAAGAGAAACTAAAGAAATATTCGTAAATGCGGCCCTCAACCCTAGATTGAATTTGCGTTGGCAATTTATGTATATTTTCCACAAAAAGTCACTCTGTATCACATCACCAAGACTGCGTTTCTATTTTCAGTACTCCTGTTGTTCGAAAACTTACTTACAGCTGATTGCTCAAATCAGGTCAGATTTTACAAGTCTGGTGAATGAATTTATAGAACTATATTAATTAAATTTGTATTATTATCATTTACTTCGTATCACTTGTTATTATATTTAATAGGAATATTAGAAATTATTTGTTTCTCTCGAACAAATAAGTTATTCTCATGAATGGTAACTTAATTCTAATGAAGGCTGAAGCAGATGAATTAGAGGGCCCGAGGGCTATCTTGAAATCTGATTCCAATTCCTTACGATGGAGAAGCTCATTTTACAAATCATGTTTTCTATAGAAGAAGGCCTCAGTGACTTCATTTTTCTTCTTTTCAAATAAGTACCTATCAAAAACAAGCAAATGTTGAATATGCTTATACATACATCCCTGCACATTACTGAAAGGGCGATCCATGCAAAGCATCATTTAGTCTACACATTTAACTGAAAATGCATTGCAGACAGACAAACAGGCGAATGCAAAAAGGTCCACTTGAAACAGAGACCTCTCTTAGTTTGGTCAATTATTGCCTTTGATTTGATTTAATTAATAGTTGCATTTACATTTTTGAATGTTTGGCACACGTCAATGACACGTGTGTCAAGCTTTTCGTGGCTTGCAGTGAAATAAGTTTTGTTTATCTCACATAAAAAGAAGGCTAAATCAAATTGTGTAGCTTTCCAAACGACTCTGTCAAATTTGTTTTTGAGGATGAAGCCCACATAGGTCTGAGACCTGTGCATGGGTAATGAGTTGGATGATGGTGATTGATGAGTTGGACCTACAATTTTAGGTGGGTTGCGAACCACCGGGAAGAGATTTTACAGCAGAGAACAGTGTCTTTTTTGCTGGCCAATCAATTGGTCACCGTTACGAGGACCTAAGAGAACGCAGCTTATCTCTATCTGATTGAACAGATACCTGCTACGGCTCGCGGCTATCACTAATGATGGCTTGGTCGCAGAAGTAGCTCAGGTGTGATGGATAGTATACACATAACCTGTGCAGCCAGACCCTGTGTAAGGGCGCTCGGCCAATAAATGATGCATTGAGTCGGTGCGACGACAGCTTTTAAAATCAAACTAATGATTTTCAATAAACGCCCAGCCATTGGAAGTTGTGCTGTGCCAGTTGTTGGGCCTTCATCAATCAATCAAATTTATTTACAAACATTGCAGGGTCCTGCTAAACCCTTATGTTTTTCAGCAGGTGCCAATCTTCACAAATATTACAACAAAGAAACAGATTCACAATTTTTTCTTTTTTTATTGCTGATGATGCCCACATGAGTCCGAGACTTGTGCGTGGGTAATGAGGTGAATGATTACACATAAATGCCTGACGATGGAGCGGGATTCGAACCCACGACCACTTAAACGACAGCAAGCTGAAGTTGCGACGCCCCAACCAACTGCGTTAAGCGTATTTAAACTATTGTTACGGGTTCCAAGTCTAAAATAACGCAGGCAACACTTAAATTTATCACTCACTTTATTAACACAAATAATCTTCAACTCACACTGTTCAGTAATTTCTTACAGAAAAATAAGCAATTAAAAACAGGTAACACGATATTGTTCAACTGATAATGAGTTTCCAATGAACTGTACATGAATCAATCACTAAATGTCAAAAGGCCGATCTAATATTAAACAATAACTGTACAATAAACTGTCCAATAATACTCAAAGAGAAACGTCGAGGAAGAACAATTAACTTACATAGCACAAGTCCGTTAATACAGTAATAGATAAAAGAATTATCACTTTTGAACTGACAAGAGAATTATCACTACAGACAACGAATGTTCATTTCATGGTTTGTAATAGCGCCAACGGGATTTCACTGTCTGTATTAACGCGAACTGTCACTACTGCCAGTTATCAACGTAGAACAATAACTGAACTACTTAACTGTCACACTTGTTTATCATGTCGAATTACAAACAAGACTGAACTCATTCACAAGAGACTTCCTCTATTTATATACTTTATCATAATTGAGATATCTCTAGATTTCTCTACCAACTTCTAAATAAATAAATCAAGGAAACTAGCACTTTCTACAATATTCGAAAAGATTCCATTAATGACTAATCAAACAACTAGAACATTCTACAAATTACCAAGTAAACACTATAAAAGTGTCAAAAGCAGAGTAATTAATTGCTTAAAAGAAACATTTACATAGCAGATAACACCGAGAATCACTGTTTCTTCTTTCTTTCTATTCTCTCCAATTACATATTCACTACACTATTGTAACAATATTCGATAGCACAAAGCTAGTCTCTCCAACACAGCAGTTTTCTTTTCCTGGACATTTACTTGAATTAAATCCATTGGAGTCTATCGATGACATTGATTTTCTTTCAAGGCAGCACTTTGGAGTAAAAGCAACAAGGTCGGCACCACCCATGTGACAACTAGCCTTGTTATTGTTTTCAAGGGACACCGCAAAATGTGCCAGATGATATCGATCCTTGATGAAAGAGAGAAGGACTGACAAAGTGAGAGAGAGAGAGAGCACTTACACTCGCGCAAGAACACGGCGACGCCTGAAATCTCCGGGAGACTCACTCCCACCCCTCCACAATCACCCTTCAATAACCAATCCCACCCTTGTCAAGGGGAAGGCTACAACAGACCAGACCAGACTACTTGCAAGCTGGAGAAATGCTTATCTTGTCTGCCAAGAAGTGAAGATTGAAGATACTAGTGAAAATGCTTCATAAAGTGATAATAGAGCTTCAAAGCAGCTCTAATCACACCTATTGATCCTTCTCTTTTTAACGCTTGAACAGACTGCTATATGAAAAAATTGCAATAGGGTGTTTTTTTAGAGGTATGAACCTTTAAATGAATAAACCACCTAATTGAAGTATTGAAATGAAATTGAATCATTGAAGAGAGTATTTTCTGCCAATTTATTTGAATATAATTATATATAACAAATTTTATTCATCTTCACTACACTATTCAGGCACTATAAGTTTGTCAAAAACATTTATAATAATCAACTATTAAAATTGATAGTAATAATTTCAACACAATAAAAAAAAAATAATAGAGGTTACCATCAAATGAATTTTTTTTTTAAATAATTTTAAAGAAAAGATTGGGAATTTACACTGGCATTAGGGTGGTACAGTGTCGTTGGATTTGCAATCATGACATCTCTAAATACTCTTTATCAATTAGTATTCAATTTATTCACAGTATCATTACAACAAGTAGAGTAAAATGTCATTTCCAGGAGAAATCTTTTCACTGACTTCTTAAATTGGGTTTTAGTTTGGGGCAATCGGTCACCCTCACAAAGAGGACCCAAGAGTTTGTATCTTATCTCCATCTGACCGAACAGATACCTGCTACGGTTCACGGCTATCACTTTTCTAATATTGTTTGATTGATGAGTAAGGTGACCAGACGTTCCGTTTTTGAGAGGCATGTCCCGTTGTCCCCACCATCCTTGTCGGGACACCCATTTGTCCCGTTTTGGCAATATTATTTACTAATATTCTACTTCATGAATGGGTTTTACTCTTTATCAATTAGTATTCAATTTATTCACAGTATCATTACAACAAGTAGAGTAAAATGTCATTTCCAGGAGAAATCTTTTCACTGACTTCTTAAATTGGGTTTTAGTTTGGGGCAATCGGTCACCCTCACAAAGAGGACCCAAGAGTTTGTATCTTATCTCCATCTGACCGAACAGATACCTGCTACGGTTCACGGCTATCACTTTTCTAATATTGTTTGATTGATGAGTAAGGTGACCAGACGTTCCGTTTTTGAGAGGCATGTCCCGTTGTCCCCACCATCCTTGTCGGGACACCCATTTGTCCCGTTTTGGCAATATTATTTACTAATATTCTACTTCATGAATGGGTTTTTTTCATTTATTGATAATTATTAAATCAGGGGTGCCCACAGGGGGGGGGGGGCTATGACGCAGACTGCGTCATTGAAATTCTTGGGGGTTTCAAAAAAAGTTTGGGGGTAAAGTTGATTGAAACTGTGTTTAATGTGACAACATTCAAAAATATATTACGAAGTCGACAGATAAAATGTCAAATAATGACAATAAATATATTTTTTGGGGGTGCCTAAGTTATGGGGGGGGGGGGGGTTAGTGCTAAATTTAGGGGGGTGCGTCATGAGACTTGAGGGGGTGGGCACCCCTGATTAAATGAACTAAAAGCTAAACCTAAGTTTTAATTACAATTGAACCTTAGCTCCAAAATTCCTCGTTATTATTAGTGGACTTTTATTATTCTTCGGATGGTGAACATCGATGGTATTGAAAACTACGGTCTAGTTTTAATATAAGATGTGTGAAAATGACTCAAAAATATCTTTGTATAGAGAAGATATAAAGTTTTTCCCCCTATTCTCTGATCAATGATCAAACCCCCCCCCCCCCCCCCACGGGCTATGCGTCCAGTTGTCCCGTTTTGGGGTTTCATAAATCTGGTCACCTTATTGATGAGTGATGAGTCTCCATGCCAATAGAAGGCAGCAGGTCAATGTAGCAGTAAAGCGACAAGATATAATAATAATTCAGATACTTTTTCTCCATCAACTTTGTATTTGAAGTGAACAGCAGTAGCTGCCGGTGTCTGGTGCCGGCTTGGGGCAGCTGATCTGGGACTATTGCTAACTGCTAACCAGTTTTGCAAGCGACGTAACAGCATAATCGGGCACCACAACACATAACCAAGAACCGAACTGCAGCCTCTAGCTAAAATACAATTATTGCTCCGTCTTATCCTTGTTTAAGGCGATCTTCAACTATTCACAAGAAATTAGGAGGAAAGTATGGTGGGAAAATAAGGTCACGCTCAATAAATAATTGTAATGAACTAGATTGAAAAAGAAGAGAACGCAATAGTTTTCGCTCGAAAATTCTGAAAAATTTAAATTGTTTCTAGGAAAGTCTAATTAAGGAATTATTGGATTGAGATTATTTTAGATTGAAGCTTTTTATTTTAGATTGTAGACCTGGAGTCTATGTTACCTGAGATGGAGACCAAACATAGTAATAATTTAAATCGAATAATATAGGTCTGAAATGATAATAGGTTTGATTTCAAATGTTAATTTTTTTCGGAGGGTGGAGCCCACATAGGTCTGAGACCTGTACGTAGGTAATGAATTGGATGATGATGATTGATGAGTTGGACCTACAGTTTTAGGTGGGTTCCGAACCACCGGGAAGTAATTTTACAGCAGAGAACAGAGTCTTTTTACTGATCAATCCAATCGGTTACCCTTACAAAGAGCGCCCAGGAGTATCGGAGCTTATCTCTGATTGAAGAGATACCTGCTACGGCACTCGGCTATCACTTCCCCAATTCGAATATAGTAGGCCTAATAATTTAAATCAAATAATGTAGGTTTGGATAATAAATTGGTTTTATTTCAAATAATAATGTAAGTTTGAATCGAAAAAGCAAATACAAATTGCATATAAAACTACTTAAAAGTTTCAATTCTTATGAGTTCAGGAAATGGTGATACTATTGGATGAAATTATTTTTCACCTTAGAGTTTCGTTTTTGAGTCTAATAAGTTTTGAGATCAAATATAGTATTAATTCAAACAAAATGTAGAAATTTGTATCAAATGAACAAATACATAGCATAAATATCAAATATAATGCATAAATGCAATGTCCTTCCTCAAGCTCGAGCTTGCTCTTTTGGGGAAGTAGTTTATAATCAATTTCTATAATATTTTATTTATTATTTTCAATTATTTCTTACAGTGTAATTGATTATTTACTATATTTCAATTATGTATGCAATAAGGAATAAATAAAAATATTAACTTTTTGTTGTAAATTTAACGACTTGCAGTCAGTTTTAAATTGTAAATGTACACACTTTTGGCCGAACGTTTTCGAGTTATTGAACCTCATCTTCAAGAAATCCAAGGAATAGAAATAAATAGAACTACTGTACCGGTAGTCTGTAGTTACTTATGACAGTTTTAATCACGTGTTCAGGAAATTTCTAATGATTAAATTTTAGATGAGATTATTTTACCTTAAAACTTATTTTTACCTGGAGTCTATGTTACTTGAAATCAAATACAGAAGTGAGGCAAATAAACAAATACAATACATTTATAACTACTGTGGTGTAGTTATTAATGACAGTTTTAATCACGACTTCAGGAAATTTCTAATGATGAAGTTATCGGATAAGATTATTTTTCATATGCATCAGATACGAAACCTAAGTTTCAAAGTTATGTTCTTATGCCTAATTAGTAGTTAATAGGAAATGAATCACAACTTTCAAAACACTAGCTTCAATTATTACAGCATTAGCTATGTAAAGCAATGAATCATGCAGCTGAATATACAGGTGGCGGAGGAGTAGGAGAAAAAGACGGAGAATGAAAAGGAGAAGAAGAAGAAGAAGAAGAAGAAGAAGAAGAAGACGGAGAAGGACGAGAAGAAGAAGAAGAGGAGGATGAAAAGGAGGTGGTGGAGAAGAAGAAAAGGGAAAAGAAAAAGTAGAATATTAAATTAAATTTGAGAATAAGTTGTGTCACATTCTAGAAACCCAAATTCAATTGAATCGGGCAACCTGCTAGTAAAAAATATGCTTAATTTATTAACTATGCCGAAATTTATAGATGTTTACAAATA
The DNA here is from genome assembly GCA_948455865.1 of Conomelus anceps. Taxonomy (NCBI): domain Eukaryota; kingdom Metazoa; phylum Arthropoda; class Insecta; order Hemiptera; family Delphacidae; genus Conomelus; species Conomelus anceps. Next base: position 4,040,002 of record OX418218.1, on the reverse strand, counting down.
TTAAATACTGTAATATCTGAATCAATAGATTTTTAGAAGCAGAAGGATGATGCCTATATGGGTCTGGTACCTGTGCGTGGGTAATAAGTTTGATGATGGTGATTGATGAGGTGGACATACAGGTTTAGGTGGGTTCCGAACCACCTGGAAGTCATTTTGGAAGTCTTTTTTGCTGGCCGATTCAGTCGGTCACCCTTACAAAGAGGGCCCAAGTAGCTTATCTTTATCTGATTGAACAGATACCTTCTACGGCTCACGGCTATCACTTCCCTAATCATGTTGAAATCTCAAATTGTATTTGGTTAGTGGGCCGCTTAGCGCAGTTGGTTGAGGCGTCGCAGCTTCAGCTTCCTGTCGTTTCAGCGGTCGTGGGTTCGAATCCCGCTTCTCCGTCTGGCATCGTGTGTTATCATTCACCTCATTACCAACCTACAAGTCTCGGACTAATGTGGGCACCATCAGCAATAAAAAAAAGTATATTTACAATGTAATATTTAATATAGAGTTTATTTTTTACATCTACAATCTAATAGAGTATTATCAGAGTATATTTACTTTTTAATAGAAGCTTAACTTATACCAGCTACGTTACGGCTCAGAAACTACTAAATTTCAAAACAATAAGCTACCATCACGTTTCAGTACAGAGGCACATTACGCAAGCCGGCAACTGGTATGACAAACTCAGTAGGTAGTCGTGACTAACTAACTACCAACTTATCAATGGAAGTCAGACAAATGTTGACAAATGGCAAATTCAGTGAAGTTAGTGTATTGTGGCTGCCTTCTGATCGATATATTTATAGTGAAGCAACTCTCAAGCGCATATTCTTAGATTAATTGGCAATCTCGCCCGTTATGTTGACAGAAGAAAGAACTACCAATTGAGTTCAGTTGAACCAGCTGACCTCTTTACAAGAAGAAACTCTCAACTCTCAAGAAAGGCCTAGCCAGTGGATTCATGTTTCTTTTAATTGATTTGTAAAATCTCATTTTTGGAGGATGAAGCCCACATAAGTCTGAGACCTGTGCGTGGGTAATGAGTTAGATAATGGTGATTGATGAGCTGGACCTACAGTTTTAAGTGGGTTCCGAACCACCGGGAAGTGTTTTTACAGCAGAGAACAACTTACAAGACAGTATAAATTTGTTGAAATGTTCAATTTTTCCCCTCTTCTTTTGAAAATATTCTTATATAGTTTTATTGATAATTTCAGCATTTACCTATATAGCTTGGAGACAATATTTTAATAATGTATAGTGCTCTTTTGTTCTAGGCGATATTGTTTTTAGAATTAATTATAATGTGTGTATGGCTTTTATTGGTGGGGAGATGGAGATATCTAGATTCATGGATCTTGTAAGGAATAAGACATGAGAATAAGAAAGAATAACTTATGTTTTGGAGGCTGAAGCTCACATAACTCTGAGACCTGGGCGTGGGTAATGAGTTGAATGATGGTGATTGATGAGCTGGACCGAAAGTTTTAGATGGGTTCCGAACCACCGGGAAGTGATTTTACAGCAGAGAACAGTCTTTTTTGCTGGCCAATCCAATCGGTCACCCTTACAAAGAGTGCCTAGGAGAACGCAGCTTATCTCTATCTCATTGAACAGATACCAGCTAATATCATAACTTTTGAGGATAGTAGAGATTTATTTCTTTTTCAAAATACAGGACTTTTTTTGAGGAAAAATAGGCAATAACAATGTGTGCCGTCTGGAGATTATAGGAGCCCTAAATTTCAATAAACAGTGGTACATTTTCGTGGATATTAATGATTTGTTACTTTTTAAAAAGGAGTTTTTCTTTGCAAAAAATAGACAATGGCAATGTGTGTTTTCTGAAGATAGGAGTCCTAAATTTAGATACAATTTGAAACGATTAATATTTGTATCAATAAATGATTAGTATATAATTAAATGAGTCACGGGCACCAAAACAGTATGTACGAATACAATGAGGTGCAAAAATCTAGTAACCTGACTCCTTTCACCGCTAGAGGAGAAGAGGGTTTGGAAAAGTTGAAAAAAAATTATAAACATTATAGCCTAATACCACAGAGGCACGTTCAAGTCAACAAACTCAACAAACAACCATACTGCCTTGCCTTGAAAAATGAATTCATCCGTTACAGGAACATATTATACTCCTCTATTAAGCAGGCCAAATACAATTATTTAAAGACTAAAATTGATTGAGTCTCTAATAACCCACAAAAGTTCTGGGCCGTAGTTAAAAAAATAGCTGGAAAAGCAAAAGGCCCCCAATCTTTTCCAATTGGGGCATATCTTAAGGAGGGAGACCCTTCTGCCACACATAGGCCTAATATCAAGGATATTTGTAACAATTTTAATAAATATTTCACCTCTGTAGGAGCTTCTCTATCCAGATCATTAAATCCGGTTGGTGAACCGGAAGTTGTTGATAATGAGCATGGTGTTGAAACAGTATTTGAGTTTAAAAATTTCACTAAAGAAGAAGTGGAGAAAGTGATTAATAGTCTTAAAGGTAGGAGGGCTCATGGACATGATCTCATCCCCACTAAAGTCATCAAAGACAATCTAGATTAATTAATAAATCCTATACATCACATAATAAATTTGAGCATTCATTTAGGACAGTTTCCAGAAAATTTAAAAATAGCAAAGATCATTCCAGTTCACAAATCAGGTCCAAAAAATGAACACACCTATTACAGACCTATTTCTCTTCTAGCAATTATGTCTAAGATTATTGAAAAATGTGTTAAACTACAGTTGATGGAATATCTAACAATAAATAATATATTAGCAAAAAACTTTCAAAAATCGAAAAATACTAATGACGCACTATTTGAGGTAACTAAGTGCATAATAGAATCAGTAAAATAAAAAAATAAAGTAATGATGACATTCCTGGACTTGGCAAAAGCGTTCGATTCGGTAGATAGAGGTAAGCTATTAAATAAACTTGAAGCTATTGGAGTTAGGAATACTGCCCTTCAGTGGTTCAAGAGCTATTTTTGTGAACGCCTACAGTTTGTTCAGATTAATCGAGAAGTTAGTGAAAGGGATAATGTTGACTACAGAGTCATTCAGGGGAGTACATTGGGCCCAATACTGTTTCTTGTTTATATAAATAATATTTCCCAGCTGAATACAAGCAAAATACTTCTGTTTGCTGATGACAAGGTTGTTATTTCTACTGGTAGAGAATGGGAGGAAGTTTATGAGAATGCAACTGTGGACCTCTCAAGAATAAAAAATTGGTTTGACCACAATAGTCTTACAGTTAACCTAAGCAAAACAAAGTATTTGTCCATTGTAACCAGAAACCAATTAGACCCAGGATGGGGGGGAAGTGAAGATGCACTCATGTAAGGATGTTGGATCCACAATCTGTGCCTGTGGATCTATCAAGAGAGTGAACCAGTATAAATATCTGGGTGTCATTTTTGATCACCACCTGAGTTGGGTCCCTCATATACAATGTGTAAAGCTGAGGCTTAGAAGGTTGCTGGCTCAGTTGAGCCAAGTGCTGGATATCAGATTGTGTAGAAGGATCTATTATGCATATGCACAGTCAGTGTTACAATACGGCATTATGGTTTGGGGGGGGGGGGGGGGTGTCATCTGCATGCCTAGAGCCACTACTTGCTGTAACTCAGCGTACAATTCTAAAAACTATTTTGAAAAAAGAACCTAGATACCCCACGTCGCTGTTGTTCTCGGACTTCCCTGTGCTCAATTTAAGACAGTTGTATATTAAAACACTTCTCACATTCATCAGGAAACAAAATAAAACTTTTCGCTACTATTCAACACAACTATCAAACACGACATAGAAATAACTATGGATATTTAACGTCTAGATTATTACATGGGATAGAACTCAAATCGCCATACTACCAGGCTCAAATTGTGTACAGGAATTTGCCAGATGAGATCAGGGTGGATGGCTGTTCAGCATTGGCTGGATGGGAGCCGAAGGTCTACTCCATTCACACTAAGCGTGGCAAAACAATACCGGTACCTAGTAAAACCTAGTTAATAAGATAGTATTTGCATCGTCGCCAGGATTGGGTCCTCTTGCTCTATTCAGATTTTTCTTGCTCCATGTAATTTTTTTACAATCATTCTGCTCTGTAAAATCACAGTTGAATGTACTTAATAATACCTTATTTTTAGTTAACTTTAATTACTTAGTGCTATACTTACTTATTATTATAATGATAGAATATAATATATTGAAAATGGATATATGAAGAAGACACTTTTCTCAACAATTGTAATAAACAGTGGTTGATGATCAGTGTAGCTATAAGGACTTCCAAACTCCTCAAGCTAATAATAATAATAACTTATACCAGGAATTATAGAAATCCCAGTTCAGTTTGGTAATTGATTTTGTAATAACATGAAATCGAACACAATATGACTAGGCCTATTTAAACGTTATGGATACGGTACTCTTTATAGTTGATGGTTGATTCATGGGTAAAAGATGTCATTTACTTACGCTAGTAAAAACTACAACGGCACAGCCTTTCACTCCACACTACACAGCAAAACACACCCTGCACATCAACTAGCAAAGAGAAACGCTACAATAACGTAACGACTACGTAATGAAACCCGTCTGCTTTCAGCTATGATTGCACTACTACTACAATTTGTTTGTAGATATCTGGCTGAACTGAACTGAACTACTGCACTGTTTTTAGTGCATCAAGAAAGCCAGCCGTCGAGCACAGTTCCCCCCCACTGAGACGAACTTACAAGCATGCTCCTATCCAATGAGTTTTAGACAAATATTTCCCTCAAAATATTCCTTCAAGTGACAGATCACTCAATTTCATGGATTTATCAACGTATATATTTTTATAATAAATATTTTCCTATTTAAAATCACTTTCGTTGCTCTTGAATACAAATTTTTAATTCATTTTGGAGGAAAACATGCTTTTTGTAATATAAATTGACTTCATAAACGTAAACTAATTTACCGACAGAGACTTCAGGATTATGTTAAAATTCCATCTTATTTTTTAAAACAATTTTTCAATAAACCATCGCTAATTATAAAAGAAAGTATTCCAATTCCTATACGAAGCTACATCGATTAGTGTTTAGAATCGATATAGACTATGGTTCGACTTTTGATTTTTCTTGTGATGTTGTTGTACTGTGTTTGGCTTTGGAGGTTGGGTTAAAGATGTAAATTTGCTACTGTGTGACTATGACGAATTTCTTGTTTCCATTATACATTGGAACATTTTAACATTATTTAGTTCCTTCATCAATATGATCTGTGCACATTAATGAAGATTTACAAAGTAGTATTGAATTTGGCAGTGCTATTGTGTGTTATTGTGATAGTTATACTTTATGTTTATCAAACAGAAGAGGATGAAACTAATACAGTATTTCATAGATCAAAAGGCGTATTCAATCGTAAAAAGGAATTACATGAACCATTTAAAGCCACCTTGATAAGTGAAACTAACAATCGTAGTTATTTACAACCCATCGAATATAATGTTTGGTGCATATTTACTAAGGTTAAGAACATGAATTCTCCGCTCAAATACAAATTTGAGAATATGTTATCCTCAATATTGCAATACTCGTCAATAGTCATAATTCTAAATATTATAAGTGATGCCAGAAGTAAATATATAGTAGAATCTGTGATAAACAAGAAGAAAAATGAAACTGGAAAACAACTTATCAAGGTAGGTTATAGCATAGACAAACCATCACTTACTTAATCCCCGATCTATGGTTATAGCCTATGATGACAGAATGGGCATTGCAATTAATTTTTGGACGTATATTTACCAATTCAAGTTCGTCCTAAAAGAACTGGTAGATTTATTATTAACCTGAAAGCCCTAGTTCAGTTTTTTGAACAGGTTCCATTCCCTCTTCCATAGTGAATTATTTATTTAACTGAAGTTTGACACTTTTATAGAGGGATGTAAGTAAACACTATCTTTTTGTGTGATAATAATGATATCCTATGACCTGACTGGCTGAGGTCTGGTTTCAGAGTTTTCAGAATAAGTTCAGGGCCCCAGTCATGAATTAGCGAATGTTTTTAGGCAGCCTTAACCGACAGGCTTAACGTGTCCTCCGAAACACGGGAGTGACGTGAGGAAATACTTTTGGTCTCAACTGGGATCGAACCCGGGACCTTTGGGTTAGCATTCCAGCACTTAACCCACTCGGCTCCGGGCAATCTCAAACTGGTACGGTATTTTGCGAAATATATTGTTGAAGTCCAAGGAGTCACTACAGTCATAAGATGTTGACATACATTTAAAAGTTACAAATACTTGAAAAACACAAAAATCTATTCCAAAAGGATTGATCATATTTCTTGATACTAGGTACTTAGTTCTATTTTTCTTTTCACAGTGTATTTTGATGTGAAACATAAAAACACTCAAACTTGTTTGATTGCCATTTCGCACTGGTATTATGTTTCAACAATCTTATGCTTTTATTTATAGTTATATGCTTAGATAATGTATGAGCCATGCTCCTTTTCAACATCATAAATTCAAGTATTTCGCCTACACAGCATCTGGGAACCCCTACCACTACTATTCAACCTTGCTTCAGTAGACTGCCGTCAGTGTGATGAAGCATAATACCAGTGCGAAAAGACCATAATTAATACAAAAGTTAGCCTTCAAATGTTATTTAGTGTCCAAATTTGGTTTAATGATTACTTTTTTTTTATTTAATGCTACCACTTATGGGAACCTCCAAATCTTTACTTCAGAGCATTGAGGAGGTTTTTCCACAATAGTGGAACGTCAAGAAGAAGTAGCAGCCGCAGTGGTGTAATCGTGGGGGGTTATATGCTGATAACCGACTGTTACTCCTGCGGTCTTTGGTTCGATTCCAGTTGTTCAGCCTGTGATGTTGCGTCATCTTTCACCTCATTTCCCACTCACAAGTCTCATACCAAGTAAATCATTCATTAGCTATGCGGCTCCAAGGCTTGTTTCAAACATACCCGGCAGACTGGTTACCAATGTCGTTTGGCCGGCATAATTACATTATCCTCTGTTTGGTTTATACCAAATGTTTTCAGGATGTAATTAATTATATCTTATCTTATTTCAAAATCAGGTAAGTGTGAAGCGCTCCATATGATACAATGTCCTTACAGCTAGGTAAACAACACTGGTTACCTGACTGCTAGGTATGTGTGAAACAAGCCTTAGGGCTGCTATTGAATCATTAGCTACTGAATGATTTACTGAACGGCTGACAAACCTGGCATCAAACTCATCAGTAATAATTACAGAACTAATATCAATTAAAATAAATTTTAAATTTGAATCAAGTGAGACAGTATTCTAAGTTCCTGGATTTCTTGTTCCATGACAAACTGCGTTGTTAATATTAACTTTTCAAGTGAATTCAAAGTTAGTATTCTAAGCTTGAGATACTCTAGAGTTAAGGCGCGTTTACACCAACGTTGACAAAAGATTGTTTGTGAACTAAACGGGTTTTTTTTGAGGATGAAGCCCACATAGATCTGAGACCTGTGCGTGGGTAATGAATTGGATGATAGTGATTGATGAGCTACAGTTTTAGGTGGGTTCCGAACCACCGGGAAGTGATTTTACAGCAGAGAACAGAGTCTTTTTTGCTGGCCATTCTAATCGGTCACCGTTACAAAGATGGCTCAGGAGTTCCGTAGCTTATCTCTGATTGAACAGATACCTGCTACGACACTCGGCTATCACTTCCGGCTATCTCTTTTCAAATTAGATCAACATGTGGAAAATGTTTTGTAGAAAAAAATGCTGCTCTTCTCAAATTTAGAACAACAGTGGAACAGGTTTTGCCGAAGAATTGGTGTGAAATGTTTGGTCTAGGAGTCTAGTTTCTAGGAGGGAGGACAGTTCCCCACTAGCTTCCTATAAGTTGCTTGCGCAAAACGCGCAGCAACAATTATTTCACTTTTAGTAGTCAACTTTCTTTGATCTTTACCAATACTCCGCCAGAAACCAGAATTAAATTTTGTCTCTCCACAAGTGGTAGACAGAAAATTTGCTAGATTTTGTAGAAAAAGCAACAAATTGATTTCTCTGCAACATTATGGAATAAAAGATAGGTGTAAACGCGGCTTTGCAAATCAAGGTGTAAACGCGGCTTTACAAATAAAGTTGTAAAAGCGGTTTTATAAATCAAGGTTTAAATGCGTCTTTATAAATCAGTCTTTAAATTTTTGAAGCCAACTAGCCAATTTGAACTATTGCATTATTTACTTTGAAAATTGATGGACACATATAAAAAATGACTGGATAATTATTAGTGAAATACAATGTCAGTTTTAATATTAGATTGCATAATTATTGTTATTTATCATCCGCTAATGAGTGGTCTTTAAATAATTTTAATATTCGACTTAATTCCTGTTTCAGGTCAAATACCATAGTGTAGAAACAATTACAAGTGCTTTATCAAACTTGACAGTTACCATGCAGCCGTTCTTCAGTCCTCATCCAGGGGCCTACTACAGTGATGCTCTGTTCTTTATATCACTGGGATTGTACAGATTTGCGCCTCCCGAGCAAAAATACGCAATAATGCTTGATATTGATATTGAACTGCAGACAGATATCGCGAATCTTTTCAAAGAGTTTCACAGGTAAAGTATATTACATTTATCTTCTTTTTTCTTCATATAATTTGAAAGGAATTTAGAAGTATAATTTCCATATTACTGATTGTCACTCTCTTTGCACATGTTAGCATCAACATAGGCATTTCCCCCCTTAAAATATTACCTGCCTTGTGAATAAAATTGAGCCAATAAAGAAACGATGAATTCTCGCGAAAAATTGAAAACCGGTGGGCAAATTAAAAGTACAAGAAGTCCCAATCTTGAACCGGATTTACTTAGCGTCTTCCACCTTGTGAGCTTTATGACTAATACTTTTTTATCTGTCTACCTAACTTTTAGAAGTTAGGTAGAAAGTTAAAATTTGTCTAATAAAAGTTAAGTCTGTCTAACCTAACCTTACCTAACCTAACCTAACTGTTAAAGTCTGCGAGAAAATACTTCCAACACCGGCCAAGACAGCAGAGATATTTGATATTTATTTATTACATCTTTACGTTTCCAGGTCTAATAAGAGAGGTCCGATGCTCTATCTCTTACAATTCACCCCCACCACATAGCAGCACTCACTCCGTTTCTCACAATGACAACAGAATGCGCATTCTACAGTGCGCAAGTCCAACTCTCCTCTCTTCCTCACATCCTGCTGACTATGATACAGAGCATCTGTGGTGGTGGAAGATTGCTTCCCCTACTCCATGTTGGAAGTATTTTCTCGCGGACTTTAGTACAGTAGAAACAATTAGTCTGGGCGCGTGGCTCTGGTTTCACTACTAGCCGTCCTGTAAAAGTTGACTAGTTGACATTGAAGACATCTGCAGCGTCGCACGGGCCACATGTTTTTAGAAATGAGCGATAAACACTACCCTCGCCATGGCTGAACGCTGCGCGCCCAGACTAATTGTTTCTACTGTACTTGGACTAACGATCAGTTTATTTCTAGCCTAAAATAATAATATTAGTAGGGGAATCTCACTAGTTTATCCTTGTTTAACTTTCAATTTATACTTAACACTAAACTGATATATTGTACAACTTTCACTGAGCACTACTGGAAGTTTACACCAGGTCTGATGGCTTCTTCCTTCTCAGTGTCCTGAGGGTCGAGTGGAAGAGAGGACCAGGAGTCCTAACTCCGCCCTAATAAAGGCATTCAGTCAATCAATCTCCTCACTAGTCTTGAATTGTCCAGGAGCTGGATAGTTCTGGTGGTGTTGCAGAGCTCCATAAGACTGTGCTGTTCTCTCAATCGTCTTCTTTTAAAATTATTTTTTTATATAATATAAACTTGAAAAACACTTTTAAATGGAAATTAACTCACGTTATGGCGTGACGGCCGTTTCGCTCCGTTGTCTAGAGCATTGTCAGACGACCCACAGTACACTCTGGGTCGTCTGTGTACTGTGGGTCGTCTGACGATGCTCTAGACAACAGAGCGAAACGGCCGTCACGCCATAGCGTGAGTTAATTTCCATTTAAAAGTGTTTTTCAAGTTTATATTACATATTAGTGGAAACAAGATGGATCTTCAACATCATATTTTTTTATTTTTCCAATTCAATTGTTTATTGCCACAACTTTACAACAAAATAATTTAATGGTTACAAATTAACATAGAGGAAATAAAAGAAACCTAACCAGAAATAAAAAATCTTCTTGACTATTTTGACATTCAGTTCTCTGTGAAGGTCGGCGCTTCAGATATAGTATGGAGCATTGACAGCATTACATCAGAACTTGCTTTGGAACCTTTGAATGATGCCAATATTACTCTCTGCGGTACAACCCCACAATTGAGCACCGTACAACCAGACAGGCCTCAGAATTTGTAAAGTAGAATTTTATTTAAATTGATAGGCTTGAATTCCTTCCCAACATCCAGTACATTATACTTTTTTTGAGGATGAAGCCCACAGATCTGAGACCTGTGCGTGGGTAATGAGTTGGATGATGGCGATTGATGAGCTGAACCTACAGTTTTAGGTGAGTTCCGAACCACTGGGAAGTGATTTTACAGCAGAGAACAGTGTATTTTTTGCTGGCCAATCTAATCGGCTACCCTTACAAAGATTGCCTAGGAGAACGCAGCTTATCTCTATCTGATTGAACAGATACCTGCTACGGCTCACGGCCATCACTTCCCATATTTTACTTGTAGTTCAGATCATCTCTTGACATAATAATATTGCTAAAAGAGGAATTATCAGCTTGTTGAACTAAAAGATATGTACATGCTCAAAAAAAGTTGAAGTAATCCCTGTTGTTGTATTTGCCTGTGGGCTTGTAACAAAAGAATAGGTATATGTGAAAGAAAGGATCTCTAGAAAACTGGCGCCTAAGAATTATGCAGAAGGCTGTAGTGCTTGATATTGTAAGAAATGTCTCTGCTTGTGATGTAAAGGAAACAGAGCAATCTGATAAGATCTGTACTGTGTCAATTTTTGTTTTGCAGCTCTGTAACCTTGGGATCTGAATATGCAGAGTAATTTATTGAAAAAAAAAACAAATATGAAATATTAATGATTATTAATAATGACGGCACTTGTCATCTTATTAGACACAATCAGAATTACAATTTACAATTTTTTTCCAGCTTCAAAGAAGACAATATAATAGGCTTGTCTCCAGAACTGTCGCCGGTCTACCAGCATATTCTGTATGTATACCGCTCCCATCATAAACACACCAAAATGGGCTTGCCGCTCTCGAATGGCGGCTTCCCCGGCCTCAACAGTGGTGTCATATTGTTTCGTTTCGACAAGATTCGTGCGTCAAAGTTGTATGAAACTCTGTTGACCCTGCCTGCCATTCAGAATCTGACCAGCAAATATTCGTTCAAGGTGAGGCTTACCATTTATTTATTTAATTTCTTGCATATTATTAATATTGGCGTATTGCTTTTAATAGTGGGGTGACTCTTTATGGATAGTTCCACCTCCATGCCTCCAAAAGTGGACAATTTAAGGTTATGTTATCGTCCAAAACTGAGAATTCGTCTATTGGTAAATTTTCAAATGAAGCACTTTCTTTTACATTTGTACAATTTATGCCCGGTTTCTGAGTTGCTCATTAAGTTTAATGGATCATTAACCTATTGCTCCAGCATTTGAGTTAATGGTCCATTAAGTTAATGAACAACTCAGAAACCGGGCATTAGTCTTCAAACTCCAAAAAATATGCTTTACACATTTATATTTCAAAAATATTTCGGAGCCCAATTGTAATCATAATGCATTATGAATTAATGCATAAAAGTGTGGATTATTCAGGGTGAAGATGAATAAAATGTTCTTTAAATTTAATATATCGAATAAAAATTGAAGATTTGTTGAATAAATTATCTGATAACAGACTGAATTGGAGAAATCCTGAGCTGTGATTGGTTTAGAGCCTGTATCGAAATGTGAAGCTGTATAATAACTTAATTAGTCACAGATAAAATTTATATAATATTTAAAATCATATATTATAAAGTAGATAGAAGAGGCTAGAAAGTGATGTCAATACACCTTACTTTATTCATGCATTATCAAACTAGTTGCATAATTACGCTATTTCAACACTACTATCTCTTTTCAGTACATGAGTCTAGTCTAGACCAATCAGAACTCAGGATTTCTTGAAAATTGTGTCAAAATGAATGATATATCACATAAGTCACATCAGCTGATTTAAACATTTCAAAATCAAACTGGACTTCAAATCGGGACTTTTGATGACAACAGTCACCTGGTTATGTTTGTTATTATCACACAGTGGTTATGGCATATTTTGGAGCATCGATTGCATTTTGTCTTATAGAAACTTCTGAGATGTTTTTTTTCGGAGGATAAAGCCCACATAGGTCTGAGACCTGTGCGTGGGTAATGAATTGGATGATTGTGATTGATGAGTCAGACCTACAGTTTTAGGTGGGTTCCGAACTACCGGGAAGTGATTTTACAGCAGAGAACAGTCTTTTTTTGCTGGCCAATCCAATCGGTCACCCTTACAAAGAGCGCCTAGGAGTTTTGTAGTTTCGTAGCTTATCTCTGATTAAACAGATACGTGCTACAGCACTCAGCTATCACTTCCCATGTTTAGAGAACACTTACATCTCACTTTCTGCTTAAAGACACTTATAATATAATTATTGAATAAACTACTTATAAAATTATTACTGTATTTAATTAGTAGTTTAATATATAATTATTGATTAGTAGTTTATGCATTGGTTGTATTATGAGTGTCTTAGAGAGTGAGATGTAAGTTTACTAAACATTCAAATTTCTTTATTCCGATTCACAAGTTCAAAAGATCAATACAACAAACAATGCAAATATATCACAAAATGGTCAGAGATCAAGATATAGGATAAACAAAATAATACTGAAATAATATATTAAATGAGTTAGTAGAACTCCTATGAATTCATTTGTATGATATATCATTAATTGATACCTAGTAGTGTGAATCAGAATAATGTAGACTTCTTGCTGTAAGCATAATGCTTAACGTCTGCAAATAGGAGTTACATCTCAAGTTGCTTTAAAGCAAAATACAAATGCATAAACTAGAAATTTCAAACGTCTTGCCTTGTTTCAAATAATATCAATTCATAATCTGTAACTATTTGATGTACAGGGCCACCTTGGAGATCAAGATTGGTACACGCTGGTAGCCATGGAGCATCCGAATCTGATCTACCAGCTTCCTTGCAGCTGGAATCGCCAGCTGTGCTTGTGGTGGCGTGATCACGGCTACCATGATTCATTCGACAATTTCGCCAAATGCGATGGACCTTCCTTCATCTACCATGGAAATTGCAATACACCGATTCCCAAACACAAGAAATACAATTATATCGATAATAGTAACAACTGATAAGAGACTTGAAAGTTAGGTTAGGTTAGGTTATATAAATTTCAGGGCCATTTTAAACCTCCAATGGACTATAAATAAAAGGCCAGTGAATATAGAAAATTATTTTTTACCAAAATGCATGAATACTCAAGGTAATTGGAAACAAGATACTCGCTCAAATTATACTAGAACAATCATAATAATAATAGAACAATTAATAATAATAATTTATAGTCATAATTATAATAGAACAATCATGACTTTACTCTGTTCAGAATAGCACTTAACTTGCGAATTTCAGCTCTATTTGTACACTTTTTCAGTACAAATATGAAGTTTTTCTACGACCCGTTAATTTCCAATTGGTAGGGAATAGAGCGCATGCGCGAACTGTTTTCATAAAACAACAAAAAACCTAACCATCTTTCTATACTTATGAGGGATACTGTTTTAAGTATAGAAAGTATATTAAGTACAGAAGGGTTAGTAAGCTTAGTTTTTTGATGTTTTATGCAGATAAACAGTGGCCATGGCTTCACTACACAGTTCACGCATGCGCTCTATTCCCTACCAGTTATTGGAGAATTAACGGATCGTGTTTTTCTGCATACGGCATTCATTTACTGTCGGACTACTTTTTTTTAGTGGAAATATTTGATGGAAACAGAAATTTGAACACAACCTATGGACACCTAATTTGGACTATTTATGTGACAAATTTGTAATTTGAACTGTTTTGGGCAAATGCCTGTAGTTTTTTACTTGATTGTAATAATTTCATCAAATAAATAAATAAATAAATATTTGATCAGCAGGCTATGGGTTACTCAATGCTATTGGACTGCACAACGTTATTTCCCCAACATTTTTCCAGTTCTCAAAAACGGGTGCAACCTAGTTTTTTATTACCTTTTGTACTTAATGTTTACATAATCACTCTGAAGATTGATGCATTTGTCATACCTGTGGACAAGCTTTCAAACACCCTATTCAAAAAATTTTGCCGCCAGTGAATTTGAATGAGTCTTGAAGTTCCTCATTAGTTGAAAAGTGCTGATCTCCAAGCCATTACGTGCACAATTAATGCAGCTTTTCCTCTTTCAATCTCACAACATTTGCAGTGATCCATTTAGAACAAATAACAAGGGAAGCTGACGTTTGGTGTTGTTCTGCTGCATGGTTACACCCGATCTCACAGTGCCGGTATAAGTCAACTTCTTTTACAATTTTTGTTCACCCACCAAACAGTCCCCACCTAGCACCGAGCGACTCGGTGTAGCCGAGTTGGCTTATCGCTGGTCTGATAAGCCAAAGGTCCTGGGTTCGATCCCAGTTGAGTACAAGATATTTTTCTCGAGCCACTCCCGTGTTTCGGAGGACACGTTAAGCCATCGGTCCCAGTTGCATATAAAAAAAGCAGTCGTTGAAAAACGGCGAGGTGGAACTACCCGTAAGGGTCTCCCCACCACGAAAAGCCATACGAATTTACCGAGCGACTGCCATATTTTTCCTGAATTGAAGAAATGCTGGTTCAGCACTTTCCCACCACAGGAACGTCGCACAAGGCCGAGACTCATTCAAGGTCACTGGCGGAAACAGTTTATGAAGAGGTTATTGAAAAACTTGAGGTATGACAGATGCCTCAATCTTCAAGGTAATATTATGTTGAGAAGTAAAAATAAGTGTACGTACATTTTGATAATGGAAGAATTGTTTATTTTTAGCACATAGGTGGTTTAAAAAATGACTTCTATGATTTCGATGATTATAATAATAACTTATAGAATAATAGCTTTAATCATTACTAAGTGCAACAATTATTTTATACAGTATTTTATATATTTTTATCATAAATTGAATCTCATAAACATATTCCTTTTGATATACATATACTGTATTTAATTTTATAGACTATTATTATGATATATAGATTATTATTATGATATTATATAGATTACTATTATTATGATATTATTATTTGAAGCACATGAGTATTGAGAACTATATTAGAGTATTAGAGGAAATATAGATTATATTATCATAAAATTTGTAGATATTTGATAGCCTATTAACATATAATTATTTTAGTAAATTAGTACATAAAGCTAATGTATAATTTTTGTTATTGCAATTAAGTTTATTAAAACAAATATTTTTTCAACTCATTAAATAATTAATGTTTTGTATCATAATAGCACCATTATTTCAAAGTTTAACTATTGGCATTATTTGGAAATAATAAAACTTCATTCTCTTGTTTATAATTTGGTTATCCATCTGAACGTATGGTAATTTAGGGAAGTGATAGCAGGTATCTGTTCAATCAGAGATAAGCTACGAACCTTCTAGGCCATCTTTGTAAGGGTGACCGATTGGATTGGCCAGAAAAAACGACTCTGTTCTCTGTTGTAAATAACTTCCCGGTGGTTCGGAACCAAACCTAAAACTGTAGGTCCAACTCATCAATCATCACCACCCACTTCATTAACCACGCAAAGGTCTCAGACCTATGAGGACTTCAACCTCCGAAAAAGAAGGGAAAAAATAATTGTACTAACATGCAAAAATCTTCTGCAACAGAGTACGGGCGCAGATTGGAAAGCAACATTCTATTCTAATGTACATGCATGTGTTTGTGCCCTGGATATCTCAGTTTTTTTAACCAGATTGATCAATTTTAAGAGCCGTATTATAGAGCCACCACGGTCACGGGCAACATTTAAACTGAATTACATTAGCTGACCATATGACTGAGCTCATCAATTTCAAAGTACGCAAGAGCATAAACAATCAGCTGAGTTTTCATTAAAATTATTCAATGGGTGTGATTTTGGGTCTAATCTGATAGAGTGGAACAGCTTTTATATTGAAACAAGGTATTGGTAGCAGAATATAGAGCTTCTAAGATTTTGTAGAGTAGATTATAGCACAACTCATAACCACCAGGCTCGAAATTATTCTATTTAGGTGAACAAATAGTATATTGTTACTAGGCTGGAAAGAAACGTTTTGCTGGTCGAGCATATGATAGTTCATGTATGAGGCAATATCCAAGTGCAGAAACATGCAAGAACCAGAAAAAGTTTACAGCCATGTAATGTATGATTCGTTTTGTTACACTTGATAGAAAGGCATAATATGTACTAGATGGGAAAAATCAGCTGACAAGATAGGAGAATACAAGATAGGAAAAAACAGTTGGTGTGTGGCAAACGTTTTTCTCTTGACTCATATAATATGTTATATGTATAGGTATAGTCAACTCATTACATTACTCAATATTGAATACCTGTCTCAAATATTATCCAGCTTATTTTTCCTATCTTGTACGGCTATAAGGCCCTATTTGTCAGCTGATTTTTCCCATCTAGTATGGCTATAAGGCCCTATTTTTCAGCTGATTTTTCCGATCTAGTACGGAAAAGAAGCACTTTCCATATGTTACTAATCTATGGAAAGTAGCTACTTTCTATCATGTGTAACAAAACATATTGTTCACTGTCATCCTCTTGAACTACATTATTTGTCAATCCATATAAGAGAGAGAGAGTGAGTAGGGATATGTATGTTTTTATCTTACTAATTTCACAGAAACAACAGTTTGGAATGCTGAATTTGGCCCAAAGCTTTCTTTAAACTGGATTTAGTGCACCCGATTTTTGATTTTCCTTTCAGACTTTTCAGAATTCTAATTTCACTTGTGGGTATTACAACTATTTCAAAATGTGTTTTGATACAGGAAGCTCATAGAACATCTGATAACATAATATGTCACTATAATAATATAGACTAGCAGCTACCCGTCCGTACGGATTATGTTTAGAACCGCACCTTCCTAAAATGTTAATTTTTGTTTTGATAAATTTAAATTGGAAAATTTTGTTTTTTTTTCAACAAAGAAATAATTGATGAAACATATTATTAAGATGAGCTTTTATTCACCAGTCATATGTTTCCTGAAAGACTGCAATGCTCCGACTACACAAGTCTGTAGACAGCGTAAATATCGCCGCGAAGGGCCCACCATTCAGATTATATTTGAGAACAACTGATTGATATATCATGATAAATTACGTGATTTGTTCTTATCTCTATATATAAAAATGAATGTCTGTCTGTATGTATGTATTTATGTATGTGTGTTCCCTATAGACTCCAAAACTACCTGACAGATCGGCATGAAACTTTGGGAATATGTTTTGTGAATATTGGGGATGGTTTCTGACCATAAATTTCAATAGGGGAGCTAATAATTATTATTAATTAAACCATCTTATAGACCTAACCTACTGAACTTGCCAGCCAAACAGCTTAAAGGAACAGCTGATATAAGTCAACAGTTTTTAATCATATGGCAGGCCCCTTAGTGGCGTTATCTACGCTGTCTTTGAACAGCAAAAGACTTTGCACTTTGCATGTAGGCTACCGTGCAGTTGGAGCCTTGCAATATGTAGGAAACATACGACTGGGTATGATGAAATGTAATTATGCTAGGTTGATGACATCTGTTAACCAATGCAGCTAGAAATTTGAAATGCAGCCTCAGCGGGAGGTGGCGAATAATAAAATAAAAAACCTAGCTTCTACCCTTATTATAGTCATAGGAGGTTTAAATATGAAATGTTTCTTCATTCAGAGGTGGTGATTAAGAAAACAACGAAGCATCTATGATCAGCTGAAAGAGCCCTAGGACTAACTTCTTTCCTAATTTTAAATGTAACCTCAGCGGGAGGTGGTGAATAATAAAATCAAGGAGAATTTTTATGAGAATGCAACACGCGTTGGGCCAGCTAGTGTGGTAATAAAACTTGGAAGAAATGTATTCAAAATCGCACAATACTTGGTTTTTAAACGTTTATTATTCTGTTAAAAAAAAGTTAATTTAGTTTTTTATAGCTATAAGACATTGTCAAAAAGGTTTTCAATACTGATAAATAACTTTAATCCCAATCAATGCTCTCGTTTTTCAGGAGAAGGCCGCGTAAAATGTATCCAAAATCGCAAAATACTTGGTTTTTAAACGTTTATATAAATGTATTTTATTTCTTACTTTTAAATGCAAGCGAAATTTGAAAATCCTTACACATACAGTAGGAACAATTAGTCTGGGCGCGTGGCTCTAGTTTCACTACTAGCCGACCTGTTAAAAGTTGACTAGTTGACCTTGAAGACATCTGCAGCGTCGCACGGGCCACATGTTTTTAGAAATGAGCGATAAACACTCCCCTCACCATGGCTGACTACCAAACGGCCGTGCGCCCAGACTAATTGTTCCTACTGTACATCGCTGGGCATTCCTTGAAGGAAGATCCATGCAAAATTTCATAATGTGGTCCACGTGTTTACCCAAAAATACGTTATAGACAGACAAAAGCAAAATGGTTGACTTGAAACAGATACCTCTCCTTGTTCAGTCAAAGATGGAATATTGGACGACTGGAGTCAAACTACAAGCATTAATTTTACTAAGTTTATTAATGCAACCCGACAAGATGTTTATACAAGATTCAGCTACCCGTAAGGGTCTCCCCACCACGAAAAGCCATACGAATTTACTTACTTTACAAGATTCAGCTTAACTTCGATATAACTCAATAATTTTTCAATTCACAATAATAATTAATAGTTCCAACAATACAATTCAATTTATATAGAATTTATGAATAATAAGACGAAATTGTCACAACTACATTTATTAAAAATATAGAGACCTCTTATTATTCATTATGGATATGGATATCTTCCACAATATCACCTTTACCACTACAAAGAAAGTTATAGATGTAATTATTTGAAAGTTCATTTAGAAAACTCAAGATATTTTGAGCCCAGCTAACTCAAATTTTGGCTGCATTGTAACCAAACTAGCATTTTTGTTGTTGTACAAAAGATACTTGCTCAGATACACTTTTATACTTTCCCAAATACTGCTCACTTTTATACAAAATTATGAGATACAAAGGAGTATGGTACAAAAGCAGTCTACAAACTGATACATAATTATTTGTGCAACCGGAGGTTGTTATTATATTTCAATCTTATAACCAGTATTTATCTGCATTTGTCAAATTCCAAGTCCAAAAAAAGTCTGACTGATATTTGACAATAATTTTAGGACACAAGAGAAGAAATGCGTCAATGCTTCAGAGCCACAAACTCAAAACAACTTTATTTATCTTGGATACATAATCTTAACATAACATAGCTTCTGTATGAGAGGAGCCCAATGTTTGGATCTTCACATTTGGTCAAGATCCTTTTTGCTATATCCTTTGCTTTTTCATCTTCCCCATTTGACTGTGCAAACTTTGAACTTGATGTTCTGTGTTCAAAACTGTATTGCTCAGAGAACTTTCTGAAAATGTCAGAAGTAAATTGCGTACCTCCATCAGTGCAAACCAAACAAGGTATACCATAGCAAGCAAAAACATTTGCCATATGTTGAACAACATTCTCCGAAGTTAGCTGTCAGCTGTCACTACAACAAGATATCCCAATATCAATAACACCTCCCAATAATTCCGCATCTCACAGAAAAAAAGAGTTTAAAGGTTGGATGAAGACCAATATTTGACAATATACTTTACAGCTGAATAGCTTTTCAATCTGTGTGAGTTTTAACATATCTTTTCAAATTAGTTCTGTAAGAGCTTCTATAATCACAAAATTGACAGTTGTAAGGGGTTTCACGTGTGTGGGTTCTAAGATGAGATTTTAAATTACATTTCAAAGAGCATTTATAATTACATAGATCACAGCTGAAAGTGGTTTCGCATGTGTGGGTTCTGAGATGAATTTTCAAATTAGATTTCCTATAGTTTTTATAATCACAGAACTCACAGTTGAAGGGAGCTTCTCCTGTGTGGGTTTTGAGATGAATATTTAAACTATGTTTGCGAGAGCATCACAAAATTCACATTTGAAAGGGGTTTCGCCTGTGTGCGTTCTGAGATGAGATTCTAAACTAGATTTTACAGAGCATTTATAATCACAGAATTCACAGTTGAACGGTTTTTCATCTGTGTACCCACAAAAGGTAAACCTAAAAGGTAATTTAACCCTAAAAGGTGTCTTTTAAACTAGCTTTCCTAGTGAATTTACCGTCACAGAATTTAAATTACATTTCAAAGAGCATTTATAATTACATAGATCACAGCTGAAAGTGGTTTCACATGTGTGGGTTCTGAGATGAATTTTCAAATTAGATTTCTTATAGCTTTTATAATCACAGAATTCACAGTTGAACGGTTTTTCATCTGTGTGGGTTAAAAGGTGTCTTTTTAAACTAGCTTTCCTAGTGTATTTACTGTCACAGAATTCACAGTTGAAAGGGGTTTTGCCAGTGTGGTTTCTGAGATGTATTTCAAAAGCACTTCTCTGATAGCATTTATAATCACAGAATTTATATTTGAAAGGGGATTCTGTGTGGGTTCTCAGATGACATACTAAATGGCTTTTCTGGGCGCATTTATAATCACATAATTCACATCCATACGGTTTTTCACCTGAATGGGTTCTAAGATGTATTTTCAAATAAGATTTATGAGAGCATCTATAATTACAGAATTCACAGTTGAACGGTTTTTCATCTGTGTGGATTAAAAGGTGTCATTTAAACTAGCTTTCCTAGTGAATTTACCATCACAGAATTCACAGTTGAAAAGGGTTTGGCCAGTGTGGTTTCTGAGATGTATTTCAAAAGCACTTCTCTGAGAGCATTTACTGTCACAGAATTCACATTTGATAGGAGCTTCTCCTGTGTGCCTTCTCAAATGATGTACTAAATGGCCTTTCTGGGCGAATTTGTAATCACATAATTCACATCCATACGGTTTTTCACCTGAATGGGTTCTAAGATGTATTTTCAAATAAGGTTTATGAGAGCATCTATAATCACAGAATTCACAGTTGAACGGGTTTTCATCTGTGTGGATTAAAAGGTGTCTTTTTAAACTATCTTTCCTAGTGAATTTACTGTCACAGAATTCACAGTTGAAAGGGGTTTGGCCAGTGTGGTTTCTGAGATGTATTTCAAAAGCACTTCTCTGAGAGCATCTATAATCACAGAATTCACATTTGAAAGGGGTTTCTCCTGTATGGGTTCTTAGATGACGTACTAGATGGCTTTTCTGGGCGCATTTGTAATCACATAATTCACATCCATACGGTTTTTCACCTGAATGGGTTCTAAGATGTATTTTCAAATAAGGTTTATGAGAGCATCTATAATCACAGAATTCACAGCTGTATGGCTTTTCTCCAGTATGTGTCCTAATATGGACTTTCAAAGTGTTGAAATAAGGTGATACATAACTACAATGAGCACAGCTGAATATTTTACTGTCTTGATGAGTCAGCAACTCGTCTCCAGAATCTGCTATAGGCCTACCCTCATTGGAAGAACTCGAAATCTCATTCTCATCCTCTATCTGTTCTACAGTTACTGAAGGATCACTTTTTATACAGATGAAAGTTGATCTCTCTTTGTTTTCCACTGTACTACGCTCAGCTGTCATATGCAAATCTGAAAAGACAATAAAAATACTGTTGAATGAATAGATTTGACAAGATAGGAAAAATTAGAAGAAAGAAAATATAATGCTTTGCAGAGTAAGAATGAAAGTGGGAAGTGAAGTATGAATAGAAGAAATTACTTCTAGGTGGTTCGGAACCCACCTAAAACTGTATGTCCAACTCATCAATCACCATCATCCACTTTATTACCCACACAAAGGTCTCAGATCTATGTGGACTTCAACCTCCGAAAAAGAAGGAAAAAAGTAATTGTACTAACATGCAAAAATCTTCTGCAACAGTTGCAGAGTACGGGCGCAGATTGGAAAGCAACATTCTATTCTAATGTACATGCATGTGTTTGTGCCCTGGATACCTCAGTTTTTGAACCAGATTGATCAATTTTAAGAGCCGTATTATAAAGCCACCGAGGTCATGGGCAACATTTAAGACTGAATTACATTAGCTGACCATATGACTGAGCTCATCAATTTCAAAGTACACAAGAGCATAAACAATCAGCTGATTTTTTATCTAATTTAGTCAATGGGTGTGATTTTGGGTCTAATCTGATAGAGTGGAACAGCTTTTATATTGAAACAAGGTATTGGTAGCAGAATATAGAGCTTCTAAGATTTTGTAGAGTAGATTATAGCACAACTCATAACCACCAGGCTCGAAATTATTCTTTTTATTTGAGGATGAAGCCCACGTCATAGGTCTGAGACCTGTGCGTGGGTGATTAGTTGGATGGTGGTGATAGATGAGTTGGACCTACAGTATTAGGTGGGTTCCGAACCACAGGGAAGATGAATAAATAGTATCTTATGTTACTAGGATGGAAAGAAACGATTTGCTGGTCGAGCATATGATAGTTCATGTATGAGGCAATAGCCACATGCAGAAACATGAATATGCAAGAACCAGAAAAAGTTTACAGCCATGTAATGTATGATTCGTTTTGTTACACTTGATAGAAAGGCATTAAGGCCAACGCACACAGCAACAGACGGACGGATGAAAAATCGCTCCCCAGCTTATTAAATGTTGCAACGCACACAGACATCCGTCTGTCTGCGTCTGTTGCAGACGTTTCAGATTCGCTCTGGGGGCGATTTTCAAAACGTCTGGTGCCAGACGTTTCATATCGCGCATGCGCTAACTAAACTTATCGACAGTCCCGCAAGAGGCGCTATAGTTTTGCCTGCTTTCGGTTACATGTGCGTCATTGTGTTTTCTTAATTAATTAATAGAATAGGTAATTTTGTTTTAACTGACATCATGAACAACTAATAGAAGCAGTGAGAATTCACCGTGTCCTATGGGACACACGATTACCTGAGCACCGTGACTCAAATGCCAGAGAAAAGGCTTAGAGTGAGATCGCAACCGGCTTAAAAAAAGAAAGTAAGTACGGTACCTGTTACATATGATAGTTCTTTATTTCAATCCTATATTTGCATAAATAACATAAGAAGTAGATGATAAGTAATATAAAACAGAGCAAGTCTTTGACGAGGGTCCCCGTTCCTTTTCTTCCTAGCCTGCACACATAATTTTAATATTGTAATAAGGTGAAAATCATTCTTACAACAGTAAAAATTTATCACAATGAAGGCAATGTCTCATAAAGTCTTATGCATAAATATAAATGTAATAGCCAATAAGTTAATTCCCAGATCTGTTAGGCCTATTTATATGAAGAAATCTAGTTTGTAAATAGAATCACTCATTAATCTTGATTGACACACTTGCTAATCGAAATAAGATATAAAATGACTTTATAATCATGAGTTGTTTGATTGATGTTAAATAAAGAAATATATTTGATAACACTAGTGCCGATGATTGAAAATGTCATTAGCCACGACTTTTAAACACTCTCCCGTTGCCAAGGTACACTCCCTTGTTCTGAGAAAAAGTGTCTACGAATTCTGCTATAATGTTTAAATTTTTCATCGTCTTCTGTCAAATCTTGCGTAAGGTGATGGTATTCACCATAAATTTTACGTTTTTTATTAATGGGATGAACCCAATGTGACCTGTTAGATAATGAGAATAACAGTAACAAATCGTCATCACTTGAAGAATCATCGTCCTCTAGCCAAGGAATATTTTTTGAAAAGTTTGTGCCACACCACACAACAACATTTGACGCCATCTCACTGAAGACTAGCAGCGGACGATCCCCCATCCGTCTGTGGCTGTGTGGACCAAAACGTCTGTGGCTGTGTTGACCAAAACGTCTGTCTGCATGCAGACGTCTGTCTGAATCCGTCTGTGGCTGTGTTGACCAAAACGTCTGTCTGCATGCAGACGTCTGTCTGAATCCGTCCGTCTGTTGCTGTGTGCGTTGGCCTTTATAGGGTGAATGCACCAATTACCGACCAATTAAGACTTTTTCAACTTTAAAAAAATCCAGTAAATTAGTTTTAAACTGCAGGAACTATTACCATTGATCAGGGATAGTAAGTCTTGATGGTTCGTCTATGCTATTACCCACCTTTAATTCAACCCTTGTTATTTTAACTAACCAGAGAGTACAATACTTTATCTCAATATAACGTTTAAAAATTTTTTTCAGTTTTTTTTTTAAATCCCTGCAAAATCACCAATAACCGACCACTTTTCCCAATTACCGATCAACATTGCACCAGTTACCGACCAATAAAAATCATATGTTAATTCCATAATAAACTCTTTTGGATTTTTAAATATTCACTAAATATGATTTAAAAAGCAGTTTTTAATATATGAAAATACAAAAACTTCAATATTGCACTGTTGAAATATAATTGAACAAGTTTTTTCTCTATGATAGAATAGAATAATTATTGTTCAATTCTTTCAAGGCTAGAGCCTATTGAAACACAAAAGACATTACAATATTATTACAAAGAATGAATAATTCTACAACATCTGCGCAAGCAATAAACAAAAATTTAAATTAACATAAAAATAAAAGAAAAAGAAAATTAAAAAACTAATTAAGCTAATGTACAATGTATGTTATGAAGGGACGGATTCAAAGATCCAAAGATTCAAAGATCCTCACACGTCAACCGAAGCTTATTGTGTGTCAATGTACAATGTAACTTATTTAAATCAAATTAACAGTTTTTCAAATTAAATATAATATGCTTTTGCAATGAATTTGAGGAATAACTTTTACATAATCTAATAATTAAGATAACATCAATTCTACGCATCTAACAAATGATTATGTAATTTTAACTTGAATGGAAGAATGGATAGAGATGAAATGATGGAGTGGCAGTAAGTTCCATAGGCGTGAGGCAGTCACTCCTATGAATGAGAATGAGATCTTACAGGCTTCATGTTGAACTATTTGATATTGAACTTATTCAAATCGATATCAAATGAAATGTAGGACTGTTGCCTCTTTGTTCCTCTCATCACTGTAGGTTTAAGAATGTGCAAAATCTGATATTTGTCTATAGTTGAATTGTCTGGAACCTGTGGGAACATGAATTTGTTTTCATATCTCTTACTCTTTCTTAAACAGGACACTAATACTTCGTTTGATTTAACATTGAGAATCTTCCCTACATTGTATGCATCTTTATTGCCAACTTCAAAAGAAAATCTCACAAGAACATAGTCACCCTCTATAGCATCACATTCGATTTCTTCTATCGATTCTATCAACTCTGCAATCTCGATATCATCAGCATCATCTTCAACTTCACAATAATTGATGTATTCTTCTTCTTCCTCCGATGTTGATGATGATGTGAGCAACGCTCTATTTCTTCTTCTCTTCCTCATTTGTTGGCCCACTTATTGGCCTTTCTCTGAGCTTCTTTTTGTTTTAATTCTTCTTCCCTCTCCTTCTTCCTTTGGAGCCTTTTTGTCTTCTCTTCTTTCTTCAACTTCATCATGTTTTGTTCCTCCTAATATTCATTCCAAGCTCCAGCTCCTACAGCATCAGGAAGTTTCAGTTTCTTTCTGAGCTTGCCTCCTTTTTTTTACTGGTGACTCAGAGGGCCATAGCAAACAGTCAGCAAACGCTGGACTGATTTTTTCACTTTAATTTTACTGGTTGTAAATTGGTTAGCTTGAGTGGGTGTGATTGGCTCAGTGGTAGGTAATTCCTCATTTGTATTATTTGCACCAATATCCATTTCAAAAGAATTGACTTCATTGACCATTGCAGTTAGATCAGAATTGCTACTAGTAACTGATTTGTTGAGAATACTTCCATAAGGAGGATCATCTAGTTGAGGGCTATTGTGTGTATTATAAGAATCCTTGTTGCTCAAGAAGTCAGGATTGTTTACACATAATTCTCTCTTACATGTTGTGTTAAATCTGTAGAGGGTCCTTTTCTTGCATCCAATGAGGTCCTTTCTCTCAATTTATCCATCATTGTCCCATGTGGAATATTATATTTCTTCTCAGTTTCTCTAATTTTGGCTCCATTTCGTATTTCATTAATGGCATCAACCAAATCATCACGAGTGTATGCTTTCGGCATTTGAAAACAAAAATGTTTTAAATTAGCTTGACTGTACCAATTCCCGACCAGCATTTTGCACCAATAACCGACCAGTGGTCGGATATTGGAGCCGAGCAATATTGTGTTGTCAGAGAAGCAAAATGTTCGTTAGACTAAATGCCGTACGATGAGCATAACAGCAGTAGGAGTACAGTCATACCCAATAGTAACTGGCGAATTTGTGGCTCTGGTTCTAGTAGCCGACCATGCCATTTTATTTATTGAAAATGCAAATAAATTGGAACTCATTATTCCTATGAAATACCCTTGTTTTTTTAATGTCAAAAAACATAACCACCCACCAAAAAGGTTGTAAAATACCGGATTTATAATAGAAAGAAAAATCTGCTTACCTTCAACAATCCTAGTTGTAACGATCTCTAAGTAGCCACGATGCCAGTAGTACCAACTACCAAAAAATTCGGAGACTACCAAACTCGCAGAAAATTTTCCAACAAACTTTCTCTTTATTTTAAAAGCCTTAAAGTACATTTAAAAAATATAAAATTTTCAAATTACAATTTGAATCCCTTAAAATTTTATATTTTTATCACAATGGTCGGTAACTGGTTCATGGTCGGTAACTGGTGCATTCACCTATGTACTAGATGAGAAAAATCAGCTGACAAATAGGACCTTATATAGCCATACAAGATAGGAATAAACAGTTGGTGTGTGGCAAAAGTTTTTCTGTTGACTCATATATATGTTATATGTATAGGTATAGTCAACTCATTACATTACTCAATACCTGTCTCGAATATTATATCCAGCTGATTTTTCCTATCTTGTACGGCTATAAAGCGCTATTTGTCAGCTGATTTTTCCCAACTAGTACAAAAAAGAAGCACTTTCCATACGTTACTAATCTATGGAAAGTAGCTACTTTCTATCATGTGTAACAAAACATATTGTTCATTGTCATCCTCTTGAACTACATTATTTGTCAATCCATATAAGAGAGAGAGAGAGTAGGGATATGTATGTTTTTGTCTTACTAATTTCACAGAAACAACAATTTGGAATGCTGAATTTGGCACAAATCTTTCTCTAAACTCGATTCAGTGCACCCGAATTTTGATTTTCCTTTCACACTTTTCAGAATTCTAATTTCACTTGTGGGTATTACAACTATTTCAAAATGTGTTTTGATACAGGAAGCTCATAGAACATCTGATAACATAATAAATGTCACTATAATAATATAGACTAGCAGCTACCCGTCCGTACGGATTATGTTTAGAACCGCACCTTCCTAAAATGTTAATTTTTGTTTTGATAAATTTAAATTGGAAATTTTTTTTTTTTTTCAACAAAGAAATAATTGATGAAACATAAGATGAGCTTTTATTCACCAGTCATATGTTTCCTAAAAGACTGCAATGCTCCGACTATACAAGTCTGTAGACAGCGTAAATAACGCCGCGAAGGGCCCACCATTCAGATTATATTTGAGAACAACTGATTGATATATCATGATAAATTACGCGATTTGTTCTTATCTCTATATATAAAAATGAATGTCTGTCTGTATGTATGTATGTATGTATGTGTGTTCCCTATAGACTCCAAAACTACTTGACAGATCGGCATGAAACTTTGGGAATATGTTGTGTGAATATTGGGGATGGTTTCTGACTAGAGGTGGGTCGGTATCTGGGTAATCAGTATTTTGTAACAGTTACTTGTTGTCGTGATATGTAACCGTTACCGAGCGCGGAAAATACTGATTACAGTATCAACAGTTCAGTACTACGTACTATTCAGTTTTCAGTATTTTTACACGATGAAAGCGATACCCTGATACTGACTAGATTACGGAAGATTGAAAAGTATTTCTTATTCTTATTCAGTAGATCAGTACTCATTTATGTAGCACATACATTATACAGTACCGTACTGACTGATCTACTGGAACTTAGACGTTAATAAGTGGTAAGCTTAGTGCCAAATATACGTGATCATAACCACAAAAACAGTATTTTATTTTGAACGTTGGTATATTTACCTTTGAGCCTTATTATATACAGCCACTGCAGTCATGGTCGCAGACCACAATCAAGGCTGAATTACACCAGCTGAGTGGTTGACCAGGCTCAACAATGTCAAAAATCAGGGACACTTACAAATTAATGTTTAGAGCCCTCAGCTGTTAATTATTGGTTATTTTTTAATCAAATTTATCTGCCTGGTGTAATCTAGTGTTAGCCTAATTGTGGTATGCGACTGCAGTGACTCTGTCCTATAGGGTTCTTAGGAGAAACAGCATACTTCAGTAGATCAGTACCAAGGTATTAATCTTGGATCAGTACAACATTTGTCAGTGTAACCGTTACTTTGTAATCAGTATTTTTATGCAGTACAAGAAAGTAACAGTAACCGTTGTAACAGTTACTTGGAAATACTGGTTAAGCCCACCTCTATTTCTGACCATAAATTTCAATAGGGGAGCTAATAATTATTATTAATTAAACCATTTTATAGACCTAACCTACTGAACTTGCCAGCCAAACAGCTTAAAGGAACAGCTGATATAAGTCAACAGTTTTTAAACATATGGCAGGCCCCTTAGTGGCGTTATCTACGCTGTCTTTGAACAGCAAAAGACTTTGCACTTTGCATGTAGGCTACCGTGCAGTTGGAGCCTTGCAATATGTAGGAAACATACGACTGGGTATGATGAAATGTAATTATGCTAGGTTGATGACATCTGTTAACCAATGCAGCTAGAAATTTGAAATGCAGCCTCAGCGGGAGGTGGCGAATAATAAAATAAAAAACCTAGCTTCTACCCTTATAGTCATAGGAGGTTTAAATATGAAATGTTTCTTCATTCAGAGGTGGTGATTAAGAAAACAACGAAGCATCTATGATCAGCTGGAAGAGCCCTAGGACTAACTTCTTTCCTAATTTTAAAAGTAACCTCAGCGGGAGGTGGCGAATAATAGAATCAAGGAGAATTTTTATGAGAATGCAGCAACGCGCATTGGGCCAGCTAGTGTGGTAATAAAACTTAGAAGAAATGTATTCAAAATCGCACAATACTTGGTTTTTAAACGTTTATTATTCTGTTAAAAAAAAGTTAATTTAGTTTTTTATAGCTAAAGACATTGTCAAAAAGGTTTTCAATACTGATAAATAACTTTAATCCCAATCAATGCTCTCGTTTTTCAGGAGAAGGCCGCGTAAAATGTATCCAAAATCGCAAAATACTTGGTTTTTAAACGTTTATATAAATGTATTTTATAGAAGTCTTTTATTTCTTACTTTTAAATGCAAGTGAAATTTGAAAATACTTACACATACAGTAGAAACAATTAGTCTGGGCGCGTGGCTCTGGTTTCACTACTAGCCGTCCTGTTAACAGTTGACTAGTTGACCTTGAAGACATCTGCAGCGTCGCACGGGCCACATGTTTTTAGAAATGAGCGATAAACACTCCCCTCACCATGGCTGACTACCAAACGGCCGTGCGCCCAGACTAATTGTTCCTACTGTACATCGCTGGGTATTCCTTGAAGGAAGATCCATGCAAAATTTCATAATGTGGTCCACGCGTTTAGCCATAAATGCGTTACAGACAGACAGACAAAAGCAAAATGGTGGACTTGAAACAGAAACCTCTCTTTGTTCGGTCAAAGATGGAATATTGGACGACTGGAGTCAAACTACAAGCATTAATTTTACTAAGTTTATTAATGCAACCCGACAAGATGTTTATACAAGATTCAGCTTAACTTCGATATAACTCAATAATTTTTCAATTCACAATAATAATTAATAGTTCCAACAATACAATTCAATTTATATAGAATTTATGAATAATAAGACGAAATTGTCACAACCACATTTATTAAAAATATAGAGACCTCTTATTATTCATTATGGATATCTTCCACAATATCACCTTTACCACTACAAAGAAAGTTATAGATGTAATTATTTGAAAGTTGATTTAGAAAAGTTACAATATTTTGAGCCCAGCTAACTCAAATTTTGGCTGCATTGTAACCAAACTAGCATTTTTGTTTTACAAAAGATACTTGCTCCGATACACTTTTATACTTTCCCAAATACTGCTCACTTTTATACAAAATTATGAGATACAAAGGAGTACGGTACAAAAGCAGTCTACAAACTGATACATAATTATTTGTGCAACCGGAGGTTGATATTATATTTCAATCTTATAACCAGTATTTATCTGCATTTGTCAAATTCCAAGTCCAAAAAAGTCTGACTGATATTTGACAATAATTTTAGGACACAAGAGAAGAAATGCGTCAATGCTTCAGAGCCACAAACTTAAAACAACTTTATTTATCTTGGATACATAATCTTAACATAACATAGCTTCTGTATGAGAGGAGCAGCTCAATGTTTGGATCTTCACATTTGGTCAAGATCCTTTTTGCTATATCCTTTGCTTTTTCATCTTCCCCATTTGACTGTGCAAACTTTGAACTTGATGTTCTGTGTTCAAAACTGTATTGCTCAGAGAACTTTCTGAAAATGTCAGAAGTAAATTGCGTACCTCAATCAGTGCAAACCACACAAGGTATACAGTAGCAAGCAAAAACATTTGCCATATGTTGAACAACACTCTCCGAAGTTAGCTGTCAGCTGTCACTACAACAAGATATCCCAATATCAATAACACCTCCCAATAATTCCGCATCTCACAGAAAAAAATGAGTTTAAAGGTTGGATAAAGATCAATATTTGACAATATACTTCACAGCTGAATAGCTTTTTAATCTATGTGGGTTTCAACATGTCTTTTCAAACTAGTTCTGTGAGAGCTTTTATAATCACAAAATTGACAGTTGTGAGGGGTTTCACGTGTGTGGGTTCTAAGATGAGATTTTAAATTACATTTAAAGGAGCATTTATAATTACATATATCACAGCTGAAAGTGGTTTCGCGTGTGTGGGTGATGAGATGAGATTCTAAATAGGATTTCACAGAGCATTTATAATCACAGAATTCACAGTTGAACGGTTTTTCATCTGTGTGGGTTAAAATGTGTCTTTTTAAACCATCTTTCCTAATGAATTTACTGTCACAGAATTCACAGTTGAAAGGGGTTTGGCCAATGTGGTTTCTGAGATGTATTTTCAAAGCACTTCTCTGAGAGCATTTATAATCACAGAATTCACATTTGAAAGGGGCTTCTGTGTGGGTTCTTAGATGACATACTAAATGGCTTTTCTGGGCGCATTTGTAATCACATAATTCACATCCATACGGGTTTTCACCTGAATGGGTTCTAAGATGTATTTTCAAATAAGATTTATGAGAGCATCTATAATTACAGAATTCACAGTTGAACGGTTTTTCATCTGTGTGGATTAAAAGGTGTCTTTTTAAACTATCTTTCCTAGTGAATTTACTGTCACAGAATTCACAGTTGAAAGGGGTTTGGCCAATGTGGTTTCTGAGATGTATTTCAAAAGCACTTCTCTGAGAGCATTTATAATCACAGAATTCACATTTGATAGGAGCTTCTCCTGTGTGCCTTCTCAAATGATGTACTAAATGGCCTTTCTGGGCGAATTTGTAATCACATAATTCACATCCATACGGTTTTTCACCTGAATGGGTTCTAAGATGTATTTTCAAATAAGGTTTATGAGAGCATCTATAATCACAGAATTCACAGCTGTATGGCTTTTCTCCAGTATGTGTCCTAATATGGACTTTCAAAGTGTTGAAATAAGGTGATACATAACTACAATGAGCACAGCTGAATATTTTACTGTCTTGATGAGTCAGCAACTCGTCTCCAGAATCTGCTATAGGCCTACCCTCATTGGAAGAACTCGAAATTTTATTATCCTCTTCTATCTGTTCTACAGTTACTGAAGGATCACTTTTTATACAGATGGAAGTTGATCTCTCTTTGTTCTCCACTGATATAGATTCCTCTGTACTATGCTCAGCTGTCATATGCGAATCTGAAAAGATTAACAATAAAAATACTGTTGAAAGAATGGATTTGACGAGATAGGAAAAATTAGAAGAAAGAAAATATAATGCTTTGCAGAGTAAGAATGAAAGAGGGAAGAGAAGTATGAATAGAAGAAATCACTTCCAGGTGGTTCGAAACCCACCTAAAACTATAGGTCCAACTCATCAATCACATTCATCCAATTCATTACCACGCACTCAAACCTATGTGGGCTTCATCCTCCGAAAAAAAAGGTGACAAGAATTCAAGCAAACATTTAAATTTGATAGCAGTATACAATGAAATGTTTTTTCCTATCAATATTTTTAGCATCAGTGAACGGAAAAATTGCTCTGCGCATGTGCAAGGACTGCTCTTTTTAACATCTACTGCTTTACCGACATTTGCACTTACATTCTACCATAATGATGTATCAGTATGTGAACTACTTTTATACCATATTGCTATGCTTCCCATCATTCAGTATATAAGTGAGCCAGTGTAAAATATAAGTGTATGGTATTTGAGCAAATTTCTTCCTGAAATGATATCATGATTACAATGCAACCAAATTCTGAGATCATCTGACCTTGAAACTCAGTAAGTTATACACATTGATTAGATAGATGTTAATTAAATTATGCAGATAAATTATATTATTAATCAATTTGGAGAGCAAGACAGCTTTTTGAATTATAAAATACTTGTATCAGTGATTGATATTGTTAATTCATATAAGGCATTGTAAAGTTGGGTTTGTTGGCTCAACAACACTGCGCTGTCATTTAAAAAAAAAGATTTATACACATAATACAAATATATTGGCGGGCTGCTTAGCGCAGTTGGTTGAGGTGTCGCAACTTCAGCTTGCTGTCGTTTCAGCGGTCGTGGGTTCGAATCCCGCTCCTCCATCTGGCATTTATGTGTTATCATCCACCTCATTACCCACGCACAAGTCTCAAACTTATGTGGGCATCATCAGTAATAAAAAATATATATAAATATCATACAAATGGTAGGCTAGATTGTATGTATCTAGGTATAATCTTTATGTTTGCAATGCATGAGTTGTTAATCAACCTGCGGATTGGTCTGGACAAAGTTCCGCTTGCCCTGGGATGCATCATAAATATAGTAAACTTATGAAGATGTATTAAATTTTCAGTAAATTATGGATGTATTGACATTTAGCGTGTTGTTTGGGCTCTACTCAAAGATGCAGCTTTATGTATCCCATAATGATATAAAATAAAGACTAAATACAGATGCATCATTGAAAAATAGCAAAAGAATTACAGTTGGAGAGAAATAGTTGAAATTAAAGCTAAGAGATGAAAATTTAAGCTTTTGAGTTAAAAATGGATTACATAATTAATGTAATTACTTTTCTGTGGTATATAACCCAGCAATTAAACATATGCTTAAAAATTTAAGAGCAGCTCACAAAGTGGTGATTGATCTGACTTTGATCGGTCAATTGAAACAAGCCATAGCTGCTCGGTAACCCATCCAAGCTCAGTCTTGGCATCACGATCGCTTGGATGCTCATAATTTGAATGGAAGTACTTCCAAATGGTGCTAAACTAAAAAGGATCTGAGAAATAAATGGCTTACCATGCACTTCTTCTTTGATAAATATCTGAGTGAGACCTAAGCCTGTCTCCTGTTGGTCAGCATCACCCTGAGACCATGAACTGCACCCAGGCGCTGGCTCTTGGCTATCATTCTCCTGTTTCACTGTCGCCATCTGCAATTATTACAACACAATCAATTGAAAGAGGGTAATTGTGCCGCAGATGTTAGCAAGAAAAAAATCACTTGAAACTTCACTAAATTGTAGTATTATGTCTCCTGATCACAATTATCAAGTTTTTAAGTGTCGGTCTCAATTAATTAATTATTCAATATTAAAAACTCACCTTTTGAACTAACTATGGCTCTGTAAAGCCTTTATAGAACTTCAAGCATAACATCATAGACGAACAGATAGTTAGAGCAATGGAGTGCCATCAATATATCAGTGCCATCTATATCATGACATCGGTAATAACGGGTGTGCTATGGGTTCATTCAAGCCTTTTACCGTTTACCAGTGAATGAAATTTTACAAATATTTAATTTATTCAAGTTTGGTTTTCAGTAAAATTCCATTTACCGGCAATGATAAAGAACATATTCTGAGCCCATGAGTCTGAATAGTGGGTGCAGTTTGCGATATTTAACCTAACCAAGGCTAACCTAGCCTAGCCTAACTAAAGCTAACCTAGCCTAGCGTAACTAAAGCTAACCTAACCTAGCCCAACCAAAGCTAGCCTAACCAAAGCTAACCTAACCTACCCTAAAATTGCTGAATTGGAATGCTAAAAATCAATAGCTAGGTTTGGTTGGGTTCGCTTTGGTTAGGTTAGGATGCAATCTAGCAAGGTTGGGTTGGTTGGGAATTTCTATAATTAGGCACAAGGCATCCTAAACACACATATCATTCGGGAGGACACCATTTGTACGACTGTTGTTTTGACCAACCTAGTCACATCTAGCCAGGTTAGGTTAGGTTTGGTTATGCGTACAACACAGAATTGTGGACTGCAGGCTGCGCTAGCAGTAGCTCGATCAAACTGTTAGGTCATCCTAAAGGATACCACCCATAGGCGATCTGGAGATCGACCGACAGCGCTCCGAGCGGAGGATCTTGCACTAACTTAGTGAGTCAAAATCTGATCACCATTAATTCGTGTGCTAAATTGTCTCACTTCAAATACGTTTTTTCAAAAAAATATTTCTTGAGACAAACATACTAAAAATGCCCAATAGCCGTATCATGTGTTGTGTATATGGGTGCAGTAATACCTATGAGAATACAGAAGGAAAAGGTGTTTCATTTTTTTCATTTCCTGATTGACCTTACAAAAAGGATAGATGGGAGAAATGGATCTCTAATGTTTGAAGGACTAAGTGAGTTATATTATATCTACAAATTATTTCATGTGTAAAATATTGCTGATTGATGAAAATTAGACGTTTTCTATGCACTTGTGTGATTGATATTTGTAATTAAAGAAATCAATCCTATAACAGCTTTGAGGTTATGTTTTTGTTATTGTTGCAAAATATTAATTTATTGTAAGCAGAGGCGGATTTAGGCAGTTGCCACCTCTAGGCAGTTGACTTTTGATAAACAAAGTGAAAATTTTTGAAAAAAAGATTGTAAAACGCTAGTTTGTCTTATCACTTTTCCACATATAATACCTTTGCACTCCACCACATCAAAAACATGATTACCCTCTACAAGGTTCTTCTCTTTTTCTACATTTAGATTTCCTTAAAAAATCGCAATTGACTTCTTTAAATCCTGTTTTTATGATAAGTTTCCCAATGTTAGCCATTATAAGCAATGCAACTAACTCACTACACTGCTGCCGATTTATGCCACCCAGAGCTCGCGACGATCGATCTTTCGGCTAACTTCTGATCGCCTATATCATTCAAAGGTTCCGCCATGATGAACAATGAAAATTGTGTTATTTCCTTTTTTCAATGTAGGGATGGAGTATCAATACCAAAATTATCAATATATTGTATCAATATTTTGAAACTGGTATGATATTTATTGTGATATAATATCAATGTATTCCCAATATTCTGTCACTATATTAATTAATCATAGTGATCATTATTATGTTTTCATTAAGTTAATTCCGTAATGCAAAAAATATCTTTAATCATTTTTTTGTTACTTTAAAATTTTTACATTCAGAAATAATATCAGGTTGGAAAATAACAGTCAAAAATCATTATTCAACATAAAATGTATTATTTTTCAAATATATTCTCATTACAATATATCTGTGAGTTCAGAGTAGAACAAAAGCATTAGTTTCAGATTCTATAGCACTCTTATGATATTATCATACATCATCGTTAGTCACAGTTGTTAAAATTCATAAGCTTAAGAAATAGAAGGCCCAAGCGCCCAAAACCCAGGCTGTGGCAACATATTTTGTAGAAGTATGTGCAATGCATCAAGTGATAAGATTAAGGAACAAATTGAAAATGCTTTTATTATTGAATAGATAAATTGTATGAGTAAATAATTCATTAACTAGAATGCAAATTATTGTGTTGCAATGATTCATGCATTCTAAACACTCAATTCAAGTTGATTGCTAAAGATAATCATTTTGGGGTTCAGTTGAAAAGGTGAGTTTTTAATATTGAATAATTAATTAATTAATTGAGACCGACACTTGAAAACTTAATAATTGTGATCAGGAGACATAATACTACAAGTTAGTGAAGTTTCAAGTGATTTTTTTCTTGCTAACATCTGCGGCACAATTACCTGAAAGAGTTTCAGATAGCTTTATTCACATCAATTAACAAGTTGATTGGTACTGAGATACATAACAGTGCTTAACGTCATATGTCGATTCAATGATATTGTAAAAGTTGAAATTCATTAAAGGGCATGAAAAATTCTATAAAAATAAAATTTAAAAATAGCCACTGGGCTGTAATGATTGACTAATTGAATAAAGCCAATTCCAGAAATAACTAGATCCATTACATGTAAAAATGAATATCTAAGGAAGAATTTTATTATTTCAAGCTCAAACCATCGATATATAAGAACCGTGTTCTTATATACTAAATAAAAGATTAAAAAATAAGTATGAAGTTCAGAGCTTTTTCAAACCAAGTGCCCCTATAAACGCTATCGTAGAGTCAGCACAGGAACAAACTAAAGATTTTGGAAAAAACGATTATCTAATAGTACTGGGTGGCTCAAACAATATAAATGAACCTAATCTAAAACATCTTCCTGAAATAATTAAAGAGATTGTGCCACTCAGCCAAAAAACTAATGTAATAATAAGTACAATTCCGTATAGGTTTGATAGGCCAGAGCTAAATGAAGCCATTAAGTCAACAAATAAATCAATTCATAATACAATCAACAGCCTAAAAAATAAGAATTCTAAGCAGTTGGGGATTTGTTTTCTAAATGAAAGGCTGAAAAAACAAAACTTCACTAATCATGGTCTACATCTAAATCAATCTGGCAAAGTAATATTTTGTAATAGGCTGGCAGAGCTGATTGAAAGTCGTTTGCAATCTACTGTCAATAATTCTCCTAAACAATCATCTAACGAACCTTTTTTAGTAAAGTGGCTCAAAACCGGGAAGGGAACTAGTTTCAGATGATAAATTCATATCTTCAATTGTATTAAAAGACGTTAATCGATCAAAAAATCAGGATAGCATTAGTGGAAGGAACTCTTGTAGCAATCTGATAGGCTCTCAAGATTCTAAGAGATTAAGTAAATCTACTTCAATATGCAAAAGCAACGATAAAGTAATAAGGGATGATAGGGAAGTACCGGTACTCACTGTGTTCCATCAGAATATTCAATACATTCGTAACAAAATAGATAGAATCGAAGTATTTTTTAAAGAAGAGGCTCCTGATATAGCTATTTTCACAGAGCATGGTTTAAAAGAAGATGAATTGTCACAACTTAATATTCCAAACTATTCATTGAAAACGTCGTATTGCAGGACATCTCATCGAAGTGGGGGAGTAGCTATCTTCACTAAAAATGCTAAGAATATGCAAACACTTAATTTAGAATATGTAGAGAAATTTGCTGTGGAAATGGATTTAGAAGTTACTGGTTTGAGAGTAAAAATCGACAATAATTTCGAAGTAGCGGTGTTAGGTATTTACAGGTCACCAAATGGGGAATGGAACAATTTTTGTGAACTATTCAATAGGCTTTCAGAGATTACTACTACTCGTTTTACAAACGTTATTGTAGCGGGAGATTTCAATACAGACTTTGCAACACAGAATAAAATGACAGAAGATTTAAAGGATATTATATACATGAATAACTTGGAAATAAAGTTCATGAATATACCAGAGTCACAAGAACATCACAAACAATAATTGATAACATCCTTACTAATATAGATTACTCCAAAACAAGATTAGGCGGCTCGGAACTATCTGATCATGACTATCAAATCTTAGAGGAGGGGTTGCAAGGTCATAAATCAATTAAAAAGAGTAGAGTAATGAAAGAAATTCAACAATGTGAACAGGGGAATATCGATTGTTTGAAGCAGAATCTGCTACAAGAAAACTGGAGTAGGGTTTACAATAGCAATAGTTTAAATGACAAATATGATAGTTTCATTAATATTTTTAGGTTTCATATTACTATGAGTTGTCCAGTTAAAAAAGTCCCTGTAAAGAACAAATTAGACAAGATTGAAGAGTGGATAACTGATGATATCCTTGCAGAAAGAAATAGGGTTAAAGATGCATATGATGAATTCAAACTATCTAGAAATATGTTAAGTGAAGATAATTACAAAGCTCTAAAGAAAAATTATACAAGAGAAGTGAAAAGAGCGAAATGTAAGAAAACAGCTGAAATTTTGAATAATAGTGTGTACTTTAGCACAGCAGTGTGGGATGTAATAAACAAAAATAGGAAGGAACTTTTGAAAGCTACAAATTGGGTACCAGTGTTTGCACCAAAGTCTATAGAAATAAAGTATAATAACTTCCTACATATTATACGCTCCAGCCTTGACCAGGTAATGCCCAGGGGTCCAAAGAAACTGACTTCTTCTACAAAAATTCCCATATCAGACTGTGATATACTAAGGATGAAGGCCTCCCTTCAATGCATGTATAACAGTTACATACTGTCAGGATCTGTGGAGGATAAAAGAAAGTTTGACACTGCAAAGTTAAGTTATGACATTGAGATAAAGAAAAAAAAGAGCAAATATCACAATGAACCGAATAAAACAATCCAAAAATCAAACTAAAGAGCTATGGAAAACGGTAAATAGTGAAAGAAATAAGCAGAAGAACAAACTTAGTGACTTGAATCTCTACTCAGATGGGAAACTAGTGACTGACCCAATAGATATCAGCAATATTTTCAATGAGACCTTCACCCAACCAGTTTTTTCTGGGGTCGCAGAGATAAATAGCAACATTGACACTGCAACCAGCTGCAACATAATCGACTCTCAGAAAGTTTGGCTTAGTGACATTCCAAGACATGGAAAAACTTTTTGAGAAATTGAAACCAAATAATTCAGCTGGATTCGATGAGATAACGGGGAAAATACTAAGATTCTGCAAGGAGGAGGTTATGAGGCCTTTAACCCACATAATCAACAGTTCACTTTACCAAGCTACATTGCCAAACAAACTTAAAATATCCAGAGTCTACCCTGTCTACAAAAAAGGTGACAAGCTCAACCCAAACAATTATAGGCCAATTTCCAATCCACCCAGTGTTTCCAAACTCATAGAGTGGGTTGTTTATGAACAGTTAATGGCACACTTGGAGAAAAATGGACTGTTGACAGCATTTCAGCATGGCTTCAGAAGGGGGCGTAGCACAAACACAGCCATTGCATATTTGTTAAAGGTGATAAATGAGGCA
Organism: Conomelus anceps; assembly: GCA_948455865.1. Classification (NCBI taxonomy): domain Eukaryota; kingdom Metazoa; phylum Arthropoda; class Insecta; order Hemiptera; family Delphacidae; genus Conomelus; species Conomelus anceps. The sequence goes on along the minus strand of OX418218.1, from coordinate 4,000,078 downwards.
TGGGAGAGTAAGAAGATAGCAACAGGCTTGTTTTTAGACTTGCAAAAAGCATTTGACAACTTAGACCAAAAAATACTTATGGATAAATTGAAACAACCAAATATCCAGGGGAAAGCTTTGCAATGGATCAGAGATTATTTCACCAACAGACAAAAATATGTTGAGATTGTTTATCAACATCAAACATCCATTACGAGTGTCAAATCAACCTTCAGAAAGATAAATAAAGGCGCACCACAAGGATCAATTCTTGGCCCCTTATTCTTCCTCATCTACATCAATGATTTTCCCGAAAAACTCGAAAAGAATAACAAATGTGTATTATTTGCGGATGACACCACAATCATGATTCCGACGGCGAGAGGATCAAGCAGGGAAAACAGTGTAAATTCAGCATTACAACGAGCCACATCAGTATGCAATAACCTTAAACTGACAATTAACAGGGAGAAAACTGTGAAAATGGTATTTACACCCAACCAAACCCAAGAAACTGATACAGAAAACGGCGCGGATACAATTGGCTGGACCAAGTTTCTTGGTGTGATAATTGACAAAAACCTAAACTGGATTGAACACACAAACCAATTATGCAAGAGATTGTCCTCGGCCCTGTATGTTATCAGAAGAATCAGAAGCATTACAGATGAGAAAGCGGCATTTGTCGCTTATCACGCCCTGTTTGCCTCCTTATTGCGTTACGGAATTGTAGCATGGGGATCAGCGCCAAAGAGCTGTATGGACAGAGTCCTACGCTGCCAGAAGAAAGCTTTAAGAGTTATTCTAAGACTAGATTTCAGGGAGCACTGTAAACCACTATTCATTCAAAACAGCATACTTACCTACATTCTATCTATCTACATTCTTGAAGCAATAACCTTGGTGATCAACATAATTGCAACACCAGAGGCCGCCTAAATATTGATCTTCCACAACATAGGCTCGAAAAATTCAAAAGTACGCCTATCTACGCAGGCTCGCATTACTATAATATCCTCCCGAGGTGATCAACATAATTGCAACACCAGAGGCCGCCTAAATAATGTGTACGTTCTGGGAGCATCTGGTTTGGTGCACCAGAATTCTTTCGGTGCACCGAACCAGTCACGTGATCGGTGTACCAACATATGTTCCCAGGGACGGCAGTACAACACTCACCGGTGTACAGTTGGGCGCGTACTTTTGAAATTAATCTGTGTAAGTCACTGTTGTACTAGCTGCGCAAATAAAAGAAAGCCGCTATAGGGTTATCGATTGAAATATACGCCTATTTTGATAAAATAATTGTGCATATAATAAAGAATAATTATTATTGGAGGCAATATGCAGTTTGGAAGTTCATTTCTACATAAACAGCTATCATTATTAAGGTAAATAACAGGAAATATGACATTGAAATTACAAAATTTTGTTCAATAAATATTTTATAATAAACTTACTACTTAAAAGAGCATGAATTTCCTCTGTTTCATGAATATTGTACATAACCTCATTGAATGCATTAACTTGATCATGTTTGGAAGCCATTTTGGAATGAAACAGCAGACGATTTTTCATCGACCAATGAGAGCTCTCTGGTTACTGGTTCACAGTCCGTGGATCTACCTTTTCGTACGGTGCATGAAACCTGCACCGGAGCAGGCCAAACCGGAAACAGCTGCTGGTTAACGAACTGTCAAAAGCTCCCAAAGGACTTGGAACTCATGCCTCTGGTGCACCGGTTGAAGCTACCGGTGCACCGAAAATGCTCCCAGAACTTACACATTGTGTACGTTCTGGGAGCATCTGGTTTGGTGCACCAGAATTCTTTCGGTGCACCGAACCAGTCACGTGATCGGTGTACCAACATATGTTCCCAGGGACGGCAGTACAGCACTCACCGGTGTACAGTTGGGCGCGTACTTTTGAAATTAATCTGTGTAAGTCACTGTTGTACTAGCTGCGCAAATAAAAGAAAGCCGCTATAGGGTTATCGATTGAAATATACGCCTATTTTGATAAAATAATTGTGCATATAATAAAGAATAATTAACCCAACCCAAGTGGCTTAGAATGGCTATAGAGGACATGAAGGAACTGAATATAGAAATAAAAGATTTAAAAGAGAAATCCGGAAACTACAATCTACTGAGAGAAGAAAAAACAAAATTCAGAAGAATAGACACCAAGAGAAAAAAGATGGTGATATCCGAAGCTGAGAGAAAAAATAGATCTGACCGCATGAAGAACTACCATGCGGAATTAAGGGCAAAAAGAATAGCCAAAAAATGAACTTAAAGTGGTCCCCTGTGGCCGTACAAGCAAGAAAAAAAAAGAATAATTATTATTGGAGGCAATATGCAGTTTGGAAGTTCATTTCTACATAAACAGCTATCATTATTAAGGTAAATAACGGGAAATATATCATTGAAATAACAAAATTTTGTTCAATAAATATTTTATAATAAACTTACTACTTAAAAGAGCATGAATTTCCTCTGTTTCATGAATATTGTACATAACCTCATTGAATGCATTAACTTGATCATGTTTGGAAGCCATTTTGGAATGAAACAGCAGACGATTTTTCATCGACCAATGAGAGCTCTCTGGTTACTGGTTCACAGTCCGTGGATCTACCTTTTCGTACGGTGCATGAAACCTGCACCGGAGCAGGCCAAACCGGAAACAGCTGCTGGTTAACGAACTGTCAAAAGCTCCCAACGGACTTGGAACTCATGCCTCTGGTGCACCGGTTGAAGCTACCGGTGCACCGAAAATGCTCCCAGAACGTACCCATTGATCTTCCACAACATAGGCTCGAAAAATTCAAAAGTACGCCTATCTACGCAGGCTCGCATTACTATAATATCCTCCCAGGAAATCTCAAGTCGCTGACACATTCCTACCCACGCTTCCTAAAGGAACTGAAGCAGTACTTCACTGCCAGACCATGCTACACTGTGACGGAGTTTATCGAGGAGCATACATTTCAGCACCGGAGGGAATAATTAAGGGAATCCTTAATTATTGAATTCACCTTCCGATATCATGAGGATTCCCCGATCCATGGACCGTGGCGAAGACACCAGAAAAGGTAAAAAGGTCTCCTAACTGTACCCTGCTTATATGTGCATGAAGCTACTTTATATGTAAAAACGAATGATATTAACCAAAATCTTGATGTACATGATTATAATACAAGAAGCCGAGGAGAATATCACTTGGTGAGTCACAATAGTAGCTTATTCAAACAAAAACCTAGTTATATTGGTAGGAAATTCTACAACAAACTACCGCAGTTTTTGAAGAGTCTTGAAAATATAGAAATATTTAAAAAACAATTGAAGAAATATTTAGTTGATAAAGCTTTTTATAGTGTACAAGAGTTCCTTTCACATCAAAATTAAGCCTCACCTCAACTAATTGAAGTAATGATGGTATCTAGTGTATAATATTGTTGATCTGACTTGTCGTATACTCCTTAACTGGAGTTTCCAAGACGTAGGCCTAATCTACAAAAAAAATATATATATAAGTTATCTCAAACATCATGTAAACATACAAGATAGTAAGGGCAAAAGTTTACATCAAATGCCAGTTCTGTTTTCTTCAAATTTATTTATTGAATCGATTTGTCATGCTATTCTGACTATAAATAAAAAATATTTTGTTGGCACTCACCTTCAGTTAGATAAATAACCTGAGTTCAAAATTACCTTCAATTTGAGGTTAGGTTCATGGCTTTCAATATCGTTCTCGTTCAACATCAATATTGATGTGTAAGTGGGCCTCGAATCACACTGCTAAAACCGAATGGTTTAGCAGTTCTGGCCAATAAAAAAACATAAATTTTGGAACTGATTGCCTCAAATGTTACAAATCTTGTTGCACTTTCGTACCAAGGTACTTTTAGAGTCGATTCACACACATCAGTCACGGGTCACGGCGCGTCTCAATTACGAGCTATCCGATCCGTCTCATCACAGTCATAAAATATATATTTCTATCTGAGTTTCCAGTTATGTCTAGAAACTATTCATTTTTTATAGTTATGCTGTTATGTCTACACTCGTCCTGCACCGACCCGCCAAGTGTGACTGATTGTTACCGTGACTGAACTGAGACGGAACTGTAACTGTAACTGTGACGCACGGTAAAGAGTCGATTACATTGGATAGTTACTCGCTAAGCGAGTAGCGAGTAGGACGTTACTAACCGACCGTGCTACAGCAGCTCAGCATACCAAGCCAAATTATATAAAAAAATTAATTTCCAGAATCACACACTATGGAATTTCAAAGACAATAAAAATTAATTTACAGAATCATACTATGGAATTTCAAAGACAATAAAAAATTTTGTAACACAAAATTAAAATATGAAGTTTACCAACAATTATTCAATAAAATTTCATCAAAACAATATATAATATATCTCATCTAATGTGTTATGCTGGCAGCCTGCGTGATTAAATGTCGGCTTTGGCCACAATAATATAGTATTTTGGCATTGGCTACTCTGCCAGCGAGTATAAATGTGACCAAATTCAAAGTAGACAGGCTCTCAACTTTGAATTTGGTCATATTTATACTCGCTGGCAGAGTAGCCAACACCAAAATACAAAATTATTGTGGCCAAAGCCGGCATTTAATCACGCAGGCTGCCAGCATAACACTTCAGATGAGATATATTGTATATCTGTGATGTTTTCCATGACGAAATACTTAATGAACAATCTCACCTTCAGCTCGTGAAAAAAACTGTTTCTCTTCTGTTTTGATTTTGATGTCTTCTCATTGGTGGATCATGGAATCCGTGAAATTCACATAACCTCAAAAAAGTCGAACACTAACCAAATCCGCGCACGGTCTGTGATGTTACAAACTACAAACTTTTATTGTGTTGGAATCCAGAACTGCAGTTGTAGGAAAAATATTGTATCTATTTCGCACATGAAGCTTCTTTATCACTCTCGCAAAATTACTGTGCTCTGCTGTGCGTCGTGCAGTAAATGTTTTGGCTCGAGTGATAAAGTCGCACTTCACGCTCTTAATACATAAATAACTATTTCCACATTCCAGATTTAACGGAATCACCATTACAACACAAAATAGTGAGCATGTAATATGCAGGTTCCCTATTCTGCATTCAAAAATAGGTTGGCTACTCTGCTTCAGCTGCAAAATAGTCGTTGTAGTTGTTGTTGAAATTGATTTGATTTGAAGATAGGTTATTGTCAGGTTATGTATGTCCTGTTTAAATTACTTTATACATTTCTGTAGAAAAAATTGTCAGGAGGAATTGTCAGGTTATGTATGTCCTGTTTAAATTACTTTATACATTTCTGTAGGAAAAATTTAATGTGTAATATGAGCACAAAGTATTGTTTCTGCACTCAAGAAACTTTTTTCACTTGCCTTCGGCTCATGAAAAAACTGTTTCTCTCAAAGCAGAAAAACGCTATTTTGCACTCTAGTTACACAAATAGCTATTTCAACTAGCGGTTCACCCATGCGTTGCAACGGTATTTTAGTTGTAACAGCGATACCCAGTGAATTCTTAAGAGCCTAGCACAAACTGCATCTTCCTAGCTTTCCTAAAATGTTATTTTTTGTTTGGTTAAATTGTAATTAGAAAATTTTGTTTTCCTACAGTTACCCAAGGAAGTGGCCATTTATGCACTCACTATAGAACTCAAAACAGCTGATTCCTGGACTATTTTACTTTGCTGCACTTCGGCTGACTTTGCCATACTCGTTTTACTTTGTCACTCTCCAGGTGTGCCAACTATCGGAAAAATTTAATGTGTAACTCATGCTGAAAGTATAATTGCTGCACTTGAGAAAATATTCCGCACTCGCCTTCAGCTAGTGCATAATGCATTTCTCTGGTGCAGCAAAGAGCTTCTTTGTGCACTAGTTACACAAATTAATAACTATTTTTTTCACCAAAAAAATAATGGATGAAACATAAGCTGAGCTTTGATTTTCCAGTCATATGTCTCCTACATGACTGCAATGCTCCGACTAAACGGTACACTCGTAAGTCTGCAGACAGCACAAATGATGCAACATGATTAAAAACTGTTGACTTCTGTCAGCTGTTCCTTTAAAAACCGATTTCCCCTTTTTGTGTCCTTTAGCAAGGACTTTTGAACTCCCAAACTTCACATGAACCATCTCCAGACTATTTTAAATTGTGCCTGAAAATTTCATAATAGTAGTTTATGCAACGATTTTATTTTGACCCTTATTAAGGCACAAGTTAGATGTAAGGTATAACATGAGCGAATGCGAGTGTTATAAATATCTCACAAGTGCCTCAATGGCCAAATAAAATCGTTGCATACACTATTTTATCTATGACCACTAGTATACATTTAATTAAAACAATTTCATTTTACCTGTGACTGTCAGAGATACCTAACCTCTCATCTCAAATATGAGAAGTTATAGTAGATTGTTAGGTTAAAGCAGCTGGTGTAGCATTTTGATCAAATCAGCTGATAGTTTCACAATATTGAATTACGATATTGATTCCATCAAAAATGCTTCTGATTGGTCCAGAACCCGTGTTATAATGTAGAACCTGTACTATAATGAGCTCTTTATGCAACGGGTTTCAAAAAGCATTTCGAAAAGACAGCTGTTTTGGCATCAATTGTGAAACTGTAATGTATACATTATGACATGGTTGTAGATAAAAATACATATGGTACATAGTACATACATACACACATCGCCTTTTATATATGTGAGATAATTATACAATATAATAAGTAAATAGGCTAAAGAGAATGTAAAAATCGCTCCATTGTAAGATTATCATACATGACATCCACACATTTAGAGCAAAATTATGTTTGTTGATTTTTTCCTGGAAAACAGAGAATATATATTTTTGACTAGTTATTGTGCACGTCCTTCGTACGGATTATGTTTAGAAATAAGACTAAATATGTTTCGGCTTTTTTGATAGCAACTATCATGAAGTTGCTAGCAGCTTAGTAAACAACTTGAGAACGTAAACAATTCAGTGACAGTTACCAGAGAGAATATTTGAGAACAGCTGATTGATATATCATGGTAAATTACGTGATTTGTTCTTATGTGGTAATAAAACTTAGAAGAAATGTATCCAAAATCGTACAATACTTGGTTTTTAAACGTTTATTATTCTGTTAAAAAAAGTTAATTTAGTTTTTTATAGCTAAAGACATTGTCAAAAAGGTTTTCAATACTGATAAATAACTTTAATCCCGATCGATGCTCTCGTTTTTCAGGAGAAGGCCGCGTAAAATGCCTTCGGGGCCGTGACAGACAGAAATTGAGATGAGACTTGCTTCGGCTTCTTTAATGTATAAAACGTAAAAATATCCAAATAATATATAATTCTGATAAATTTACAGTCAAAACTCTAATTTTATTTATATAGATAGATCGGTGTATTTTGGTATATCTTTTTTAATTGCAGATGATGCCCACATAAGTCTGAAGACTTGAACGTGGGTAATGAGGGGAATGGGTGAATGATGAGAAACATAAACGGCTGAATGAGATTCGAGCCCATGGCTGCATGAAAGGAAGTCAGCCAGTCTTATCCAATCACAGCCTACCTACTACACTACCAGAGCCGTATCGTGGGTGTGGATCCGCCATTTTTCAATGTGAAAGTTATCATTTCATTTCCTACAAAAAATATTATTACTAAAGAAGGGATTTTCCTGTACTTTCTAGAAATAAGTTTGAATGGACCAATAAGACGCACCGGAAATATTTACCGATTACTGGTAAAGCTCCCATGAACACAATCATTTTGAATAAACCAATAACCAGATGACTAGCAGTGCAACTGGTGCAGGCTCCCATGAACCTTATAAATTAGGGTGGTGGTTGAGTATAAAAACATTAGCGTAGCTCAGAGGCTGCGTAAATTTCAGCTAAAAATCCTTTGATTCTAAAAAATATGACAATCATTTAAAAGTTACACTTGCTCTGTTGCAAAAAATAAACATGGTCATTTTCTTTCCATGTTTGAGCGAAATGGATTATATTAACTTATTGTTTGTAAATTTAACGACTTACAGTCAGTTTTAAATTGTGAATATATAATAAATATTTACTCACACTTGGCCGAACATTTCGAGTTATTGAATCTCATCTTCAAGTCCATGAATATATAATAACTCGAAAACGTTCGGCCAAGTGTGAGTATATATTCACAATTTAAAACTGACTGCTAGTCGTTAAATTTACAACAAAAAGTTAATATTAACAACGCAGATCGTTATGGAACAAGAAATCCAAGAAATGGATTATATTAACTTACGGCATGCACCAAACAGGTATTAAAACATTATTTTTGCCTTAATAAAGTAGTAGACCAAAATATGCAAGACATGAGAATATGCATGTATAATTAGTTTTTACTATTTGATGTGATGTATTTAATTCAGTGGATTATATATATTTTTGTCTTGTATATTTTGGCCTAGCAGCTACTTTATTATTGATGTTTTAATACCAGATGCATGTCAAAACATAATCCATTTCGCTCAAATATGGGAAACAGATCGACCATGTTTGTTTTTGTAGCAAATGAAGTATAAAATAGATCTGGACATCGTGGTTTTTAGCGTAGACTTGTGTAAGCTCTCTATTTTTGGCAATAGAAGAATGATTTGATACCGGAAACAAAATAAACAATGCAGTATCAATAATTAACACTTATAACAAGACATATTCAGATTTATTTTGTTGCTAAAAATCACACAATTCAATTACAATGTGGATAAGTGATTGAAATGTATTGAGTTAACTGCCTGTATGATGAGTTTTGAAATGTATATGCATCTGTAAAAGCCAGTAGCAACCAAGGTTGATAAGATAGTAATTCAAAGGTTGATATCCTAAGGTATAAAAATTCATGAACTTTAAGATAAACTGCTATAATAATAATTATAACATACTGATCATAATGATAACATTGGTTGGTCTGCAAGACGCTGAATAACGCAAAAGTCAATGATCAATTTACTATTACTAAATAGATAACAGAGTTATCTATACTAATTATTTCTTTGAAAACCAAAATTTCAATCGGCCACCATTTTGGATACAAATATCTTAGAAAATTTTTATTTATGTATTTTTTCTTGTTTGAAAGATACCTCTAAAATGGTGTATCACATAAATTTAATATTTGAGTTACAACCCCTTGGCCACCCCCTGAGAAGGGGTAGAAATTCAGTTGTACGTCAACCTGATGACCTAACCTAACCTAACCTAACATAATTCCTGTACTTATGATTAATTTAATTCACATGTTATGTTGCATCAACTGTTTAGATTCAAAATTGTATAATTCCAATGAAAGGCAAGTGACTCACATTTTAAATTTTCACATTATGATATTGAATTTTACTGTATTCGAGTAGTAAATTATACAGCCTATCAGCTACTGGATATTAAACTGGCAGTCAAATTTCAACATAATTTACATTTTTCAACACTTTTAGAACTAAAACTATCATAGAAGAACCTTGTTAAGACATGGTTACTCTAAAAAATTACAATTACTATTTCTCAAAGTAAATGATTAATTGATGAGTGGGACCTACAGTTTTAGGTGGGTTCCGAACCACCGGGAAGTGATTTTACAGCAGAGAACAGTGTATTTTTTGCTGGCCAATCTAATCGGTCACCTTTACAACTTAAAATGTAAACACATTTCCAGAAAATATTTTTCGATTGAAAAGTAGGATTTAAAAATATTTTTGCAGTATTCACTGATTTTTCCCTTTATGAGAAGATAAATTATTATATTTTTCCTTAATGAGAGATTCAATGAATAACTTTTAAATGATTTAAAAGAGATTGTTAGGTTTCTCTGATTGGTCTATCCAAATTTGTATAGACCAATGAACTTTGATCACGAACCAATCAGAATCTATTTATCATAAAGACAACTTTCTTTTAAAGACTATATTACTTAATGTTTTGGTACTATGCTTAAATGATTAAATTTTTAGACTCATTATCACAAGTTTTCTGTGAATTGAGTGGGGCTCAAAAATTTATTTGAACTTTCTCCTAGATAATTACCATAATGAAGGTAGCTGTAAATCAGTTCTCGAAATTCTTAAAACATGATTAAAAGTATTCTCTTAAGAATATGCCGATTTCATTACTGATAGTCATCTATTACCAACAAGAATCTAGTGTACAAATACAATGAATGTGGAAATTAAAAGCTGGGAATTTTAAATTTTTATTTTGAAGTTAGAAAAGTTCATGAAATTACAATTTAAAAATGTGTACGATACATTGGTTGATTTTATGCCTTACCAGTAACCGTTAAATGTTGCCGGTTGCTTCTGATTGTTCTATTCAATTTTGTCTTGGATTTCTTGTTCCATAACGATCTGCGTTGTTAATATCAACTTTTTGTTGTAAATTTAATGACTTGCAGTCAAAAACTGACTGCAAATCGTCAAATTTACAACAAAAAGTTTTCAACATCTATGAATTTGAATAGACCAATCACACGCCTCCAGTAACACTTACTGGTTACCGGTAAGGCTCCCATGAACTCAACCTGAACTCTAGTTCATAGAGCGTTACCGGTCACCGGTGTTTCGGTAACTAAGGCGTCTGATTGGTACATTAAAATCTATGAATTTGAATAGACCAATCTGACACATTAGTTTCCGAAGCACCGGTGACCGGTGAGGATTCCATGAGCTCAACCATTGTGAAAAGCTGATAGAACTCAGTTTCTAGGAATTATTTTGAGTCTAAAATCACTGTTGAACACGTTTTTATAACTATTTTCAAAATTAAACCAGTCTTTGATAAATGTGATACACATGTTGTAATACGTGTCGATAATGATCACAATGTGGTAGAATGGACTAGCTTTATACAATATCTGCTACAAAAGTCTAGAACTAAATACAATTGTGAAATACAAAACAATTTGTTTTTTCTCATCTATTCCTTTTAACCTACAATGAATTACACAATAATTTGAATTTCGGTAAAACACAGTGGAATTGAAATCATTATAAAATTGTCTAATATCATAATTGACAATGTAATATATTGTATTTATTCAATTATATTGGTGATACTGGAGGGATGCATTTCACTTCTGAAAAGAAGCTTCGTCAGCCTTCTTTTCAGAAATGAAATGCATCCCTCCAGTATCTCCAATATAAGTGAGTAAAGACAATATATTAAATAGAAATACAGTGTCAATTAGATTGTTCATCACGTATTTCGTCATGGAAAACATGGCAGATAAAATTGTCATGCAACTCTGTCCACGAAAGGTTTAAATGATTTTAACAAATATTCGTAGACGATCTAATCGAAATTTAACTTACTCTGATTCAAATACTCTGTATTAAGAAAAACTAACACAAAAAAACAACAAATAAATAAAGAAGAAAATGAGTGACGAAAAATAAAAAAATGGAGCTATGAATATAATACTATTTATTATGTATTAATCAGAAAAAAAACAGTGTAATAAAAGAGATAACATGCAAAATTTGTAGGATACAAACTGAATACTGTATTGATGTAATTGAGTATAACCAACAGTTTGGAAGATAATAACATGATACCAATAAAAAAATAATACAATTTTTCAATACAAATTGTAATAAACATTTTTGGTCATGTAAATGTTGCAAATATGAAAGTTTTTATGCATTAGATTGGAGGTCTACCATACATAACTTCAACAAAACTAATAAGGAATTTGTTGACTACATCACAGATCCCCTCAAAATATTTTAATAACTAAAATAGTTTTTTTTTTAAATTAATTAACATTGTACTATGGATTGATAAGAAAAGTATCAACTTAACAAACTATCAACATAATGCCTACAAACTATCAACATAATGCCTAATACAGTACTTGGGTATAGATAAATCATTAACCCCTGGTAGCAGAAATGCACAATTCTAACGATGAATTTCCGTGCTACTATTATACCATCATTCAGTGTGAAAGTGTGAAATGATAGCTAAATTACAATGCAGCCAACAGAGCAAACAAAAATGTTTAATTCTGAGATCAGCTGAGTTTGAAAAATAGTATATAAATTATTTAAATAATTCTATAATAAATTGAATGTGAATAATAGTTATTTATGTATTAAGAGCGTGAAGCGCGACTTTATCGCTCGAGCCAAAACATTTACTGCGCGACGCATAGTGGAGCGCAGTAATTTTGCGAGAGCGATAAAGAAGCTTCACGCGCGAATTGCATACAATATTTTTCCTACAACTGCAGTTCTGGATTACAACACAATAAAAACTTGTAGTTTGTAACATCACAGACCGTGTGCGGATTTGGTTAGCGTTCGCCATTGTTGAGGTTATGTGATTTTCATGGATTCTGTGATCCACCAATGAGAAGACATCAAAATCAAAACAGAAGCGTAAAGAAAACAGCTGACAAGCGTAAAGTACTTTACTGCTTGCAGAGCAGTAAAGAGGTATTTTACAATTAGTTTTCAGTACGTAAAGAACTACTTTACGAGCAGTTGTAGGAAAAGTACTTTACTGGTTGCAGAGCAGTAAAGAGGTATTTTACAATTAGTTTTCAGTACGTAAAGAACTACTTTACGAGCAGTTGTAGGAAAATCATATTACTGTATAGTTTGAAGAGCGAATTAGCTTTTTGAATTATAAAATAGGGCCTACAAGCATTAGTGACTAATATTGGCCATTATTATTAAGCTTGGTTTAGGTTATGGCAAGCCGACTCATAACAACAAGGCGCTAGTGCATGAATGAAGGATCCATCTTTATACATTTTATATACACTGATATCTATTCAACCATTCAAGATACATAGATCATGAGAATGCTAGCATGTATATAGGTATAATCATTTATGCTTTCACATAGCAGCATGGTATAAAAGTAATATGGATACATCATAAGTAGGACATTTCAGCAACCGGGGGTAAATGTAAAGCTAAGCATGATAATAATAATTGCATGATAAATAACAAGTCAATGACATACTAACAATTTAGGATAAAAACAATGATAAAATAAATAGTTATTCCATTGGCTAACCATATAATAATAATTCAAGGATAAAAGAGATCGTTTACCTCTAATCAGTAAAGCAAAAGAGAAACTAGCAACCAGCTAGCAGGCCCTGGCCTATTTGGAACTAACAAACCAATGTGCACTCTCAAACTCAGTTGAAAGTCATAAATAACATAATCTGCAGTTTTTTCATCTACTACAATCTATCATTCGAATATCATTCAAACCCTTTACTCTAATCACTGCCCCGCTACTAATTTGGTATGTTAAGATTTATTCAAAGCAGAAAAATATATATTTCATTAAGGAATGACTGATTAAAATAGTAAATAACATAAAATTAATCATATACGATATTATAAAAATAATAATTCAATACACCTAGCAAAACCATTCTAAACAAGAGGTACATTAATATAATATCACGGTACAATTTTTATGTGTTATAAAAATATGATAAACTGGGCTAACGATAAATTGCTTTCATATCACAAATGGAAAATTTAAAGAATGACAACAATTTATAGCATAATCTTGTATTAATTTATCATATATTAAAAGAGTAATGATTAATTTATATAAATTATAAATGATATTTTTTCTTTCAAGCATCAACTTGAGTATGGAAGACGCGAGTGAACAGATGAAAATTTGAAATTTCTGGAAAAGAAATTGGTTCTTAATACTACGCTTGCCAAGAAGTAGACTTTAATAAACTAATATTTAAAGAGGTAAATAAAATTGAAAATTACATATTATTCCACAGTTGAAAAAAAATTAAAAAAATTTACAAGTAAAAAATTGGCTCTTTTTAAGGCTGCACGCAGGGTTTTTGAAAATATATTTTTCGAAGTTTCTTATATTTGATATTATTAAGGTATTAAAATGTTATCTATTGCTGTGAGAAATTTTTTCCCCATCAATTATTTCATGAAATATGGGGGTTCAAAGTTGAAATTTTTTTCGGTTTTGGGTAGTGGGAAATTGATCTCACTTGCAGGTTAATTCAAACTTTTCATAATTTTTAAAAACTGAGACACCTTGGGGAATAAAATAAAATTGTTTACTTTGATAAATTCGTTTTCCAAAATAATTTTTTTAAATCTCAGAAAATTTACTTTTTCCTTTATTTATTAAAAAAAAAACAACTGTTTGATTGAAATGTCACTTTATTTCCCAAGGTATCTTCCAGTAACTGTGTTATAAAAAATTATCAAAAGTTTCAATGAACAAGAAAGTGAGATCAATATTGATCTCGAAAACCGAAAAGTTTAAACTTTTGACCCCCATATTTCACTATTTTTTGGAAAAAAGTTTTTCTCACAGTCAAAGATAAACATTTTATATCTTAATAACATCCAATACAAGAAACTCCGAAAAGAGTATGACAAAAACCCTGTGCATAGCATAATCAAATGAGAACAATGCTTTAATTTGAAGCAAGTACAGTTAGTGACCAACAAAATGGCGGTCTATGCTAAATAGAAAATTAGCAAATTAATGTCGTCCATAATCTTCTGATGAGATTTTAATGCATTAGATGGTAATCAGTATAATTCATTTATCCAAGATCATATAATATTGTATTGAGCCAATCTTTCATTCTATTTTATTTCACCTTTAAAAATTATGCTAATGAGTATGAACAATAGATCTGGAGTAGACAGCCAATCAAGCTTAAGAACAGTTCACATCCTTCCCTAAAACATGATGACACACCTAAAACAACTACAATTTGATAAAAATATAATTAAAAGTTGCACTAGAAGACGATGATATGATCGAGCTCAAGTTTTATATTGATGCTAAATTGATGATGATAAAAAACCTGAAAGACTATTTATTATCAGTCTTGAACAAGGAGCGGGAAATTTATAAAAATATACTTTCAAAAACTAAAACTAAACTATGATTAAAACATTGCAGTGCAACAAGATTTCAATTATGTTGAAAACAATCCTTTGTTCAATTTTTTATCTCTTTTTACGGTTAAAAACTATTTTTATGAAACCTCACACATAATTTTTTTTTCTAGGATGAAGCCCACATAGGTCTGAGACCTGTGCGTGGGTAATGAGTTGGATGATGGTGATTTATGAGTTGGACCTACAGTTTTAGGTGGGTTTCGAACCACCGGGAAGTGATTTTCAGCAGAGAGCAGTGTCTTTTTTGCTGGCCAATCTAATCGGTCACCGTTACAAACAGGACCTACGAGAACGCAGCTTATCTCCTGTCTGAGTTATTTTTCAAACACTAAATTGTGATGTTGAAGATCCATCTTGTTTCCACTAGTATATAATAAAAACTTAACACTTTTATGTGGAAATTGTGACTCACGTTATGGCATGTACTATGGGTCGCCTGACAATGCTCTGAACAACACAGTGATACGGCCTTTAGGCCATAACGTGAGTCATTTCCACTTAAAAGTGTTTAATTTTTTATTATATACTAGTGGTAACAATATGGATCTTGAGCATCACAATTTAGTTTAAATTACTAAATTGAGTTTGAAACATTGCGTGGTGTGAATAAAGTTGAGTGCGTTGACTATGATGAGTCAACTATTTTGAATCATTCTTCCATTCTATTTTATTTCACCTTTAAAAAAAATATGCTTGAACATCACAATTTAGTTTATATTACTAAATTGAGTTTGAAACATTGCGTGGTATGAATAAAATTGAGTATGTTGAGTGAGTTGACTATGTTGAGTCAACTATTTTGATCTGTTGAGTCAACGGGAGTCCGATCAGAAGGCATGAAAAACAGCTGTGGTTGACTCATTTTTTATTCACATCAAAGAAATAAGAATCCCAAGTCAAAAGCGCTAGTCAAAAATATGAATAACTCAAAAGACTCACCTTTATTCACACCACCCATTGTCCTGCTTCTGCTGAAAGATTCCCACCTTGCAACTAATGTTTTTTGTTTTACTTTTAACCGGTTTCTATTTTATAATATTTTTATATTATGTGGCACCAAGCTCATATAACGTTTCTTTTCAATTTTAAGTGCTTAAGAAGTAGCGACAAACTGTATGTAGGTTACAATAGTTGAGTTCATGGGAGTCTTACTCGTAAATGTTACCGGTGGCGTCTTTTTTTGCTGATGATGCCCACATGGGTCCGAGACTTGTGCGTGGGTAATGAGGTGAATTTTAATGGGTAATGAGGTGAACACATTAAGGGAAGTGATAGCCACGAGCCGTAGCAGGTATCAGTTCAATCAGATAGATATAAGCTGCGTTCTCGTAGGACCTGTTCGTAATGGTGACCGATTAGATTGGCCAACAAAAAGACACTGTTCTCTGCTGTGAAATCACTTCCCGGTGGTTCGCAACCCACCTAAAATTGTAGGTCCAACTCATCAATCACCATCATCCAACTCGATACCCATGCACAGGTCTCGCGGTAAATTTGAAATAAAGGCTGACCGGGAGTGATAGCCACGAGCCGTAGCAGGTATCAGTTCAATCAGATAGAGATAAGCTGCGTTCTCCTAGGCACTCTTTGTAAGGGTGACCGATTAGATTGGCCAACAAAAAGACACTGTTCTCTGCTGTGAAATCACTTCCCGGTGGTTCGGAACCCACCTAAAACTGTAGATCCAACTCATCAATCACCATCATCCAACATCCAATTAGCCACGCAAAGGTCTCAGACCTATGTGGGCTTCATCCTCAACATAAATGCCGGTGGAGCGGGATTCGAATCCATGACCGCTTCAACGACAGCAAGCTGAAGTTGCGACGCTCCAACCAACTGTGTTAAGCTGATTGGTGGATTAAAATTATTCACAGACACTAAAAAATTTCAATAGTTCTATCAGCCGCTACCGGTAATATTTGCCGGTCACTTGTAAGGGTCCCGTGAAATTAACCAATGCAAAGCTATTAAAAAAAGTCACTTTAGCGATTTTTGCTGTGAGAGACTCTTCAGGAATTTTCGGTCCAAAATGCGGACTACGAAAAATGCGGAGTGAGATGTGAAATTTAAAAATGTTGGATGATAAAAATTATGTATCAACTGAATTGTAGGTGATGTGGTGAATATAATACAGAATAAATTGCATTGAATACATTTTTATGCCCTGATTTTAACCTCAGGTTTGATTTCAAGTAGTCATACAATAGAACTAGCAGGGTACTCGATTCAATGAAAAGTGGATTTCTAGAACTTAACATATGAACAGATGTAATAGATCCTTCTGAACACGGAGTTAGGTAATCGATTCGGGACTTGAGCATTATAAGAGCTGTATTCAAAAGTGACGAAAGGTATGTTCACATTTAGGAAACTTCGCTTTTACCAATTCTTACCTCTTGCAACAAGTGCATCTTGAGGCATGCCTGAAGTAAGATACGGGAAAAAAGGATATGTTGCATGCCATTTGTGCCTCTTTCGAGCCACATGAGGCATGCTTCTCCCAACCGAATGCTAAACTAGTGTAAACACATTGTATAAAAGTCTAGAATTCCTCAACTAACCAGAAACCTGTATCATAACAAATTTACATAATAAAATTACTACGATAATATTTCGAGAAACTACAATTAAAATTACTAATAATATTAGTTTGTGATTTGATATGGAACCGGCCCCAAAATACAATATTACAGATACTTTTAACAAATATATTCCATACCTCAACAAACTAGGAACCTGTGCCATAACAAATTTACAAGTAAACTTATATAAGAGTTCGAGAAACAACAATTACAAGTACTAGTAATATTATTTTGCAATTTGATATGGGACAGGCCCCAGAAGAACACACTACAGATACTTTTAACAAATATATTCCATACCTCAACAAACTAGGAACCTGTGCCATAACAAATTTACAAGTAAACTTATATAAGAGTTCGAGAAACAACAATTACAAGTACTAGCAATATTATTTTGCAATTTGATATGGGACAGGCCCCAGAAGAACACACCACAGATACTTTTAACAAAGATATTCCATTCCTCAACAAACTAGGAACCTGTCATAACAAATTTACAAGTAAACTTATATAAGAGTTCGAGAAACAACAATTACAGTACTAGCAATATTATTTTGCAATTTGATATGGGACAGGCCCCAGAAGAACACACCACAGATACTTTTAACAAAGATATTCCATTCCTTAACTAACTAGGAACCTCTCATAACAAAAAAAAAAAAAATAATAAAATAAAAATAAATTACTTTGATAATATTTCGAGAAACTACAATTAAAATTACTGATAAAAAAGTTTGATATGAAACAGGCCCTGGAAATCCACATTGGAGAAACTCTCAACAAAGATATTTCATAACGATCAACATTTATTCAAGCACTACATCTCTATTGAAAATTGAACAGTTTACATTAAAAACACAGCCATTAAATTAAACTTAACCTATCGAATAAATGCCATTAATTATCCTTGCTTTATAATTATGATATGTACACATCGATATAAATCTATTAACACCATTAACAGCTTGAAAGTGACTTTGGCTGAGTTCATGGGAGCTTTACGGGTAAATGTTAAAAAAATTGAATACAAAAATCAACCGGTAACATTTACCGGTTACTGGTAAGGCTCCCATGAACCCAATTAATATTTACCGAAAACGGGGGTTTACTTTGAACAGCCCCAAGTAGCTTTGCACAAGTAAATGACAAATACGTTCTGCCACAAAGCAATTAGAGGCTGTGCATTCTAATTACTTTGTCAACTCTAATTAGAAGTAGAGCATTCTAATTGCTTTGCTCTATCTTGGGTAGTGTGAGTAGTGAATTAAGCATCCAGTTTTTTTAATCTGAAGTACACATAACATCAGGTTAGGTTAGGTTAGTAGTAGCTACTAAGTGCAGTGACTTTATATAGACAGTGTGGCCATTGGACGCCTCGCTTCGAAATTGAATTCTTCACAAGTTTATTTGGGAGTAATATTTTTGCATTGTCCAATAACCAAGTTAACTCACTTCAAACGTATAAAACCTAGCCTATAGAATTTAAAAATACAAAAAATGTATAAAATGGAAACTATACTGACGGGAATGAAAATGTTAACACGCGTGCTTTGTAGTCAGAGCCATACAGTCACGAAGAAAACATGAGTTTACAATATATAACTAATACTTACTTACTTACTGCTGGGGCGTCACAAATCTCAGTCGATTTTTTGCCTCGTAGATTAGCCTCCTCCATTCTTCTCTGTCCTCTGCCATTTCAATTGTTCCTCCACACCTGACAACATCTTTCCCAACTTGGTCAAGCCACCTTAATTTAGGCCTTCCCAATGGTCGCCTTCCTGCAGGTACGGCCTTGCACACCTCCTTCAGCCTTGTTCCCTCCTCTCTACGAAGCACATGACCTAACCAGCTAATTCTTTTGGCTTTTATGAGGGCTATTATATCTGGTTCTTGGTATAGGGCACGTAATTCCCTGTTTTTTCTTATGCGCCAAACTCCATCTTCACATACTGGGCCAAAGATTTTCCGCAGAACCTTGTTCTCAAAAACTATTAATCGTCCTTCATTTCTTTTGGAAAGGACCCATGTCTCACTGCCATACAATAATACCGGCTGTATGATGGTCTTATATATATATATAACTAATATCATGCCTATATAGATACCCAATGAAATTTTGGGGGAAGTTGCCTTTTCCAAAGTTTCTATTGAAAATGAAAGTAAGCGGTTGGGAGAAGATGAACTATTCTCTTTAGAACACTGTTGCACAAGCGGTACAAATTCGCAATTTGGTGTCCAAATTTAGTAATAATAATAATAATATCGTGTGACCTGGCTGGCTCAGGTCTGGTGTCAGAGTTATCAGGTCGCACCTGAATAAGTTCAGGGCCTCTGACGTGACTTAACGACTGTTTTTAGGCAGCCGGGACCGACAGCTTAACGTGTCCTCCGAAACACGGGTCCTCCAAATTTAGTGTTGACTAGAGTGACTGAGATCTATCTCTTTACCTCTTCACAGTCAATGTAGTATGAACCATATGATATCCTTTTGTAGTTTATAGTGTTTATAAACAAATAATCTTTTTAAAAGTGAAATCGTCAGTGGAATGTACTAAAGTGTTGTAGCCTACTTTGTCATGTGGATTGTAGGTTATGTTATTTTGATATTTGGTAATTTTGACTTTTTAGTTTGTTCAAGAATATTATTTAATTGTATTAAATCAATATATGGCACCTCCTGAAAAACCTACTGGTTTAGGAGGACCTTTGTTGTAATGATACTGTAAATAAATTGATTGATTGATTATTTATTTATATAGACAATTTGTTTTATTTATTTAGGCTATACTGACGGGAATGAAAATGTTAACACGCATGCTTTGTAGTCGGAGCCATACAGTCATGAAGGAAACATGAGTTTACAATATATAACTAATATCATGCCTATATAGATATACAATCAAATATAAATTGGACACAACATTATGGTGGCTGGAAGAAATGGTCACACTGTCTATATATGGTTATGGAATGCAAAGAAGAAAGGACAGTAATTTTCTGCGTTATCTATCTGTGTCAATACTAAACTTCCGGGAGCAATAAATTGACACGTTTTTTGTTTACTCTTCCATTGCTCGCCCTCGAGTTGCAGTCCGTCTAGATAGTTCTGGTCAGTTCTTATCTCGGTAAGTAGAATTTTATGGAAAAATATAGAATTCTCTACTGTTAACTAGAATGATAAAAATGTATATAAGCAAACGCTCAGGTAAACATGAGTTTCATTCATTGCTTAAATTTCGTTGACATAACAACTGGCAGAACAAACTTTTGTTGTGAAAGTGATAACCGCAGTATATTGTGACTGTTTTAGTGAGACTTCCTTTACATTTTATAGAAGTGGACACATACTCAGTGCTTTTATTGTAATACAGTGACAGACTTGTGTTACTTAAGAGTTTTAATTGTTCTTTTTAGACGTTTCTTCTAGAATTATTGAACAGTTGATTGTCGAGCTATTTGATAACTCCTGCTATTTTCTAAGTCAGTGTTAACTCAATGCTATAGTAGTATGTTAGAAAAAAATTAGCAGACGAGATAGCAGATAGCACAGGTTCAAGTCCGCTAACTCCAGCTATTTCCATTAAAGCCGTGGCCATCTTTGTTTTCTAACCCTACTTTCTACAACCTCATCACGAACTCAGGAATGAAGTTTCACGAATATCCGCTTGGAGCGCTATTGTAGTTAGCATATAGCAGTTGGTCCTAGTTGGGGTGCTCACAATCCCAAGTTACCAAATAGCAGTTTAGCTAGTTAAAACGACATTGTGAATACCCCTACTGATTGATTTTTGTATATTAATATAGCAAATTCTTTATTAGCTGAACATTATTGATTTATTCGTTTCTGATTTGTTTTATTTTGTGTAACATTACTGATCAGTGCGGGTTGTGGATAACTTGTGTGAATAGAGTGCGAGTGTTAATTTTAAGTGTTGCCAGCATTATTTTAGAGATAGAACCCATAACAATATAATCACTGTACTACTCACTCTCTCGTTCCTACGGTGTGATAGTAAGCTGTGAATCCAGAGAACGTACAGCACCAGGTTGAAGGATTTTTGGGGTTTGAAGCCCTGTGTACGCCCAACTAATATTCTTGTACTACTAAATGTTTCACCTTAAACACCCATAAAGTGCAAGGATGGTAGATTATCTTGTATAAGGTGTTTATAGGACCTTACTTGATTCAGCTATATTATACATCACTTAGTGACACCATAGATTAACAAATGGTTATAAATCTTAGTACAAATGTATAGACATATAAATGTCTATGTTAAACATGACTTAGTTTTTAAGTGGTTGATAAGTGCAAAGTTACTTGGGGCAATCAAAAAACACCCATTTACCTTAATATAATACAGTAAATCTGTGCAAATCAACTGGCATAGTTTATGAATATGGTTTTGATGAACAGGTAGAACATGTGACATCTGAAAGTAACTTTCATGATAAACAAGTTTGATGATTAAGTCAAAATCTCCTAAATCTAAACATATAAAAGCCGAATTCGGAACCCACCTAAAACTGTAGGTCCAGCTCATTAATCACCATCATCCAACTCATTACCCACGCACAGGTATCATACCTATGTGCGCTTCAACCTCAAAAAAAAAAAAAAAAAAAATACCACTGACTGACTCATTCATCACCGTTTCTCAAGGGCCACTCGGCTAAAAAAGTTTAAATTTGGTGCACATGCTTAGTCGAGACCCTAGAGCCGGTAAGAATGGGTTTTAAGAATTTCCCCAAATTACGCCCAAAATTGATGTTTTTTAAAGTTCTCAAGAGCTACTCAGCCAAAAAGTTCAAATTTGGTATATATGTTCAGTTTTGGATTTAGACGTACTAAGAAAAAATTTGGAAATTTTCACCTAAAAAAGCGCCTCAGACGTTTTCCTAGCGTTCTATTGTATTGCTTGTCCAAAAGTTGAAATTTTAGTAGAAATTTCCCGTCTATCTGGTTTTGTATCAATTTGACCCTTTGGGGTTCCTGGCTAGAGCAAACCGATCCTGCCGACTCTTGTAATAAGAAGTCAAAATTCAATTTCAATGAAGAATTGATAGTAAAATGAACTTCTGAAATTATTCATCACATTTTTTTTAATTTTTTTAATATGTTCAGCTGATTTTGACTGTTCGACCTCTTCTCAAAGTTCAAATATTATCAAACAACAACAATGATAATATTCAATGAAAATAATATAATTCTCAAACATAGCATCTTTCTTAAAGAATTATTGAAACACTTCACTTAGTTAATTTCCAAATTTTGTTCAAATATTTTGTACGGTATTTTTGAGAAGGGAATAAATTCACTTTTCAAGTGAATTCAAAGACTTGCAGTCAAATTTTTATTAAAATAAGTAGTACTTCACTCATTTCTGTAGGCCGAACGTTTTCGAGTTGTTCGACCAACTCGAAAACGTTCAGCCTACATAATTAAGTGAAATGCTACTTATTTTAATAAAAATTTGACTGCAAGTCGTTGAATTCACTTGAAAAGTGAATTTATTCCCTTCTCAAAAATACCGTACAAAATATTTGAACAAAATTTGGAAATTAACTAGGCTAAGTGAAGTGTTTCAATAATTCTTTAAGAACGACGCTATGTTTGAGAATTATATTATTTTATTACAGAAGTAAGTGAAATGCTACTTATTTTAATAAAAATTTGACTGCAAGTCGTTGAATTCACTTGAAAAGTTAATATTAACAACGCAGTTCGTCATGGAACAAGAAATCCAGGAATAAATTCATTATTCATTCATTCACTATTCACTTACATGTTTTATTAATTTTCATTTGCAACTCACACCTGCGCTCATCACTTCCTTCGCAGGCATAATGGGTTCTAATTTTGTAATAGTTTTTAATTGTATTTGAAGAATCTGAATAAATTTGATTTGATTTTTTTATTACGAAAAACGCGGTCAAAGATTCATCAACATTGTCAATTAATTTGCACAGAATATTCCTAACAATTTATTATTCAATTTCTTAAAAATGATATCTTTGATACAATGGTACAATACGAAAGTATTGGAATACATTATTTTTCTAAAAATATATTCAGAGATATGTTTGTGTCGATGTATGCTTTAAAACCATGTATCAAAGATACAATGAAGTGATTGCTAGTAGATAATTGCATTTCAAACCAGCAACAATGTAGGTAATCATTAGTGTTTGACGTTCCAACCAGTTTTTTTTTTTTGGTTGATGACTAGTAGGTAGTTTTTGAACAAATAATAAGCTAGTGTTACCTTACCGCAGTCTTCTTTTCTTCTAGAATGTGCTTATAACATGCCTGAAACGTGAGCAACAAAATAAAACGATTAGAACTATCTTTTTGATATTGGTGACTGTGATATTGTGGTAGATATACATAATGAATAATACAGATGTTGCTAAAACCACTTGAATGGACTTGTTGAGCTTAGGTGGATAAAAACGAATTACTTAGGTAAAAGTAAGTTAGTTTAGGAAAGTGATAGCCGCGAGCCGTAGCAGGTATCTGTTCAATCAGATAGATAAGCTGCGTTCTCGTAGGTCCTGTTCGTAACGGTGACCGATTAGATTGGCCAGCAAAAAAGACACTGTTCTCTGCTGAAAATCACTTCCCGGTGGTTCGGAACCCACCTAAAACTGTAGGTCCATCTCATAAATCAACATCATCCAACTCATAGGTCTCAGACCTATGTGGGCTTCATCCTCAAGAAAAAAAAACTGTTACTAATTTGAATACTATTAATCTTAAGATCTTAAACTGTCAAATCTTGTTAAACAATAATTATTAATTAATAGATCTTTTTTAAGGCGATTCACTTAGCATTTTTGTGGAAGGAAACATATAGTTCAGTACCACCTTAATGAAATATTGTTTGAAATATTTCAACAACTGTAGGCGTACTGAAACTTTGTGGGATTCATAAACATAATGAATAATATTGAATAAAAATGTAAGTGTAGTGTTTTTCTGTGATGTAACAGAAATATAGAAATCTTATTGTTCTTGATTTTTATTTGCTATCCTCCATCTAGAATTTTCTTGTATTTTTTCTCATACTATGACCATATGAAATATATTTCTACCAGCCCCAATTCTTTTAAAAAGTCATCCTCTTACAATCCAGGTCATCAAAAGCTTCTCGTTCTTTTACACAGAATAATAAAAAAAATATATAATAATAAAATAATAATTAAATAATAATAATAATAATATTTTTTTTTTTTTATTAAGGCGTTTTGCCTTTATTTTGACATGTACATGAACATGAACTATTGGCTAAAACCACCTCCAAAATAATAATAATATTTTTTTAAAATAATATTAATAATAATAACAATAACAACATCAACAACAAAAATTATTTTTATTTAATTCTTTATTGCCAATACAATAACAGAAGCATAAATCAAAATATAACAATACCTTAGTCTTGTGCTAACTGCTAGCACATATTGCTCATAATGTTTCATGGTATATTTACACTGATATTTATAACTTGTATTGATTGTTGTAAGTCTGTTTAGGAATGAATAAAATTTCAATGTGAATATATGTGTAAGAATGTGAATAAATTGATTTTATTCATCCCCCAAAAAATTCACATACGATGTCAGAGTTGTAATACTAAGTTTAGAGCTGAGGTTTTTTTAATGAGCAATCAATACTTGCTCATTCTATATTCTGGTGAATAATTATAATTAAAATATTTGGATTTTGTCAATAGAAATTGTAACTCACGTTCAGATTGGTGAAATGATAGTTGAACTCTCCGAGTTTGAATCTTTCTTCCATGAAATCGCTCATGAATTTCACTTCGGATGCCAAATGCAGGATCTGTGATCGTACAATAACAAATTCCAGGAGAGGTATAATACGATCCGTCGTCCACAGGTACTCTTCACCCAGTTTTATTTTCACCTCCTGTAATTGGTTTATTATAAATAGGTTTATTTTATAGACTTCCTCCAGCGGTCCACAGGTTGCATCTTGTGTGCTGGATTGTATATTCTCATTAAGTTCAACTTTTTATTTTATTTTGTATTGTTTTTTTAAGGAATTGTATTTTTGGATCGAACATAGTTTTTTTGTAGAAAAGAAAAAAAAACTGTAATTGCTACTTTTCTTTTGAAGATAAATCTATGTATCTATCTTTCTTAAATGTATATGAAGCTACTTTATATGCAAAAAAGAGTGATATTAACCAAAATCTTGAAGACAGGATATTATAATCCTGTATTATAACAAGAAGCCGAGGAGATTATCACTTGGTGAGTCACAATAGTAGCTTATTCAAACAAACCCTAGTTATATTGGTAGGAAACTCTACAACAAGCTACCGCAGTTTTTAAAGAGTCTTGAAAATATAGAAGTATTCAAAAAACAACTGAAAAATATTTAGTTGATAAAGCTTTTTATAGTGTACAAGAGATCAATTTAACATCAAAATTAAGCCTCATCTCAACTAATTGATATAGTAATTATGGTAACTAGTGTATATAACTAGTCACGTCATAGGCCCTGAACTTATTCAGGTGCGACCTGATAACTCTGACACCAGACCTGAGCCAGCCAGGTCACACGATATTATTATTATTATTATTTAGTGTATATTTTATTAATATGAGTCTCGAATACGTAATCTACAAAAAATACCAAATTCTATGAAATTCAGCATGGACCTTCCTTTAAGGAATGCCCAGCGATGTATGTATAAGGATTTTCAAAATTTTCTTGCATTTAAAGGATATTTGAAAGGAAAAAAGGAAAGGCACATAGGCCTTCTTCTATAGGAAGCATATGATTTTTAAAATGATCTTTTCCATTACATGCAATTGGAATCAGTTTTCAAGATAGCTCTCGGGCCCTCTTATTCATATGGTTGAGCCTTCATATAAATTAAATTATTTAAAAGAATAAGCATATTGAGAGAAAAAATAATTTCCAATACCTCAATAAAGAGTAATAGCGAGTGATTGGAGTAAACGACAATTAAAAGAATTTAATTAATCTTGTTCTTCTAATTAAATCACCAAACATGTGAAATCTGACCTGATTTGAGCAATTAGCAGTCCGTAAAATAGAAACATAGCCTTGGTGATATGATACAGAGTGACTTTTGTGGAAAAGAGACATCTCCCCCTTCTTTATCTTTTTTCCTCCTCCTTCTTTCTGTTATCCTTCTTACTCCCAAAAATTATATTAGATAAAAAAAAATAGATACTGTATTTATCATTATGCTCCATTGATGTACCTAGCTCATTTTAAAATCACATGTAGCGCTAGAGTTTTCGTTGCAGAGGTCTCTTACAGATTGGGAGATCCGTGGTTCGATTCCCGGCGGTGTCTAAATATATTTATGTAATAGCATTCATCGATTTTCATCAGCTATTCAATGCTTTTATTAATATCTGCCATTGCGGAAGTCTTCAGTATATTTAATAGCACTTTGGGGTATTCGAAATTAATAAATTAGATAATTGTTAGTTTACTAGATTTTTATAGTGGAATTGATGATTCCATTGAAGTGTTTCCTTGATTGTTTACCTCTTTCATTCGTTCAAATGTTTCTCGCAAGACCATGAACTTCTCCAGGGGAATGAATGTTGTTTTAAGATGTTGCAGTGTGACAATGGCTAATGAGAATGGCTGCTCGTGTAATTCACCATTGTTGTTTAACCATAGCTTCCTGAAATTACATATAAACAGTTATTAGAAGAATACATATTATAGAGAAAAAAGCTAGAATTAATTGAGCGGTAAAAATGTCCATATATTAAAGTTTTTTCTAGTTAATTTGATAAAATGTATGTTTCATATTGTATGAATATGTAAAATAAACTAGTGAGCCCAATGGGCTGGAGAACTCGCTCGCTTGCAAACAACTAATTTTGGAAAGGAAAACTCATTTGGGAAGCTTATCCTAGGGGAAGGTAGTAACGAAAAACGGCTGTTTAGAAGATACTGATTTACATAAAATTCACAAGACATCTATCACTTGAAGTTCAAGTTCATCGCTGCTCTAATACACAGATTTATTTTCCACAAAAAAAGACCTACCGTACTCATATACCTATATATCAGGGCAATGGAATTAGTGTATCTATAGAGTAGATATATTTACCACATGAAAAACAGTTGTTTATATATCCATAAATATCAGGGCAATGAAATTAATATATCAGAGGATAGAGATTCTTTAAAAAGCCTCATCGCATTTATAACTCATAAAATATTTTGAAATCTATTACGAATTCTACAATATAGAATTCGCAATTCGCGGAACCTCTTTCACCATATTATGGTTAAAACAACTATTTTCTTTATATACATAGTAATATATAGATATATTAATAAAGAAAATTTATTAATTTCGAATTCCTTTAATTGCTATTACTTTATACTGAAGACTTCCGCAATGGCGGATATTGACAACAGCATTGAACAGCTGATGGGAATCGATGAATGCTACTGTACAAAAATATCAGTCACCACCGGGAATCGAACCACGGACCTCTCAATTGCCGGTTGAGCGCCCTTAACCACTAGACCATGGAGACCCTTCTGTACAGCAGCATTCATTTTCAACTTGGCCATATCGGCTCGTATCTCACAAGTTAGTTTGAAGTGACTGACAATTGAATAAACTGACAAATAATATACATAAAGAAAATTTATTAATTTCGAATTCCTTTAACTGCTATTACTTTATACTGAAGACTTCCGCAATGGCGGATATTGACAACAGCATTGAACAGCTGATGGGAATCGATGAATTCGAAATTAATTTGAAAGAAATTTGAAATTAATAAATTTTCTTTATGTATATTTGTCAGTTTATTCAATTGTCAGTCACTTCAAACTAACTTGTGATATATTAATGAAGGGTTGAGAACCTATCCTTTTGTTTCGCCTCAAAAAGGATGAAGGAGTGGGTCAATTTCATAGGCAAACGAACTTGGTCTGTATTGAGACCTACTACTAATCCCTACTTCTCTGGAATTACCCCAAAAAGCTATGCCATAGGTAATCCGTGAATGGAATATCGCATAAAACCTCTTTCAGCATAGAAAAATCTAGTAAATGTTTCATGCTTCTTAGTACATATACTGCAGAATTTAATAGTTTCTGAAGATATTCCAAATGCGGTTTCCAAGAGAGCTTGCTATCAATAGTTACACCAAGAACCTTTATATCATCCGACTTTATAGTTTCTCACTTCTAATTCAAAATCATCAGCTGACCTAACTGTTATCATCTTAGTTTATTGAAGTTAAGGTTCAGCAAGTTGGCTGTAAGCCATTCATCCAGTTTATTGAGGTAGTTTCTACATTCTAATTACATTCTAGACTGACTATCAGTATTCAACAACACACTGATATCATCAGCATATAATGGAGTGGCCGTAGCCGAGTGGGTTAAGTGCTGGTTTGCTAGCCCAAAGGTCCCGGGTTCGATCCCAGTTCTGACCGAAAGTTTTTACCTCGGGCCACTCCCGTGTTTCGGAGGACATGTTAAGCTGTCGGTCCCGGCTGCCTAAAAATCATCAGCTGACCTAACTGTTATCATCTTAGTTTATTGAAGTTAAGGTTCAGCAAGTTGGCTGTAAGCCATTCATCCAGTTTATTGAGGGAGTTTCTACATTCTAATTACATTCTAGACTGACTATCAGTATTCAACAACACACTGATATCATCAGCATATAATGGAGTGGCCGTAGCCGAGTGGGTTAAGTGCTGGTTTGCTAGCCCAAAGGTCCCGGGTTCGATCCCAGTTCTGACCGAAAGTTTTTACCTCGGGCCACTCCCGTGTTTCGGAGGACATGTTAAGCTGTCGGTCCCGGCTGCCTAAAAATCATCAGCTGACCTAACTGTTATCATCTTAGTTTATTGAAGTTAAGGTTCAGCAAGTTGGCTGTAAGCCATTCATCCAGTTTATTGAGGGAGTTTCTACATTCTAATTACATTCTAGACTGACTATCAGTATTCAACAACACACTGATATCATCAGCATATAATGGAGTGGCCGTAGCCGAGTGGGTTAAGTGCTGGTTTGCTAGCCCAAAGGTCCCGGGTTCGATCCCAGTTCTGACCGAAAGTTTTTACCTCGGGCCACTCCCGTGTTTCGGAGGACACGTTAAGCTGTCGGTCCCGGCTGCCTAAAAAACAGTCGTTAAGTCACGTCAGAGGCCCTGAACTTATTCAGGTGCGACCTGATAACTCTGACACCAGACCTGAGCCAGCCAGGTCACACGATATTATTATTATTATAGCATATAATATACTATGATCCGGATTATTGTGTTTAATTTTGTAACAGTGATTATGATTGAGTACAACCGAGTATGTTCCTCTGTGCAAGAACCCTTATTCTTGGGCGTGAGGTCTTCTGTTTACAGAACTACTAGTATTTTAGCAGCAACAAAGTGAACAAGTGTGCCTACTTTTCAATGTCCAAGAAGGCCATGAGCGTGTCGTTTGAATACTGGTTCAACTCTTGCAGTCTCTTATGGAACGCCTCGTTCTCCTGCTCGTTGTCATGTGTGTACAGGTCAAAAAGGCCGGAGCACACGCGCGGCAGAATTTCCGGATGTAGAACCGTCGCCATACTGGCTACTTCACTGCAACACAAATACAATCCCACTCCCATTTTACAATTTCAATTTTCAGTTTAAAAACATGTACTGGAATACTGAGTTTAAGTTGATGCAGATGATTAAATCAATCACATGTTTTTTTAATGATTAAGCCTATGTGCGTTTGAGATTTATGCATACAATTATGTTATGGGAGGTGGACTCTTATCTTTAGACAATTTTGGCTATGCGAGTTACTCTTCTGACCCAAACTTTACATTAGTGTCAATCTAGCCCCCGATTGCACCAATTTCCATCATTGATTGTTCCATCATCCGTTCCACTTTTACACCAAGCTGTGAAAGCATATTAAGGGAAGTGATAGCCGCGAGCCGTAGCAGGTATCTGTTCAATCAGATAGATATAAGCTGCGTTCTCGTAGGACCTGTTTGTAACGGTGACCGATTAGATTGGCCAGCAAAAAAGACACTGTTCTCTGCTGTAAAATCACTTCCCGGTGGTTCGGAACACACCTAAAACTGTAGGTCCAACTCATCGATCACTATCATCCAAATCATTACCTACGCAAAGGTCTCAGACCTATGTGGGCTTCATCCTCCAAAAAAAAATTAAGAAACAGAAAAGGATATCCCTTTTTCAAATTGTTTTTAAACATAAAGAGGTACGATAATTTATTAGGTGTATGAAATATACCGGAATTACAAATTTTCCTTCAAGATAGTTCATGTTATTTGAAATCATGCTATTTTGTATAAAAATATTATAATATTCAGTCTGAACAGTGAACATTTACCAGTGCTAACATTTGACATTTGATTTGAGATTTAAATTTGTTTATGTGCAGTGTAAAGCTGGGCATTCACATTCCAACTTGTAGTACGACTTGCAGTACTGCTAGATGGATAGTTGACTCCACTCATGCTTCGACTTGCTATCCAACTAGCGATCCAACTTTATTTCTAGTCAGCTGTGAGCATCGCTCTCGAGCCAAAAAATGTAACCGAAGTTGAAGTACTGTCTGAGATAAGTTGGACGACTTTGATCCGACTCCCCCACACACGCTCCAACACCGTCGACAGTCAGAAGTCGTCCATCTACAATTCCAACTATCCAACAAGCCCATTCATGGTCCGTTATCGGATCCAACCTTGGAGGTTGGACTGCAAATCGGAACGTGAATGCCCCGCTTTAATGCTTCTGGTCTTTAAATGTGAAATTCTCAGCTGATTTCAGAATAATAATCAATCTTTGCTGTTGTTGGAAATATAATAGTACACTTTTATACCAAACTAGCTGGCCCAACGCGCGTTGCTGCATTCTCATAAAAATTCTCCTTGATTTTATTATTCGCCACCTCCCGCTGAGGTTACATTTAAAATTAGGAAAGAAGTAAGTCCTAGGGCTCTTCCAGCTGATCATAGAGGCTTCGTTGTTTTCTTAATCACCACCTCTGAATGAAGAAACATTTCAAATTTAAACCTCCTATGACTATAAGGGTAGAAGCTAGGTTTTTTATTTTATTATTCGCCACCTCCCGCTGAGGCTGCATTTCAAATTTCTAGCTGCATTGGTCAACAGATGTCATCAACCTGGCATAATTACATTTCATCATACCCAGTCATATGTCTCCTACATACTGCAAGGCTCCGACTGCATGGTAGCCTACATGCAAAGTGCAAAGTCTTTTGCTGTTCAAAGACAGCGTAAATAACGCCACTAAGGGGCCTGCCATATGATTAAAAACTGTTGACTTCTATCAGCTGTTCCTTTAAGCTGTTTGTCCAGCAAGTTCAGTAGGTTAGGTCTATAAAATGGATTAATTAATAATAATTATTAGCTCCCCTATTAAAATTTATGGTCAGAAACCATCCCAAATATTCACACAACATATTCCCAAAGTTTCATGCCGATCTGTCAAGTAGTTTTGAAGTCTATAGGGAACATACATACATACATACATACATACATACATACATACAGACAGACATTCATTTTTATATATAGAGATAATGGCTCACTTTTGTACTGAATAATGGGATGGATAGTAAAGTGACTTTATAGAGACAGTGTGCCTCGCTCTGATTGGATAATTCGGCCACATGTTATAAATTCGCCATTCGGTATCCAAATTAAGTGTTGATTATAGTGACTGAGATCTGTCTCTTTACCTCTTCACAGTCATTTGGCCGGTTGCACGAAAGCCAATTAAATTTAATCCACGTAGAATGACGTCATTCTACGGAAATTGAACTTAATAGAGAGAATTTAGTTGCACAAAGGACAATGACAAGCGATAATGCCGATGAGGTTCACCGGCGTTAAAGATATTTAACTGCCCGATCACTGATGATTAAATCTCACTAATGCCCGTTAAGTTTCATTTTATAGGTTATGTTTATTGTACCAGAACACGGAACTGCAAATTAGATTGTAGGTGTTAAAAACCTTTCATAATTAATAAAATCTATTAACAATATAATAATATTGAGATAGTTGAATAATGATTCAAATAATTCACAATGAAATAATTCAATTCATCTTTTTTCTCAACTTCAGAATCAGCTGTTGATCAAATTACAGTGTAGCCAGATTGCGCCCATTTGGTAATGAAAATTCGATTAGTTAACTGACATTAATGACAGCAACCGGCCTAAGCTGGCCGGAACGCAAAGATTTACAGGCGTACAGTGTAGTTGGAGCCATCCAAACATGTAGAATACATATATTTATAATAGATATCTAGTATCAAGCCTATATAGAAATACAATTGAATATAAAAAGTACACAATATTATGGCGGCTGAAGCAATGACTACACTGTCTATACAAAGTCACTGTAATAGCCTGGTATAAAAGTGGAACGGATAATGAATCATCATTATGATAGGACCGTTGTGCAACCAGGAGTAAGTGTTACAATGTGAAAATATTGTTTCAAGTGAGAATCTATTGGGTTTCATGTTGTTTTTTCATTTGGATTCTGTAAGATTAATAGAAAGAGACGACTGACCAGGGTTCCTTGTCAGACAGCACTACCTCCAAACCGGGAGCAGGTAGCGCGGGGAAGAGGAGACGCACAGCCTGGTAGAGACGCTCGATAATGGAGTGCAGCTCGTGGACGGCATGCTGCAGCAGTAGGTGTGAATGCTCGTACGAAAGCAAACTGTATGTGTTGTTGTACGCCTTGCACACCTCTGCCAGTGCCACGCCCAGTGGATGGTACGAGCTTCCAAACGCCTGTGTGTGCAACAAAAATAATGAGTATTGAAGGTTAGTTTCGATTGAAAATCCCACAATAGAAGAAAATACAAGCCACAAAAAGATTTAAATAACTGCGTTTTGGTATCCAATAATTATTGTATTCACGACCGGTTTCAACCCTCCTATCATCAGGTGGTTGTAGACGTTATTGTATCATCGCCGATTCGGCGATTCGTTGTAATATAAAACGTCAAATAATAAAAGACACACAAAAACACATACCACGAACCGAATAGGCCTATACGAAAGACAAGACGGGTAACACGCTCGCGTCGACTGACAATTCAGGGAATATAGAATTTTGTCAGTTCCTAGTCTTTAGATATACCATCTAGGAATTTTTGCTTTGAGATTAAGGGATAACTGGACAACGGGTGCAGACATTCATCAGCATAATACTAGGCACAGAAATTTAATTAGAGTGGAACAGCACAGGACACATTTTTATGAACTGAATCCCAATTACATCAGTAAAAGGGTATTTAATTAATTGCCATGTGATGCTAGAAATGCTCAATCACTCAATTTGTTCAAGATTAGAATAAAGGAATGGCTTATAGATAACTGCTTTTATAGTTGGCAGAACCTTTTTGAACATTAAAGTTAGTTGCTATTATTGATACCTGTATTCTTTAATATTGTATTGTTTGTTTTAGTGACTTGTAGTTAAATATAGGTATTGACTGTGATCATTTAATTTAGTTTTATGTTAATGTATTGATTATTTCAATGTTGTATGACAATTGTCGATGTTATATTATTTTGTTATAACCCATGACAAATGAATGAATAAAAAAAGACAAGTCCGCACTGCCAGTGCAAAATTGTAGTACTCTGTTTAATCTTGGATACACCAGTTTTTTCATATATGGGTGTTGTTGCGGAAGGCCTTTCTTTTAATAGAACCCCTTTAATAGAATACAATAACGTCTACAACCACCTGATGATGAATAGGAGGGTTGAAACCAGCAGTGAATACAATATCATTCAATATCATAACATATGTCATTCTATGGGGATTGAATTTAATTGGCTTCTACGTAACCAGCCGTTAATCTGCAATTCATGTTACAAGCTTTATTATCACTTACCCGGTGGTTCGGAACCCACCTAAAAGAGTAGGTCCACCATGTTCCCCGTAACATGGCTCAAACGGCGAGGTGGAACTACCCGTAAGGCTCTCCCCACCATTAAAAGCCATACGCTTATTATTATTATTATTATTAATTCAGAGCTGTATGTATTATATTTCAACTAACATTTGATGGTTTAGCAGAGATCTTTTTAATACTATTCTTAGTGGATAGCAGCCATTATTTAATACTATTCTAGAAGATAGAAGCTAGATTAGCAGCGTTTCACGAACTTCTTCTTCATACTATACAAGATCTTCTTAATACTACTCTATAAGTGATAGGAAGTGATAGCCGTGAGTCGTAGCAGGTATCTGTTCAATCTGTTTGATTGGCCAGCAAAAAAGACTCTGTTCTCTGCTGGAAATCACTTCCCGGTGGTTCGGAACCCACCTAAAACTGTAGGTCCAACTCATAAATCACCATCATCCAACTCATTACCCACGCACAGGTCTCAGACCTATGTGGGCTTCATCCTCAAAAAAAAAAAAAAAAATCAGATAGAGGTAAGCTGCATTCTCCTGGGCACTCTTTGCAAGGGTGACCGATTAGGGTGGCCAGCAAAAAGACACTGTTCTCTGCTGTAAAATCACTTCCCGGTGGTTTAGAACCCAACTAAAACTGTAGGTCCAGCTCATCAATCACCATCATCCACCTCATTACTCACGCACAAGTCCCAGACCTATGTGGGCTTCATCATAAAAAAAAGGATGAAAGCTAGATTAACAGCGTTTCAAGAACAACGGGAATGTTAGCGAAGATTTGCTTATGCTTTCTATCATATTTGCCTAGCTTTATTGTGTGATGAATTTTGATCTATTAACTAAGTACCTGGCTGAGATAAGAAGCCACCAGTTTGTAGCTGTCGGCGTCAAGACTGTCACGTCCAAAATCGGGAATGGTCTGCAGTTTCTCGTGGTGCCGGTGACTGAACGTGCCATGCTGTGACTGTGACTGTGATTGAGAGCCCAACGCGGCTGCCACACTCTCCCACGCACGCTGACACTCTCTCAACTGATCTCTGCTTTCGGGCGCCACCGATCCACGCTGCTGCTGTTGCTGCTCTGGAGGCGGTGACACGCCCATCACCGAGTAGCACTGCCGAAAGATCGCCTTCCACTTCTGATGAGGTGGTGTCGAATATTTGCCAAACGACCTGCAAACGATATACAAGGTGTTTGAAAAAACTCCCCAGTTTTAAGTATAAATGAATTCGTGAATTTAATGAAAAACTACATCAATGATTACATACAATACGTACCTTCAAGTTTTGTTTGAATGTTAGTAGACTTCAACGTGTGATCCATTTGTCGCCCTGCACACGTCGAAACGATATTTGATTCGCATATGAATAACATATTTGTGGTGCAGAAATTTATAATTAGAACGATTTTACGAAAATCGTGATTGTATAACAGTGTAGACTTATGATGTTGAAGATCCATCTTGTTTCCACTAATATGTGATATAAACTTGAAAAACACTTTTAAATGGAAATTAACTCACGTTATGGCGTGACGGCCGCTTCACTCTATTGTCTAGAGCATCGTCAGACGACCCACAGTACACTGATTTAAGGCATGAGTTTGCCTCATGAGGTTTTCCACCCCGTCCCTAGTAGACTCACGTTATGGCGTGACGGCCGTTTCACTCTGTTGTTAAGAGCATCGTTAGACAACCCAAAGTACACTCTACTTTGTACTTTGGGTAGTCTGACGATGCTCTAGACAACAGAGTGAAACAGCCGTCACGGCATAACGTGAGTTAATTTCCACTTAAAAGTGTTTTTCAAGTTTATATTAGTGCAGACTTGTTCAAAGAATTCAATGTGAAAACAGTGAGGTAATTGTATATAAAAGAACTAATCAAATATATAGGACAATACAGTAGCAAGTTCATAAAAAATGACAAACCCTTCAATTTTAGAAATAGTACCACAAGTAAATATAAAATTTATGTAACTGACTTGACTTGTATTAGAAGACAATTGAATTACATCAGTGCTAAATTAATAAACATGTTTCCAGAGGAATATCTGGACCAAACTTTGAACTTCACTAGAAAAATATGAGCATTCAAAACTGGATAAAGAGTATTTTTTCTTTGGAATTGAATTTTTGGAAAGAGAGGCACAGGTATGACATATTTCGATTCTGGATCAATAGTTGGAAATAATGAAGAACAGAAAAAAAGAAAAAAAATTATTGAAATAGTCTGAATAGTAACTGGCTTCAGCGGACAAGTTTAACTTATGCTGAAGTCAACCAAATTATATATTTTAAAAGTGAAATATTGTATATGATAGATAAGTACTCTAAATAGCTTCTTCTTTTAGATTGTATCATTGTACTGTCATTGTCATGTTTTGCATTTTTTTTTTTTTAAATAAATTGGAATTGAATTGAAATATTCTACTTCTCGCCACGTACTCACCAACATATCAGCACGCACATGGTTACTGTAATGAGGTGAGGCGCCATCTTGTTGGAAAAACACAAGCCCTTTTTCCGCCTCAATATCTTTCAATTGGGGAAAGATGTACTCTGTCAATATTTCGTAATAAATGTTTCCATACAGATTCTATGACATATTGAAACTAGGAAGTTCTTTTTCAAAGACCATGTAGTTCAAACAAACAGAATTTAGATTCAGAAAGTTGTTTACTGTGTAAATTAAAATTGTATCAGAATTGGCAGAATAGGATTGGAAAAGAAGAGGAAGAAGAAGGATAAGAAGAAGATAGAAGGAGGAAGAAGGAGGAGAAGGAGGAGAATAAGGAGGAGGAGGAGGAGGAGGAGGAGGAGGAGGAGGAGGAGAAGAAGGAGGAGATATTTGAAATTTGATATTTATTTAATACATCTTACTTAGTGTAGAAGGAGAAGGAGAAGGGGAGGAGGAAGAGGAGAAGGAGAAGGAGGAGGAGGAGAAGGAGGAGGAGAAGGAGAAGGAGGAGGAGGAGAAGGAGGAGGAGAAGGAGGAGGAGAAGGAGGAGGAGAAGGAGGAGGAGAAGGAGGAGGAGGAGAAGGAGGAGGAAGAGGAGAAGGAGGAGGAAGAGGAGAAGGAGGAGGAGATATTTGAAATTTGATATTTATATAATACATCTCACGTTGTGTAGAAGTAGGAGGAGGAGAAGGAGGAGGAGAAGAAGGAGGAGGAGGAGGAGAAGAAGGAGGAGGAGGAGAAAAAGAAGGGGGAGGAGAAGATATTTGAAATTTGATATTTATATAATACATCTTACTTAGTGTAGAAGGAGAAGGAGAAGGGGAGGAGGAAGAGGAGAAGGAGAAGGAGGAGGAGGAGAAGGAGGAGGAGAAGGAGAAGGAGGAGGAGAAGGAGGAGGAGAAGGAGGAGGAGGAGAAGGAGGAGGAAGAGGAGAAGGAGGAGGAGATATTTGAAATTTGATATTTATATAATACATCTCACGTTGTGTAGAAGGAGGAGGAGAAGGAGAAGATGATGGAGGAAGAAGAAGAAAATGGAAGAAGATGCACAATGAAGGTGTAAGAAAGTGGAGGGAGCTATCTTGAACGAAGGGAGCTATCCTAGCTATCTCAACATATTCGGTGACTTCCGGCGGCTATACTCCACCTCGCTTTTTCAGCCATGGTATGTAGAACATGGTGGAACTACAATTTTAGGTGGGTTCCGAACCAATTCCTATCCTATTCACCTCATTTCGAAATACTCACTTGGGTTTCTCTCTCTTGGCCGGCAGTTGATGCGCGGCGGGAGCAAGCGCCACCGAATTGCAGGGCGCTTTGAAGAAGGTGCCCGTGACACGTATGCCCTCGCTCCACACGCCATGCATGCTACCTTCCAGCTTGTCGCCACACGCCAGCACCATTGTGCCTCTCCCATTCAAAATTCCCGCCGATTTCATTTCGCCCTCATAGTAGGCGCCATCTTCCCAAATAATCAGAGCTTGGCCCTGAAATATTTAAACAATTTATTTTTTCCTAGAGTGACCCGAAAAAGTGCCTATTTTTGCACTAACTGTAGCATGCAAAATAGTCTATTCCTGCACCAGTGCGGGAAAGTAAATTGCAGTGCGGGAATGTACTTTTCCGCACTCCAAATTTGCAACCTAACAACACAAAATAGTCAGCATGTAATACGCAGGTTCCCTATTCTGCATTCAAAAATAGGTTGGCTACTCTGCTTCAGCTGTGAATAGTTGTTGTAGTTGTTGTTGATGAAATCGATTTGATTCGAAGATAGGTTATGTGAGGAATTTTCATGTTATGTATGCCCTGTTTTGTTCTGTTTGAATTACTTTATACATTACTGTAGGAAAAATTTAATGTGTAATACAAGTGCAAAGTATTGTTTCTGCACTCGAGAAACTTTTCTAACTCAAAAAACTATTTCTCTCGATGCAGAAAAACGCTGCTTTGCACTCTAGTTACACAAATAGATATTTCCTACAACCCGAAAAAATGCCTATTGCACTAACTGTAGCATTCTAAATAGTCTATTCCTGCACCAGTACGGGAAAGTAAATTCCAGTACTTTTCTCCTTGTATTGGCCCTTATAACATAAGTCCAGCAGTGGTTAATGCTTTCAATATAGATTTTACAGCATCAACAACTTGCAAACGGCAATTTTATTACCAATGTAATAAATTGATAAATAAAATATCAGAAGACTATCAAGGACAAAATAACCAAAACTAAACTGAAACTAATAAAATTATGGGTAAAAGTCAGATATTATTTCAAAATTTAGTATTAAACAATGACAATAATTGTAATTATGGTGATTATTGAGTAGGGCCTGTATTGCACCAACTTAGTGGACAATCTTCAGAGCATACGAAACAAATGTCAAAATTGGCAATATCCATTACCGTATTTTTTTTAAATTTTGTTTCAGAAAACCAACTTTTAGAGTTAAGATAGTTCTAGTGTTCGGTTGTGGCGGGAATCGTGATCAAACAAAACGTGCAGAGATGGGTATAAGTCTTGACTGTTTTATTCTAATATTCTATTCATTACAGTATTTTTTTAAATTTTGCTTCAGAAAACCAACTTTTAGAGTTTTAACTGTTTTTGAAAGATATTATATTTATGTTTTAATTTGTAGCTTCAAGTATCATCATGTAATGTTATTGTATCATAATAGTAGTTTATGCAACGATTTTATTTTGACCCTTATTAAGGCACGAGTTAGATGTAAGTTATAACACGAGCGAACGCGAGTGTTATAAATATCTCACGAGTGCTTTAATGGCCAAATAAAATCGTTGCATACACTATTTTATCTACGACCACTAGTATACATTTAATTAAAACAATTTCATTTTACCTGTGACTGTCAGAGATTACCTAACCTCTCATCTCAAATATGAGAAGTTATAGTAGATTGTTAGGTTAAAGTAGCTGGTGTAGCAGTTTGATGAAATCAGCTGATAGTTTCACAATATTGAATTACGATATTGATTCCATCAAAAATGCTTCTGATTGGTCCAGAACCCGTGTTATAATGTAGAACCTGTACTATAATGAGTTCTTTATGCAACGGGTCTCAAAAAGCATTTCGAAAAGACAGCTGTTTTGGCATCAATTGTGAAACTGTAATGTATACATTATGACATGGTCGTAGATAATATAAATTATGATAAAAATAAATAAAATATATAAATTGTATCATAATATTATTGCACTGTATATTTATTATTATTTTTTTTTTGTAGATTACGTCTTGGAGACTTCAGTTAAGGAGTATAAGACAAGTCAGATCAACAATATTATACACTAGATATCCTAATTACTAGAAATCAATTAGTTGAGGTGAGGCTTAATTTTGATGTGAAAGGAACTCTTGTACACTATAAAAAGCTTTACCAACTAAATATTTCTTCAATTGTTTTTTAAATATTTCTATATTTTCAAGACTCTTCAAAAACTGCGGTAGCTTGTTGTAGAATTTCCTACCAATATAACTAGGTTTTTGTTTGAATAAGCTACTATTGTGACTCACCAAGTGATAATCTCCTCGGCTTCTTGTATTATAATCATGTACATCAAGATTTTGGTTAATACATTGGTTACTAGAACATTCGAACTCGTGGCTAGAGCACAAGGCTCTCTTATTCTAGCCACGCCAATGTATATTTGGATATGATATGTAATTTTAGTATCTATTATTGTATTGGCAATAAAGAATTATATTATTATTATATTATTGAAAAAGAAAAATATTCCTGAGTGTGGATGGATAATTAGATAAAATTGGTGATGATGAAATACTCACAGTCAATTCGTTCTGGGAGAATATTCCTTCATAATAGATTCCATCCCTCGTTATAATCAGTCCATTTCCATTGCGCATGTTGTTATTCCAGCATCCCATATACTTTTCTCCTGTAGAAAAAATCAAATTTGTTAAGATTTAAACATACCTATATAATACGGCTTTATTAGTTATTTATTGAAAATTTGTAGCTTAAAATAATGTAATATCTTGTGAGACCCTACTACCCCCTTACATGTATTATTAAAGAAAATATGATGTTGAAGATCCATCTTGTTTTCACTAATATATAATATAAACTTAATAAACACTTTTAAGTGGAAATTAACTCACGTTATGTCGTGACGGCCGTTTCACTCTGTTGTCAAGAGCATCACCAGGCGACCCACAGTACACTGATTTAAGGCATAACGCATAACATGTGTTAATTTCCATTTAAAAAAGTTTTTCAAGTTTTTATTACTAAAGAAAATATAATTAATACTCGAACATTGTTAAAATCCTGGAAATATATAATATCTCACAAGTTAGTTTGAAGTGACTGACAATTGAATAAACTGACAAATATACATAAACAGAATTTATTAATTTCGAATTCCTTTAATTGCTATTACTTTATACTGAAGACTTCCGCAATGGCGGATATTGACAACAGCATTGAACAGTATAAAGTAATAGCAGTTAAAGGAATTCGAAATTGATAAATTCTGTTTATATAATATCTGTTCAAAGACAGTATATAGACAAACGGACGGTTGCACGAAAGCCAATTAAATAAGGAGTTTAATGTCAGTTAACTAACTGTCGTAAGTGTAACAAGTTTATTTCTGTTGCATAAAGATCCATTAGTTATTTTTCGTTAACCGAACGGGCACAATCTGGCAACACTGGAATTTGATGGAGTTAGGGAACTGATAGCTGTGAGCCGCAGCAAGTATCTGTTCAATCAGATAGAGATAAGCTGTGTTCTCCTGGGCACTCTTTGTAAGGGTGACCGATTAGATTGGCCAGCAAAAAAGACTGTTCTCTGCTGTAAAATCACTTCCCGGTGGTTCGGAACCCATCTAAAACTGTAGGTTCAACTCATCAATCGCCATCATCCATCTCATTACCCGAGGAATGTCTTAATCCTCTTGAGAGAAGAGAAGCATTGTTCAGCTTCTGTCATTGGAATATTAACAAGAATACTGAGTGCTTTAATCACCTCTCCAAAACATTCTTGTAAATTATTTTTAACTAAACAACTTAGTAAATCATTAACTTTTTACATTTCTGAAATCATCTTTTTCAAAAAGAATGTAATAAATTTTTTCTAGAATCTCCAGTTACTCACACAGTCGCCATTTTGTTTTTTCTCTCATTATTTAATTATTTGAACACCTCTGAATATATAGTTTTGAAATTTTGCATACAGCTTTATAACAATTAAAACAATCTGAAAAAATTTAATCAAAATTTTCTGACATAAAAAAACAAAATGGCAGCCATTTAAAATCTTTGAACAGGATTAAATTAATATTGGCTAATGATATCAAAATTTGACTGGAATAACTTTTTTTAGGTATTTTTATTGCAAATACAACGATACCTCATTTTCCAAGATTGGCCAACAATTAACAGAGATGTGCTACTTTTTAGGGTGTGCGGTGGTTGGAAGCGAGAAACTGCAGCCCATTCTCAACCACCACACGTAAAAAGTAGCATATCTCTGTTAATTGTTGGCCAATCCTGAAAACTGAGGTATCGTTAGATTTGCAAAAAAAATACCTAAAAAAAGTTATTCTAGTCAAATTTTTATATCATTAGCCATTATTAATTTAATCCTGTTCAAAGATTTTAAACGGCCGCCATTTCGTTTTT
This sequence comes from Conomelus anceps, assembly GCA_948455865.1. Lineage (NCBI taxonomy): Eukaryota > Metazoa > Arthropoda > Insecta > Hemiptera > Delphacidae > Conomelus > Conomelus anceps. The sequence goes on along the minus strand of OX418218.1, from coordinate 3,957,396 downwards.
TGATGTCAGAAAACTTTGATTAATTTTTTCAGATTGTTCTAATTGTTATGAAGCTGTACGCAAAATTTCAAAATTTTTATTCAGAGGTGTTCGAATAATTAAATAATGAGTGAAAAAACAAAATGGCGACTGTGTGAGGAACTGGGGATTTTAGAAGAATTTTATTATGATATTTACTTTTGTTAGTGGTCCAGAAACACTGCCTAGAAGTATTGGTAGAGAGTTCCGAAACACCCTGTATACATTTCTAACATCCCAGTAAAAACTAAAGGGTTCTCAATTTTTCCATAAAATTCTAAAGTAAACAGATAATAACATTCTAGAGGTCTCTAGATGAACCGCAAAACGAGGGGAGAACAGAAGGAGCAAACAAAAACGTGCCAGTTATTGCTTCTGGAAGTTAGTGTTGACACAGGCAAAAACTTGCCAATTATTGCTTCCGGCAGATAATGCAGAAAATTACTGTCCTTTCTTCCTTGCATTCCATAACAATACATTATATGTATATACATTATATACTGGTACATACCAGTTGTAATATCGTCCATGACGCCATAGCCCTGCTTCTGACCGGAGGCCCATTCGCCACAATAGGTGTAGGCGGAGTTCGTCATGAAGTGACCGCTCTTGTGCGTGCCATAGCCACACGCCAGGCCATCTTTGTAGTAGCCCTCGTACACGTCACCATTGTTGTATCTGCCATTCACAAATTCAAATAGATTATTAACAATATGTAATTAAAGATGAAAATGAGAAAATTGTACACTATAAATAAATAACCGTTCTATTGTAGAAAAAAATTTACAACTCAATATGTTTTTATAGAATAAACAAAAAATTAAAGCAATTCAGCAGCTGAATTAAAGACTATTCTTTATTCAAGGACTAATGAGAATAATAATTCATGTCTGAGATTAGTGCGTATAAATAATTGAATTTTCATTTTAATTATATTATTATTTTAATTTATATTGTACAATAAATTTGACAAGGAGCACACTCAACACAGAATTAAGAACATTTTTGGGAAAATTAATCGTCATTATTTATTTTTTAATCAATTATTCGTATTTTTTAAATTTATGCTCATTTGCGATTCTCTAAGAAAAAAAAAATAATAATCTATATAAATAAAATTAGAGTTTTGTTTATACATTTATCAGAATTATATATACTTTGGTTATTTTTACGTTTTATACATTAAAGAAGCCGAAACAAGTCTTATCTCAATATCTGTCTGTCTGTCTATTTGTCTGTCTGTCACGGCCCCGAAGGCATTTTACGCGGCCTTCACCTGAAAAACGAGAGCATCGATCGGGATTTAAGTTATTTATCAGTATTGAAAACCTTTTGACAATGTCTTTAGCTATAAAAAACTAAATTAACTTTTTTCAACAGAATAATAAACGTTTAAAGACCAAGTATTGTGCGATTTTGGATACATTTCTTCTAAGTTTTATTACCACATAAGAACAAATCACGTAATTTATCATGATATATCAATCAGCTGTTCTCAAATATTCTCTCTGATAACTGTCACTGAATTGTTTACGTTCTCAAGTTGTTTACTAAGCTGCTAACAACTTCATGATCGTTGCTATCAAAAAAGCCAAAACATATTTAGTCTTATTTCTAAACATAATCCGTACGAAGGACGGGCACAATAGCTAGTAATAAAAATAATAGGAAAAATGATGGTAATAATGATAAATAATAATTGGTCATTGAAATATGCTTTTGCAATTTTACTGGCTAGAGGGAAACAATTTCTATTTTCCCATTTCACAATTTAGGTCATCATAAATTCATGGTATTGATAGATAGTAAGAGTAAAAAATAAAAAATTTCAACTCGCTGCTAGCGCACAAGCTTTATGCTTATGCTAGCATTAACTCATATATTATAGACTTAAGATTATTGTATTTTTTTAATATTGTAATGGTATATAGTATATTATAAGTATTGAGAAATGTATTGTCTACTTGTGTATACATAAATTGTTGTTGATTGATTGACTGCCTTTATTATTTTCCTGGGAGGGCGAAGTTAGGGGGCAGCCGAGCCTCTCTTACACTTGACCCTTGTTGGAATGAGAATAAAAATTGAATTGAATTGAAAAAAGCATGGATTTTCTTGTTCCACGACGAACTGCGTTGTTAATATTAACTTTTCAAGTGAATTCAACGACTAGCAGTCAAATTTTTATTAAAAATAAGTAGTATTTTACTTACTCTGGCCTTGAAGATGAGTTTTAACAACTCGAAAACGTTCGGCCTACAGAGTAATTAAAATACTACTTACTTTTAGTAAAGATTTGACTGCAAGTCGTTGAATTTACTTGAAAAGTTAATAATGAAAAAAGCAGTTGTTACAATTAAACCCCATTGCCCGGAAAATGCAATAACAAACTAATTATTTAGTAATCAATGTCACAACTATAATCAGTATCTCGACGATTATTCATAATTTTCAATTTTCAAATATAAATTTATTTGAAGTCCCATATTGATCAAAAAACGTAGGCAACAATCATTTAATGTTCTTACCAACAAATAAATCAGGCCCTGTCTAGTATTGAAATCAAAGAGTTTTAGCATTGACAATCTTCTAATATTGTAAAATGAAAATTTTACAATTTCAAAATGAAAAAAAAGTTAGTTTGAAGTGACTGACAATTGAATAAACTGACAATTGAAGGAATTAAATAACTAGCAATTAAATAACAAAATAACTAGCAATTAAAGGAATTCGAAATTAATAAATTCTGTTTATGAAATAAAACTCTAAAACTTATTCATTATTATAGAATTAGAGACCTCATATTGATAAAAAAAATGTGGGATACAATTTACCATTAAATGGTAAAAGAATGTTCGCCTGACAAATCAGGTCCTCTTTAGTATTAAAATCAAAGAGTTTTGATATCGACAATTCACTAAAGTAATTGAAACGGTAAAATGAAATAAAATTAAACATTTACCTACTTTGTACAGCCATACCCATTCTGTAGTCCATCTCTCCACTGGCCTTCATACTCACTGACGTTGGGAGTTGACATGCGGCCATGGCCGTGGGGCTGATTGCATCGGAACGCGCCAATATAGAATTTGCCATCGGGCCAATCGAGTCGACCTTTTCCTTCTAGCTTGCCCGACACCCAACGTCCTAGAGAAAGAGAGTGAACAAATAAAAAGCAGATTTATAATCAAACTGCTATCGATCACAGTAGTTCGGTCTCATAAGATATATTTTTTAAATATATTTAATATATAATATAAATATAGTTAAGGTAAATTTTAAATAGGTTTTATATTAATTAAATTTAAATATATATAAATATAGTTAAGATAAATATTTTCGGAGGTAAAAGAAAGTGGAGGGAGCATAAAGTCAGAACAGTCTGACCGACGCCATTTTTTTTATTGCTGATGATGCCCACATGGGTCCGAGACCTGTGCGTGGGTAATGAGGTGAATGATTACACATAGATGCCAGACGGAGGAGCGGGATTCGAACCCACGACCGCATAAACGACAGCAAGCTGAAGTTGCGACGCTCCAACCAACTGCGCTAAGCGGCCCTCCATTTATGCCCGGTTTCTCAGTTGTTCAATAAATATTTTATCGGTTCGATAACTCTATTGAATCCATAAACATGATAATTGCGTTTCTTGAACAGTAATAAACTTATCGAATCGATAACTCTCTCGATAAACTATAGTGCCAAAATCCTGCCTATAAATATTTATCGAATCGTTAAATGAACAGCTGAAGATTATGTTTGAAAAATTTGCATTCCATGTTTTGTGAAGAGCGATGGAAGAGTTTGACCAAATTCAAATAGAAGGAGCCCAAAATCAATTTGCTGTTCAAGACAATGTGATAATTACAATTTTTAGAAATTAATATCTGTTTTGAAATTTTCACATTCTATATTCTGTTGGTCAAAAATTTATTTTGAAAACAAAAAATTTGATTGAAACAAAACTATGTCATTGTATTCCCTAAGGGCACCTTTAGTTTTAATAGAATTATCAATAAATAAAATTAATGGAATAAATAACGATTAAAAGATAATGATTAATAGAACTTGGTTGAGATCCTTAATCGAGTAGAACCATAGAATAAAAGAACAAAACTGTAGGGAACCTATAGCATAACCTGAAAGCAAACAGCATGTGATGTGAAGTTTGTTTACTTATGCAGCCATTTTGCAACTTTACGATGTTGCCAGATTGGTTGGACCAATAAATCGTTCCATAGCTATTGATTCGATAAATATGTTTAAAAAACGCAGATAAATTTATTGAATCGATAGCTATAGAGCTGTTTATTGAACGATTGAGAAACCGGGCATTAGAGCGGCTATTCGGCTGCTATAACTATAAATATATACCAATGGTGTTGTGGTTGTTATATATGATTTGGTGTCTATAAAAAATGAATTTATCTATTGTTTGTTTTTCATGTGGATTTTAATTCTTCTCTCTATTTTATTAAGTAATAGCTTACAATAATAATCACATAATATCTTAATTATAGAAAAATATTTACAGAAAATACATATAAACCTAGAATAATGACTCCCACCATAGCGAGCAAGTTTTACTTTTGCCGGTGGTGCCTTTGTAATAATTTATGTCATTTGATGTCATAATTTATGTATTTTTCCTTTTTATTCTAATTCTATTTTGCTTTTCATAATGAATGATAAGACGAAATTGTCACAACCACATTTATCTAAAATATTGAAATACTAGTTTCGGTTGTTATGCCATTATCAATCTAAAAAAAACTCAATATTTTTAGTATCCGTAGTAGCCTATCTCAATATTTTCAATAAATGTGGTTGTGACAATTTCGTCTTATTATTCATTATGGATACCTTCCACAATATCACCTTCGCCACTACAAAGAAAGTTTGATGATCATGTTTATTTTGTTGTTTGGCAATAAAATAAACTCTACCATGGCTATCTTTAAAGATGGCCACCGCTGTAAACTTCGTTATAGTTTAAAGCCATAATAAGCATTAATGTGATCAATATGACTACTAAATCTTGATGAATGTTTCCAAAAAATCAAAACACAGATGATAAGCATAGTTCAAACATTTGTAAAATGAACTATTTAGTTTGGAATACAGCCGCGTATGGCGTCAGATCCCATGTAGTAGAGCCTTGCTTGCCTCCATTTCCAGTTACACTTTTTAAACAATGGCGGCAAACGTTATGTTCCCTCCATTTTCTTATACCTCCATCAATATAATACAATCGTGGCATAAATTAATACATAAAACAAATAATTATACTAAATTAAACGAACTAACAATCAAATTATCTTGAGACCGAATTTCCCTGAATACTATATTTTTTAATAAAAACTTAAAAAACACTTTCAAGTGGAAATTAACTATGGCGTGACGGCCGTTTCACTCTGTTGTCAAGAGCATCAAATGATCCCTTAAATCAGTGTACTGTGGGTCGCCATCTTGACAACAGAGTGAAACGGCCGTCAAAAAAAGTGTTTTTCAAGTTTTTATTACATATTAGTAAAAACAAGATGGATCTTCAACATCACTATATTTTTTGTCAAAGAACAGTCCTTTTGGTTGCTTTGGTTGTTGTTATTTTCAATAAACAATTTGATTCCTTCCAGAGAATTAACTCTGCTAAATGGAACATATAATTTCCCATGAGTAAATACCGGTTTACTTGGGTATATCCCAGCTTTGTCGAAGGTTTGGCATTGGGACTTACTGATTGTAATACAAAATCTAGTCTGATTGAAAATTGTTTTATTGATGTATGGAAAGGCATATTAGGGTCTGTTGAGATAAGCCTAATTCTTGGTGAAAATATTGTATTACTTTTCCCAGACCCAGGTATTATTATTCCTGGATTTCTTGTTCCATGACGAACTGCGTTGTTAATATTTTTATGTGAATTTAACGACTTGCAGTCAAATCTTGTTGGCAGACTCTGTAGAAAGTCTACAAATCCTCTTGTCCAAAGTATACAATGCCAGTAAGGACATGGGTCTCAACATGAATATTTCAAAGACCAAATACATGATCGTTTCTAAAGCACCAGCCATTAACAATGTTCAAATTCAGCTTGAGAATGCTACTGTAGAGAGAGTGCAGCAATACAAATACCTTGGGTGCTGGTTGAACGATAAATGGGATTTGACACAAGAGATCCGAGTCAGAATAGAGACCGCTCGCAGTGCATTTTGCAGAATGAGACCAGTGCTGAGCAACCGCAATATAAACCTTAAACTTAGAGTTCGAATGGCGCAGTGTTATGTATTCTCTGTTCTTCTGTATGGTTTGGAGGGTTGGACATTGACAAAGAAGCTAAGTAGCAAGTTGGAGGCTTTTGAAATGTGGGTATACAGACGGATATTAAGAATATCTTGGAGAGAAAAAGTAAGAAATACCGTCGTGTTAGAAAGACTTGATAAACAAACAGAGATCTTACTGAAGATAAAGACCCGCAAGCTACAATACTTTGCTCATGTGATGCGAAACGATAAATATAGAATCCTCCAACTTGTGATGCAAGGGAAAATAGAAGGAAGAAGACATGCAGGCCGAAGAAGGACGTCATGGCTCAAGAACCTCCGTGAATGGTATGGAAAGAGAACAAGTGAACTTTTCAGAGCAGCCGTCTCCAAAGTCCAGATAGCCTTGATGATTGCTAATCTTCGTTAGAAGAATGCTACTAGAAGAAGAAGTCAAATATTCATTAAGAATAAGTATAATTTACTTACTCTGTAGGCCGAGCGCTTTCGAATCTTTGAGATCCATGAAAATCTGGCCTCTGAAAATGGATCTCAAAGATTCGAAAGCGCTCGCCCTACAGAGTAAGTAAATTCGATTTATTCTTAATGAATATTTGACTGCAATTCGTTAAATTCACATAAAAAGTTAATATTATTATTATTAATTGTTGAAATTATTAGCTTCAGTCTTCTTCAATGTGGAGAAATGTTGACAAAACCAAACCCTTTTAGAACATACGTCTGTCTAATTTTAGATTATACTATCCCAAGTAACCCACATGTTAATATTGAGCACTGACTTGAAGATAAAGTACGATCACATTGTATTGATGTCAACAAATCAGACGTTTTTGACGTCCAGTGCTATTCTTATGGATAACATTTTACGTTCTATCTAATTTTATGTTAACATTATGGAAATTCCAATAGTTTTTCCGCCATCACGGAATCGAGACCTTTAATTTGAGCCCTTTCCCATTGTTCTACAACTTGCATACGCCCAAAATTTTGACGCAAAGAAACGCCTTACAAAATTAAATATATAGATTATGAAAATAATTTTTTTTTTGAGGATGAAGCCCACATAGGTCTGAAACCTGTGCGTGGGTAATGAGTTAGATGATGGTGATTGGTGAGTTGGACCTACAGTTTTAGGTGGGTTCCGAACCACCGGGAAGTGATTTTACAGCAGAGAACAGTGTCTTTTTTGCTATCCAATCCAATCGGTCACCCTTAAAAAGAGTGCCCAGGAGTTTCTCATGGTTTTTGATAATTACAATTTTATTTGATTATTATTGTAAGCTATTACATAATAAAATAGAGAGAAGAATGGAAATCTACACGAAAAAACAATAAATAGATAAATTCATTTTTTTATAGACACCAAATCATATATAACAACTACAACACCATTGGTATATATTTATAGTTATAGCAGCCGAATAGCCGGTCAATCTAATCGGTCACCGTTACAAACAGGACCTACGAGAACGCAGCTCATCTCTATCTGATTGTACAGATACCTGCTACGGTTCGCGGCTATAACTTCCCACAACCAATAAATGAAAATCAAATTACCTGTATAGGTTGCATCTTTGTAGGTGGCATGCTTTGTGAATGTGTATGTGGCAGTCCTCACGGCAGGCACCGGATTTCTGTTCAGCCGTTTTTTGAGTGCATCTTGAAAGGCAATTATCCAGTCGACCTTTTCATGAGCTGAAGGCGCCACTAGCTGCAGACTTTCTTCAGGCGTTGTTATCAGTAAGCCATTCTGCTGAAATCACAAATTGGATTGCACAAAAATAGTAATTAAGCAACGATTGTATTTTGACTACCTTAAAGCGAAGAGTGAGATGTAAGCTTGTGATCTAAACATCTCACGACGTGCTTTAAGGCAGACATAATTGTAGCATACGATATACCAATAAATCACGTTTAATTTAACTTATCAATGAATCTGATAGCTTGCCCAAAATATAATATAACTAAAAATTCGAGATTGTTCTCGTCAGTTCCGATTTGAAATTCAGTTTAATTTCAAATAGTTTGGATCATAGCTGACGTGACTGACCATTGTATAACATTCGGTTCAACACTTGTTTTGAAGAAATCCTGAATTCTTATTGGTCAGTTACCTATACTTTCAAGAGACAGTCGTGTTAAAATAGCTTCATTATACAACTAGTTTCATAATCCATAGAGTAAAGTAAGCTTTATTGGCATAACTTTCTAACCTATTATCATGTAGATCTTTCTAACCTATATATCATTATAAAAATATTTACTTTTTTGTTTTGTTTATAACGTCCATAAAGTCCATAACGGATTAAATTTATTTTGAAAAGACTCATCCCTCAACACAAGCGCTTGCTTACAGAGGGATGAACCATTTAAATTGTAATTTTTGATCACAAACAAACGTTTTCATATTTCAAGCAGTTATTTATAGCTTATATTTTATTGTTAAGAGTTAATATTGTTTTATTTGAAGTTCATTTGTGATTTTATATACAAATGCATTGTATTATAAACTTAAAAAACACTTTTGAATGGAAATTGACTCACATTATGGCGTGACGGCCGTTTCGCTCTGTTGTCTAGAGCATCATCAGACGACCCACAGTACACTGATTCAAGGCATTTAGAATTTACAGGAAACCCACAACAACTGATACAATAATCCGTAATACATATATACTTGTATGGAATTGAGTAGCAGCATAAAGGAAGCGAAGTTATATTGTTAGATCTAAATTAATTAGCCAGTGCATGGCCACGTCATCTGCTACATGCAGTTTTTGTAGCCCTCCTGGGAGTCTTGTCAATGGGCATGAATCAATAATATGGTCCATTGTTTGCTCTTGACCACAATCACAGAGAGGAGAGTCAGCCAAACCCCACCGATACATATTTTTCTGGCATCTTCCCTGTCCAGTTCTGAAACGGTTAAGACGCACCCACACCTGTCGGGGCAACTCAAAACCATTCACTCTCCTATTTGGATCAGAGACTAACTCTCTATTTCTGACTGCTACAGATCGCCAAGCCTCAGTCCACATTTGTGTAGGATTTGCAGGCTGTGAAGGGTGATCCCAAAAAGGTTTTCTGGATCTGAGCCTCAACGGTGTTGGAGAGTCCAGAAGCAAGTCTTTGTGAATCGGGAGCTCTGGCAACTCACAAATCTTCCTCATCTCTCTGCAAGCTATTTCTTGTCTTCTGAAATGTGGAGGTGTAATATTGCTAAGAACAGGGAGCCAGTCTGTCTCAGTTTGCATCAGACAACCAGTTATTGTGCGCATTGCACTGTTCAGGGCCACATCAATCAAGCGGGTGTGACAGCTTCCCATCCAGACAGGGGCACCATACTCTGCCGCACTGTACACAAGAGCCAAAGCTGCAGTTCTCAGAGTATCAGCCCTGCTCCCCCAAGATGATCCAGCCAGCCTTTGTAGCAGATTCACTCTTGATGATAATTTTTTTCTCAACTTTTCCAAGTGCTCTCGAAAAGTGAGTGACCTGTCTAGAGTGATTCCAAGGTAGGTGGGATGGCGATTTATTGGGATTTGCTTCTGACAAAAATTTACAATTGGAGCTTCGTTGGCTTGCTGATTATTAAGATGAAAGGATGTAATGTTTGTCTTGCTAGGGTTTGGCTTCAGCCCCCAGCACTGCAGGTAGTCTGTCAGGACATTGATGTCAGCCTGCAGGATGTTTCCAGTCTCCCTGATGGTGGATGCCTGTGCAGCTATAGCAATGTCGTCAGCATACATGTACTTGTTGCTTTTGGTGCTTGGAATGTCTGAGGTGTAGATATTGAATAGAACTGGTGACAGAACTGATCCCTGGGGTACACCATTATTCAGAACTTTTTTCTTGATTATCTGCTCCCCCAAATAAACTCTGTAACTTCTATTTGATAAGAGACCATCAAATAACCTAATGAGCTTAGAACACCTGAACATTTTCCCCAATTTCAGCAGGAGGCCTGTTTTCCACACTGTATCAAAGGCTGCAGTGAGATCTACAAAAACTGCTGAAGTTTTTAATTTATTCTGGAACCCTCTCTCAATATGAGTGGTGAGGGCCAGTACCTGGTCAGTGCAGCTTCTATTTTTGCGAAAACCAGCCTGCTCAATAGGTATATGCTCTTCTACCAAGGGAGAAATGCGTGCCAGGATAACCCGTTCAAAGAGTTTGAAGAATAAGCAGAGAAGAGATATTGGTCGATAATTTTTGGCTTCATTAGGCTGCTTACCAGGCTTCAGAACTGCGATTATTTTGGACTCCTTCCACTCAGATGGAAGCCTACAAGTCTTAATCACATCTGAGTAGAACAATGACAGCCATTTGACTGCTCTACTTCCTAGGTTCTTCACAAATTCGGGAAGAATGCCATCAATGCCAGGTGCCTTGTTGTTCTGAATGCCTTTGATCGCTGTAGAAACCTCATCCTCATGCACAGCCTCTACACAGTTTGTTGCATTATCATAGTGGGCAAGTAACTCTCTAAGTTGGGCCTTTACTTCATTTTTAGCCTCTCTACTGATTATAGGTTTACTATTGTCCTTCAGCACTTTAGCCACACTGTTGGCACTGACTATTGAGCTGAGAGGTGCTATGTTGGTAGCAGCTCCCAGACGTCGGACAACTGACCAGGCCTTTCTACTGGAATGCTTAAAGTCCAGGTTGGCTGTAGTCTCTTTCCAGCGCTCCAGTCGTCCAGCATCAAGTTCTAGTATAAGCTCATTGGCAGCCAACTGGTCTCCAGCCTGAGCCTTCTCCAGTAGCGCTTCACATTTGTCAGTCCAACAGGGAATGTAGTTCTTTGTGAAGCCCCTTGGTATTGATTTTTTAGCTGAGGCAAGTATAAGGCCAAGAAACCTATGGTAGTTATCCACAATGGGAGGGATGCGATTGATGTTGTCTTCAATATGTCTCTGAAATAAGCCCCAGTCTGCTCTTCTCAAGTTCCACCTTGACACAGGGCGACCCCCAACAATTGGAATGGTCAATCCAACACTAATGATTGATGGTCTGTGCTGAGAGCGTGGGAAGTCATGTAGGACTATACGGTCACATGGAATCGGCCTCCAATCAACCCTTCCCGAAGCAACAAAGCAGAGATCTGGGTTAGTCTCAGAATAGTAATAGAATAGTATTAGTCTCAGTATCCATAATACATCAAATCACCCAACCCAACATAAACACGCCGCTTTCAATCACATGCTCCACCGACTAACTAACATTCCTATGTCACAAGAAGATTACAATATAGAATTGAATACTATAAAATACATAGCACAACAGAATGGTTACAAACACACACTAATAGACAAACTACTGCACAGAATATCAACAAAACCAATCACTCACACCAGCAACAAACAGAATGACAACCCCCATACATTCATCACACTTACCTACCTCAACAACAAAACTCATAAAATAGCAGCTTCATTCAGGAAACTCAAATATAAAATAGCTTACAGAACAACTAATTCACTCAAAAAACACCTGCAGTCTCAGACAACATCTCAAAACAAGTACAACAGATCTGGAATTTACAAATTGAAATGTGATGACTGCAACAAGTTCTATATAGGACAAACTGGCAGGACATTCACCACTAGATTCAAAGAACACACAAGAGCCATCTCACACCCAAACACACATTCCACTTTTGCTGAACACATCATTTCAACAGGCCACAGTTATACAGACATTGACACTAATTTAGACACACTACACTTCACTCACAAAAGCCAGAAACTCAATGTTTTAGAACAATATGAGATATACAAACGTGCAAAGCAGCAACCTGACAAGATTTTAAATGATCAAATTAACATCTTCTCACATACTCTATTTGACAAAATAATCCCAATTTCAAACCTCCCGCCTACTCATCCCCCCACCCCTTCACCATTCCAACATACATAACCCTCAAACTCATGCCTTGAATCAGTGTACTGTGGGTCGTCTGATGATGCTCTAGACAACAGAGCGAAACGGCCGTCACGCCATAACGTGAGTCAATTTCCATTCAAAAGTGTTTTTTTAAGTTTATAATACATATTAGTGGAAACAAGATGGATCTTCAACATCATAAATGCATTGTATTCATTGATGGTTTAATAAATTTATTTATTATTATTTATTTATGTGGGCATCATCCAACTAAGAAATGTTTTGATTTAAAAATAAACAAAAATGAATTAATGAATGAATGAATTACTGACCGGTAGATTCTCGGTGTCCTGCATTGGTTCGACCCATAGTGTATCAAGAGAATGAATTGTTTGCGTTGCGCCGGATATGTGTACGAACGCGTCAGACAGCAGAATCAGCCAATGATTGCTGAACCGCGACGCGTTGTGCAGTGTCAACGCATGCGTTTTGGAGTCACGCAGCAAACGTCGCTGCGGTGTCCTGCCAGCACAAAATTAGAGACAAGCTAGAAAACAGTACTTCATCTCCAAATAATTTTTATTTCTGTTTTAGAATGACATTTTACAGACGCTACTAACGTTTAGTAGGGAAGTGATAGCCGCGAGGCGTAGCAGGTATCTGTTCAATCAGATAGAGATAAGCTGCGTTCTCGTAGGACCTGTTTGTAACGGTGACCGATTAGATTGGCCAGCAAAAAAGACACTGTTCTCTGCTGTAAAATCACTTGCGAGTGGTTTGGAACCCACCTAAAACTGTAGGTCCAACTCATCAATCAATCACCATCATCCAACTCTTTACCCACGCACAGGTCTAAAGTTATATAGATATGGAACAATAGATTAGTACAATAGCATAGTAAGCATTCCTTAGATTATAAAACATCTTGTAAAATTAGTTCAATCGGCATTCTTGTTCACGTACTGTTACTATGCTGGTCAGTAGACCGATTTTGTTCTAATAAATGCTTTTTAAAAACACATTGGCGTGTTCCGTTATCTTAATTCAAGACCTATGTGGGCTTCATTCTCAAAAAAAAAAAAAAAAAAATACAGATAACGAGAAAATAGAAATACAGGATAACAGTATACGATGAAGATACAGATAACAATTTAGAAATTCTTTTTCAAGCTATAGACTACTATTTCTGTGAACAGTAGACCTCACGCCCAAGATTTTTTTTTTTTGAGGATGAAGCCCACATAGGTCTGAGACCTGAGTTGGATGATGGTGATTGATGAGTTGGACCTACAGTTTTAGGAGGGTTTCGAACCACCGGGAAGTGATTTTACAGCAGAGAACAGATTATTCTTATGGGTGCTTGAAACGAGGAACATACTCGATGTACTCAATGATAATCACAATCGCAAAATTAAAAATAATCATCCTTTAATTAATGACAGTATTTTAATTTAGACTTAACCCTTTATTCGATTTGCGTTTTCCAATTCATGTCTGTTTCCCACAAAAAGCTAATCTGTATCATGTCGCTAAGACTGCGTTTCTATTTTCATTCAACCTGTATTTATGTTGATCCAGACAGCAGACTGCTCAAATCAGATTGGATTTCACATGTCCGATGAATTAATTTATAGGTAATATTAATAAATTTCAGGATTTCATTCAAAATACTGGATAAATAAGTAGATAACTACTAGTTCTTTACTAATAGTATAGTTTTGTGAACAGTAGACCTCACGCCCAAGAATAAGGGTTCTTGCACAGAGAAACATACTCGATGTACTCGATGATAATCACCATTGCAAAACACAATCAATAGACCTAACCCATGATTCAATTTGCGTAGTCTATTTAATTTCATTACTAAATAAATGATAATTTATTATACAAATATAATTAATATTTCTTCATAAATACATTCATAAGACATGTAAAATCTTCCTCTAAAAGGAATGTCTAGAGTTGCATGTGTATGGATCATCAAGGCCCGTATTTATGAACGTGACTTACATTGATCTAAGCACAAGTTATCCAAGACCGAGTTGGAAAGGCTCTATTACATTGAACGTATTCACAAGCTAACCTAAAATTGTGTCGTATTATCAGGCACTAATAAACATAAAATGTAAATTTACAGGAACTGTTAATCAATTAATATCTAATATCTTTTAAGTTATAATTTTCTGTTTTCGGATTTTTATAAAAAGCATTTGAGGCAGTGTAGTGCGCGCTACCTGCCAGCAGACTGACGAACTTCATCCATTCTATTTCCTAGAAAGAGAATTCTATTCTAGTGCCAAAAAAATGTAGAGGTTAGAATTATAAAATAAGTAGAAATAATTTCAAAAAGTCAAATATACAGTGAATTACGTTGCAATGGTGCAAAAATTGAATATGATGATTTTATTTTATTATTATGAGCCGATGCTATACTAAAAAATGAAATCAAAATATGATGCAACACAACAATCTAAGAACGGCTTCAAGTCAGGTCTGTACCTAGCTTGGCTAAGAATGGATTTGAGACACCAATTATAAGCACGTCTTGGCTTTTAAGTTAAGAACATGTTTCAGTAAGGTTCATGAATACGAACTTTAGTCAAAGCTTTACTTATACTAGGTGAGTTTACTAGCTGAAAAGTGAGGTTATAAGCCAACCCAGTTGTCCCTGCAACATTTACGTAGTGTAAAATCTTATATTAGTGTAGATTAGAGTTGTTTAATGCAAATTATTAATGTTAAATTATTTATCAGGAGTCAGATCTTTGTTGTGGGAGCTGGATTGGCTTTTAGGGTTACAGCTGCTCACTGGCTTGAGCCTCTTAGTGTAAGTAAGCCTTATTGCCACTAAGTCTGACTTATCTGATCTGACTTAAGTCGATCTTTGATAAGTCACGTTCATAAATACGGGCCCAAAAGTTGCTTGCATTTGAAGGATATTTAAGATAAAAAAAGAAAGGCACTCAGGCCTTGTTCAATAGAAAACATATGAATTTTTAAAATGAGCTTCTCAATCATATGGAATTGGAAACACATTTAAAAATAGCTCTCATGTCCTTTTATTCATCTGGTTGAGCCTCCATATGAATTGAGTCATCATTAATAAGAATAACTCAAGAGAAACAAATCATTTCTAATATTTCACTTGAATATGATTACAAATGATTAGTAATCAATAATAATTATACGAATTTCATTGATATTGTTACATAAATCCATTCATCAGACATGTGAAATCTGATCTGATTTGAACAATCAGCTGTACTGAACAACACAAGTGCAGGCTGGATGAAAATAGAAACGCAGTCTTGTTGACGTGATACAGAGTGACTTTTTGTGGAAAAAAGAAATGAAATATACCAGGCAATTGAATCAAGGGTTAGGTCTAATGATTGTGTTCAATTTTGCGATGGTGATTATCATTGTGTACATTGAGTATGCTCCTCTGTGCAAGCACCCTTAATTTTGGGCGTGAGGTCTACTGTTTACAGAATTACTAGTTATAAAATGCCAATTTCATAAAAATTGATATCTTTCGAAATTATTTGAGGTAATATGATTGAAGGTGGGTCCAGACAGCGAACAAACACCTGTAGCGTAGCATCACTCCGTTGCATAGAATCAGCTGATTGTATCATAGTAATCACAAAAATAAAACAATGATACAATGATACACGACGATGCTCATCTGTGCAACGGGTTGATGTTACAGTAGGAACAATTAGTCTGGGCGCGTGGTTCTGGTTTCACAACTAATCGTCCTGTTAAAAGTTGACTAGTTGACCTTGAAGACATCTGCAGCGTCGCACGGGCCACATGTTTTTAGAAATGAGCGATAAACACTCCCCTCGCCATGTCTGACTACCAAACGGCCGTGCGCCCAGACTAATTGTTTCTACTGTACGTTACGGGATTTTGCTCGCTGTACCCACTTTAAGACAAGTACGAGGGTCATTCGGAAAGTAAGTTTCTTTAAGGGAGAGAGAAAAAACACAGAGCTACTCTTCGTCGTTCTGAGCGTACTGTGAGCCTAACCATTTTTCATGTTGAAAAAGAAAAACAAATAAAAATCACTGTGAGTCAAATCAGAACTATCTTTCTGAACTCAAGCATTATTCATTATGTATATACACCACAGAATCACGGGAAGTGATAGCCGCGAGCCGTAGCAGGTATCTGTTCAATCAGAGAGATAAGCTGCGTTCTCGTAGGTCCTGTTCGTAACGGTGACCGATTAGATTGGCCAGCAAAAAAGACACTGTTCTCTACTGTAAAATCACTACCCGGTGGTTCGGAACCCACCTAAAACTGTAGGTCCAACTCATCAATCACCATCATCCAACTCATTACCCATGCACAGGTCTCAGACATATGTGGGCTTCATCCTCATAAAAAAAAGAATCAATATCACCAATACGGAGTTTCATCATTTACCTTTTGTCATACTGTAGTAATGATTTCAATTCCAAATTCCAGCTATCAAACATTTTCACTAGATGCAATCAACACTATCAACACAAAAATCGACTAGGAAAGACTATTGGTCTGGACGATTAATTACATAAATTAAAGATATTTCCGAAATAATGACAGTATTTTAATTAAAACCAATCGTTTAAATACTGAGTCACTACAATGACTCTTCCATTATTCTTGGTTTTATCGACTAGAAAGTATTTTATTTCAATTTTTTTCAATTTATTCATATACATGTCATAGGCTTAACATCAGTCAGCATTGACAATAGTCATACAATATAGTTATTGACAATACATAATATAAAGGTCTTACAATATAAACAATCTCAACAAACAGTTTATGAAAACACATCGCAAAAGCACTTATCAACAGATTCACAAAACGTCTAAAATGAGTTAAAACAGAAACTTACAACAGAACTGAGACTTATCTGAAAACTAAACTTTCTGTTCAAGAGGAAGAGATAACGCTTGTAATGAATTTGTAATGTACCCGAAGCACATAAATATCTTTTCGCAAACGTATGACTAATTCTCTGAAAAAAAAAACTAATGAGACTTAAATGAAGCAAAGCAGTTGTTAGCGACTTGACATTGAAAATCTACAACATAAAAGCATTCATCTTCGGAAATTCGTTTTATTTTCTTTGTTGTTATCATTAAAACGAATGTTGTAAATTTTTGAAAAATGTTTCTCACTCATAACATAATGGAAAAGTTCTAGAATATTCCTGGAGGTGGTAGAATAAATAAAAGAATTAATAAATAGATAAATAAATAGTGTAAAGGAAATTGTTTTACTAGATTTTATTAGTTTTACTAATTGTAGAAAAGCTTTAAAATTCGTTGAAGATCAATTTAAATGTGATAAACGAAGTTTGCAAAGGCATTATAGATATAGATAAAAGGCCAGGATGAAGAAATATAACAATTAGGTATGCCTTAGATAATCCTTATTAAAAAACTAACATAATTTATAGAAGCAAGCAAATGACATAGCAAATACTGATATGAAAGAAACATTCGGGAATATTCAGATATTTATAACAATAAATATTGATGATGGTGAAAGTAAACGAGCATTGGTAATTATTCTTTTAATAATGTGACAGCATTGTATTATCATTAACCTCATTACCCATGCATAAGTAAGCTCCAAGCAAGCTCCATCAGCAAGAAAAAATCACCTCATCACCCACACACAAGTAAGCTTATTATCAGCCAGAGAAAAACGATATAGTTTGAAGGAAATTCAATTTTAAAATAAAATTCTCCGTTTTTGTACGAGTTGATCTGAAGATTTTTAATTTTTGAAAAGCAAAGGTTCAACTGAAAGAAGAACGTTTCTTTCACTTAAAATGAATGTAAAATGATTAAATGAAAAAACCATTGTTATTGGAAAGATGTGAGAAAATAATATTTTGAAAATAAATAATAAATTCTTCTATTTGATTTTCCCTGAATTTGGGTTGAAGAATATCAAGCTGATAGCATGTTATCCATTGTGAAAAAATTCAATTCAAATTCCATTCAAAATTGTATTTTGTAATAGTATTTCAAGTATAATTAATGTATGAATAATTTTGTAAAATATGGAACCTTGAATTCTCCATTTTTATATACTGTACGAACTGACATGAAGCATTGTTAATTTTTAATATTAAAAATCACAACAGAGATTGAATGATATTTGCCCTATTTCAATAAAAGGTTTTGCCTCTGTAATAATGTGTTACTTCACTATTATTGTTTTGCCATTATTGTCAGAAAATCTAATTTTATCAAATATCATAGAAATACTTAAAAATACTAGACTCATAGCTGCATCATAAAGTCTCTATTTTCACGAGAATTCTTTAAATTAAAAAATATTTTGTATTGTATTGATTTTAATAGTAATAATGTGTTACTGTAGTATTCATATAACTTGGCAGCGTGTAGCAGATGGGACATGCTACATCTGAACCCAGCATACTGCTGCCAAGTTATATGAAAACTACAGTACATCACTCAATTCAATTCAATTTATTCTCATTTTTCAGCCATTTCACAAAATTAAATATCTTTCTAATTTTCAATAAACTTAAGAGATAGTAATACAATAAACAAAAAAGCAAAAACATACATCTAAGTCTATCTTAATGAGATAAAGCTAGCATAAGCATAAGCTTGTGCGCTAGCAGTGAGTCATATATCTTTAATTCACTTACTTGTATAGGACATCAAATATTTAAAACTTCTGATGACCCTGTGACCTTGCAAAAAAAAAGAATACTTTTCTTTCAAAACCTGTGAAGGTTGATTTTGAGATCAAAACGACAAAGGAAAATAAGATTTAAGAGAGGCAGAGAGAAAAAAAAGGAAAAGATAAAAAGGATAAAAAAGGATAATCACTATTATTGTTTTACCATTATTGTCAACATAAAAATCTCATTTCATTGAATGCCTCAACACGTACATAGTTTATAACAAAGTTTCTAATCTTTTTTGAAAATAAATATTTAGTATTGCATCGATTATATTGCAGTCTTTTAATTTGGCGGGCCAATTTAATTTGGCGTCACAACTTCAGCTTGCTGTCGTTTCAGCGGTCGTGGGTTCGAATCCCGCTCCTCCGTCTGGCATCTATATTTTATCATTCACCTCATTACCCACGCACAAGTCTCGGCCTCATGTGGGAATCATCAGCAATAAAAAAAATTATTAAAAAAAAAATTTTGTATACCTCTATCTGCACACGTTAAAGAAGAATCTGCATACGTTAAAGAAGAAAATGACAAGAACAGAGCTGTAAGTGAAGAAGCACATGTAAGGACATAGCGACTTAATTACTCCACTCTAAAACATTTTGTCTATACGATCTACTGTCAAAGCAACATGGGCCCGACATTTAAGGCCGTACTTATGAACGCTCCTTCAGGTTCTCTTGGCTCGAGGGACTCTTGAAATGTTATGTATTCAAAGAGTCCAACGAGTCAAGATACACTAAAGGAACGACCATAAATTGGTGATTCGGAACCCACCTAAAACGGTAGGTCCAACTCATCAATCACCATCATCCAATTCATTACCCACGCACAGGTCTCAGACCTATGTGGGCTTCATCCTGAAAAAAAAGTCGTCTTGTAAGTCTTGTTTGTACCTGGTTCTATAACTGTGAAAGAATTCACCTGTTTTGAATTTATGCTTATTTTTTTCAATAAAGCAGATTTCTTCAAAAATATACAGGCTTGGAAGTGGGAGAATCCTTAATTTCTCAAAATATGGTCTACAACTTGTGCGAATTGATTCCCCTACCATTACTCGTAATGCCCACTTTTGAATTCGAAATATCTCAATCACTTGACATGAATTGCCCCCAAAAAAAAATACCATAAGCAAGAAGAGAATGGACCAGTGCAAAATAATCGTCTTTAAGAGTTCTTGAGTCTAATATAGTTTTTTAGTTTCTAAGGACAAAGACTACTGAACTAAGTTTGTTTTTTAAGTATTCTAGATGAGGTCCCAAGGAAAGTTCAGAATCCATCACCACCCTGAGTACATTTATGTAATTAACAGATTATATTGTGCCGTCTCTTATCTCTAATGTATTTCCTCTAGCCGTTTTAAATGGTATCTGTTTAGTTTTGTTGTGATTTAATATCAACATGTTAGCAGCTAGCCATTTCTCTAATTTTTCAATAGCTACTTACTTGTAGAATTTTGGTTGATGTTGTGGAACTCCATAATAAAAGAATAAAACACTGTTCAATGTTGTCAATTCCACTTCTTAAAGAAGTGGAATTGACAACATTTAAGAAGTGGAATTGACAACATTTAACAGTGTTTTATTCTTTTTCAATAGCTATTTTGCAATCTGACTCCATGTTTTGCTGGCTGTTACTCTTTAAAAAAATACTGATGTCATCGGCATACAACATGCAGTGAGCAGGTTCAAGGTATTGTGGCAAATTATTAATATGCAGCAGAAAAAGCAACGGACCCAGGACTGATCCCTCAGGGACCCTGCTCCTTGTTTTCATCCCTTGAA
Organism: Conomelus anceps; assembly: GCA_948455865.1. NCBI lineage: Eukaryota > Metazoa > Arthropoda > Insecta > Hemiptera > Delphacidae > Conomelus > Conomelus anceps. Next base: position 3,936,697 of record OX418218.1, on the reverse strand, counting down.
TGGTACACACAGGTGTTTGACTGTATTACAACTTGCTGATATCTCCCATCAAAGTAGGATGACTGTGATTGAAGAGTTGGACCTAGTTTTAGGTGAGTACCGAACCACCGAGAAGTGATTATACAACAGAGAATAGTATTTTTTGCTGTTCAATCCAATCGGTCACCCTTAAGAAGAGGGCTTCGTTGTTCTTAGCTTATCTATTAGATACCTGCTACGGCTCTCGGCTATTACTTCCCCTTTATGAACTTAAGGGAGACTTGACGCTTTGAAAGAATGCTTTTCAAGTCTCACTTGAGTTAATGAAGCCTCAAGGTAGGTTCATAAATACGAGCTGAAATCATCTAACGGAGAAAACTGAAACTAACCTCAAAGTTTCCACCAGCCGTCCAGAGCTTTCCCAGAAAATTCTAGTTGCCTCAGCCTGCTTCCTAGCTGCCTCTTGAGCCTCACAGAAAACCTCCCACCTTTGTACCTCACAAGATGCTTCCGATGAACTACGACTGAGCATCGCCTGAAACAATATAAACAAATTATAATTAGGTTCTGAAACCTAAAACTGTTGGTCCAACTCATCAATTACCATCATCAATTCATTACCCGCACACAGTCTCAGACCTATGTGGCACCCTCTCAAAAAAAGAAACCTTATAAAATAAGATTATAAAATAAAAATAAACAAACACTTCACCTTATAGAAAGAGATGCGACTGAGCGGGCTGAGAAAGGCGAACGTGAGCAGACTTTCGGGCGACGTTTTGCGGGAGGGCAGCCGATCCGAAAAGCACGTGATGAGTCTCTGCGGTATTTCCACGGCTCGCGCGATCTGCACGAACGCGCTCATTGCGATCACATTGCAGACGGCCGACGAGTAGCGCTCGTAGACCAGCAGATGCTCGTCGGTGTGCGACTGAAGCAGGATACTGCTCGGCACGCCCTGGTACAGGGTTGCCACGTTCAGCGCTGTGAAATGGACTAGATCTGCGTACCTGCGGATTAAAATAAACTGTCATTTTTCATTCATTTGACCATCAAAACAATATAGAGGCATACAGAAAGATATCCAGAAATCGCTTCACAATACACTGCACAGATTTAAAATAAATTTTATTTCATTTATTTGATCATCAAAACAATATAGAGGCACACAGAGATAAACCTAAAAATTTATTCTCAATAAAGTACTGTACAGATAAAAAAGACTTATTTCAAAACCTCAAATAAAACTAAATACAAAAATCAATGAAAATAATAAATAAATATTTATTGGAGGAAGAAGTTGGAATCTAAGCTAACGCGAAGAGGCAGAAGAGACTGAAATATCAACTTATAAATAAAAAATATAAATTTTATGTCAATTTAAAACTAAATCTAACAAATACATATACATATAAGACTACAAATGACAAAAACTACCAAAGATTACATTAAACAATTTTTTGCGTCGCAATTAACCTACTCTACTATGGCATGCCATGTTCTAGAGTAGGTTTGCCATTTAAATTTTCCAGGATTCAGTGTTTTAATATTAGGTTAGTGTGCTCACATATTGTTTGAAATTATGGTTTCTATGGTTTGTCTACCTGTGTTTATTATACAGTGATGTACTTCGATTTTGAATTTATTTCTATGTGGTATTTCCTGTATGTTTCTTGGAAGTAGATTGTAAAGTTTTAGTGCTAAGTGATTGTAGTGGTTTTTTCCGGAGGATGAAGCCCACATAGGTCTGAGACCTGTGCGTGGATAATTAATTGGATGATTGATGAATTGGACTACAGTTTTAGGTGGGTTCCGAAGCATCGGGAAGTGATTTTACAGCTAAGAACAGTCTTTTTTGCTGGCCAATCCAATGGATCACCCTCACAATGAGCGCCCAGGAGTTTCGTAGCTTATCTCTGATTGAACAGACACCTGCTACGGCTCTAGGCTATCACTTCCCAGTGTCTCTGGTATAAAGCCTTCTTTGCCAAATTTGCAATAAGAAGGTGCATGTTCCTTGTGTTGTGACTGTGGTTCCTATGTTGAAAATGTGCTGTGTTTTTGTGTAGGCTATTCTGTAGATTATTTCTTTAGAATATATCTGCCTTAAACAGAATTTTCTGAAAAGTTGATCTGATGGATAACGCAGTGGTTTTTCAATTATGACTTTGATTATTAGTTTCTGCACTTCTATAAGCGGATCATCCTACACATAGAAAAACATTTATGACATTCATTTAAAACAATAAATGGTAACTTTTATGATAAATTTACCGACTTGCAGTCAATTTTAAAAGAGAAGAAATAAATATTTACTCAGTTGAAATTTCACTGTGAAAACTACCACTCAAACCAGCATAAAAAGCATATTGTTACGAAAGCAAACAAGCAGTTAATCACGCACTTGTTCTATATATATAATTCCATTGTTTTCATGGACAGACGCAACTGAAATCTCATTCTCCTCGTTCTCTCTCATTAGATGTCTTTGTCACTCTTATTCTTCAAGTCTGCAACTCTCTCACTCAATTGATTTCTCGAGATTTCTACATTCTTCCTGAACAATCGAGATCATGTTCCGTGGCCTTCTCGAAGCGTCTAGTGACCTCCAATTCTTGGAATTATACAACTACAACAGCTATATAAAGGAGTCCACGTGAACCAGTGAGTTTTAGTTTTACAAACCCGTGTAACAGATTGTATTACAGATCTCGGGAGAGACAATCCAGTGCCAGTGGAGTAAACAGTGCTTTATTCAGTCTTTAGACAGTGTCAAGTGCAGAGACAAGTGTTTACTGTTTATGCAGCTTACTAATAGTTTAAAGACGTTGTGTTAAGTGATATTATTTGGGACTGTCAAATAACGAATTGGACTGTGTTTTTGTAAGTGATAGTTGCTCTTTTTATAATTTCTTTCTGCATCATTTGTACAGTTTATTGGACTCTTGTTTCTTCTATTATTGATCAGCCTGTAATTAATTATTCATTATTGTACAGTTTATTGGAGTCTTGTTTCTTTTATTATTGATCAGCCTGTAATTACTTATTCATTAATTCTTGTAAATAATTACTGAAAATAAGTATTAGCTTGTCATTTGATGATCTGTTTTTATTTAATTAATTGAACAATTAATTTGTGTAAATAGACTAATTTGTGTAAATAAAGTGCAAGTGTGAACTTTAGTGTTGCCAGCCTTATTTTAGACATTAGAACTCGTAACAATATGTTCGGCATGAGAAGACAAATGAGACATGCCAAACAATCGCATTCCAGTTGAGCTAGTGTGAAACAGGCCCTCACCTTGAGCACAAATTGGCAACAATGTCGTCGATACAGGACCGCCTCGACAGTGGCCGCACAATGGTCGAATGGAAGCTGACCATTTCCTCGAGGAAGCACTGCTCGTTGGCCAGGTCCGAGTTGAGTTTGAGATCGGTGGTGAGGGGTGAACGCCTTCCCACAATGCACATGCTGTAGTCACAGGAACTGAGCACGCGAAGTGGCACAGGAACAGGAGCACATTCCGTCACTCCTGTGCTGGTGTCATCAGCTGTGGCCACCGCCAAGTACTCGGATATGTCCAGTTCGGTGTTGTTGCTGTTTAACGTTTCCGGCCTGAAAATAGAGAACAATGAAATTTATTAACATGTGTTGATTAATCAATGAATAATAATAAGTTGTCACAACCAAATTTATTAAAATAAATGAGATACCTATTTGTTTCGGATGTCACTCCATTATGAATCTCAAACAAACTAAAACTAAAGGGGTGGTATCCTTTAGGACGACCTAACAGTTTGATCGACCTACTGCCAGCGCAGCCATAACTGCATAACCAAACCTAACCTAACTAGATGTGACTGAACCACCTTTGTTTACTAGGTCGGTCAAAACGACAGTCGTACAAATGGTGTCCTCCCAAACTAAAGTATAGAGTAGCTCAATATATATTATACTAAACACGGAATTATTCTATTGGCTGAGGGATAGGCTGACCTTCATTGACAGTTTGTGATTGGCTGAAGGCCATAACAAGTCACGCCCTCTGGTGGGAAGAGCAACAAGCAAAAATAAGAATCAAATCAAGAACTTGTTTTGATAAATGTGGTTGTGACAACTTCGTCTTTTTTTCATTATGGATATCTTCCACAATATCACCTTCACCACTACAAAGAATGTTAATCAATTAGGTCTCAAATTCTCATACGGAATAGCATTGCCATAATAATCCGTACTGTATTCTAAGAGCCTCATTATGCAAACGCGGTCGAGCGCCACAAGGCTGTGGTAGAGGCTGATCACAGAAGTCGCTTGTGCAGGCCACTGCAGTCGCACGTCCAAGCCACTGCTTCTCCCAGAATTCAATTTGATACAAATTACAGCATTTCCCTATTAACTTGGTGGTGATCTATAACAACTGTAATTTAAAATCTAAAACTAAATACTGTAAAAACATTAACCTACATACAAATATAACCTCCAAATGATGACAAGCTAGTACAGAACAGTCATGACCGACCATAGAATAAAATAATAATAACAAACTGGCTGATGAATTTAAATTAGTATCAATGTGAAGGGCTTTTAAAATCGATGTACCAACATTAAATTACTAATTTCTTCTCTTTTTTCGTTTTCTCCTTTTATTCAACTATTTCTTCTCTTTTTTCGTTTTCTCCTCTTACTTATCTATTTCTTCTCTCAAACTATTATCTTATTCCTCTTGTGGATGCTCCGCGAATGATATGTGTATGTGCGTGATAGTTATTTTGCTTTTTATAGGATAAACAAAATAATACAGAATATTATATCGAATGGGTTAGTAGAACCCCTATGAAATTATTGGCATGATATATCACTGATTTCTTTTGTAGATTTCGTCTTGGAGACTCCAGTTAAGACAAGTCAGATCAACAATATTATACACTAGATATCATAATTACTATCAATCAATTAGTTGAGGTGAGGCTTAATTTTGATGTGAAAGGAACTCTTGTACACTATAAAAAGCTTTATCAACGAAATATTTTTTCAATTGTTTTTTAAATATTTCTATATTTTCAAGACTCTTTAAAAACTGCGGTAGCTTATTGTAGAATTTCCTACCAATATAACTAGATTTTTGTTTGAATAACCTACTATTGTGACTCACCAAGTGATATTCTCCTCGGCTTCTTGTATTATAATCATGTACGTCAAGATTTTGGTTAATATCATTCGTTTTTACATATAAAGTAGCTTCATACACATATAAGCAGGGTACAGTTAGGAGACCAAGTCTCTTGAACAACGGCCTACATGAATCTAATTTAACTTTCTTAGTAATGGCGAAGGTGATATTGTGGAAGGTATCCATAATGAATCTAATTTATTTATCCTTTCCATACACCTAACCGCTTTCTTTTGGATCTTAAACACCCTGTCGTGGTTTTGTTTTGATGAATTACCCCATACTAAGATAGCATACCTAATATGTGACAGTAAGAGCCCATGGTAATTAATACGTAGTAGTTTGAATTAGAATAATGTAGACTACTTGCTGTAAGCATAATACTTAACGTCTGCAAATAGGAATGCATATCATATTTAAACAACAAATGAATACAACCAACCTGTGCTTTCCCAGCCAATGCAGCGTATTATCAGGCGCGAGGAGGAGTGTATGCCTGGAGCCGGTGACCGCCTGGGAGGTGTGGCCCCATACGATGGGCGAAGATTGGTCGGTGCCCTTGGTCTCGTCCGAGATCTGGCCGAGGTCGTTGCGACCCCATAACGCACAGCGGCCGGTCAGTGTAACCGCGGCGCAGTGCGACCAGCCGCACTCCACCCGCATTGCACCCACGTGCATCAGCGAGCACACCAGCACTGGTCTCAACACACAACAAACAACAGTACCTGATTTAGACTATTCGATTGAATGAAATAGTCTAACTAACAATATCGAACTAACATTGAGAAATAAATTGAGAAAACCTGCTGCATTATTCGGATGTCTTCGGTAGTACTGTAGTTTCCATATAACGTGGCAGCAGTATGTTGGGTTAAGATATAGCATGTCCCATCTGCTACACGCTGCCAAGTTATATGAATACTACAGTATTCAATTTTTTTTTCAATTCAATTCAATTTATTTATTCGTCCTCAAAAAAATATAAATGATACAAAATGAACTTGAGGTTATAAATAAACTTTAACTTGACAAAATAAACTTTTACATTCTTTCACATACTCTTTACATTATATAAGTAGTTCATATTGATACTCTAAAAATGGTAAACAAATAAACAATAACGAAAAAAGTAATTCTCGCATTGGCAAAAAGCCTGTGCGCAAGAATGAGTCTTATCAAAAAATGATTGAAAACTTATTATTATATCGTCTTAAACTTAGTATGAATTCAATTCAATAACTCTTTTTTTGTCACAGCAGTGCTCACAACATTAACACTAGTTTAGCATATTAGCATAATCATAAACATAATCGTATGATCGTCTTAAACTATAACAAAAGTTAGTTATCAACAACACATTATAACTTGGAAAATATATATTATAAACACAATCATCAGTGACAACTCAAAACAATCATACAAAATAACCTGCACAAAACATTAGTAATATGCACCGACAGCAACAACAAAGGGATAGTCCCACATGAGTCATAAACTTGTGTGTGGGACGAGTACCACTTTTACAAATTAATTATTGTTATTGTAAATGTCAAGAAATAAGACCATCAGAATAATGTTAAAAAAAAGAAGATACTATCCAATTTAGTTGAGTAGTCATAAAGACATATGAAGCTTTTAAGAGAATAAACATAAAAATTGAAATAATAAACATGGATCAAACTTTTTTTGTATTTTTTATAATCAGTTGATATGTAAATAAGACTTAATGACTCAAATAGAGAAGAAACTGGATATTTTCATTCCAATAAACTTATAGAATGTCTAATAAATTGGTTCTCCAGAGGTAAAGAATGTGTCAAATATTTTGAATGATTTAATACAATAGTATAAAGCCAAGAACACATATCAGTTGACCAATAATTATTATTAACTTTTTATTGTAAATTTAACGACTTGCAGTCAATTTTAATTGTGGATAAATAATATTTGGACTCTTTTTTGGCCTAACATTTTCGAGTCTCCAAAAGTGAGTACAAATATTATTTATTCACAATTAAAATTGACTGCAAGTCGTTAAATTTACAATAAAAAGTTAATATTAATATTAACAACGGAGATCGTTATGGAACAAGAAATCCAAGAATTCAATAATTATTGCTGCACTTCAAAAGGAAGGAAAATAGGTCATATATATTGAAATTTAACAAGCAATTGAATAGATAATTGACAAATAATATTTCATAATATTTGACAATCATAATTGTGATTGAAAAACATTTTTGAAATGATCTGTACTCAATATGTGATACGTATGTTATACTGCTGATATGTGATACTACATTTTGCTTTGTTACAAGTTAAAATAATATTATCTACAATAAGCATTGAAACAGCTTATATAAAAACTTTTGCAGACCCAATCAACACTTTATGAAGAGATGAATTATTACTTAAAGCTATCAATAACTCTTCAATAATAAATAATAATAATAATAATTTTTAAATTGAATAAAGAAATACAGCATGAAAGTTGAAAATATTAGCCAAAACAACGGAGTATCCAAGGAGCCGACAAATTTACATAAAATAGTAATTATAATATACTATTTTATGTAAATTCGTCCGGTACTTAGATACTCCGTTGTATCGGTTTATATCTTCATAATAATTATCACTTGTACTGATAAGCCTATGTACCATATATAAATTCTTTGATTTTTATAAACATCACATGCTTCCCGATCTACAAACCTTGAGGTATTTGATGAAATGATAGCGCCCTTTTGTTACCCAAACATAAAATTAATAACATGAATTACCAATATTAATCACTACATAATTATAATAGAAATATTGTGCAACCAGGGATAGTCTAACATGATTAAAATTAAATTTATAAATTTGTGGAGGGAACAGTTTTGGACTTGAGTCTGTTGCGCCTTCACATTCGTTGTAATTTTTTTACAATAAATAATAAAGTACAATGAGTAGGATTTGATGATGGCAAAATAGCTGTAACTGAAGAATAGGATGGGAAGATAAAGAAGGGGATGATCTCCTAAAATTGATAGATTGTAACAAATTTCGAATTCTCATTTCTAATTCAATCAAATGTACTGAAGACTTTCGATTTATGAATATTTATACAAAATAGCTCAGCAAGCAAGGCGAATATCAGACGCTAGGTTACTTGTAACTAAAGGAGTAAAAACTAAAATGTAATTATTATTTTATGAAAACGTTACAATTGTATAAAATATTGAAGTGAAAGAGCAACATAATATGTATCGCACTTACTTATTTCTAGGCACGATATCACCAGAGCCAAGCTGCCCATGCTGTGAGCTTCCCCAAGCCCAAACTTCGGTTTTAATGAGCCGAGCGCCCCTACTCAAATACAAAGCAAGCTTATCGGCAGCACCTCTGTCTGAGACATCGCTACACCCGCCACTACAAGACCACTCACACCTGCTAAAGCACAATCAGCAAAGTAGTAGGACAACAAAATACAAAACAAAACAAATTAATAGATTGACAAATCGAACAAAAAATGTAAAATAGTATAGGGCTGTACAGAAAACATCACAGACTGTACAGCATTCAATAAGGAGCATTTACATATTTAGGCTGTGCGCAGTGTTTTTGGCTATTATTTTTTCGAAGTTTCTTGTATTAGATATTGTTAAGGAATTGAAATGTATTGGATATTATTAAGGAATTGAAATTTACTAGATATTATTAAGGAATTGAAATTTACTAGATATTATTAAGGAATTTAAATGATATCTATTGCCAAGAGAAGTTTTTCCTCAATTATTTTGTGAAATATGGGGGTTCAAAGTTGATTTTTTTTTTTTTGTTTCTGGGGGAAATTAATCTCACCTACTATATGCTTTGAATTTTTGACAATTTTATCATAACTGAGGCACATTTAAAAATCAAAAAAATTTCAGTTTTTCAAAAATTTATTTTGGAAAACTGATTGAAATAAAAAATGTGTGATTCTAATCCTAAAGGTGTCTTTCAGATACAGAAAAATTATCAAAAGTTTAAAATAACTCGAAAGAGAAATCAATTGCCCCCAAAAACGAAAAATTTCAACTTTGAACACACATATTTCACAAAATGATTGATGGACATTTTTTTCTCACTTTTCATAATATGCGTCATAGCAAACAATGGTCGACTGCCAAGGCTAAAGTCGCACGGGCTTGCCCACTAGAGGGCAGGGTAGGCGACTAAAGTGGGAGTGGTTCCGACTGAAATCAGAAAAGTCAACTTTTCAATATCTTAATAATATTTAATACGAGAAACTTCGAAAAAGTTATGGCCAAAAAGCCTGCGCACAGCCTTAAGTCTGATGAAGGAATATAGTGTAATAATAAAAGAAGACATCTTAAAAATTTCAAACTTTAAATAAGTATTTGATAGGTTTGGACATGAATAAATGAAATTCATTGACACTTCCCAAAATTTCCGCCATTTTCCTTTACATACACACATTGTTGGACTGCATCAGTGTGGGAGGACACCATTTGTACGACTGCCGTTTTGACCGACCTAGTAAACAAAGGTGGTTCAGTCACATCTAGACAGGTTAGGTTAGGTTTGGTTATGCAGTTATGGCTGCGCTAGCAGTAGGTCGATCAAACTGTTAGGTCGTCCTAAAGGATACCACCCCACCAGTGTTACAGTGAAAAATAGAGTTTAATGAAATACTTGAATTTTTAGCAAATGTAAACTTTTGCTGAAAATAGCTAAATATAGGTCTGAAATATTCAGAGCAAAAAGGTTTATACTATGTTCAAGTTATACCAAACAATACATTGCCCGAAATACATATTTGCAAGACATGGAAAATTGCTTACAGCTGGGATTGAGCAGTGCGTTAACAAGCAATTGTAAAAAAGGGGGAAAAGGAAGGCAAAATAGCACTGCACAAGTCTACAAGTATGTATTTTGGTAACAATGATGAACAAATCTGAATTAGGCTATATGTTATTTGTGAGAGATCTTTAAATGAGAAAGCAATGCTTATCCTTCAAAAATGTAATCTTTATTAGTTTTAGTCATGTAGTCTTATATGTATATGAATTTGTTTATATTTAGTTTGAAATGGAAATAAAGAAATTATTTATTTATTTAATGTCTTATCCACTGTTAGTACTGTTACACCAATGCATAATTCCAATATCAAGCCACTAGTCCCAAAGTTACCCCAGTTTAATATCATTGATATTCAGAGGCTTCGAAAGTCACCTCTACAAATGTTCTCTAACGCAATAGGCATCTCTGCTTAGACAAATCTAAGAGCCTAATTATCCTGGGACACTTCAGTCTCCTACTAGCGCTACGTTTTCAAGGCTTTGCATAATATGCGTCATAGCAAACAATGGTCGACTGCCAAGGCTACAGTCGCACGGGCTTGCCCCACTAGAAGCGACTCGAGTGGCCAGCGGCCGCGACTAAAGAGGGCGTGGTCCCGACTGAAATCAGACCTTACTTGATGGATGTATTGACAATATTAATGTCAATCAATGTATTTTTACAAACCTTATACTGTCCCAGCTGATGGAGTTTCAGCGTTTTCAGAGCCTTGCTGATAGAACTACTTCCTGAAGCTCCATCATCTGAGACAGTATGGGGATTGTAAAGAACGCATTGGATTGACATTAATATTGTCAATATTTTCAAGGTGTATGGTCTGCTAATGGGGGCGTGGTCGCGAATAAAGGGGGCGTGGTCGCACGCTACCGCCACTGCAGTGTCTCTGTATAATAAGGCTTTAAGGCCCTTATTATACAGAGACACTGCAATCGCAGTAGCGCGTCACATTTTAGGCTAAAATCAGCTGAGCAATGTCTGACCAAGCTCAATAATGTCAAAGTACACGAAAGCATTAACATGTCTGGAGCCATCTGCTGATTTTATAATCAATTCTACCCGACAGTTGTAATTTGTCCTTGATTGTGTCACGCGACCGCGTTGGTTCTGTACAATGAGGCTTTAAGTTACAAAGTTTCATAAAAATACTGTTGTTAAAAGAATCAATTATCAGTGGTTAATTGAAATTAAAAAATCCTCTAAAATCAGTAAGCTACAGTGAATAAAGTAAGCATTTAGTTGAATAGAGGAAATGGACTCACCTCAAGCTTGACGTTGACGACGGATTGAGATCATCGGTGAGAAATTCTTCAAACGATTCACTATTATTATCAGATCCTCCACTTACATGTCTCGATAAAGTGGCCACTTTGTCTCCAACAGTTTTCACACCCTCGTAAACAAAACTAGCCATAGTTGTGACATTTTTCTTTATGATTTTCGTTGGTCCCGACACTTCGGCAAGTAATTCTTCTCCGCCTGAAGACATCCACGACAGCTGGCGCGTGAAAAACTGTCGAGCAGCCTCAGTATTCATCAGTAATCGGCTCATACGATCGCCTTTCTCTTCCTCGGCACTATCCGAGTTATCAGAATCTAAATTTTCATTATCCAACGTTACTTTTGTCTTCACCCTATGAACGGAATCGCCTTCTGTTGATGATGAGGTATTTTCGTTATCACTTCGCTTGTCTTCACTATCTATATTTTTACTTGTTGACGTTGACACACTGATCGAATCATTTGAATGTTTCCGTTTCATTTCCAAATCAGTCAATGATTGGGGAGATAGGGGCGACATTATATTTTCGTTAACACATTGTGGGCAAGTTGAAATAAATACTTCGGCGTCATCCGCATCGATATTCCCCATCGGACAGTGGTCATCCCTCTTGTGAACTACAACTGCGTTGAAATCTTTACCACAAGCCATTGAGATCACATGTCTGCCCTCAAAAAATCCAACTTTCTTGGGGCCATCTCCCAACGATATATCCAACTGTGGATGGTCTCCCATGGCCCACAACTGACCACTTTCCGATAGAAATAAAACACCCATACCTCCAGCTTCTATATGCTTCACTGCTATTCGTTGACTAGTTGTTACATAGCCGTGACTACATGTGTTCGCATCTTCATGCAAAATGACTTCTTCATGCGTCAATATATTGTTAACATCAGCCTTAAACACTCTTCCATTTTCAGTGATAAAAAATAAATGCGTCGAAGAGCAAGCAATATCTTCAGCTTTGATTTCGGATCTATTAAGACTCAAATACATTCCAGTATTAACCTCGCCATGCCAAATTGTACCACTCTTATCCAGTAAGAACACAATATCGTTAGTACAACTCAACTTGATAAAATTCTCTGGAGGGGTAATGTCAGCAGCATATTTCAATTCAAGTTTATCTATGTCTTTCCAAACAAGTACTTGGTTCATTTTTATACAATATCGATGGGTTGTAACAGTAGGGTTATGTTGATTCGTATTCAATATGTTCAGACATACACAATTCACAAAAAACCGAAAGGTACTCTACAGTAAGCTACAACTATTAGTCTGCTATTTGCAAGTGTTACCTCAATACATAATTGGAAGTGAAGCAAATTTTCATGAAGTCTATATAGCCCAGTGCACTAACCTCCCGTTTTATACACAAAATCATTTTCAAGTATAAAATCTCATGAGCAAATCAAAATTACGGAAGCACAACACAATGGAAGTATTTTGATGCGATTCAATCATTTTGAAATGTTGAAAAATATCACTTTAAAATAGACCAGCTATAATCAAATTCATACAGAAATCATTATTATTCATACACTATTTACATTATCAATAATTGGTAATGACACTGACACTTCACAATAGTTCTTCAAATTACGACTTTATCAGCTGATGTACTAACAGCTGATTGGTGATAACAGTGTTCAATACAAAAGCAACAGGCAATCTGAGAAAATCAATTTAATCTCATTTGCAAATAACGATTGATTGAAATATAGAATGAATCAATTGATTTACTCAATTTATTTAAAAATAATTTACCTTCAACAAGATATAATCAATCTATCCTGGTTGTCCATTCGAAGGCCAACCAGTAGAACTATCAATGGTGGTCAACCTGGAAATAAGTGAGAAGCGGCAAAATATTCGAAATATTAAAATTTCACTTACAGTTTACTTTCAGTAACGAAAGCCAAATAGGATGCATTTTTTTACAAATAAACCAGACAATAAACTTAGACAATAACCCGATACAACAGAGTATTCAAGGACCTGACTAATTTACATAAAATAATAATTACTATTAGTTATAATTATAAGTTGTGTTCACCACCTTTACTTGAATGTCTTGAGATGTTTAATGTCTTCAAAACTCAATGCAGGCCTACAAAACGAATCTATTCAAATGATTAATTATTACTTTATCATGAACAATCTATGTATTCAATTACAGGATCTTTATAGTAAACTTATTTAGTATTGGTTATTCCTTTTTTTCAATCCCATTATCAATATTCATCCAAAATATTCGAACGATTCAAATTTGAAACACTTTGTTGAATAGTTGCACATCCTTAAGCATTCCTAATTGTAATGTGTACCTTGACATAGAGCCAACCTGAAACATAGTAGCTTAGTGGGTTCCGGTGTTTCGGAACCCACCTAAAACTGTAGGTCCAACTCATCAATCACCATCATCCAATTCATTCATTACCCACGCACTGGTGACATATGACATATGTGGGCTTTATCCTCTAAAAAAACGATTCCCTACTGATAGATAAATAAAGATAGTAGCGAATAACAGAATGATAACTATTCATCATTTTCGGTATCTGTAAAGAAATACAATTTTAACTGACTTTAATTTGACATAGAAATGTTTTTATTTAACTATGTGATTAATTAATAACATCCGGGGATCAAAACAAAATAAAGTATCAAATTTTTACGTTTAAAATTCACTAAGATTAATTAGCTTGAAGTAACTGACAATTTAACAAACTTTTAAAATTCATGTAATTTTTCCAAAAAACAAACGTCTTATTCATTACTGCTGACAATTGCTTCCTTGATCACTTTAGCGTCTTGAAATTGGATTATCATGATGAGATATGTTGCCACTGCACCAGTTACCTGAAAAGTGAACATTTATTTTTATGATCTGTAAAATCTTTCTCTATTTTTTAGTGTCACAATATTGTTATAAGGACATTTTTATTATAAGGTTCAGGAACGATGCTATGGGAATTATGTCTATGAACATCCAATCTTTCAAATTACTTAGACTATGCATCATATGGTAAATTGTTAACTTTTCATGTGAAATTTAACGACTTGCAGTCAAATTTGAGTGCAGTTTTTCAAACTGCAAGTCGTTAAATTTGCAAGTCGAACAACTTATGAATGAACTCATTATAATATGGTACTCAATACTATTAAATAATTTTTGATGTTTTCCGTGACGAAATACTTGTGGCAATCAACCTGTGGCAGGCTGATGAAGCTTCTCTCTAGAAGTGAAACGCATCACTCCAGTATAAGTGTGCGAAAATCATCGTTTAAATAGAAATAAAGTTCCAGTTTTGATAATAGATTATTGGTTGGACTGGAATATAGAGCTAAAAGAATTAAAACTGAAATATTTTAAAATTGATGGAATTATTCACCGTAGATATAACAGAAAGATCCAAGTTGAACATTCCATAGGCTGAGAATTTTGTATTATGGTGGGGTAAATGTAATGCCAATGTACTCAACTGAAAAAAAAAACAACATTAGTAATTATTTATTTATTCATCTGGGCTAAATACAATGCAATATAAAATAAAGCAAAATTATTTCAACTCTAAAATAATTATCTACAATAACATCTATTTAAATTAGGAATAATAATTCATTTAAGCCTTCAAATACAACATTAATGATAACTTCATGATTTTTTTTCAATTACTGGTTACTTAGTTGTTCAGTACAGCTCTACAATAATATACCTACTAAACAACTCAAGGAAGTGATAGCCAAGAGCCGTAGTAGGTATCTGCTCAATCATATAGATAAGCTACGAACTCCTGGGCCCTCTTTGTAAGGATGGCCGATTGGATTGGCCAGAAAAAGACTGTTCTCTTCTGTAAAATCACTTCCTGGTGGTTCGTAGCCCACCTAAAACTGTAGGCCCCACACATCAATCACCATCATCCAACTGAGTACTCATGCACAGGTCTCAGACCTATGTGACCTTCATCCTCCATAAAAAAACAGAAAAAATAACTAGGCTACAATAATATTGTAGCCTTTAAACCTAAAGTCAATGATTCCATCTTCGACCATCCTAAAGTTAATTTCTTAAACAAATTTTTGTAAATCATTGTATATGTCTTATAATCTTTTATAATATTATTAATGCAGACTACAATGTAAGTCATAAGAGCTTCCATATCAAATCTGATGAATGTATATAATTTATCACTATTTTTAGTTTTTATTCAAAGGAATACGCCTATTAATTAGAAAATGTTCAACAAACTGAATTACCGCTTGCCGAAGTCCTGGCATATTATTGTCTGCGTCTTGTTTACCTGGAAAGTGAAAACAAAAAATAAAATGTTTTCTTAAATCTGTCAGTATAAAAAAATAAACTAAAAAGTCATATTGTCTACATTATTTATTTACTGACTGACAAATTAACATATTACTGACTGACTGACATTTTTTTTTTTTTTTTTTTGAGGATGAAGCCTACATAGGTCTGAGACCTGTGCGTGGGTAATGTGTTGGATGATGGTGATTTATGAGTTGGACCTACAGTTTTAGGTGGGTTCCGAACCACCGGGAAGTGATTTTCAGCAGAGAACAGTGTCTTTTTTGCTGGCCAATCTAATCGGTCACCGTTACAAACAGGACCTACGAGAACGCAGCTTATCTATCTGATTGAACAGATACCTGCTACGGCTCGCGGCTATCACATTACTGACTGACATATCAACATATGTTACATGTTCCAATTCAGTACCTACAATGTAAGAATAATCTAATATCAAAACTGAAACTGTATTTTGTAATATTATAAATATATATAGAAAAATCTATAAAAACATTAATTTTTCAGTAGAATCAAAGACAATCTAATTGATATTGATAGACTTTGGAGGAATGCCTTGATTCCAAATGAAACATTCTCAACACATTAATTTAATAAACTAAGAAAACTTCAGAGTTAGAATGGCAGCTCTGGTAGCGCGCAGTTGGTTGGAGTGCTTGTCTGAGATAAGATGAGGCCCTAGCTGGCTTCGTTTCCTGCAGCCTTAGGTTCGAATCTCATTCAGTCATGGATGTTTCTCTTCATTGTTTACGAACAAATCTTCATGTGGGTATTATCAGCAAAAAATATAGTCACTTTTCCGTGTGTTTAAATATTTCTACACAAGACCGCATCTTCCTTATTATATTTCTATCATAGAAATGGTAGTGTTTCACCACATATTTCAATCTTAATATTTATTTATAAACACACAAATACATATTATCATTTCTATAAATATTTAAAGAGAATCTCTACTCAAATTTCTTTTATGTTTATTGGAATGTAAATGCTTGCAGTGAAATAAATAATCTAATCTCTAAATTCTGTTACCGTATTAAAAGTATTTTTTTTTTCAATTATGATACCCCACTATAATACTATGTGTTGAAGTAATTACAAATTTAAAAAAGTATTCTTCTGATATATAAACATGTAATAATTTAAAAAATTAACTACTTAAGCCTACTGATAACTAATTATAAAGACTACTAACAT
Organism: Conomelus anceps; assembly: GCA_948455865.1. NCBI lineage: Eukaryota > Metazoa > Arthropoda > Insecta > Hemiptera > Delphacidae > Conomelus > Conomelus anceps. Next base: position 3,919,893 of record OX418218.1, on the reverse strand, counting down.
CAGAAATATGCCTATAAAAGATAACATACAAGAACGTAAATATAATGGGATAAAACAAATATACTTCCCCACATAGACTACAACAGATTCGTGTATGAGTAATGAATATTCCTATCTCTTAATTAACAAGATACTATAATTTGATTCCAGATTCTTAATAAATATAAGTTTGTTATATGAGATACTGTAGGAGCTCTGAGAAAGATACCATTTATTTTAATACCAAAATTGAAGAATGTTTTGAAAAATAGTGTTTATACAGAATTTATTAATTTCGAATTCCTTTAAGTGCTATTAGTTTATACTGAAGACATCCGCAATGGCGGATATTGACAACAGTATTGAATAGCTGATGGAAATCGATGAATGCTACTGTACAAAAATATCAGTCACCACCGGGAATCGAACCACGGACCTCCCAATTGCCGGTCAGGCGCCTTAACCACTAGACCATGGAGACCCTTCTGCACAGCAGCATTCATTTTCAACTTGGCCATATCGGCTCGTATCTTACAAGTTAGTATCTCAGTAAGCTCGTATCTCACTAAATAGTGTTTATTTCCACCAACTTGAGAAGAGCTCTTTTCGGTTCTATTCTTTCTATCATTTCCAGCTATTATAGTGGAATTAAACTTCCAGAAGAAAAAGAAGAAGATGAAGAAGGGAAGGGGAAGAAAAAGAAAAAGAAAAAACAGAGAAGAAGGAGAAAAGAAAGGGATCAAGAAAGTAGGAGAAGAAGAAAAAAGAGCGAGATGAAAGAGAACCGGTAGAAGATAAAGACATAAGATATAAGAATCACATATAAGAAAAAAGACAGATATGAAGGAAAATAAGAAAAATAAGGGGATGATAAAGAAGATGATGAAGCAGTAGAAGTAAAAGTAGAAGAGAGAAAGCGAATCAGGAGTAAAAGGAGAATGTACTCTAAATCTAAATTAAACAGAATTTATTAATTTCTAATTCCTCAAAGTACTATATCATTCATAATGAAGACTTCCGCAATGGCGGATATTGACAACAGTATTGAATAGCTGATGGAAATCGATGAATGCTACTGTACAAAAATATCAGCCACCACCGGGAATCGAACCGCGGAACTCCCAATTGCTGGTCAGGCGCCTTCACCACTAGACTATTGCTAGAAGCACTCATTCTAAGCTTGGCTATATCGGCTCTTTTTTTGTAGATTACGTCTTGAAGACTCCAGTTAAGGAGTATAAGACAAGCCAGATTAACAATTATACAATCTTATACACTAGTTATCATAATTTATTACTATATATCAATAGTTGATGTGAGGCTTAATTTTGATCTGAAAAGAACTCTTGTACACTATAAAAAGCTTTATCATCAAAATATTTTTTCAGTTGTTTTTTTAAATATTTCTTTATTTTCAAGACTCTTTAAAAACTGCGGTAGCTTGTTGTAGAGTTTCCTAACAATATAACTAGGCTTTTGTTTGAATAAGCTACTATTGTGACTTACAAAGTTATAATCTCCTCGGCTTCTTGTATTCCAGTACAGTAATAAGATTTTTTTGTAGATTGCGTCTTGGAGACTCCAGTTAAAGAGTATGAGACAAGTCAGATTAACAATTATACAATCTTATACACTAGTTACCATAATTACTATATCAATATTAGTTGAGGAGAGGCTTAATTTTGATGTGAAAGGAACTCTCTTGTACACTATGAAAAGCTTTATCAACTAAATATTTTTTCAGTTGTTTTTTAAATATTTCTATATTTTCAAGACTCTTTAAAAACTGCGGTAGCTTGTTGTAGAGTCAACTCTGTGCATCTTGGTTGGGTACCTGGCCATGTAGGCATAGGTGGCAATGAGTGTGCAGATGGGCTTGCTAAGCAAGGTTCTAGTAGGTCATTCTTTGGCCCAGAGCCAAGCTGTGGCATAAGCAAAACAACTGCCTTCCACACAATAAACAAATGGTCCAGGGACTTACATCACCAGCAATGGCAAGGTCACTCAGGCCAAGCACTTGGCAAAAGGCTGCTAGCAGACACAAGCTCCTACTTCACCAACTGGATGGTGAGGCTGGGTAGAGGTCAGGTTAAGCAGCTGATTGCTCTGATAACTGGACATGGCCACTTCAGGAAACATCTCCACACAATCGGACTCAGAAATGAAAATCAGATGTGTAGGCTTTGCAATCAGTCTGAAGAGACTGCCAAGCATATCATACTGGATTGCGAGAGACTCGGGGCAAGGAGAAGGGCTCTGTTTGGCTGCAAACAACCAGGTGATGAATGGGACGTTAGCATAGGGAAAAAACTCCTGGATCTTGTAAAGGGCACAGGTATTGGTTTGCCTAACTAACGTACTAGGGACACACAATAAGCTTCGGTTGACGTGTGAGGATCTTTGAATCCGTCCCTTCATAACATAACATAACATGAGACAAGTCAGATTAACAATAGTTATACAATCTTATACACTAGTTACCATAATTACTATATCAATTAGTTGAGGTGAGGCTTAATTATTTTGATCTGAAAAGAACTCTTGTACACTATAAAAAGCTTTATCATCTAAATATTTTTTCAGTTGTTTTTTAAATATTTCTATATTTTCAAGACTCTTTAAAAACTGCGGTAGCTTGTTGTAGAGTTTCCTACCAATATAACTAGGCTTTTGTTTGAATAAGCTACTATTTTGTCTCGCCAAGTGATAATCTCCTCGACTTCTTGTATTATTATCATGTACGTCAAAATTTTGGTTAATATCACTCTTTTTTACATATAAAATAGCTTCATTAGTTAGTTTGAAGTAACTGACCGCCATTGAGGAAGTCTCCAGTATATGTATTAATAGATAGCACTTTAAGGAACTCGAAATTAATAAATTATGTTTCTGTATATTTGTCAGTTTGTTAAATTGTCAGTTATTTCAAACTAATTCTATATGACATAAAAACCAATGATGATAACACTGCATACTTACTTCTTCAGTAGCGGTAGCACAGGGCACAATCAAGACAATCAGTTCAATCACTTCTAAAATTGTCCAGGAAAGTTTGCAGGCCATCATATAGTAGGCAGAAGGCGAAGAGGACGATTGGTAAAAACTGTAAGCGGTGTATGACGTAGTTGTGATGTGGACAAAGAGACACAACACCTCCAGTAACAATTGTAGGCCATATACCTCACTGACCTCCTGTATTGATTCACAAATCAGCCAATGTACACTGCCCAGAGTTCGAATGCATTTTATTGTTTTCGATTCTGCAAAATTTAAGAAAAACATACAGGTAGATATGTTCTTACAGGATTAGAAAATGAGTGATTGTTTATCAAATGAGAATGGTGACAGTTAGGTTAGGTTAACCTTCATCTGCCAGATGAAAAATTATGAATTGATAATACCGGAAATAAACAATAATTATGATTCTCACTCACTTTTACTGGAGATACTGGAGGCAAGCATTCCACTTCTGAAAAGAAGCTTCGTCAGCCTCTTTGGCGAAGCTTCTTTTCAAGAGTGAAATGCATTCCTCCAGTATCTCCAGCAAAAGTGAGTGAGAATCATATATTTAATTGAAATAGAGTGTCAGTTTTGATATTAGATCAAAAGATATTAGATCATTAGATTATTCATCAAGTATTTCGTCATGGAAAACATTACAGAGAATAATAAGTATTTTTATTTTGAGTATATAAATAATAATTATTCTATGAGTCTATAAAATTTCTAAAATAAGAAATACCAACATTTCTATGCAATCTCAAATAAGAATTCCATATCCCGACATTTTTGTGTTTAAAATTGTATGATTTCAGTTTCTTTTTATTACACTCAACCTTATTAAAATGTCTTAACTGAACGAAGCTAATTAATTATTCTAATCTGTGATGTTTTCCATGACGGAAATTAATACTTGATGAACAATCTAATATCAAAACTCTATTCCTATTTTTTATTTTTTCTGATTTTTTATGGAGGATGAAGGTCACATAGGTCTGAGACCTGTGCGTGGGTAATGAGTCGGATGATGGTGATTGATGAGTTGAACCCACAGTTTTAGGTGGGTTCCGAACCACCAGGAAGTGATTTTCAGCAGAGAACAGTGTCTTTTTTGCTGGCCAATCTAATCGGTCACCGTTACAAACAGGACCTACGAGAACGCAGCTTATCTATCTGATTGAACAGATACCTGCTACGGCTCGCGGCTATCACTTTCCTTATTAATATAATTATGATTTTCACTCACTTATACTGGATATACTGGAAGGGTGCATTATTTCACTTCTAAAGAGAAGCTTCATCAGCCTGGTTGCAGAGGCTTCTCAGCCTCTCTTCTCTTTAGAAGTTTCTTTAGAAAGCCTCTCTTTAGAAGTGATAAATGCATCCGTCCAATATAAGTGAGTACAAATCATAATTGTTATAGAAATACAGTGTCAGTTTTGATAATTAATTAGATTAGATTAATTCTAACTATTTATGTGAATTCAACGACTTGCAGTCAAATATTCATTAAGAATAAGTAGAAATCTGTGATGTTTTCCATGACGAAATACTTAATGAACAATCTAGTATTAAAACTGGCACTGTATTTCACTTTTGAATAAATGTTTTACTCACATATATTGGACATGCTTGAGGAATGCATTTCACTTCTGAAAAGACTGACGAAGCTTCTTTTCAGAAGTGAAATGCATTCCTCAAGCATCTCCAATATATGTGAGTAAAACATTATTTAAAAGTGAAATACAGTGTCAGTTATAATATTAGATTAATAAGTAGAATTTACTTACTCTGTAGGCCGAGTGCTTTCGAATCTTTGAGATCCATTTTCAGAGGCATTTTTGACTGCAAGTCGTTGAATTCACATAAATAGTTAATATTAACAACGCAGTTCGTCATGGAACAAGAAATCCAGATTAATTATATTTATTAGTTATAACATATTGTTTTATTTTCACTAAAGTAATTGAATATTTATTCTGAGTTAGGGTCTCCAACAATTATAAAACGAGTGAAAAAAAGCTTGCAGTTATTAATCACGTGAATAAGCAAGCAAGTAAGTGAACAAGCAAGTTTAATATTGAAAATTTGCATTCATGACGAACTGCGCGTATCACTAATAATATTTATAAGTAATTGCACTAATATGCACTCAAATATTTGACTCAATTACTTAAAAAATACAAGAGTTTAATCATTTAAAAAACAAATAACTTGGTTGAAATTTAAAATAAGCTCTGCTTAGACAAGGATTGAATAATAACACCTTTTTATTCTGAAGCTGCCAAGATTTTTATATGCTTGCAGAAATCTGATCCAAGCTAAACGGACATAATAATAATTCTGACCTGTTATACTAATTTTCTTCACTAGAATCAATAAAAACGCACATTATTTGATTTTTTTTAGGCCTGTTGAATGGAAATCGACAAACTCCTATCCCCTGAAATTTCAGTTGAATATCATAAAAACTGTAATTTTAGCCTGATTACAAACTGAACTACAAGTAAAAGCTTCCATAAGATTTAGCAGTATATTCACAAAAAATGAGCATGTACTAATGTAAGTGATAGCCGTGAGCCGTAGCAGGTATCTGTTCAATCAGATAGATAAGCTGCGTTCTCGTAGGACCTGTTTGTAAGGGTGACCGATTAGATTGGCCAGCAAAAAAGACACTGTTCTCTGCTGTAAAATCACTTCCCGGTAGTTCGGAACCCACCTAAAACTGTGGGTCCAACTCATCAATCACCATCATCCAACTCATTACCCACGTACAGGTCTCAGACCTATGTGGGCTTCATCCTCCAAAAAATGAATTGAAATTCCAATGAAGCGACTAAAAATTAATGAAATATCGCTAACATGGCTGCTTGGCTATATCACAAATCATTTCACAATTGGAATACAAGAAGCCGAGGAGATTATAACTTTGTAGCTTATTCAAACAAAAACCTTCTTATATTGGTAGGAGACAAGATACCGCAGTTTTTAAAGAGTCTTGAAAATATAGAAATATTTAAAAATAACAACTGAAAAAATATTTAGTTGATAAAGCTTTGTATACTGTAAAAGAGTTCCTTTCACGTCAAAATTAAGCCTCACCTCAACTAATTGATATAGTAATTATGGTAACTAGTGTATAATATTGTATAACTACTGTTAATCTGACTTGTCTTATACTCCTTAACTGGAGTCTCCAAGAGGCAATCTACAAAAAAATCTCATTACTAATTATTGCTATTATTTTATTTACTTTTTTCTTTAATGCGCCCCAAATTCGAGCTTCTTATTAAAGTTTTTTCTCGCCCTTTCAGGACTCTAGGCGTGATAGATTCAAGTCATAAGTTATCATCTTTTGTACCTAGCATGCTGTATATGCTTTCTTTCTTCCTGTTTTAATTATGTTTAAAAGTAAATTCATATAGTAAGCTATGCTGTACCTATATTGTTTCTCTCTTTCCTTTTCAATAAATGTTTCAAAGAAGAGCATAACTAGTTTATTTTTCCCTTCTTTTCTTTTAATGGTGTTTAAGAGTGAATTATTCATTTATTTATTATTAATGTAACTAACTATAAATGTGAATACAACAGGCTATTGCCCAAAACTGTTTTTCACAAAATTTCAGAGTAGAGTATTATAATTCTATTATAAAAACTGACACTGTATTTCAATTTAATATATTGTTTTACTCACTTATATTTGAGATACTAGAGGGATGCATTTCACTTCTGAAAAGAAGCATCATCAGCCTGCTATTTATTATAATTTATTAATAAAACTAGTCTTCATTTGTTAAGTAACAGTCTTTGATAAAGTGTTCAAACTACTGATTATACAAATTCATTTCAAACTAGATATAATGTGTCAAAACATAAAAATACAAATTTTATTCAGATTCATGTCAAACTAAAACATAAATTACGCTTTTATGGTAAATTTAACGAGTTGCAGTCAATTTTAATTGAAAATAAATAATAATATTTACTCACGCAGTCTGAAACGTTTTCAAATCGTGATGATTCGTTTTCATCATTATATTATTTATTCTTAATTAGAATTGACTTCAAGTCTTTACATTTGCCAGGTAATATTACCAACGCAGATCGTTATAAAACAAGAAATAAAATTTTACCTTCACACTTTCGTTGTGGTTCAAATCGAGCTCCATCACTGCGGACAGCCGCCATCTTTAAATTCAACTCCTTAGCTGCTTCAATAATCTTACCGACCACCTCCAAATTCCTAACAGTGATATACAACTTTATCAACTGAATATACAATAACAGTACATTCGGTACAAATGGCCTTTCATCAAAATACGCTTCCGCAAGAATTGCACAGACTATTCCCAGAATCCAAATCACCAGTAGCGATCGCTTCATGCAGATCCTGCGATTTTTAGAATCGATCAATTTTTGCACCGTTTGCACTTTTTCAAGCAACTGATGCATCTTACGATGACGTAATGCTGATAGTATCATTGTGACCACGGCGACCAGTACGAGGGAAGTAAAATTCAATGACAACACAATAATAATTCCGGGGTTTTTTATTGGAATTTTGACAATGTCCGATACTGTGGCTGTCAGCATTGCGATAAACAACAGGACTGGTATGGCTGTAAAAATTACGCTGAAATATTTACTTTTAATTGTAGCACAAGTGTTTGTATCTTCACCTTTGATGTGAGGTTTAGTGGAGTGTAGTTCGTACAGTCCTAGAAACTTCCAAACTGGTAGAGATGTCATACTGATCAGTCAGAAGATGTTTTTAGTAAAAGAAATGTTCTATAGCTTCAACTACTAGTTCAATTATTATGTAAAAGACACTAGAATGACTTTTATTACCTCGCTATGCTGCAAAAATTACCTGCAATATACATTTTAAACCTTAGCAGTAGGCTGAAGACTAGAATCAAATTTCCTTTGTTTTGAAACAAAAATATTATAGCACAAAATTATATAATAGTGTTATAGCCTTCTCTGATCACACTTTACCTGCTTTTTTTGGTTTATGTGTGTTGTAATGTTTTTTTATTAACTTTATATTGTAAATTTAACGGCTTGCTGGCAGTTTTTAATTGTGAATATATAATAATTGTACTCACACTTGGCCGTACGTTTCCAAGTTATGGAAACTCATCTTCAATGCTTCATGGTTTTTTTAGTAAAAAATGGATTTTGTTAGCCTATTAGCAATTTTCATGTGTTCAGTACTTACAACTACGGACTTATTCACCAGATTTTATTTTCTAAAAAATTATAATTTATTATTTTTTTCTCATTACTCATTTATTATCCACTAGGTCCTCTTTTTTAAATAAAACAAATTTCATTTGTTTTTTACTTTCCTATTTTTAATTTTAATAAATTCAACCCACCTATTCATCAGAGTTTCCTCTCTAAGCCTGAAACTAACAATCTCTTATTTGTTAATTTTGCCCACTTTCAAAACTACCTAACCACCATATTTTCTTTTTCAAACTTCAAATTGACAATCTTTGTCTTTATTACTCATAACCTAAGTAATTATAGCTATTTATATACATTGCTGATTCAGTTATTTTGAAAACTAGAATAAGAAAATTAAAAATAATCTATGGCATAGTTGAATCCTTTAGTACTTTCTACAGAGAATCCTTCAATTATTACAAGAATCTGATGTTTTATTTTCTTCTACTACAGTTGCTTAAATTATTTGAGTGGAAAATTTGAAACAATCCGTGGCACACCAGAATCCAACTGATCAAATAGTTTTTGTCAATTGTTGTCAAAAAATTGTCAATTATTTCAAGAATCAATCACAAATATTTTATTAGGAATAGTTTATTTAATCATCATTCAAAATAGCACCAGAATTAGACATTCGAAACTATCTGTGGTATAGCAGAATCCAATAAATCAAATACTTTTTCACAATACTTGGTAACTTGGTAAATTGTGCCAAGAATTCAATATGTTATCTATTAATTCAAAACAGCAGCTCAACATCTTTAATAGATATTATTACTAGCATGAGATGTACTGCAATACAACCAGTGGCATACTAAAATTAAAAAACGAAGTCCTATTTTTATAAGAAATTCTTCAATTTTCCATAATCTATAATACCTTAATACATATCATTTGCTTTCACTGAAACTGCTACAATAATTATTATAATGGGATATTCAGACCAATCTGTAGCACAGTATAATCCAAAAGATCAATTAATTTCCCTCAGATTCATTCCAAGTTGTTGAATTTACCTAAAAAGTAAATCATTCCGAGAGTTTAACATGACTAATACAGCAAAGTACCTATCTTGTTCAGAACAGTGGAACAAGCTCAACACACACAACCACATTCATTATTTCACTTGAAATGTAATTTTTGTCTTTAAACCACTTCAGATTTACTTGACTGATACCTGGAAACCTTTCTGATTCATTGAATAGTTTAACTTTTAATAACATAATCAAAAATTCATCAATATCTTTCACGCAAACCCAGCCGAATCTTGATAATGCACAAATGAAATTATCAAGTCTTCAATCATCCAAGGTTTAAAAATAAATGAATGGCGGACAATTTGAAAAGCCTACACTTTAGATTATATCTTTACAAGTGATTTTCTGTTTTTCCATATATTTCAGAAATAACAAACAAAAATCAATTTAATACATTTCGCATTTCCTTTTAATGTTCTAATTAATGCTAAAGGCCTTCCCTACTGCGGACTTTGACAACTGCATTAAATACCTAATGGGAATTAATGAATGTTACAACACAAAAATATCCTGTAAGCGCCAGGAATCAAACCACGGATCTCCTAGTTGCCGGTAAAACATCTGACCCACTGGCAACCTCTTTAGAATAGAATTCATTTGGGATCCAGCCATACCGGCCAGTTATTTATTCAACCTCGAGTTATTCAGCAAGATATTACAATTTATTTATCAAGTATTTAAAGACCACGGAGATCTCTTTGTTTATTATCGTATACATATTTGTTGTATCTATAATCTTTTCTATTCAAACTATTCAACCATTCACTTTTCAAAAATCACAGTACATCACTTGAATTAGGGGATTTGAGAGTTGCTAATATTAATAATACTGTTATCATTCATGTACACTGTAAATTTACACAAATAAAGTCATCTGAATCTGAATCTCTGGTATAATTTATAGCATTTGAAAGGAATCTAAAAATCGATTACCTTGTGAAAATTTAGTAATTCAATAAAATTATAACATGTTGCAAAATATCTTGTCTTTGAAAAAATCGAATCTTTGAGTAAGCTATAAATTTATTTATATGCTAGTTATCTTCTTAGCCAACGGTTTTTTTTCATGTTGAAGGTAAATTATCATCTGTGATGTTTTCCATAACGAAATACTTGATGAACAATCTAATATCAAAACTGACACTGTATTTCAATTTAATATTAAATATGCGATTTCATTGTTTGTTTTTAGTCAATCTAATGTATTCAATGAGGTTTGTTTTGGCGTTTTTGCTGTACGCCTCTATTGTTTGTAATTTTTAAGTATGTATTATAAATAAATATATTGTCTTTACTCACTTATATTGGAGATACTGGAGGGATGATAAATTATGTTATGGAGGGACGGATTCAAAGATCCTCACACGTCAACCGAAGCTTATTGTGTGTCACTGGTGGGATGAATTTCACTTCTGAAAAGAAGCTCAGTATCTCCAATATAAGTGAGTAAAGACAATATAATTGAAATACAGTGTCGGTTTTGATATTAGATTGTAAATTATTATTATTTTTTTTTCTTGGGGTGTGTCTCAACATATTATGACAGTTTACAGGCTCATTCATTTGCAATATTTCTGATGTTTTTATTTCGGTATTATTAGTTAATACACTACAATGGCTTTGTTTTTCAGCTACCTTGATGGATATCCATATTTAATTTGATTTTTTCTACACCAATATAATTTTTTCCCAACTTTGATATCATTCTACCATTATCAGCCTTATTCCTGTTCAATCAGAGATAAATTACTAAACTCCTGAGCCATCTTTGTAAGGGTGACCGATTGGATTGGCCAGAAAAAAATACTGTTCTTTGCTGTAAAATCACTTCCCGGTGGTTTGGAACCCACCTAAAACTGTAGGTCCAACTCATCAATCACCATCATCCAATTCATTACCCTCGCACAGGTTTCAGATCTATCATCCTCAAAAAAAAATCGTTAAAAATCAAATCAATAAAAGGTCGTTAAATATGTTTCATGAGATGCTACATATTCAATACAAAGATTTCACTGCAAATCCCGTTCTTGAATGAAAACCCCTTTGTTGAGTGAGAAAACCACTTTTTCACTATTGAATAGTTTGTTACGACAAATAAAACCCCACTATTTTACTTTTAAAATGAACTGAATTTCAAGATAAATTATTATCAAATTTTCCCAAAAATCAAATCAGTAAAAGACAATAAATTACAAAATTACTTATAAGATGCCATAATCAATACAACATTTTCACTGAAAACCCTCTTTTTTAATTAAAAAGGCCCACTACTTTACTATTAAATAGTTCAATATCAAACATAACTTGTATTTCTATATTTAAATTATGATCTTACTCACTTAAACTGAAAGATTGGTTTTTGCTTCTGAGGAAGACCCTATTACAACAAATAAATACAAGTTAGTTTGAAGTGACTGACAATTGAATAAACTGACAAAATTCTGAATTCGAAATTAATAAATTCTGTTTAAATAAATACATTCTATTCCACTATTAATAGTAATATTACAACAAATTTTGTATAAATACAGTACTTGTAATAATACTTTCATAATAATATAACAAATTTTGTAATTTTATTGATACTTCCATAATAGCCTAATGTGAAACGTTAATGGACCGCTTATTAATCATTTTAATTCTATCATGAAAGTTCAAAGCTTATTTATTTTCAACCCAAATTATTTCCATTATGAAATTCTATCAATTTTTACTTTGCATGCCAGTTGAAGTCTCCATAAGAGTACCTACATGAAACGTCCATGGACCGTTTATTATTCATTTCAATTTTATTAAAGCTTATTTCGCATCAACCCATATATTTAAAAAAAAAATTTATCGATTTCTACTATCTAGCATGCCGGATGAAACTAACAACTAGCAGATGACTCACGCTCAATTGCTGATCTTGTTGCCTAGCAACGGTAAACATTATTCAGTTCTCTGAAGTTTGTTTTACGGGAGCCCACTGAAGCCACATGTTTGTTTGTTGTTGTTCCATTGAGTAGTTTATTTGTTTTTGTTGAGGATTGTTCACTCATGTCTAAATTGTTGAAGTTGTAATATTCTTTCAAAAGAGGTGAGTTGATCATTGTGATTGTTTACAGTACTTTCCAGTCATGTTGGTAATTATTGTTTAATAATAAGTTACCGGATTTCAATGTGAGATGATTACTCTAATGCCACCTAGATGGCGTTAAAAAAAAACGGCGAGGTAGAACTACCCGTAAGGGTCTCCCCACCACGAAAAGCCATACGAATTTAGTTCACTTTACCTAGATGATTTAGCTAGAAATATTTCTTAGTTGGGCCCTCCATTTCTTTTGGGATGGAAAATTCAAAGATGTGTCAATGTTGTACCACGTTACCTTATATTAGGACTTTATCCAAGGTTTTTGGATTTCTTGTTCCATAACGATCTGCGTTGTTAATATTAACTTTTTGTTGTAAATTTAACGAAATGCAGTCAGTTGTGAATCAGTTGTAAATTGTGAATATATAATACATGTACTCACATTTGGCCGAACATTTTCGAGTTATTAATAATGTGAGTACATTTATTATATATTCACAATTTAAAACTGACTGCAAGTCGTTAAATTTACAAGAAAAAGTTAATTTTCCAAGGTCTTTCACTTATACTTTTTGGTCTCTACAATGATAATTATTATTATGATTGTTTACAGCACTTTTACTCACATTGGTAATAGTTCAATATTGTAGAGCTTTTTGTGAATTTTTTCACTCATAACTTACTTTTGTTGCCTTTACTGAGCTACTAATTTTCAATAATGAGTTTGTTAATGATTACTTTTTTGTAATACAGTTTGCGATTCTGATTCTGGCAGACAATCTTTCTGAAATGTTTTGTGTATTTCTTCACATCAAATAAAGACATTTACTTACCTAATTACTTTTTTCTAAGACTTTTCAATTTTTCACACAGCGCAGTTATCTGAGTAAACGATCACACTACCCGGCTACCGCATTTCAGTTCAATCTATTTATTTATAGACTGTTAATGATGAAATAATTGAACTTTAACGTTTTCTCTACCAATTCATAAAATACCGGTGACCTATTTCAAATAAATAAATAGTTACCCTCATCATTTCATTTTTTATTTAATGATTTTTATCTATTTAATAAATTTTACAAGTTAGTTTGAAGTAACTGACAAACCTGACAAATACACAGGAACAGAATTCCTATTAATTTATACTGAATACTTCCGCAATGGCGGATATTGAAAACAGCATTGAATAGCTGATGGGAAATCGATGAATGCTACTGTACAATAATTATTCCCGGTGTTGACTGATATTTTTGTACAGCAGCATTAATTTATCGATGTCCATCAGCTATTGAATGCTGATGTCAATCTCCGCCATTGCGGAAGTCTTCAGTATGAATTAATAGTACTTTGTGGAATTCGAAATTAATAAATTCTGTTATTCATTTCATGTAAAATAGACTCATTTTTAAATCTTATATGAAATAAATTTATTTTAAATAAATAAATTTTAATGCAGCAATTCTTGAGGTTTTCAGGAATATTACAAATTGTCACAGTTCTACACAATGCCTTAATTCTATAAACTTTTAGTACAGCCTACATAAAATTAACATCACATATTCCATCTTTGTCACAGAACTCAACCGTTCCTAACCATAGGCTACTTGTTCTTAAAACATTTTTTTAATAAAGAAAGAAGATTTATTTTCTTACATACAAAATTAAAAAAATAAAATGATTAAGTAAACATCCATGATATGAGAAATACGAGTAAATAAATTTATATAATTTTATTGAAAGAGCTAATCAGTAATTTGAATGTGACTGTATGACAAAAAATATTTTCGCTAGTAAATTCCACTTGAGAAGTAACCAATGGAAATCAGTTTATATGGCTTGATGGCGAGCGGTAATGATAGATGAATAATTTTGAAAGGGCCGGGTATTTTTTGGTTTTAGCCTTCGGGTGGAATGGTTGCTTTTGGGACGCTAGAAGAATTTATTTATTTATTTTTAGAATACAAAACATACATATACAAGTCATGCAAAAAATGAAAAATATTAAAATACAATAATACACAAAATTAACATCTATAAACTAATAGTACTGTACTGATGTATGTAGAGATGAAAACCCCTTCCAACTATGGTTGCCCACCTACTAGGGAGGGGTTATTATTTAGAAATATTGTTAATGAATAAAAAATACATTAATCAAACTGAATTTAACAGTTAAAATGCTCACAAAATCTTGTTAAGCTCGAAAAAGTCATCAAATTTATATAATAGGCTGCTCAGCAGAAACATTTTTGGTTTTTGTTTGAAAATTCTATTTATACATTCATTAATACAGTATGCAATAGTTTCATGTACTAGATTGATACCGTACAGATTCTGCAGTTGAATTTTTCACTAAATGAATGCCAAACAGTTGAATTTAAAAATTGTGATTTGAAGCTATTGTTTGTTAACCATCATTATACAGAATTAAAATATGAACAAAAAACAAAAATATCTCACATTCAAATAGCAAGTTATGTGGATTCTTGATTTTATTAAGGAGTAATACAATGAATTATGTAATAAATCACTGGGTTTTCTATACAGTTCAACTTCTATATAATGAACTTTCAAATAAAATTTTTTTTATTTAAATAATTTGATGGTATTCCTTGACACTGAAATCTTGTCAAGACTTGTCAATGAGACTCCTCATTAACGAATAATTGGCGGGCCGCTTAGCGCGCAGTTGGTTGGGGCGTCGCAACTTCAGCTTGCTGTTTAAGCGGTCGTGGGTTCGAATCCCGCTCCACCGTCAGGCTTTTATGTGTAATCATTCACCTCATTACCCACGCACAAGTCTCTGACTCATGTGGGCATCATCAGCAATAAAAAAAAAATTCTCTAAAATGAATTTTCTACCTGGATAATCGATTTCATTTTAAAGAAGTTCCGTTCTACTGTTTTTTTTGTCTTCAAATATCATTCTATTCCCAAAATCCTTTTTTTCGTTTTTATGAACTATCGAAGTTATTCAAATTGTATATTCTTGCTACATCACCCTGTGATAATTACATTTTGTTTAAATAGGCCTGTATATTGTTCCGGGTAAATTATCATTATTGTGTGACCCATGCGTCTACATCTCGTCTATTAGAAACTTTCTTTGTAGTGGTGCGGGTGATATTGTGGAAGATATCCGTTATGAATTATAAGACGAAGTTGGCACAACCCCATCACTATCAAAGTCACAATCACTATAAGTCACAATCACTATAAGTCACAATCACTATAAGTCACAATCTCTATTAAAACTAGTTTCGGTTATTATACCATTATCAATTTATTCTATTAGAAACCGTTGTAAATGTCTATAACACTGTATCTATCTCAAGTTAGTTTTGAAGGGACTGACAATTTAACAAACTGACAAATTTAATATACAGAAACAGAATTTATTATTAACTTATGTGAATTTAACGACTTGCAGTCAAATATTCATTAAGAATAAGTAAAATTTACTTACTCTGTAGGCCGAACGCTTTCGAATCTTTGAGATCCGTTTTCAGAGGCGTGTTCCTAGATCGTCGATGTCAGTTTTTTGGTTAGAAGAATTGTGGTTTTTGTAAAATGTGATCAAAAAGTTTGTGTGATTTAAAATTTAGTTGTTCGTTGAGGATGTTTTGTTTATTGTGTGTGGTGTGTTTGTATATTTCAAATTGTTCCAAGGTGTTGAGTTCGTGTCCTTTAGATTTTATATGGAGAATGTGTAGGTTGGTAGTAAGGTCAGTAAAAGTGTGTCCAGTTTGAATGATATGGTTGGCGAAACTCGATTCAGCTTTTGATGTCAGGGCTTGAAAATGTTCCTTGTAACTTTGTTTGAATGTGCGGCCTGTTTGTCCTATGTAGAATTTGTTACAATCAGAGCAGTTCAGTTTGTAGATCCCTGGGAGATCGTATTTGTTTGAGTTCAGTGTGGTTTTGAGTGTAAGTGCATTATTTATTTTTTTTTTGTTCTGAATGAGATGGTGTGGCCGACTTTTTTGAAGATTTTTGCTAGTCTGTTTGATTGTGGATTAATGTATGTCATTGTGATGTATTTTTTGTCAGTGGTGTTGGTGTTTTGTTTTTTGTTTGTTATTTTATGATTGAGTTTGTCAATTAGGTCGGCCTGTTTGTCCTATGTAGAATTTGTTACAATCAAAGCAGTTCATTATATATAAATCACACAAACTTTTTGATCAAATTTTACAAAAACCACAATTCTTCTAACCAAAAAACTGACATCAACGATCTAGGAACACGCCTCTGAAAACGGATCTCAAAGATTTGAAAGCGCTCGGCCTACAGAGTAAGTAAACTTTACTTATTCTTAATGAATATTTGACTGCAAGTCGTTAAATTCTCATAACAAGTTAATATTAACAACGCAGTTCGTCATGGAACAAGAAATCCAAGAATTTATTAATTTCGAATTCCTCTAAGTGCTATTAATCTATACTGAAGACTTCCGAAGGATATTTCTGTACAGTAGCATTCACCGACCGATTTCCATCAGCTATTCAACGCTGTTGTCAATATCCGCCATTGTGGATGTCTTCAGTAAACATTGATAGTAGGAATTCGAAATTAATAAATTCTGTTTCTGTATCTATCTTGCTTCAAGTCTCTAATTGATTTTTCGGCCTTGGTGGCTCGGGCTGGTTACTGTTCCTGGAGGTCTCGAGTTCGAATCTCGTTCAGGCTTAGTTTTTTTTTTACCTTATCATCTTTCACCTAATTACCCAAGTACGTCTCAAGATTCATTCAAGCATCATCCGGAAAAATAGTTGTAGTGTAATGACGTCAGATCAATTTGCAGGAACATTTGACTCAGTCTCAAAATTTGACTGTAAAAAGTTTAATGTAAAAAGAGCTGTAATTCATTTGAATTCACAAACTACTCACAATGTGGCGTTTGTAGAAAAAGATTTCGGGGGTTCCCCAACAACGGGCTGTGGTGAAGCCAGGATTTTACTAGGGGGGGGGGGGGGGGGACGAACCTAGCGGAGGGTCTGGGGGTATGGAATAACCCTCATCGAAAAGGGGGATCCGGGGGTCCGCTCCCGGGAAATTTTTCATAAATTCAAGTGAAAATCACAGATTTCTACTAATTTTTTTTCGGAGGATGAAGCCCACAAAGGTCTTTTTCTATTTGTGTTTGAAATTTCTGGGAGGGATGCTCAAGCCCCCTGAGCCCCCTCGTATATACGCCTATGACTCACATTTTTTTTTTTTTTTTTTTTTTGAGGATGAAGCCCACATAGGTCTGAGACCTGTGTGTGGGTAATGAGTTGGATGATGGTGATTTATGAGTTGGACCTACAGTTTTAGGTGGGTTCCGAACCACCGGGAAGTGATTTTCAGCAGAGAACAGAGTCTTTTTTGCTGGCCAATCTAATCGGTCACCGTTACAAACTGGACCTACGAGAACGCAGCTTATCTATCTGATTGAACAGATACCTGCTACGGCTCGCGGCTATCACTTCCCTATAAACAGGGCTATCACATCCAGTCTTTAAACTTTTAGCACTCATATCTCTCATAATAAAGTTATGATTAAAGGGGTGCTTACATAAAATGCGATAAATGACGATAACAAAAAGCATGTAATAGATAAAAAGCATGTAATATAATAGAATGGAATTTATTGATCATATTGCATTTGAGTTCAAACTGTCTACAATATTTCCATTTTATATTGTGTGAAAATGCATCGAGTGGCTGCAATAAAGTCCTCCAACCTATGCTACGATAATAAAATGAAATTTCTTGATCATATTGCATCCGGGTTCAAACCGTCTTCAATATTTCCATTTCATAAATGATGTGTAAATGCATTGAGTGGCTACCTCCAAAAATGCTCATATGATATTCCCATTTTATATTATGAGTAAGTGTATCAAGTGGCCAATATAAACTCCTCCAACTCACCTTTCCCTAAAAAATGTCATACGGTGAGGGTAGAACACGCACACAAGTATAGCATTCGTTTTCATCATCTGAAGAGAGGACAACGGTATGACTGATTGGTTCACAGACACTTTGAAAGGAGAAGAAGCACATGAAGGAAAAACAGTTTGTAGCGCCAAGTATCTTCTCGTGTTAGGGGGGGGGGGGGTGATGTTGGGGGGGGGTAAATTTTACGGGGCATCCGTCGAACGTCATGCATGATTGAATTTTAGAATCCCCCCGATGCTCCGGTCGCACTAAAACTCCCGGGGTTGGTCTTCTGGCGCTACCGCCGTAAAAACAAAAGCGAAACCAATTCCCTTTTGCACTGTTGTTGGCCCCAAAATGTTTCGCCCCCCCCCAAGGGGGACAGGGGGCAGGGGTGATCTCACCCAAGGTGATGGCGGCAACAGCTCTCTTCTACTTACCATTCTTCTTGGTCTTCTTATTTTTATTCTTTTTCTTCTCCTCCGTTTTCTTTAGCTTTTTTGCAACACAAAATCGCAAGCCAATTTCCCATACCACTCACTCTAACTCACTCTTTCTCACTCACTCTCTGTCTCTCTCACTCTCTCTCTCTCTCTCTTTCTCCTACAATACTGAACTTGATCTGCTGCCGAACTGTTACGACGCTAGGTTCCCCGCCGCCCCACCCAGCATTTACTGCTCTTTTTGCATGAATGCAAAACACATACACACACACACACACGCACGCGCGCACGCACGTTGCCTCTCAATAAAATATCTCATTCAAATAAAATAGAAATTGGTAACTGGGTCGCATCAATTGTTGTAGGGGTGGGGATAAGCGAGTGAGGATGGATGTGTGTATGTGTGTGTGTGTGTTTGCGCATGTACCACTCACCAGTAGCAGCCGAATCTGTAAAAAAAGATGTATTGCTTTGAGAAAATTTCACATTTCTGGATTTTAGGGGATTCATAGAGGCGAACCGAAGAGAGGCAATGGAAACAGCAGGTACACCACCTGGATTCTGAAAGTTAAACTTGTAAATTCAACTGGTTAAATTCAAATGAACTATATAACTCATGCCACGAAATTAGGCGGCTCAAAGAAGTTGCGGTCTAGCCATTAACAACTAGCTGCGGTGACAAAAATATGAATGTTTTAAAGTCAGACATGTAGACTAGACAAGACGTTACAAGAAATGTTGCCAATTCTTGCATTGAGGTTACACTATAAAATGTTTTATCAACTAAATATTTCTTTAATTGTTTTTTAAATATTTCTATATTTTCAAGACCCTTTAAAAACTGCGGTAGCTTGTTGTAGAGTTTCCTACCAGGTATTGGCGTTTTTCACTATTTATTGTTGATTTCAACTGATTTAAGAATTGGACAATGGACTGGACACCTAAATGGTCACTTAAGTTATTTCTAAATTATCTAGAATGGAATTGCTGAAAATGAGTGATCTGCAAATAAGAGGGCTCTACCACTAATTTATTCTTTAGGTAAACGGTTGACATAAATATAACAAAAAAAAAGAAATGGACCTAGAGTATTGAGTCCTGAACTATTGTATGTGAACTATTGGCTTTACAGTTCTAATAGATGAAAATTTCATACATCTATACTTCATGTACTACCCAATTCCTCTTATCAATTCATTAATAACCGATTTGGATTTTTTTACATTTTTGCAGATGCCGCAGAGGATTTGGCGAACGCACTGTCCAATTGAAGTGAGGGAGATGCAGCGCAAGGTTTTGGATGCGGCTGTACACCTGCTCATGATACGACAGAATGGACCCACTGCTTTCACCATACTCGATGAGTTCGACAAATTAACTTATCAGGTTTGTTTTATTTGCATTTTGATTTTGAATAGCACAAATAATATGAAAATACGACAAAAGCCAAGGTTACCTACGACTTATTTATTTATTTATTCATTTATTACACAAAACATAATCAAGTAAAAATACAACAGGCACATCCCACTATTTTCTCTACAAATTTTCAACTAAAAAATCCAAATTTTAGATTATTTCCAAGTTAAACTAGAAATTTTACTGTGAAGTATTTTTTATGACTAGATCAGTCGCTTAAAAGGGCTAGGATTGAGCCTGGTTTTATTAGCTTTAACACTTAACGAGTGGTTAGGAACCCACCTGAAATTTTAGTTCTTCCATAAATATCATGGTTTGAATTATCAAATAAAGGGTCTCCTACTAATAAATGCTATACGCTTATTGGTAATTCCATTTTCACTGTATTCAAGCAATTTATTAAGTAAATAAGAACAAGTATTATAGCTATATTATTATTATACCTGTACTTGAGTTATATTAAAATTATACAACTTAGTTATATAGTTTGTTGGCTCATATAAGTTGTTATTTTGGTTCATTTAGTTTTTGCTATTGCATATTCTTTCTGATTCTGTGGAATAAGCAAATTCAAATTCAATTCTTTCAATAAATTTCTTTGGTAAATTTCTATCAATAGAAAAATTATTGGGTCGTTTCTTAAAGACATTTTAGAAATGTAACATGAAAATGTTAATTCAGGTGTAACATCGAAACTTATGGGAGAAGTCGGAGTCTTGAGACAGGAGCTCCAATTCAGTAGTTAGTTTTTTTAAATAGGGTTTCCCACATCATTGTTAATAGCATAGAAATAGAAATTCATTTATTGACATAAAACATTTTTACAATGCATGGTCAACGTCAAAAACAATTTGATAGTCACAAAATATATAATAAATTACAGAAAATAGAAATATGTAAAAGTTATGTCAAAATTTATCTTCTTATATAATTTTCAAAGTTGATTTCATAAAAATCGGCAACTCTGTATAGACATTCTTCCTGTAAAATATGTTTACAATGTTCTTAAAAGCTATACCATGAAGCTCTCTTACAACTATTGGTAAAGAATTGTACAATTTTATTCCTGTGTAAAGCCAACGTTTTTGAGATCTTGCAAATTGTAGATATTCAGTTCTCAGGTCATTCCTGTGCCTAGTATTGTAATTATGAACTTCATTGTTTGTCAATAACTCTCCTTTATTTTGATGGACATGAAGCAGCAAGCTCAGTATATATATGGAAGGCAATGTCAACAGTTTCAGGTTTCTAAATAAAGGCGTACAATGAGCTCTTTGGGGTGCATTCATGATAATTCTCACAGCCCTTTTTTGAAGTCTAAAAGTTTCAATAGACCTTGAGCAACTGCCCCATACAGTAATACCATAGGACAACAATGAAAATATATGTGCATAGTACACATTAAATAAAACATCTACATTCACTGCTCCACGTAATCTTCTTAATAAATAAAGGCCTTTCGACAGTTTTTTATTTAAATACTCTACATGTGAATTCCAATTGAGTCTAGTGTCAATATATATTCCTAGAAACTTGAGTGATTCAGTAGTAACAGGTAACCTATTATTATAACTAAAACTAATATCACAGATTTTTTCTACATTAAGGGTGAGGTTATTAGCAGAACACCAATCAGTCACAATATTTGTACTACTAACTAGTAGATGGTCCAGCTCTAATTTAGTTTTAGCTTTAATCTTCAATGCAAGGTCATCTGCAAAAAGGAAGCCCTCTCTTGTGGCACAGTCAATATTTGAAGGTAAGTCATTTATATAGACTATGAAAAGTAGTGGGCCAAGTATGGAGCCCTGCGGCACTCCATACAATACATCATTACCACTGGACAAAACTCCAGAATGGTAGACAAACTGAGTCCTACCACTCAAGAACGATTGAATCACTTTAACAGATTTCATATTTAAACCATAATATTCCAATTTTCTTATCAACAAATCATGATGGACTGTGTCAAATGCTCTACTTATATCAAATGATGTGAAAGTGACCAGAAACTTGCTTTCAAGATCCATAACAACATGATTTGTTAGTTTCTGTAGAGCCTTGCTTGTGCTGTACTGTTTTCGGAAGCCAAATTGTTTATCAGACAGTAGTATATTTTTTTCAAAATACTCAGAAAGCTGCTCCTGCATTAACATTTCAAATATTTTCGATAATATAGGCACTATGGAAATTGGTCTGTAGTTTGATGGATCCTCCTTAGAGCCTCTTTTATGAATAGGAATGACTTTAACTTTCTTTAACTCAGGTGGAAAGTCAGAACCATTTACAACATACTCATCAAAAAGATAAGCTAATACTTCACATATATATTTAGAAGAGATTTTCAATAGAAGAGAATTTAAACCATATATATCTAGACATTTACCATTACTAAGCTTAAAAATTACTGCATAGACCTTCTCTACCGTGACAGTCTTAAAAGAGAAATTACTATTTGGCTTCATAATATTTCCTAAATACTCAGAAGAAAGCAAGTTGCTTTTTGGAATTTTACTGGTAAGATCAGCTATGTGTCCTATGAAGAACTGATTAAAGTTTTCTGCATTTATTAAGCAATTTACATTACTAGATCTGGTGTTAACATTGGACAGCGATCTTACTATATTCCAAGTAGTTTTACATTTGTTTCGAGAATGAATAATCATGTCACCAAAGTAGTTTTTTCTCGCATTCCTAACTGCTTTCTTATATTTCTTTTTAGTTGAATTGTACAGAAATTGTACAGATTTTTTAAACACTGTGACCTATATACTTGATAAAGAGAGTACAAATCATCACATTCTTCTTTAAGAACATTAAGTTCATTTGTATACCATTTGGTATCCGGCCTTGCATTTCTTTGTTTGGAAAATACTAAAGGAAAAGCTGTATTAACAGCTTTCAGATAAATATCCAGAAACGTCTTAAACATCTTATCTATGTCAGCTATATAGACATCAAACCACACAATAGATCCAATAAGATTCAAAAAATAAGTAATATATTATCGTAATTTATTAGTCTAATTTTATTAGTTCTCTTGTTTAAGGAAACAGGAACAGGCTTAACTGTTGAATCAGCTTCGAAAAGTAAGGCAAAAGTAATAGCATAAAAAGCATCAAGTTTTGAACTTTGTTCAATCACGATCAAATTGATATGTGACTTTTCAAATCTGGCTTTTATTGTTTCAGTGTATAGTGTCCAATTAAATTTGTTAAATTGTAAATTATTGTGATTTGTCAACTACTTAATTGAAATCGGTGATGTTTTCCATGACGAAATACTTAATGAACAATCTAATATTAAAACTGACACTGTATTTCACTTTTAAATGAAGTGAAAATGCATTCCTCAAGCATCTCCAATATATGTGAGTAAAACATTATTTAAAAGTGAAATACAGTGTCAGTTTTAATATTAGATTACTTAATTGACTCATAAAAATAAATTATTCACAAAGGTGTATAAAATGCTATCAATATCCTAGTAACTTTAAGTTAAGAAGTGAATTAAAACAAACATAATTATGATTCAAAGAAAGTTGGGACAATGACCTGTGAAACTTGAAGAAGCCCTTAAAAACTACTATAATTCTGAAAAAAGGAATTAATTCCCATAAAAATGCAGATTTTTTTGTTAATTTTCAAGGAATTGTTCATTCATGCATGCCAGGTTCATTTATGCATCCAAATATTGTTAATGTGACACTAACAGAATATTATTTTTTGGAGGATGAAGCCCACATACGTCTGAGACCTGTGCGTGGGTAATGAGTTGGATGATGGTTATTGATGAGTTGGACCTACAGTTTTAGGTGGGTTCCGAACCACCTAAACATTCTTATATTGTTAATAAAATTTCATGTTTTTACTTTTTTGTTGTACTCAACATTATATTAATAATTTATTTACGGTACTTTACTTTATAGTGTAAAACTTTGTTTTATATTGCTTCACCTTATCAACTCATCACGATCTCTTATCGTTAAATCTACAACAAAAATGTAATATTAACAACGCAGATCGTTATGGAACAAGAAATCCCAGAATCTCTTATCGTATCCTACATGTTTCACATTGTTTCATGTGTTTCAAGTACATTCTTTTTTTAAATTTAGAATTATAAGGAAATTATAGAAATGATTTTTCCATTGTTGCAAACAATTTGAATAATTTTTCCATACCGTTACTTTCAGCCCGTCTAACCCCCTCATAAGTCTCAAGCATATCCAGATCTGAAAAATTGTGTTTTATTTTTATTTATTGCTGATGATGCCTACATGAGTCTGAGACCTAACCTGACTTGTGCGTGGGTAATGAGGTGAATGATAACACATAGATTGCAGACGGAGGAGCGGGATTCGAACCCACGACCTCTGAAATGACAGCAAGTTGAATTTGTGACGCCCCAACCAACTGCGCTAAGCAGCCCGCCTTTGTTTTGATAAAAGTCAGGAAAAGCACAAATCTTAAAATATTAACAGAAGACAATGATTGAGTTCATAGGAGTCTTACCGGTAACCGGTAACCGGTAACTGCTACCGGTAACGTCTGTGGTCTATTCAAATTCATAGACGCTAAAAATTTGAATTAACTGGTGAAGCTACTATGAACTCTATTCTAATAGATAGCGGACGTTTATAAGTTGGAAAAAATTATGTCATAATTTATTAAAAATGTCTTAACTTACCCACTTTTGTATTTATTGACAGGTGTACTTGGGCGATCCACACAAATGCTCTTGCAAATACTTTCAAAGGATAAACGAGCTGTGCACACACATTTGTTGGGTTCTGTTGAAGAAAATGCAATTGAACCCCAAGGACCCTTTATCTTTCCAGGTGAGGGAGCTCTTAAATATCAATTTCACATCCTGAAGCCTGTATTATTACTGTACAACATGTTTTAGGCCTGTATTACACTGTAAAAGATTAAATATCAAGGGAATGTAAAGTTTCAAGAAAAATTTAAAGAGTTTTTAAAGTTTAAAAATGTTTTTAAATTTTAAGTTTTTCTACAGTTTACATTATAAAAAAAAGGAATGCTCAAAGATTAATTCCACTTCTTGAGGCCTATTAAATAGTCTAATATAGAGTATTTTGTCATGAAAAACATCACAGACTATTAAAATTGGAAGAATGGAATGAGTGCAGTCATTTTCCATAACATGAAAAATATTATACAAATTTTTATTTTTATTGAATCCCATAAATATGCGATTAAACAGTTTTTATTGTTTCCTGAAAAATTTGAGATTTTGGACATGTTGCCTTTCTGCAGTTAGCGGTTCAAATATGTTCTAGGCCTGTATTGCACTGTAAAATGTTCAATAGAATACCTAGTTAACAGTTCAATAAAATACCTACCGTAGTTAACGGTTCAATAAGCTGTCTTATGGAAGATTTTTTTCATCCAAGATAATTAGTTGGCATAAAAATTCATAAAATATTCCATAAAATATTGTAGAACCTTTCCTCTATAAAATCTTTGACACTGTAATACTGACCTTTCGTATGCAGTCAATGAAATCAATAAAGCTCATAAAATAAACATTTTATTCTCAATAAATATTTGAAACTATATCGAGGTATTCAATCTCATCTTCAAGCCTTGAAGATGAGATCCAATACCTCGAAAACGTTCGGCCGAATTTGAGTACATTTATTATGTATTCACAATATAAAACTGACTGCAAGTCGTTGAATTTACAACAAAAAGTTAACACTAGGAAATCTATTTTTTTTACCCAATAATATTAATAATTAAATAGTTATAGTTCGGGTATGATTGATTATGAAAAATTTAAAAGCTTTCACACAATACTACTTGTATTCAGTACACCTCTATCGTCAGTAGCTACCAGCCACCCCCAAATTTCTTTTCTGAATCCGCCACTGAGAAGGGTTACGTTGAAAATAGTAAAATAACAGATATCTATAAATCCAGAGAAAGAACATCAGTATGAATGAATGATAGTAGAGTAGAATAATAAAAATCAGTAACTTTCTTCACAGCTTTCACTCGAGTAAGTCTTTTTGTCGGGGATCGTATTGTTGAGAGTTTAAAGGACTGCAGCAGGGGTGAGAAAAGGTACAGGGTGGTCGGTAAGTACTCGCCCCCTCCCGTTTCACTGGTGAGTTGAGGGGGGGCGTCGGAGAAAGAGTGGCAAAGTTTTAATAAGTAGTTGAAGCATCCCTCTGTTGTGGCATCACCCTTATCCCTCATCCACGCAAGGGTCTTAAGGGATGTCTGAGCACAGATATCTCTGCTCTGGGTCTTTGGAGACTTGTGAAAGGACAGAGATAGATAGAGGTAGAACAACAGAGAGAGATATTAGACAGAGATAGATAAGAAAGAGCAGACCTACAAGCCTGTGACACTCAGTTTCTACTCTCTGCTTCCGATATTCACTTATATACACTGACACTTCTTTTGCTGCTGTCTCCCACTTGTGACAGAAAGAAAGAAAGATGGCGAGGAGTGAGAGAAAGGGAGAGAAAAATTAGCGCCTAGTTTTGTTTGGAGAAAGAGAAAGAGCGTGAAAGAGAATGAGTGTGAGTAAGCTGCCACTTGTTGCTGTGTCCCTAATCACAATCTTCATCAAAGTCGTACTAAACTACGGCTCAAGTTTTCCAAGAATTTTCTATCCTTTATAGTAGTTACTTTTGGAGAGGGCTTTCTTATTCTACTTTCTTCTTCTTATTCTTTTTTTTATCATCTTCTTCTTCTTCTTCTTCACGCTTTAATTTAATTTTACTCACTTTCTTGAGCGTTTAGTACGTTTTCTTGTCGAACTCTGCAGTAGGCTTACTCTAGGAGGACATTGCAGTTCTCTGTAGTGCATATAGGAGAAAATCAATCAATCAATCAAATTTATTTCCTTTATGTTATACATAAGTAAACAGTAATCAATATGAAATAAAACATAATGCCTTAATATAACAATATAAGAAAAATAACCTGCAAAGGCCAAGCCTGAGCGCAGGTAATCTAAAAATTAATACTATGTTATAAAGACAAATAATATAACTGTTACGATATGAAAGGAAAGAAAGGAAAGAGAAGAAAGAAGAGGAAAGAAGAGAAATGATGTTTAGCTTAAATCAATTTAATGTGATAATTGAAAATTTAATGTGATAATTAAATATAGTTTAATGTACCCCTTAACTCTAGGAGTACATTTTTTCCGGAGGATGAAGCCCACATAGGACTGAGACCTGTACGTAGGTAATGAATTGGATGATTGTGATTGATGAGTTGGACCTACAGTTTTAGGTGGGTTCCGAACTACATTGCAGCCCTGTGCAGTGCATTTAGGAGAAAATCAATTTTTTTAATTTATTTGCTCATACATTTATCCACTTACAAATTAAAAGTTAACAAGCTTTCCGCCACAAAACGTTCCTTTCACGAAATTTCAACTGAATACTTCAACATCTTTGAAGATTATGTTCCTCACATTTCTGTCCTAATTTAATAAAGAAAATAAATCAATGTTTAATAGGGGTTCCATGGTTCATTCTCATAACACTAGGTACAGGGATGAATTTGGAAATTAAAATAGAGAGTATTATAAAAACCCTAAATTAATATAGCCTGAATGGAAATAATAAATTTAAATTTACTTGAGGTAATAGTGAAAATAACATTGATTGCTTTATTTTCTTATTAATTTATGAGTGTTTCTTTATTTCCTCAACCATTACTGATAAAATTTTCCACTTGGAAAGCCCCAATTGAGTCTGAATAGAATATATTAGATATTTAAAAATTACACATTTTTCTAAAAAAAATACTAAAAAAAAATGGACAGTACAGTACTATATGTTGTCCAAGAGTACCTCATATTTCGCAACTTATATCTTATTGATTGAAACAAAATCAATAGAATAATCCTATTAGAATTATATTTAATAATCAAAATCTGTTATTCAATTAAGGCTGAATAAAGTATATTACATATTTGAAAATTACACATTTTTCTAAAAACAAATAGTGGACAGTACAGTACTATGTGTACCAAGAGTAGCTCGGATAATCGAAAACTCGGATAAAACGGACTCTGTCCCTTTAAAATAGAGAAAAACTTGACCGAAGGTGTGAAAAAGGCATTCAGCTTCCACTGGTGGCGAAGTCACACAGCTCTGTGTTTAAGGCTTGTTTCACACATACCTGGCAGTCGGGTAACCGGTGGCGTCACACTTGTAGACTGGGCAACACTTATATGAAAATAAAAGGGTATAATGTAATAGGGAAAATAACATTGATTCCTATATATCCTCTGGGAAGTGATAGCCGCGAGCCGTAGCAGGTATCTGTTCAATCAGATAGAGATAAGCTGTGTTCTCGTAGTACCTGTTTGTAACGGTGACTGATTAGATTGGCCAGCAAAAAAGACACTGTTCTCTGCTGAAAATCACTTCCCGGTGGTTCGGAACCCACCTAAAACTGTAGATCCAACTCATAAATCACCATCATCCAATTCATTACCCACGCATAGGTCGCACACCTATGTAAGCTTCATACTAAAAAAAAATTCTCATCAATTTATGAGTGTTTCTTTATTTACTCAACCATTCATGATTTTTTTGTATGTTTCAGTTGGGATTGTTACCGCGTGAGATAACCGATTGCCTGCAGCCGCAGTTAATTGCTCGTGCAAGGCCGAAAAAAATTGATTTCAGAAAATTTTTGAACAATAAAGATGACAAAAGTTTGCCGTGTGTGAAGAGAAGAGCCATCAGATCTGGAGATTCATGCCCTGTGTGCTTGGAACTGTTCGAAAATGAAGACAAACATCAGAATAGTAAGCTACTTATACCATATAACTATATAGAGCTGTATAACACATACAGACAACACAATTAGAACTCTCTTCTTATTGTATTTAACCATAAAATGGACCATATAATTGAATCTTGAAATAGTTTTGTATTGAACCATAAAATGGTTTTCTTTGTAGTGGCGAAGGTGATATTGTGAAAGGTATCCATAATGAGTAATCAGACGAAATTGTCACAACCACATTTATTAAAATTATTGAGAAACTATCATAAATGTGGTTGAGACAATTTCGTTTGATTATTCATTATAAAATGGTTTCTTTATGTTTGGACTCTGAATTTCTTATTGATGAACATTTTTAACACAAAAAAAGACGAAGAACAATCATTTATTATTATCATCAGAGTTATAAAAACAAAATAGAGGCGAATGGTATCTGTTAGGTACGGGACCTTATATTATTAGCAATGCCCATATTGCGGTAATTTTCACAAAATGAGTAGTCTACTTTGAAATTTCAAGCACAGATGGCTGGCTGATCATGAAGAATATGCTCTTTAATATAAAAAATATACAATAAATGTACAATACTGGTTCATTTCAAATAATAGGCATATACGGTAAACCAAAAATAATATTTGAAATAGTTTATTTCAGATACAGAAAAGACTAAAGCTGTTCCTGGATTTCTTGTTCCATGACGAACTGCGTTGTTAATATTAACTTTTCAAGTGAATTAAACGACTTGCAGTCAAAATTTGACTGCAAGTCATTTAATTCACTTGAAAAGTTAATACTAAAGCTTTATTACAGGTAGATAGCCTCAATGTATTGCTTTCCAAAGATCTTTGTTGATTGATATGGCTTGTATGCAGAAAGCGTGAATATGATTATTTTTCTATATTGTTATTTATTTATTTGACATGAGTACATATGAGAGCACAAGGAAAATCCCATGCTTGCCCGCTTAACACAAAAATGTACCGTAACTATTGTACAAATACATGTGTGGAAAAAATATAAAAAAAGTTTGGAAAAATAAAAATAATTATAAGGAGATACTGATGATGATAATAAAGACGATGATCAAAGATAGAAAATGATATATGAAGACGAAGATGGTGATAGATTAAATAGCTTGAGCACTTTTTGATTTGAGGGAAAAAGGAGAAAAAAAGAGAGAAAAAACCTCAGTAAGCTTGGCATACTGATAAGTTTTGTCGAATCAATGAGTTGATTGCCACAGCAATCATGAAAATAACAATTTATTAGAATACTGAAATGTGAGGCTAATAAAAATGCAGACTTGGTGACAAATTAAAATCAAATAATTTTATTCTTTAATTTCAACATAAATATATCATATTATATACATCATGATGAAACTGCCAATATCCTTATTACAAGAATTTAGAATTCAAACAAATACAAAGGGTACTGCTTGCTAAATTGAAACAATTTGCTTGCAAGCAGGGCTTGATATGAAGGGCGAAGGACTTTCTAACCTGACTATTTAAGAACAATATAATAAATTATTGTATTATGCGACTAGAATCGTGGGAGAGGTCTCATTGGTTTTAATGTTTCACAAAACGTCACTTTTTGCCATGGGCGTCCATAAATATGGGTAAGGGGGGGCTCGAGCCCCCCCCCCCCCAGAATCCAGATTTTTGTTTTAAAAACAAGTTTACACAAGAATTTAAACATAAGAATCCAGATAGAATCCAAGAATCCAAACACAAAATGGCTCCCTGCCTGCCCCCCCCCCCCCCCTAGATTAAGTAAGATGGACGCCCATGCACTTTTGGCGTCACGTCTCCAAGACTGGTTTTTGCGTCGGTCCTAATTCAGAAATTAGAGTTCCTCATGAAAAGTGAGCTCTGCCGTAGTTAGAAGTGACATATTTTTTCGGAGGATGAAGCCCACATAGGTCTGAGACCTGTGCGTGGGTAATAAGTTGGATGATGGTGATTGATAAATTGGACCTACAGGTTTAGGTGGGTTCCGAACATCATCTTCGTTTTTTTGCTACATACATTTCATGAGTTATGTTTTATCATTAGCAAATATATATTTTTTTTCTTTTAATTAATCTTTTTAGTTTATTTCAACTATAATTACTTAATGTAATGTAATATTTTATATTTTAGGTTATATTTATTAGTGTTTGTCATAGGTCTTACTAGACCTGGCAACGTAAGATGTTATAAATAAATATCAAATATCAAATATCTGTTACTTTCTACTGTATTGTATACCTACTGAGTTTAAGCTATTATAAAAATTCCATTATATTTCCCACATCTCTCAACACAAGAACTGCTTAAAAAAATAATGCAAACATGTTTTTGAAGATGTTCATTAGAGAATGAAATAAAATGATATCAGAAAAGTTATATAATCTTTTAAAAAATCATATTGTGATGTCATGTGTTGTTAACGAATAAAAATTGAAATTTTTAAAAAGGTTTATTTTTATGAAATAAAATGATATCAGAAAAGATATATAATCTTTTAAACAACCATATTATGATGTAATAATAATAATAATAATAATAAGCGTATGGCTTTTAATGGTGGGGAGACCCTTACGGGTAGTTCCACCTCGCCGTTTGTGCCATGTTACGGGGAACATGGTGGACCTACTATTTTAGGTGGGTTCCGAACCACCGGGTAAGTGATAATAAAGCTTATAACATCAAGTCATTGTAGCACGGTCACCCATCCAAGCGCAGTCTTGAACACCACGCTCACCGCATGACCAATCACCACCCATATTATGATATCATGTGTTGTTAAAGAATAAAAATTGAAATTTTCAAAAAGGTTTACTTTTATTTTCTGTTAAAATCAATCAATAATATTAATAAAAAATTCTGTAATTACTGGAAACAGTATATAAAAATTCAAAATTAATATTACCACTCTTCTCAATAGATGTTAGTTTATTTAAGCTCATATAAAAATATTCACAGTGTAAGATTTTTTATCTAATAGAGGTAATTTTTGTTATACATTATAGAAACATTTGAAATCATTCAGAAAAACAGTTATTATTGAATTGAATATACTTGTTCAATAAAATAGTTATTCTTGGATTTCTTGTTCCATAACGATCTGTGTTGTTAATATGAACTTTTTGTTGTAAGTTTAACGACTTGCAGTCAGTTTTATATTGTGTATATATTTATATTGTCAGTATATTTATTATATATTCAAAATATAAAACTGCATAAATGTCGTTACAACAAAAAGTTAGTTATTATAACTTGAAATATACAATAGTAATTTAATAACAGTATTGCATTTTTTTCATAGTAACATACTGCAGACATGGATGTGGAAATTGTATTCATGTGCGTTGCATGGAACTGATTGCCAAACACCAGTTAGAAAGCTACAATGAATGTCTCCAGATAATATGTCCACTATGCAGGTGAGCATATGTTATTATTTTTTTACAGGTATTACCCACATGAGTCTTGAAACTTGTGCGAGGTGAATGATTTATTATTTTTTTTA
This sequence comes from Conomelus anceps, assembly GCA_948455865.1. Lineage (NCBI taxonomy): Eukaryota > Metazoa > Arthropoda > Insecta > Hemiptera > Delphacidae > Conomelus > Conomelus anceps. The sequence continues at coordinate 3,887,483 of OX418218.1, read as the reverse complement.
TTGCTGTTGATGCCCACACGAGTCCGAGACTTTTGTGTGGGTAATGAAATGAATGATAACACATAGATGCTAGACGAAGGACCGGGATTCGAACCCACGACCGCTGAAACGACAGCAAGCTGAAGTTGCGACGCCCCAACCAACTGCGCTATCAAGCGGCTCGCCGATTAATAATTGAATTAATTATTGACTGAGCTCAGAATCATTAATGTCATATGTACAATCAATGATTCTAATACAATATAGAAATTCTAATGATTTATGTAGGTTCGTTGAACTAAAGTCTCATGAAACTTCGAGATAATTATAAAGAACTTGAGTCGAGTCACCGAGAATTCCCATTGAGTCACCTACCTGAACTTGTCATTTGCTGATTATAATTATAAAAAAATGCATATTTATAGATATAATAATGTACATCTGTGGTCTTTCTGTTTCTGCATATGAATTCATTGAATTCATCTTGAACTCCATGTAGATATGTTGCATTTACTTTAAGTCTATTGAATTCTTAAGAAATAAATGATCGGTGATGTTTTCCATGGCGAAATACTTGATAAACAATCTAATATCAAAACTGACACTATATATTTTCTATTATCAATAATAAGACGAGATTGTCACAACCAAATTTATTAAAACTTTGAGAAACTAGTTTCGGTTGTTACACCATTATCAACTGATAGCTCAGTCTGCCGGGTCTTATTGAGATTGTAACAACCGAAACTAGTTTGTCAAAGTTTTAATAAATGTGGTTGTGACAATCTCGTCTTATTATTCATTATGGATACCTTCCACAATATCACCTTCGCCACTACAAAGAAAGTTCTATTAAATATATGAAATGCATCTCTCCAGTATCTCCAGTATAAGTGAGTCAACAATACAGGAAGCCAACAACTCTCTTTCTCTCTTGTAAAACTACTTATTATTTTTATTGTTTTACACTGCAAACAATCCCATGTGCATAGAAATTTTGACATTTTTAAAAAATGACAAAATATCAGTATGCAAATTACCATGAAGCCTCAATCTATGAATGAATGTGTATTATATTTATATTTCTACCAATTCTTGGTGAATTTTGTTTTTTAGGGGTGACTTTGGGACAATGTCAGAGTTAAGATCAGCCAAAGTCAGCAGCAGTCCAATAAGAAGGCCTGTCGAAAAGAAAGTAGCATGCCACACGGGATCCAATTGTTGCTCTTGCGATATGTCTCCAGTCCTGGGGAACCTCTACAGATGTCTGCAATGCACTCAGGTAAATTATAATGATGTATGTTTATATCAAGATCTTGAGAATTCTTCAAGATCAAATTTTATAAAAAAATAATATGGTTTTAACTTGGCAAGAATATCAGAAAAATTATAATGATGTATGTACTTTTCAAGATCTTCACAATTTTTCAAGATTTGATTTTATATGAGAATAATATAGATCAACATTTGCTCAAGAAAAATATCAGGAATACTGAAATCATAAATCCCTTTTAATATCAATTGTCTTACATTTAATAAAAAAATAATTTCTAAAATAGTCCGAACTAGAAGTATTTTTATTTTTAAAATTTCTTAAGTGAGCAAAGAACACATTGACAATAAAGTAATGTAATTTATTAGAAAACTGCTTCATCAAGATAGATTGAATTTATGTCATTTGATGTTTATGTCTGTTTACACAGACAATGTTGGTACATTGATGTTTACACAGACTCATACCACAGTGACTACTTTATATTTTATATTGCCACAGTGACTCCTTTTGTTGTATTAGTGACTTTTTTGTAGCACACTGCCTACACGTACTAGTAAAATTGGTCAGTTTAATTTCCAAGCTTTTGTTTCAGTGTTTTATATTGTATTTTTTGAAAGAGCAATAAATTAATTATTTAAAATTCATATTATATTTTTTCTTATTCAGCTTATCAACACCTCTTATTATTAAGCCGAAATGCCCAAATAAAACAGTTTTTGAATTTGTAACACATCTTGAAGTTTATTGTATTGCCACAGTAACTGCTTTTGTTGTGTTAGTGATTTTTTGTAGTATACTGGCTGTACGTTTTGGTAAACGTGGTCAGTTTAATTTTCAAGCTTTTTTGATCCAATGTTTTGTACTTTACTTTTGAAAAGGGAAATGAATTCATAATTCATTCCTTATTCATAATTTATTTATTATTATTTAGCAAATCAAAAACTCACACTATTCAACCTAAATTAAACAGTTCTTTGAATTTGCAACACATTATTAAGTTAAATACCAACGTATGTCATGTAAAATATGTCAAAACGTTAATGCGACACTACGATATTACACTCAAATTTTATAATAATGTATAAAATTATAATAACATAAATTTTGAGTGTGATATCAGTGTCACATTCTACATAACATACATAAGTATTTAACTCCATAATGTGTTGCAAATTCAAAGAACTGTTTAATTTAAACAAACAAACAAACAAACAAAATATTTAATTAATATTAATATTAACTTTTCATGTGAATTTAACGACTTGCAGTCAAATATTCATTAAGAATAAGTATAACTTACTTAATCTGTTAAATTAATCTGACAGATTAAGTAAGTTATACTTATTCTCAATGAATATTTGACTGCGTCGTTAAATTCACTTGAAAAGTTAATATTAACAACGCAGTTCGTCATGGAACAAGAAATCCAGGAAAATAATATTAATATTATAATTCAGGTTGAATAATAGGAGTTGTTGATTAGCTAAATAAGAATAAATAGAATATGTCAAAAATTTAATGTTACTAATATTACACTCAAATTTTATAATAATTTATATAATTATAATAGTTTCATAATATTCTATGAAATTATAATAATTTTTTAATAATTTAAAAAATTAAAATAATTTTAGTGTAATATCATAGTGTCACATAAAGTTTTGACATTTTCTGTAAAACATATTCAGCATAGTCTTATTATTTTCTTGAACAATGTTAACTGAACTCTATATTGAACACAGTGGCGGTCCCAGGGGGGGGGGATGGGAGGGATATATCGCTCCCGAAATATCAAGATGAATCCCCCCCCCCCTAAAAAAGAATTTATTAATAATTATGTATGTATAGTTTTTGCGAGAAATAAATTTAATCTGTGTCATTGTTACTTGTTAGCTAGAAGAATAAACAAGAAGGATGTGTACATCCTTACATCCATTACATTGTTATGTAACAATCTGAGTATTTTTGGCTATTCCTTTGTAACTTACATGTTAAAAATAGGGCCTAACCATAAAGAAAAAATTCGCAGTGAACACTTGATTTATTTTCGATTTCATTATACGTTTATTTAACTGAACTTTGTCATCATGCTTATTAGTTCATTAAATAATCATATTGACTTTTAATCAATTTTCTTTGTGTAGCTAAAGGAAAAGAAAGAAAAAACACTTACTATGTTTGGGTCCTATTTCACCCAGGTACAATAAACTTTAAATGAAAAACTATTTTATTAGCTAACATAAATACTATTAGCTAAAGCATATTTTAGATCTCAAATACGTATAAAAATACGTTTTTTAGCTTTAAATTCCACATTTTATCCCGGGGGGGGGGGGGGACCCAGACCCCCCGGTGGTCATCCCCCCCCCCCCCAGAAATGAAATCTTGGGACTGCCTCTGATTGAACAATATAAAACAAAGCATCGTATAATACCAAATAATATCCAATACACAATATTAAATTTATATGAAATATTTGTCATACAATGAATTGGATATCAGGTTATTCTAATTTTTTATTTAAAATTCAGGTCACATTCTGCCACACTTGCGTTAATTCAGCAGCCAGCACAGCTGTATACCACGAGGGACATGGGTTCGCAATAAGAGTTGTAAGTAATGAATTTTCCAAATACTTATTATTTGTCTGAATGTTTTTAAACCTTCCGTTTAATAGTAGCAGTAGTCGTATGAAAGAAGTAATTTTTTTCCTAAGAATGAAGCTCACATAGGTCTGAGACCTGTGCGTGGGTGATGAGTTGGATGATGGTAATTGATGAGTTGGACCTACAGTTTTAGGTGGGTTCCGAACCACCGGGAAGTGATTTTACAGCAGAGTGTCTTTGTTGCTGGCCAATCTAATTGGTCACCCTTACAAAGAGAGCCCAGGAGAACGCACCTTATATCTATCTGATTCAACAGATACCACCTACGGCTCACGGCTATCACTTCCCTTTTACCACTAACATTTATTTTTCTAAAGTGCACGAATCACGCATGTGAAGGCATAATAAAAAAATACAAACATGCAATCAAAAGACTCACCTAAACTCAAACAATGTAAGAAATCACAACTGAATAAAAACTCTCCAATCTAATCAGCCTCATCAGTGCTTTCCTGTGCCCTGAATCCGTCAAATGCTTGGTCAAACATTTGCATCAAACTCGAGAATTATTGTTGAGTGAGCAGAAGGTGTGGAAAACAAGAAGAGAAAATAAAAAGAATCAGAAGTATGAGGAAAGAAAGGAAAGAGATGCAGGAGAGGAAAAAGGAGAGAGATAAAAAAGAAAAGGTAGAAGACAAAAACAGAGATATAAAAGAGAAGAAGAAGAAAAAGAAGGGAGAGCAAAGATGAAGATGAAGAAGTAATAGGAGATGATAAAAAAAAGAAGAAAAAGAAAAAAAGATGAGTACGAGGAGGAGGAGGTGGACGGCGAGAAGGAAGAGGAGGAGAAGGAAGACGAGAAGGATGAGGAGATGAAGAAGGAGGATGAGTAGAAGTAGGAAAAGGAGGAGGAGAAGAAGGAGAAGAAGGAGGAGGAGGAGGAGTAGAAGGAAGAGGCGATGAAGAGGGAGGAAGAGGACGACGAGAAAGAAGAGGAAATAAAGAAGGAGGAAGAGTACGAGTAGGAGGAGGAGGAGGAGAGGGAGGAGGGAATTGAGGAGGAAGAGAGGAAGGAGGAGGAGAAGGAGGAGTAGTAGTAGGAGGAGTAGTAGTAGTATTAGGAGTAGTAGTAGGAGGAGTAGTAGTATTAGAAGTAGTAGGAGGAGGAGGAGGAGGAGGAGGGGGGGAGGAGGAGGAGGAGGAGGAGGAGGAGGAGGAGGAGAAGGAGGAGGAGGAGGAGGAGAAGGAGGAGGAGAAGGAGGAGGAGGAGGAGGAGGAGGAGGAGAAGGAGAAGGAAGAGGAGGAGAAGGAGGAGGATGAGGAGAAGGAGGAGGAGAAGGAGGAGGAAGAGGAGGAGGAGGAGAAGGAGAAGGAAGAGGAGGAGAAGGAGGAGGATGAGGAGAAGGAGGAGGAGAAGGAGGAGGAAGAGGAGGAGAAGGAGGAGGAGGATGATAAAAGGATGAAATAAAACTAGAAGAGAAAGGAGAAAATAAGAAACGGACTGACAAAAGAGGAAGAAAAATAAGATTGCTGATAGGCATACGCCATTATGTATACACAACGCACAATCAGATATTTGTTGAATCCATACGGACTGTGTCCATTTATTTGCATTCCTTATTTTATTCCACCTTTCCTTTCAACACAATTACTTCGCCCCCCCCCCCAAATCAGTAGTGATGGACTGAGGGGGGGGCTTAGATTCTGATGAAGACGTGCACTCTTGCATAAATAAGCAGCTGGAGCAGCCGCCTTCTAGTGTTGACTGCCCGCCTGGCTAGCAGAGCCGAGTACTCGTTACTGGTGTAAACAATGGGAGACTTGCCCTTCCGCCCCCCCTCTCACCACCCTCCCATCATTGCAAAATCGGATAGTCAAATACCTCTCCTAACCCCCCTTCAACCTATTTATTAGCCCCCTCACCATACCAAAAGAGGAAGTGGGGAAGAGGGGGATGCTTGACCCCCGGACGCCTTGGACGACTTTTCGTTTCGTGACGACAACCTTTGTGAGGAGTGATGAGTGGAGAATTGGAGGGGTGGAGGGTGTGAAAGAGTGAGGCTGTAGTCGTCTAGGATATGTGCGCCCCTTTAAGATGATGAAGGAGGGTGATGATAAAGGAGAAGGAGAAAAAGAAGTTAGGTTGGAAGGCGAAGGGGGAGGAGAAGTTGAAGAGGACGATGTTGGAAAAATAAGGGAGGGAGAAGAGGAGAAGGAGGAGGAGGAGGAGAAAAAGAAAGAGAAGAAGAGATGTTGAAAGATAAAGAAGGAGGAGAGGTTAAAGAGGACGATGATGGAAAAATAAGAGAGGGGAAGAGGAGAGGGGGGAGGAGAAGGAAAAAAAGGTAGAGAAGAAGACGAGTTGTAAGATGAAGAGGGAGGAGGAGTTGAAGAGGAAGATGTTGGAAGAATAAGAGAGGGGGAAGAGGAGAAGGAGGAGAAGTTGAAAAAGAAAGAGAAGAAGACAAGTTTCAAGATGAAGAAGGAGGAGAAGTTGAAGAGGGAGATAATGGAAAAATAAGAGATGGAGAAGAGGAGAGGGAGGAGGAGAAGAAAAGAAAAAGACAAGTTGTAAGATGAAGAGGGAGGTGAAGTTAAAGAGGGAGATAATAAAAAATAAGAGAGGGAGAAGAGGAGAAGGAGGAGGAGAAAAAGGAAAAGAAAGAGAAAACAAGTTGTAAGACAAGATGTAGATGTTGAAGAGGACGATGTTGGAAGAATAAGGGTGGACGAAGAGGAGAGGGATGAGAAGTTGAAGAGGAAGGTGAAGTTGAAGAGGGCGATAATGGAAAAAAGTGATGGGGAAGAGGAGACGGGAGAGGAGAAGGAGAAAAAGGAAGAAAAGTGTAAGATGAAGAGGTAGGAGAAGTTGAAGAGGACAATGATGAAGAACTAAGAGAGGGAGAGGAGGAAAGGAGGAGAAGGAGAAAAAGAAAGAGAAGAAGACAAGTTTTAAAATGAAGAGGGAGGAGAAGTTGACGAGGATGATGTTGGAGAAAAAAGCGAGGGAGAAGAGGAGAAGGAGGAGGAGGAGAAAAAGAAAGAGAAGAAGAGAAGTTGTAAGATGAAGAGGGAGGAGAAGTTGAAGAGGACAATGATGGAGAACTAAGAGAGGGTGAAGAGGAAAAGGAGAAGGAGAAAAAGAAAGAGAAGAAAGGATGTTGTAAGATGAAGAGGGAGGAGAAGTTCAAGAGGACGATGTTGGAAAAATAAGAGTGGGAGAAGTATAGAAAGAAAGAGAAGAAGACAAGTTGTAAGATGAAAGAGAGTACATATTGAAGAGGACGATGTTGGAAGAATAAGAGTGGATGAAGAGGAGAGGGAGGAGAAGTTTAAGAGGAAGGAGAAGTTGAAGAGGACAATGATGGAGAACTAAGAGAGGGTGAAGAGGTGAAGGAGGAGGAGAAGGAGAGCACTTGTGAGATATTTATAACACTCGCATTCGCTCGTGTTATAACTTACATCTAACTCGTGCCTTAATAAGGGTCAAAATAAAATCGTTGCATAAACTACTATAAACGCGTAGCATTCTCTTTGAGATTTTAAAGTTTCATGACAATGTGTAAACTGAAGTACTTTTCTCTGCATCTATAGTTTTATTTTTTTAATTTTTGATTTTATTTCACTCTTTTTTCTCTAGTTTGTTTACTTTTTGTTGTAACTTGGATGAAGAATAAATTTGAATTATTTTAGTATTCATTTCTCAACCAAACAGGTCTTGTTGCCTTTGGAGGTATTAAAATATTACTCTGTTATTGTATAGTGTAGCGGAAATAAAATTTGAATTTGACATTTGATTTATTCGAGTGTATCTGATTCGAACAATCTCATATTTGAAACAAACAATGAAGTAACGAGCGAAAAATAGCAAATAGAAGAGTGAAGAACAAATAGGCCACTGGAGGAGTATGATAAGGAGGAGGCCGATAAGGGAGTTCAAGCAGTAGCCTAGGTGGGAATGGCCCAGTAGGTTGTCCAAGCGCTGATTGCTAATTCTGTTTGCCGAATTCACAAAACCCGAGCAGACCAGAGCCCAGAGCTTATTCGATAACGCTGGCTGCCATCTGCCAATCCCACCCGCGTTCTTCTTAGTGTGTCTTCTTTTTCTTTTTTCTTCCTCATCTCCTTTCTGATTCTTCATCATCATCATCATCATCATCATTATCTCCTCCTTGCTGCTTCATCATCTTCTCCCTGCTTCAACTTTTTCATCTACCCTTCCTGCTTTTTCTTTGTCTTCTTAATTTCTTTTCCGTCTTCTCCTCTTCTTTTTTAATTGCTGTCTTTTTCATTTACTGCTTCTTCTGTTTCCTGCTTCCTCACCTTCCTGCTTTTACTCCTTCCTGCATCTTCGTCTTTTTGTTCTTCTCCTCTTTTTCTTCCCTCTTCACGTTCTACTTCTCCCCTTTTCTTCTTCTCCTCTTCTTCTTCTTTCTCTTCTGTTTCTCTTCTTTTTCTTCTCTTTCTATTTTTTTTCAATTATTGTGTGCTTCCCCTACTTTTCCTTTTTATTCTTCTATTCTTTCTCAATTATCATCCTCTTCATGTTTGTCTTTCTCTTCTCTTCGCCATTCTCTCAATTCTTTCTACTTCTTAATTTACTTTTTTCTCTTCTTATCGTTCTCCTTCTTCTCCTTGTTTTTTCTTCTCCCTCTCTTATTTTTAAATCGTCGTCCTCTTGAACTTTTCCTCGTTCTTCATCTTGTAATGTCCTCTTGTTGTCCTCTTCAACTTCTCCTACCTCTTCACTTTAAAACTTCTCTTCTTCTCTTTCTTTTTCTCCTTCTCCTCCTTTTCCTCTTCTCCCTCTCTTATTTTTCCATCATCGTCCTCTTTAACTTCTCCTTCCTCTTCATGTTACAACTTCTCTTCATTTTTCTCCTTCTCCTCCCCCCTCTTCTCTTCCCCCTCTCTTATTTTTCCATTATCTCTCTCTTCAACATCTCCTCCCTCTTCAACTTCTCCTCCCTCTCCTCTTCGTCCACTCTTATTCTTCCAACATCTATTTTCTATCTATCTATTTTCCAAAGATACTATTTCTCTCAACTTTCTTAACATGAAAATACCTCTGGTAACTTTTGGGATAGTGTACTCTACATGACGATTCCATTTCAAATTAATATTATTATTATTATTATTTCGTCGCATTGAAACCGTATTCAATGCGCATAGCTCTAACGGTGTACATTTCAAATAGGTTCCACCACACGGTGAAAAAAAAAATTATGCTCATAAATCTTAGTGCAAAATTTCGAATTAGCCTCAAAAAACCCAATTATTCGGCAATTCAATGAGCATTGGAGAAAACCTCATAGCACTCTCTCAATGAATATGGACAGCTTTCAGTTAATATATGTTTGAAAGCTACAATAAATTTATTTAAACTGTTAATATTTTTTAGTTCATCTGTAAAGCAATTGAAAACCCTGAGTCCCGTATACTCTGAATAAATATACTCAAAAAGTTTTTTTTAGGTATTAGAAGACGAAGTTGGAAGAAGAAGTGGTGTGTAAGACGGAATAAGAGCAAGTAAAGAGAGAGCCAGCGAATGAGCAGGATAAATGGGAGTAGGATGGGGAGGAAGGGGAAGAGGAGTAGGATGTAGAGGAATGGGAAGGGGAGTAGGACGGGGAGGCCGAGCTTAGACGATGTAACTTGCATACTGAGTGGTGCCTCTGCTGCGGGGTGACCAGTGCATAAGAAGCAGTGTGCCCCTGCCTGCCTGGAGGGGCCCTGCTGCCCTGGTCACAGATCAATACAAGTAGTGACCCCCCTACTCCACACCACTAACACCCCCTTGCCACCCTCCCCCCATAACCCCCCAACCCCAAAAACCTAGGGGCTCAACGCTGACGGCCGCACTTTGCATCTCAGCATCACCGCCATCACCAGCAACTACCCTTCTTCTCATTCTTCTTCGTCTTATTCTTGTTCCTCTTCTTCCGCGCGCTCTCCTCTCACACTTATCCGGTGTTCGGCTACCCATCCTACGACACACCTCTTGGCTACGCTTTTCTAGCTCACGTAAAACGAAACGAAAACTTAAACGGAAGTTTCAAGTGCAATTTCATCCAGTAATTCAATAGTATGGAGCACCTGGAGTGCGTCAAAGAAAAATTAGTGCGGCAAAGTCAGCTGGAGTGCGACAGAGTAAAAGAGTGCAGGAATCAGCTGTTTTTCATACTGTAATGAGTGATAATGATTGGTTTTCTGCTCGTAAGCAGGTCTGCACTCTTGACGATGTCAGTCGCTTTTACACATTATATTACTCATTACCCACGCACAGGTCTAAGACCTCAAAAAAAAATAAATAATAATAATAATGAGTACATAGTAATTATTAGTGTAACTAGTGTGCAAACTTGCTCTTTGCAGCACGAGAGAAATTCGTTACGCACGAGCTGAAGGCGAGTGTGGAATAGTTTCTTGAGTACAGCACAAATACTTTCAGCACAAGTGATACATTACATCTTTCCTACAGTTGGCGCACCTGGAGTGCGACAAAATAAAATTAGTGCAGCCAAGTCTGCGACAGAGTAAAAGAGTGCAGGAATCAGCTGTTTTTCATACTATAATGAGTAAATAATAGTTATTTCTGTAACTAGTGTGCAAAGTAGCTCTTGGCTACTTTCAAGATACTTTCAGCACGAGTAACACATTAAATGTTTCCTACACCTGGAGTGCAGCAAAGTAAAATGTGTGCGGCAAAGTCAGCTTTAGTGCAGCAAAGTGAAATAGTTCAGGTATCAGCTGCTTTACGTACTATAATGAGTGCATAAACAGCCAGATTTGTTGAGTAACCGTAGGAAAAGTTATTTTTCTACAGTGAGCTGAAAAAGTGCCAATTTTTGCACTAACTGTAGCACACAAAATAGTCTATTCCTGCACCAGTGCGGGAAAGTAAATTCCAGTGCACGAAAGTACTTTTCCGCAGACCAGATTTGCAACCTAACAACACAAAATATTGAGTATGTAATACGCAGGTTCCCTATTCTGAATCAAAAATAGGTTGGCTACTCTGCTTCAGCTACGAAATATAGTCAGCTGAGTAGTTGTTGTTGAAATCGATTTGATTCGAAGTTAGGTTATTGTGAAGAATTGTCAGGTTATTTATGTTCTGTTTAAATTACTTTATACGTTACTATAGGAAAAATTTAATGTGTAATTCGAGCGCAAAGTATTGTTTCTGCAGTCGAGAAACTTTTTTCTGAAAAAAAAAACTGTTTCCCTCGGTGCACTCTAGTGCACCCTTTGCACTCTAGTTACACAAATAGCTATTGTGTAACTAGTGTTCAAAGTAGCTCTTTGCTGCACAAGAGAAATGCATTCCGCATGCGCTGAAGGCGAGTGTGGAATACTCTCATGAGTGCAGCAAAGATACTTTCAGCATGAGTATGCATTTTTACACATTGAATTTTCCCTACACCTGGAGTGCGACAAAGTAAAATGAGTGCGGCAAAGTCAGCTTCTGTGCGGCAAAGTAAAATAGTTCAGGAATTAGCTGTTTCGCGTACTATAATGAGTGCATAAATAGCCGCTTTGTTGGGTAACTTTAGGAAAAGTTATTTGTGCAACTAGTGCGCAAAGTAATTCTTTGCTGCACGAGAGAAATGCATTACGCACGAGCTGCAGAGGAGGTCTGACTTACAAGGTCTGATTTCACAAGAGCAGCTACGATTTGGAACACTAAATTTGGCACAACGCTTCCTCAACGCTTCAGTGCACTTGGAAAACTGACTCTTATTCTCTTTTTACATTTCTCAAAATTAATGTTCAAATCTCATTAACTATAACAGTTTCAAAATGTGTTGTAGGAAGTTCATATAACAGTTGATAAATGATACGTCACTAACATGAAAAAAGCTTCGTCACAAGTGAAAGCAACACATTGATCCCGTGGTGATTGGTCATGCGGTGAGCGTGGTGTTCAAGTGGTTGTGATGTTCAGTCACGACCGCTCAAGACTGCGCTTGGATGGGTGACCGTGCTTCAATGACTTGATGTTACAAGCTTTATTATCACTTACCCGGTGGTTCGGAATCCACCTAAAATAGTAGGTCCACCATGTTCCCCGTAACATGGCACAAACGGCGAGGTGGAACTACCCGTAAGGGTCTCCCCACCATTAAAAGCCATACGCTTATTATTATTATTATTATTATTATTATTGATCCCGTATCAATACTCGTTCCTTTTTTGTAGATGTATTGGTTGGCGGTTGAAATCCATTTATCGCATGTTTAATTTAAAAAAACTAACTTCAATCCCGTTGAAAAGCACGGGTAAACCACCAGGACTATTACAAGTAGATAAAGTATTGAAGCTAAATGAGTACCTGTATGTAATTGGAGCTTGGAAAATTCATTTTAGTTCAGTTTACGTTCAGTTTTCAGCTGCAATGAAAACGTAGATTTACGCATCATACCATCTCTCTCCTTCATCTTTCAAAGAGAGAAAGAGTCTACCTTCACAGAGAGAGAAAGTACTCTCTCTCCTTACACCTTCTCTGTTCGTTTCTCGCTTCTGTCAACCCCTTGGTTCGTTCCTCCTTTTCCTCCTCCTTCTCCTCCTTTTCTTCCTTCTCTTCCGCTTCCTCTTACTCCTTATCCTCCTTCTCCTCCCACCTCGTTTACTTACATACCGTTCCTCACTGTCCATCATCACACCCGGATAATCCGCACACCTTCTTGGTCACCCCCTTGATCCGACCCTCTATTTTGGATGGGGGGGGGGGATGGTCAACGTGTCCAAATGTCCACTACCACCTCTCCTCCCCCAAAGGTGACTAGTGGGGGGACTTATCTTAGCATTTCACACTGCGACGAGTTTTCCCGCCATCCCGAGCCGAGTTCCCGCGCATTTTCGTTTCACCCGCCAAAATTGTCAACTTTTGGCGCTCTAACTAACGCAGTACTGCCACTACTACATCTACACTTCTGAGTTGCTTGGGGCAGGCAACTCATCGCAGCACAAATGAGTTGAGAACGTTGGGAAAATGATTGTAGTTGGATTGTTGTATGTGTGTAATAGAAAAATAGAGAGAGAGAGAGTGTATGTGTGAGAGAGAGGGTGTGAGAAAGTGAAGGCCTTCAACTCATGTAAATGAATGTGATGTTCTGTTTAAAATAGGGAAATTTGTTAGTTTTATTCAATTCACGTTGTTTTCTCGATTTCTTCATCTCCATCATCTTTCTAATCTGACGTCACTCGTCTTCTTTTTTCTTCTCCTCCTCCTCCTCCTCTTCCTCCTCCTCCTCCTTCTCTTCTCCTCTTTCTTCATCTTCTCCTCCTTCCTCTATTTCTTTCTATCGTATCGTCTCCTCCTTCTCCTTTTTCGTCCTCCTCTTCTTCTCGGTTATCTTCTTCCCCACCTCTTTCTTCTCAACCCCATTCATTCTTATCTTTATTATGTCTTCTTCCTCTTCTTCTTCTTCTTCTTCTTCTTCTTCTTTTTTTTCTTCATTCTCTTCGCCTTCACTTTTTTATTCTACTTATCATTCACTTTCCTCCTTCTATTCTATCCTCTTTCACTTTCTATCAATCCCTTGGCTCGTTCCTCCTTCTTCTCCTTCATCTCTTTCTCTTCCACTTCCTCCTCCTCCTCCTCCTCCTCCACCTCCTTCTTCCTCTCCTCCTCCACCACCTCCTCCTCCTCCTCCTCCTCCTTTTCCTTACTCCTCTTTATTTCGTTTACCATTTTACTCTCCTCTTTCTCTTCAACCCCATTTCTGTCTATTTTCATCATGCCTCCCTCTACTTCTTATTCATCCTCATTCTCTTCAACCTTCAACTTCTCTATTATCGTCTTTTTGTTCTTTCTTTCATCTTTCATTAACTTTCTTCTTTTATGTCTCTTCTACATTCATCTTCCTTATCTGCAACGCTCTTCTCATGTCACTCATCTTCTTCCTTCTCCTCCTCCTCCTCCTCCTCCTCCTTCTCCTCCCCCTCCCTCTCATCCTCATCATCATCATCATCTTCTTTTTCTTCTTCTTTTCCTTATTTGAGTGCGCTTGCAGCTTTCCAGTTGTCACCGCTCGCTTAGTTCGACCACTGAGTTTCCCTGTTCAAATAGAAACAGAAAAAGAGTGTGAACATGAGTGAGAGAGAACGAGAGATAAGTGATTATGAGCGAGAGAGAGCTAGAAACAAGGATAGAGTTGAGAGTGAGAGTGAGTAAGATGAGAAATCGCTTTTAACGTTGGCCTGCACTCCTCACTCCTACTAAGCAGTGAGGAACGACAATTCCCTCTATTTCTCCCATTTATATATATGTATTACATACATACACACACACATAGTCATGAGGAGAGGAAAGAGAGGTGATAGAGAGATGAGCGAGAGAAAATGAAAGGAAGGAGAATGAGGGAATGTGAGAAAGGGTGGAAGAGAGTGTAAAGAGGCATGGGCATGCGAAGAAGGAGACAAGGAGAGTAAAGGAGGAAAGAGAGGAGATAGAGAAAATAGTGAGGAGAGCGAGAGAAAATGAAGGGAAGGAGAGTCAGTGATTGCGAGAAAGGGTGGAAGAGCGTGTAAAGATAGATGGAGGAAGATGAGTGAAACGAGTATAAGAGAGAGGGTGTGATGGGAAGGAAGAGTGATTGGGAGAGAGAAGAGTGGAGAGAGACAATGTGAGAGAGCTGCACAACTACTATTGTCAGTGCCTGCTTGATGAGGCAGCCCTGGAAATGTTCACAGCCTTGCAATTCTGGTCAGCTCCCAGAATACCTTGCAGAAAGATATACTGGTTGAGAATGTGATAGTTATAATAATTTAAATGATAATCCGGCTCAAGTTCCTCAATGCTTGATTAGTTTTTTTGGTAGTGATGTCAGACACACTTTTACTAACATCACTACCAACCTACACATTCTACATATAAAATCTAAAGGACGCGAACTCAACACCTTGGAACAATTTGAAATATAAAAATACACCACACACAATAAACAAAACATCCTCAATGAACAACTACATTTTAAATCACACAAACCTTTCGATCACATTCTACAAAAACACAATTCTTCTAACCAAAAAACTGACATCGATGATCAAGGAGGACGCCTCTGAAAATGGATCTATAAGATTCGAAAACGTTCCGCCTACAGAGTTAGTAAATTCTACTTATTCTTAATAGAAATTTCACTGCAAGTCGTTGAATTCACTTAAAAAGTTAATATACCTAAATTTCTTCACCTATTTTTAAATTCCGATAAGTCTAATTTCCTTTCCACTACTAATTATCAATTCCTCTAAAATGAGAGAGAGGAAGAAAAAAAGTCCAATCATTAAAATTATGAAAATATTATGTTATTATAATTATTAGCATAAATGGCATTGCTAGCATAGACTAAAGTCTGTGCGCTAGCAATGAGTCGAGAATTTTAATAACAAACACCGATGAATATAATAATAGATGGAAGTTGGATATTGATGGATGATAGCCTAATTGTTTATATTCAAAATTAGCAGCCTTGGAAGACGGATGAGCACAAATTTGAATAAATTTTGTTCAATTATAATTTCAGTTCTAATCATGGTTCAATCTTGAAGAAGATTTTATTTTTAACCCACTCATCAATTAATTTCAACTGTTTTTTATTCATTTTTTGTGAAGTTAGGTTTCTGGGTAATATATTAATTAAGATACTACATTGATGATTAAATTGCCTGGTGCTAGCTGCAAGTCTAGAGAATTTAATGATAAAATGATTTGTTGTAGCCGGACGAGTGTGGTGGATAATTGTACGAGGTTGTGGACAATGTTTATTTCGTTTTATTGATAATATTAAATTTTTAATATACTGCTGCCTTATTGTGAGTACCTCCATTTCTTGAAAGATACTCCTGCTGGGGTACATACGTGGCCTACCCAGAGCTGATTTTATAAGGAATTTCTGTAAAATGAAAACTCTCTTAAGATGAGTATCATATGCTCCACCCCATGCCTCAATACCATATGTAAATAGACTATGTGCATATGCTAGATAGATTGTTTTCATGATAGCACGATTGGCTAATTTATTTATTTTATAAAAGGTGTGTATTAGGTATTTCAGTCTAGAACAAAGGTAGTGAGTATGTGACGTCCATTTAAGATGATCATCCAGCATGATACCTATAATAATAATTCAATTTCAAAGACTACAACCCGTGAAGACATTTCAATCAGCACTGGACGTATTAGCTCTGTATGTATATGGAATGATGGGCACTCAGCAGTGTGTGTATTTCGAAATCGAAACCAATTCAACAATTTATTATTCGACTTTGCTGTCCGATACAATCTCCTGCTCTCTTTTTCTCTCTCTCCCTTTTCACGGTCTCTTTCTCTCTTTTTCCTCTCACACATTCTCTCTCACCTTCCCTCTTTCTCTTATCCTCAAATTCATGTCACTCCCCCCCCTCTTTGCGGTCAATGAATCGCGCTAAACTGTGTATGAAACCAAGCGTGCTAAATAAGTGTGATGTAATGCTCCAGGCTTTATTGGGGGTGGTCTGTGATCCGTTCAGCTCTTCATATCTATATATACCTCACATATACACAGGCTATCATCAAAACTGACAAACAATGACATATATAGTCATCCAACAATGTAGAACACGTATATAAACAGATACGGTACTCAAGTAGACGTATATTCGTACGACCCGTGTGTATATAGATATAAATCGAGTGCAAATATACGTATGAATGAGTGCAACCGAACAAATCCTCTATATATACGAGAATAATAACAACATCAACGATTGGTGTAAAGCAACACGTTGTTTCTACGCTTTAATAGCGTATCAGACAAACCGTAATAATCCCCTTGCTATCGATTCATCCGCCGAGTCTCTAATACGTTGATGAATCATCGCTTCATGGGTCACATCACTTTTAATTCGTTGAACAATTCACTTACTACACAGTTGTTTCGTAAATTTTTCATAATATCACTTAAGAGGTGGTTCGGAAACCACTTAAATTATTGTAGGTTAATATATCATGTTTCCCATAACATGCGGTGAAGAGGATAAAACTATTTGTAAGGGACTCCCTACCCATAGAATCCATACACTTGTACAAGGAGTACTATTCCCATAATCTATTTAATTATACGTATTCGTATTGGTGTCGGTGGTGTGTTAGATAGCCGTTATTAAATTTACTTGGTATTGTGACAACAATTATTACGAAAGCACCAGTAAAGTTTCAACGCATTCTCTATCTTACTTGAGCGTATTAAACTGAAATACAGAGCACTTTCACTGCTCTGACTAATTATATAGTGCAGTGGTTCTCAACCTTTTCGACACTGCAACCCCTTTTTAAGACAAAGTGTTTTGCCGACCCCCTCAACATTGTAATACAAAAAATATTTGTTAAAATACAGTTAAGTGATCGTACGGAAAAATCTAATTCACATTCAAAACAACCCAATATGAAACATTTTTTATAGCTAAGTTCCTTCACTGTTGCACCACACATGTTCTCATTGTACACATGCTACTGACCACAGTGAGTGGCAGTTCTCTCTGTCTGCCGAGCAGTGTTGCCAGAAATTTCCTAAGTTACCTTTATCCTAATCGATTTGGAAAATTTTTGATAGTAATGTAAAATTTGTGTGGTCTTTTTAAATAAATACTTAACTATTGTAAAGCAAATAATAATGGTCTTAATAATTTAATCCCCCCCCCCGTATCACAACGACAGAGCAATGCGACGAGCCTGGCCCTTTCACGACCCCCCTAGATAGGCCCTGCGACCCACCGGTTGAGAAAAACTGATATAGTGTATTCCATACTTTAGTTAAAACTATACGCAATTTGTGATTAAATATTCGTGGAATACATGTGGAATGTGCATTCAAGAATTATTACTGTGACTAAAATAACTGATGTATTCATGTTTTGAATAAAAACAATTTGCTTCTAACTCTGTTTTCAAATAAGTTTTTAATTTTTCAAGTGGGAGAGTGGTTATTCGGGTCGACAAAAGATTAAACAGATTTGTACCAGAAGTTGTCACTCCCTTTGCGCACAGAGCCGTGCGATGTGCTTCATCTCTGAGTCCATGACTGTACTTAATTTCATAAGAGTGAACACTACCCTATTGGCGATGAAAGGATTCCTTAGATACTCAGTAGGTATCGAGGCAGTGCTCAAGCCTTCAAGCACCAGATAGAATCCACTCTCAACCATAACTTGCGTATTATGTCCCAAAACGCTTAGTTAGCGTTTTTAAAAGAGTTAATTTTCAAATTTTTCTCATGGGAGGATCCCCAGACCCCCTCTTATACTCAAGGATAGTATCTGAGGAAGTATATTTGGTGGTTTGGGGTTTCTTGCAGACTGATCCCCCTTGAGAAATTTCTGGCTGTGCCTATGGCGTGAAACATATTTGTTCTACTCGTATAAAAAACAAATTTCTACTTTTTTTACTTTATTGCCACCTCAAAATACAGGTAAAAACAGTTACAACTCTTGAAGTAATACGATTCAAACACAAAAATATTATCTGTAATGCATTTTATAGAACTCAAAACGTTTGAAACTGTGGCACCACTGGCATAAGATTAACTTGAGCGCCATCAGTGAGTTCAAAACGAAATAAACAAGAAAAGTGAGCTTAAAGAGAAAGCAAAAGAAAATAAAAAAAAAAATTAACCCCATAAGAGATAGTTTAACAAATCAGAATCAACCGATAACATTTTTTTTACATGATGGAAAGTGATAATCAGAAATAAACGAAAAGAATCGGAAATAAATAAAAGAAAAGAAAGAAACTATACTAAACTACACTAATTTGGTTGCACCTACTCACATTAACCACTCATTTAATAGTAGCTATTAGCATCAATGATGGCGTGTTGTCTCTCGATGACCACACTCATTAAAAGTTCTGCTCATTGATGCGTCTACTCATTCTACTCATTCATGCAATCCAATTGAATGCTCTTGAGCTCTTATCTGCCGCGCTAAGCGCCCTGCAAATCCACGCTAATTGTCTTGCTAAACTATCTCACACCTAATCACCTGAAGCCCTAACTTCTTGTCTTAAACCCCCTTCTCCACCACCCCCCACTCCACTCAAGGTTCAAATCCAATGACCGGATTAAACTTTGCCCGGACCTTGTTTCCTGATTATACAAGGAACTGTATTTCGTTGGAGATCGTCTTCTACAATCATATTATGATACTATCAATTGCCAAGATAATGTTACGGGTTCTATCTCTAAAATAATGCTGGCAACACTCGAAATTAACACTCGCACTTTATTTACACAAATTATTCACAACACGCATTAATCAGTTATATCTCACAGAATAATGTAATTAACCACTAATGTAATAAATAATAAACCCACTAAATAATGTAATCAAAAAGACAGATAAATCGATATTGTTCAGCTAATAAAGAATTTGCAATACTACTGTACAAAAATCAATCACTAAATGTTAAAAGGCCGATCTAATATTAAATAATAACTGTTCAATAAACTGTCCAATAATTCAATAAGAACGTC
The DNA here is from genome assembly GCA_948455865.1 of Conomelus anceps. Lineage (NCBI taxonomy): Eukaryota > Metazoa > Arthropoda > Insecta > Hemiptera > Delphacidae > Conomelus > Conomelus anceps. The sequence goes on along the minus strand of OX418218.1, from coordinate 3,868,110 downwards.
TAAAATGAACAATCAAACTTACGTAGCAAGTCAGTAATACAATAATAGCCGAGCCACTGGAAAGTGACTTTACAGCAGAGAACAGTGTAGTTTTTGTTGGCCAATCTAATCGGTCACCCTTACAAATAGAGCCCAGGATAGCGCAGCTTATCTCTATCTGATTGAACAGATACCAGCTTCACGGCTATCACTTCCCTATATTAAGCTAACTATTAGGGAAAAAAAACTGTTTGAATTGCTCTGTACCTCTTTTATTCTTGGAAATTAACTATTTTTATGCACTGAGTTTTTGTATTCCCGAAAACTATTTTAAAAAACCCTCTCTTTTTAAACATTATTTATACACCTATGTAATGAAATACAAATGCTTGTAGGTTTCTTAGGTACACATAGGTAGTAAGGTAATGAGAATAGAGTGAAAAAGCACGTTGTTTAGCCTTACATGACCACTGTATACCCTAAATACTGGCGAATCAATATCCTGATGCCGCTCTTCAACTGCCCGATTACAGGACGAGCCGGATTAAAGCATTTGTCAACTTTACGTGAAAATTAATTACAACATTCATTTCACATATTTTATTTCATTCTTATATGAAAGTCCAACGGCCGGTTTCACGAAAGCCAAAATTAAATAAAGAGTTTAATGTCAGTTAACTAACTGTCATAAGTCTCAACTAACTGTCATAACCTTTATTTCTGTTGCACAAAGATCCATTAGTTATTTTTGGTTGACCGAACGGGCACAATCTGGCAACACTGTAATTTGATCAACAGCTGATCTGAAGTTGAGAAAAAATATAAATTAGAATAATTTCATTTTGAATTATTTGAATCATTATTCAACTATCTCAATATTATTAAATTCTCAATAGATTTTATTCATTTTGAAAGGGTTTTAACACCTACGACAATTTGCAGTTCCGTGTTCTGGTACAATAAACATAACCTATAAAATGTAACTTGACTGGAGTTTGTGAAATTTATTATTTTTTTTTTATTGCTGATGATGTCCATATGAGTCCGGGACTTGTGCGTGGGTAATGAGGTGAATGATTACACATAAATGCCTGACGGTGGAGCGGGATTCGAACACACGACCACTTAAACGACAGCAAGATGAAGTTGCGACGCTCCAACCAACTGCGCTAAGCAGCCCAGTGACCAGGCGGTTTAGTGTCTCTTACGCCGGTTAGCCTAGTCGGCGTTATCGCTTGTAGTTGTGCTTTGTGCAACTAAATTGTCTCCATTAAGTCTAATCTCCGTAGAATGACGTTATTCTAAGGGGGTTAAATTTAATTTACTTCTGTGCAACCGTCTGTAACTCTCAAGTTTTAAGTTTTTTATGTTTCACTTCCATCTTATTATTCAATTGATTTGATTTTTTGTTGTAAATACTACTTTGCAATTTACTTTTCAAATAATAACGAGATCCATTCGTCATTTTGTCAAACGAAACATCATATTTTTAATTGCTCCTTATGTGCCCTTTTACACTGGCGGCACAATGTGATTCGATTTTTTGCTGAAAGATTTTGAAATACAAATCCACACCAATGCAAACCGTAATCCCATGTTGAAAGACGCTTATGACATTCTCAAGTGATTTGGGAAACCGAAGAATTAGTCTTGTGAACTTCAATGGAGGAAAGTAAAGAGTAAAAGGAAGAGTGATGGAGATGGTGTGTGTGTGAGTGTGCGAGAGAGAGGGATTGAGGGTGGGTGAGTGTGTGAGAGTGAAAGAGTGAAGAAAGGAAGAAAATTTCAAACGATCACAAACTCCCCAGCTCCCTTTTCAGTTACGATGCACTGTTCCTGAACAGTTCCACCCTTTCCTTAGTACCTTTATCAGAGCTAAAATGCCCTTTCAAGAGTTATAACTAACATTTCAAGGACTCTGCCCCTTTGGCTGTCGTGTTAGTCACAAATCAAACAAACTTTGAAAACATGAGAAAACTCTTATAGCCTACATTATGAAATATTTATCAAATAAGCAAATCAATATGATCAATATAACATATAAACTAAAGTACCTGAAAATCTACCTATAAGATAAGTTAACAAACTAAGTAAAACTCTACAACTCTCCATTCAACGTAGAATATTGTATTTAGGAAAATTGTAATAGCGAAAATTGTAAAAATTAAATGGCCTTTAGTTCGTCATTTTAATGCGTTCGCTTTTAAAATACACCTACACTGAAAAATTAATAACTTGGAAGAATGTTGTTCATATTAACTTTCTGTTGTAAATTATCGACTTGCAGTCAGTTTTATAGTGTGAACATATTCACAATATAAAACTGCAAGTCGTTAAATTAATAACAAAAAGTTAATATTAGCAACGCAGATCGTTATGGAACAAGAAATCCAAGAATGTAATATTGTTCAATTATTTTTTTTTAATTAACAATGTAAAAATTATTTTTTACTCCAACTTATAATTGAAACTATATAACCTTAATTGAAGGTCCTTTCTAGACAGAGTCTCTGCAGTCGCCATCGTGAGCCACTATCTCAGACTAATTCACACAAGCCGAGTAAAGTTGATCAAAAAAAAATCAGCTATTGGCCTTAAATAAGTGTATGACTTCATGTACTTTGAAATTTTTGTGCTCGATCAGAGATCTGTTAATGTAATTTAGCCTAAAGTGTGGCAAGCGACGGCTTCCTACGACTCTATAACATCAAATAAATTATTTACAATGTTCATAATATGAACAGAACAAAATGTACTTGTGAATAAATTAAGATCACCTGATTCATTACAAATATCACATACTTGTTTCACTCGTAACCGGCTTTTGATAACCAATGGCGTTCACCCGGCATAATTACATTGCATCACATGGTTTGGAAAATCGGGTAGGTGTGGAGCGCTCCATATGATACAAGGATCGCTCTGGTAATCGACACCGGCTATCCGACTGGCGATTATGTGTGAAACTATCCTGTTCAAACAAAATTGAAATGAAGACATCGATGAATGCTTCTTATTGTTTAATATTGGGCTAAGTATTGGGCCTATTTTTGCAAAACTTGAATGGGACCACCGCTGAATGATGCTATTTCATTTAAAAAGAATCAGCGAAATCGGTTCAATAGTGTTCGGATAGACATGAAAAAACGGGTCGAATTGAAAACCTCCTTTTGTTTGGAAGTCGGCTAAAAATCTTATCGAATTCTCTAATCTTCTTATCAACCACAACAGCAGTTCCCATCTTTTATCTTGTAATTACATTCACCGAAGACTCTTCAAACTAGGTAGTGCTCAACGCTTTACTATTCTAGCCCTTTCAACTTGTTTTCTGTTTTCATCTCTAAAATATTTTTCAAAAATACTTAAGACTATATCAAGGAAATCACTCTCACCAAAACTCACAAAAAACATATCAAATTAACAAACTATCTTCTAATCAACTACAACAACTGCTCCCATCTTTTCCCTCGTGATTGCCTTGTTTTCACTTGTTCATTCATCGTCTAATACATTTTTGAAATACTTGAAAGTCTATCTACGAAATCAATTCAATTTCAATTTACTCTGAACAATCCTGCCAAGAGGAGTTTATTTCCATTTGATACATGATAATACATTTTTACAATGTCTGTGCATAGATATTTCCAAATTGATTACTCATGAACATCTCACTATAAATATGTCGGGTGAAACAGTCTAGTAAATTTTCAATTTATGCAAAATTACTGTTGAATAAATGAAACATTATTGTTGTTTATCCCTGTTAGTATTCTAATTTTTATTGAGATATTCTACGTTATTATAACTACCACTATTAAGGGAAGTGATAGCCGCGAGCCGCAGCAGGTATCTTTTCAATCAGATAGAGATAAGCGGCGTTTTCGTTGGTATCTGTTCAATCAGATAGAGATTGGTATCTGTTCAATCAGATAGAGATTGGTATCTGTTCAATCAGATAGAGATAAGCTGCGTTCTCGTTGGTCCTGTTTGTAACGGTGACCGACTAGATTGACCAGTAAAAAGACACGTTTTCTGCTGTAAAATCACTTCCCGGTGGTTCTGAACCCACCTAAAACTGTAGGTACAACTCATCAATCACCATCATCTAACTCATTACCCACGCACAGGTCTCAGACCTATGTGAGCTTGCAGCTCACTGTAAAATCAGTGATTACAGCTCTGCTGTAAAATCACTTCCCGGTGGTTCGGAACCCACCTAAAACTGTAGGTCCAACTCATCAATCGCCATCATCCAACTCATTACCCACGCACAGGTCTCAGACCTATGTGGGCTTCATCCTCCAAAAAAAAACTATTACTAACACCACAATGACTACTTAATACTGTATATTACTGTATAACTAGCACTACTACTATCTACCACCTACAATCACTCTTACTTAAACTTGCCTTAAACGAATCGTTTCAATTCATCAAAGCATTTTTTAAGAAACTTCAAAAAATGATCCCATCATTTTCTCCAAGTTTATCTAAGAATCTTAAAACTAAGAACAGTATAAACTTCTCCATAGGCTACTCATAGTCTTGAAACTAGATACTGTTCTCAGCTTCACATGTCCTCTCAGAATTCACTCTACGAACAAGAAGTGTTACAGGGAGTAGAGCTAGCACCGGGGATATTCAATCAGCGGTATCTCCTTTTGAAATAATCTGGCTGCAAGAAGAGGAAGGAGGAAGGAGACTTGGTTGACGACGACAACGTTGCATAGTGAGTAGTGTGGAGGCCAGAGAAGTCCAGCATCCACCCTTGGACCCTAACTTTCACACACACCGGGCAGGGTAGAGCGGGCAAGATGGAGAAAAGGAAGGGCCCCGTGTCGGATGACCAGACCAGGGCAGGCAAATCAATATCCCACCCTCTTCTCCCAACCATGGGGGTACTGTGTGTGTGTGTGTTGGGGTGGCCTCTCTTGCTTGGCATTAGCATAGGAATTGCTCTGCCGCTTCGCGAGCCCCGTCCACACTGCTAGAGTTGTGCTCTTGGTCCACACGTACAGCTTCTGCCGCCCAGATGAGTTTTCCCGTTCACGATCACCAGAGGAGAAAGAGAGAGATGGTGTGTGTGAGAGAGAGAGCATGAGAGAGTGAGGATGTAAGGGAGAGGGGGTGAGAGTGAGTGAGTAGGGTAGTGATAAGTGAAGTAGGAGAGAGTAACTGAAAGTGAGATTAGGAGAAAGAGAGAGTGAGAGAGTATGAGAAAGAAAGAGTGGGAGAAAGAGAGAGTGGGAGAAAGAGAAAGTGGGAGAAAGAGAAAGTAGGAGAAAGAGATAGTGAGTGTGAGAGGGTGAGAGAATGTGATAATAGAGAGAGTGTGATTGAAGAGAGAGTTTTAGACTGAAATAATGAGTGTATGAGTGAGAAGTGAGACATAGATTGAAAAGTGAGAGAGAATGCTAAGTGAAGTGGGAGAGAGAATAGAAGATAGGTTTATGTGAGGAAGTGAGTGAGAATGACTAGAAGAAGAAGGAGAACGAAAATAAAAAAGAGAATTGGAGATAAGTTTGTGAGGGAGAAAGATTGAGAAAGATGAGAGGGATCCAGAGAAAGAAAATGAAAGAGAGGATTGAAAATAGTGTTGGGAAAGAATGTGATAGAGGGAGAGATTTGGAGAGTAAGAGAGGGAGAAAGAATGAGTGTGTGAGGGTGTCATAGAGAGGAAGAATGATAAGTGAAAAGGGAGAGAGAATAGAAGATAGGCTTGTGAGAGGGATTGAGTGAGAAAGATGAGAAGAAGAGAGAGAGAACGAAAGTATGAGAGAGAATAGAAGATAAGTTTGTGAGAGGGAGGGAAGAGTAAGGCGTGAGAGAGTGAACAGAAAATGAGAGAGGGAAGAGAAGATAGGTTTGAGAGAAGGAGGGAGTAAGAAATACGAGAAGAAGAGAGAGAATGAAAGTATGAGAGAGAATAGAAGATAAGTTTGTGAGAGGGAGGGAAGAGTAAGGCGTGAGAGAGTGAACAGAAAATGAGAGAGGGAAGAGAAGATAGGTTTGAGAGAAGGAGGGAGTAAGAAAGACGAGAGGGAGGGAGTGAGAAAGATGAGAGAAAGAGCGAGAATAAGTGTGTGAGAGGGAATAGATAATAGGTTTGTGAGAGAGAATAAGTCAGAGAGAGTGAGAAAGAGAAAGTGATTGAGTACGAAAGTCAGAGAGAGAGAGGAACTAGAAGAAAGGTTTGAGAGGGAAGTTGCACTTGCTGATGCCAGGCACATGCAGGAGGCATCATCGACATCGTCGTCATCTGAATCAGCATCAGTGTCATCAGCGTTGCAGCTGATGCTGCTGCTGATGGGCAATAGGTGTCCGGCGGCCGGTGCAAGTGTCCGACACAATGTGTCGTAATGTGACACACTGGACACAATGTGTCGTGACATGACACAACTGACATAATGTTTCCTGATGTGACACAACAGACACATTGTGTCGTGATGTGTCACAATGGACACATTGTGTTGTGACATGACACAATGGACATATTGTGTGGACATAATGTTTCCTGATGTGACAACACAGACACAATGTGTCATGACATGACACAATGGACACATTGTGAATTGACATGACACAACAGACATATTGTGTGGACATAATTGTTCCTGATGTGACACAACAGATATAATGTGTCGTGATGTATCACAATGGACACATTGTGTTGTGACATGACAAAACGGACACATTGTGAAGTGACATGACACAATGGACATATTGTGTGGGAATAATGTTTTCTGACATGACACAACAGATACAATGTGTTGTGACATGACACAATGGACACTGTGTCATGACATGACACAAGGGACACATTGTGACGTTTGTTAGTGATCATGCAGATCTTAGTCGCCTATGACGAGTCGTTACACTTAGTCATCATTTAAAGGAGTAATGGAAGATCCAATTTGAAAATTCGTTATAAAACTACCGAAAATTGGAAAAGTGAGATGTAATTTATGAGAAAGATTGTTTTCTCAAAACTCAGATAATTTCTTTCACCTCTAGAAAGATCACTCACTATCTTAGGGGAACAACATTATTGGTTGCCAGTAAATGAGCCCCGGACCTTCAGGTTGTCATATACTTGGATGGGTGGTGACGTAACCGGATTAGCTACTAGTCTTGAGCCTTCCCCAAATAATTGTTGTTCATCACGGATATTTTAAACTAATGAAATAAATGGATTACGACTCATTGTATTTGCGAGAAACTATGCCCCCGATATGGCGTACAGGTATAGCACAGTACTGGAAAACATCACAGTTAAACACAGTTTAAGTCCAATTTTGTCTAAACTGTTTGAAGAACATCCTTTGCATACTTTGTGGGCTTCTGCAGACTTCACTAATCACAAGTGAGAACTTATTTAGGCATTTGAAACATTGATTGATTGGGAATGACTCAAACATTTGATACAATCCACTTTGAACCATTCTGCAAGCTAGAATAGATGCATTCATGTCTTGAATATATTGAAATGCGGTTTCAGATGAGTTATTGCTTGAAAAAACTGTGAAAATGATGGATCTAGTTTTTCTTGATATGGGTATAGAATCACTTGAAACACGATTTGAAATTTAAGTTTTAATTAATAAATCCCGGTTGTACTATAATGATTCACTATAATTTTGACATTCAAACAATTATTATCAATTCCATTTAATAAAGGCTTCTAATATTTAGCGGTTACAATATTCAAACCATGCCTCTTATGGGCTTAACTGCTCTACGATTGGCTGAAAAGGTAATGGGTTGGCCATGGGCTGGACTGACCAATCCCATTACGTTTCATTAATAGGAGTACAGCATAGCCAATGAGAATCTCAGGCTAGGTTAGTTACTGCATTGACCAATATAGCATGACTCGAATATTGTGTAATATGCTGAATGGTAAATGTTGCAAATTAGTTTTGTGTCAAGAAAAGTGTAGCTTTACAAACTTTATTAAGTTATTTTTTCGCAAATTGCTTTAGAGATCTTGTTTGTTAAAGAGTAGATTATTGATATTTTACTCATAGTAAAAAATATTTCGCATTAATGGATATTACTCCTTAAAAACTTGATTCTTAGAAACAAAGATTGAATATAACTTCTCAATTGTTTAATTAAATTTCGATTAAATTTGATGTAATGAGTTGATGTAATTCCTCAATTGTCGATGTGTCAAGTGTGTAATTAAAAGTCGATTAAGTGTCGATTAAGTTGTTAAAAGTAGATTAAATTTCTACAAAGGATTTAAAAAATTTTTTTAATAATTTACTCTTACACTATCATCCATTCATTGTTATAATGTACTTTCTCAGAATTTATTTTGACCATTTAGTCATTTCTTCCTCATCTTTCCAACAATATACCTCTTATTTTGATATTTTAACAGGTTCTAACATCGAATGTATTTATTTAATAACAATATTATATGATTTTTATTAATGGGGAGGCGCTCACGGGTAGTTGTGGGGAGCATTGTGAGTCTTCAAATTTGAGTGGGTTCCTAACCACCGGGTGTGTGATAATAAAGTTTATAACATCAAATCTTAGCAGATTGGTCACTCATTGAAGCACAGTCTTGTGCACTCGTTTGTTGAATTGTGAAATCATCTGTAATAAAATCTTTTGCATTGAAATTTACTTATAAGACCTGATTCTTCAAAACAAAAGTGCCCACTACTTCGAATTCAACTAGGAAATTTTGAAGCGAAACTAATTTCGGGAAATACGTAATTTGAGATGTACATTTTTTTGACGATTAAGCCCAAATAGGTTTGACACCTGAGCATGTTTAATGGGTAAAGTTGGATGATGGTGATTGATGAGTTGGACCTTCAGCTTTACATCGGTTCCTAATCACCGGATACAATTTTTTTTTACTGTTTGTTGTTGTAACAGTTTGTTAATACTTCTTAGGTAACAATTAAAATGACTGCATAAATACAAGGAAATCTTTCGCAGTAATAAAATTAACTTCTTGAAACTTTGATTTTCGAAAACAAAGGTGCCCTCCGCTTTGAACTAAACTTAAAAGCAAACTACTTTCAGGAAATAATTCGAGATGTAAATTTTTTATTGCATAATTTATGAAAGAGGTGAACGGTGACGGGCGTTTTAGACGGCGAAAGTTTTATTGTTGTGTCGTTGCCAAAGTGAAATAAATTTGGAGTACGGCCAAATTCTGTGCAGTGCCCCCCCTCCTCTTTCCTCCCCCTCCCCACAACCGCTAATTCAGCCCTTATTGCATTTTGGCATTCCTTTAAAAATTCAAAACTTCCGCCGTTAGACGCATGTGTGGCACACTCTTATTCACAATAACGCTCTCAGGGTGAAAAATTTGTTCTTTTCGTTCAACAAATTGGCTTGCTTCAATTTTGTCATAGTTTGTGCAATGTTATTTTAAAATTGGAGCGTAAATTTCAGGTTGAACCTACTGAGATCTATAAAATTTACTTATTTTTAATCTACTATTCTTGGCCAAATGCTACTTTTTGATCTTATAACTGATTTTAATTGCTAAGTCTCGATCTCGATTATTTGAAATAGATGGATTTACATCCAATTTGAAAATTATCATCAATTTTTAATGAAAAGGTGGTCTCAACCGATTAACTCTGTGAATATTAAACCGCAGTTTCTAAGGCTATGGAATAGAATAGAATAGAATGTTTTATTGCCAATAACAAAAATATACACAAGTATATACAGTGTCATTAATATGCATTGTAAACATGGCTATTCTAAGACATACAAAACAATGCAGACAATACACAACAATACGATATAAACAAAGGCAAAAATACTAAACGTAAAGAAATCAAAGATTTCCGTCCGCGTTCAGGAGTGAAATGGTTCCTAAAACTTTGTTTATTCAATAAGTGGTGACAATATGAATGTTATCTTTAGATCAGGAAGTATTTTTTAGGAAAGATGAAATTTATGAGTTTGAAGTACAGCTAGGCCTACTTTGACGTGAAAGAAATACATCAGTAATTATTTTATAAGCCTCAACAGATTTATATGTATTTAAAAAAATTATCTTACTTATTATTTATTTCGTCTTCTTGGTGAATTACTATTAAAATAAATTTTATCATAATGATGTGATACTGTAATAATTCCTTCCTTTTTTGTGATGATTATGAGCGCTTTTCCACCATTTGCAATATCCACAATAAAATAGCAACTTATAGACAAACTAGAAGATAATATTATCATTAATTTGAATTCACAATTCCAATATTTCAAGTTAGAAACTTCTCCACTGTTGGAAGGAAACTTTCCATAGGAATTCATCAAATGTATAGAGTGAAATAACAATATTGTTCTATCAAAAAACGCATGAATATAAAATAAATAAAAAAACAGAATAAAATATGCAAGCAAAACCCTTTATCAGGTTTCAAATACTCCCCCTAACGGCCCCCTTGGCGTGGAAATTTGCTGACAAATTTTTTGTTACATTGTTTAGAGAAATTTTAAATTAATGCCTTTATTTATTTATTAATCAATGATTCTTTTTTATATTGTGTCTTTTGAAAATCTCCAATTTCTCAACGTTCAAAGAGTCAAGTCCATGTTAACACATATAAAGTAGTTGAATTCAGAATTATTTGTAAAAATAATGTCTTGTATTTCCAAGTGTAGAACATTATACACTCACACAAAGCATTGTATTATATCCTGAATTAACAACAGACATTTGTATAATTTTATGAATATTGATAATATTACAACAATATTATAAAGATATTCGTATAATTATAATAAATTCCTGGATTTCTCGTTCCATGACGAACTGCGGTGTTAATATTAACTTTTTAAGTGAATTCAACGACTTGCAGTCAAATTGTTATTAAGGACAAGTAGTATTTTACTTATTCTGTAGGACGAACGTTTTCGAATCTTCGGCCGAAAATTCGAAAACGTTCGGCCTACATAGTAAATAAAATACTACAGTACCGTACTTATTTTTGATAAAAATTTGACTTCAAGTCGTTGAATTCACTTAAAAAGTTAATACAATAAATATTAACAGAAATTAATATTAATAGTATTACATTATTTGTACGATATTCATAATTTTCTAGTAGGCATATGATAATACTAATAATGAGTAGTATAGCCTAATAATACTAACAAGTATTAGCAGAGTAGGACTTGTGATTATTTTTTTTTTTTAACAGAATTTGTCAGTTTATTCAATTGTCAGTCACTTCAAACTAACTTTTTTTTAATTTCGAAAGCAACTGAAAACTTTCCTACTACTCTACGGCTCAAGAAATAAAACTTCTACGAAGTATTTACAAGTGAACATATTAGATTACAAAAGAACTTACTTGACGCACTTTTCGCACATTGTAAAGCATATAAAGCAGCTTTTCTGTTAACAATTGTGAAGTGCCCCGGAAAGCGTGTGAACCAAGTGGACTGACAGCTGACTGACAAAGAGAGGGAATGATTGAGTAGAAGAGGGATAAAGAGGAAGAGGAATAGGAGAAAGAATGGGTAAGAAAGAGAGAGATGGAGAAAGGGAGAGAAAGTCGAAGAGGGAGGGAAGGAGAGAGAGAGAGAGAAATGAGGGAAAGGAATGAGAAAAATGAAACAGTTAAAAGAGAAAGTAAGTGATCGAGAGAGAGAGTTTAAGCGAGGGTGAGAGTGCTAGAGAGGAAACTGACTAGGAAGAGAGATAAGGTGAAAAAGAAGAAAGAGAAAGAAAGTAACAGGGGGCAACATCTGAGAGAGAGAGAGAGAGAGGGGGGGAAAGATTGAGTTAGAGAGAGAGAGAAAAAGAGTTAGAGAGGAGAACTGATTGAGAAGAGAGATAGAAGAGGGAAAGAAAAAAGTCGTAGAAGAAAAGAATAGAGGGAAAAAGAGAAAGTAAGTGACAAAGAGAGAACCAGAGTAAGAAAAATGGAATGAAAGGGAACAATAAAAAACGAAAAAGCGAAAGAAAGGATAAGATAACAGAGAAAAAGCGAGGAAACTCGTGAGAGAGGAAGTAGAAACTTGGTTGGCAAGTTAAAAAGTTATGACAAGTCATTCGTTTCCCTTTCCACCTTCCCCCCTTTCTTGCAATCCTCTCTTCTGCAACTTGACTCGCAAATTTGTGCGTGAATGCGCGTGTGTTCGCCACACGGCACGCGCTGGTCACTCGCTTCGCTCGCGCGTCGTTCTCGTTTTCCAAAGGCGCGCCTCCACAACGCTACACAACCACCCCCAGTGGTTTTTGGGGTTGACAGTCGGACCTCTGAACTAATTACTCGTGTGCTGCCCCTCCACCCCACTCTCACTGCCGTCTCACCCCCCCCTTTCCTATCAATCCTCCACCTCCCTATTACCCCTTCCCCTCCCACCAGACAATTTGAGGATAGAGAAGTCCTCCTCACGCACTGATTGTGTGTGTGTAGGTGTGTAAGCAAAGAAGGGGTTGCACAGTGTTGTATATCTTCCCCATATGTATCGGAACGTTGCGAGGGTGATGTTGCGGAGGGGAGGGTCATGAAGAAGGGGTGTGATTAGGGTGACGGGTGGTTGAAATAGGCAAAGCAGCTCAACTCTGAGAGGGTGTTGCTAAGAGATTTCTCTGGCGGCGTGAGGGCGTTCGACGGCGATTTAAAACCGGCCAGGCTTGACCCTTTAATCCCGGCGCTGTCGTTGAAACGCTATACTGTTGTCTGTACGACGCTTTTCCACTGCTGCTTTACCGGACGTCAACTCTTTCCTCTTGTTCTTCTTTTTACACCTCATCCTCCTCATCTTCCTCCTCCATCTCCTTCTCCACCTCTTCTCTTCCTCTTTCTCTTCTCTTACTTCTCCTTCTTCTCTTCCTTCTCTTCCTACTCTTTCTTCTCTTCCTCCTCTTCCTTATCTTACTTCTCTTCTTTCTCTTCCTTCTCTTCATTCTCTTCATTCTCTTCTTTTTCTTCCTTCTCTTCCTTCTCTTCCTTCTCTTCCTACTCTCCTTCTCTTCCTTCTCTTCCTACTCTCCTTCTCTTCCTTCTCTTCCTTCTCTTCCTTCTCTTCCTTCTCTTCCTTCTCTTCCTTCTCTTCCTTCTCTTCCTTCTCTTCCTTCTCTTCCTTCTCTTCCTTCTCTTCCATCTCTTCCTTCTCTTCCTTCTCTTCCTTCTCTTCCTTCTCTTCCTTCTCTTCCTTCTCTTCCTTCTCTTCCTTCTCTTCCTTCTCTTCCTTCTCTTCCTTCTCTTCCTTCTCTTCCTTCTCTTCCTTCTCTTCCTTTTCTTCCTTCTGTTCCTTCTCTTTCTCCTTCTTCTCAAATTTTACTGTACCACCTTCTCCTGCTATTCTTCTTCATCTTCCTCCACTTACTCCTCATTCTCCTCCTCCTCATCATCAAACTCTTTTTCTCCTCCTCTCCCTTCTCCATCAACTCTTTTACTTCCCCATCTTCCTCCTCCCTTCTCTACCTATTCCTCCTTCTTCTCCTCTTTCTCCTCGTCTTCCTTCCCCTTCTCTTCCACCTCCTCTTCTTCTTTCTTCCACTCTTTCTACTACTTCTCCTTCTCCTCCTCCTCCTCCTTCTTCTCTTCTTCATCCACCTCCTCCTCATTTTCCTTCTCAACCTGTTTCTCTTTCTCGTCTTCTTCCTTCACTTTTCATTCTCCTACAACTAATCCATATCCTTCTTTTCTTCATCCTCCTTCTCCCCCTTCTCCTCCTCCTCGACTTCCTTCTCTTTCTCATCCCCCTACTCCTCCTTCCCATTCTACTCCTCCTTTACTTCTTAATTCTCCCACTCTTCCTCCTCATGATCTTCTTCCTCCATGAATCATCCTCCTTCTCTTCTTCTTTTTCCTCCTCATCCTCCTTTTCCTCCTTCTCCCTCCTCTCCTCTTCATAAACCTTCTTTTCTTCATCCTCCACAAATCCTCCTCCTCATACTCCTCTTTCCCTTCACCTCCTTGTAATCCTACTTTTCTATATCGCTACAAATCCTCCTTCTTCTACTCTTCTTCCTCCTGCTCCTCCTTTTCCTCTTCCTTCTCCTCCTCCTCTTCTTCTTCTTCTTCTCCTCCTTCTTCTCCACCTCCTCCTTTTCTCCTCCTTTTCTTCTCCTCCTTCTCCTCCTCCTCCTCCTCCTCCTCTTCCTCCTCTTCCTCCTCTTCCTCCTCTTCCTCCTCTTCCTCCTCTTCCTCCTCTTCCTCCTCTTCCTCCTCTTTCTCCTCTTCCTCCTCTTCCTCCTCTTCCTTCTCCTTAGTTTTTTCTTCTCCATCCTGCTATTCCTCCTCATCTTCATCTTCCTACTGTTCCACCTCCTCTTTTCTTTTTTTCATCCTCCTACTCTTCCTCCTCCACAAATCCTCCTCCTGCTTCTCATCCTTCTCCACCTTCTTCTCCTCTTCCTCCTCGTCCTATTCCTCAGCATTCTCCTCCTCCTCGCCCTTCATCCTCAGTTTTCTGCCTCCCTCAGCACTCTTGTTACGTTCCACCGCAACAATGCATCATCAACGCCTGATGGTTGACCGCGCGGTGGTGTTGGAAGCTTTGCCCTACCTGACCGCCCCCCCTCCCACTCGCAATGCCTTCAGGTAGCCTCAAAGGGTTTGGTGGTGGCGGTTATCACCCTTCTAAATTATTGCACTTTTGCGCCAATTGACACGTCAACAGCACCACTCTCTTTTGTGTTGTTCTTTTTGAGTTGGAAATTTTCTTTCTCTCATATTTTGTTTTAGAGTACAGAAAAGCCTAATGAATTTGCTCACTTCCTCACTAGATAGCGCTGCCAATTCGCTCCTACGAGAACTAAAGACGCAGTATGTTGATTGGACATCTTGCTTCTGATTGGATAATTCAGCCACATGTTATAAATTCTTCATTCGGTCTTTGGACACCTTTGATTATTGTAAATGAGATTATCTGTATACCTTTTCACAGTTATGTAGTATGAACTATATTATATTTAGGCTACGCTGGCGGAAACGCACAGGTTTACAAACATATTGTGTAGTCGGAGCCATGAAATCAAGTAGAAAATATGTTTGCAATATATAACTAATATCTGGCCCCAATAAATATACAATCAAATGTAAAATGGAAACAATATTATGGCGACCAATGGCCACACTGTCTATACAAAGTTCAAAGTCATTGTTTTGAAAATTGAATTGAATTGTAGCAGGTCTTGAGCTTCAGTTTCCTAGAACCCGTATTTGGAATTAATGGGCAGCGGACAGGGCCGCATAAAGGTCAAACACCACAATAAAGTCAATCAATCAATCAATCAATCAATTTGTATTACATGAAAAGACATTACAAAATGGTCCCGCTAAACCTGAAAAGGTTTTACAGCAGGTGCCTATAATAAAATAAAACACAATAATAAAATGAATGCTTAAAATAAATTAAACAATGAAAAGAACTGAAAGAAAACTTTTTACAAGTTTCAAAATGAACTTTAAGGTAATGAAGGAAGGGGAGTAATAGGGTTGAAAAATGTTAAAAAGGAAAAGGTCAAGGGGAGAGAAAAAAAAAGAATAAAGATGATGGTCTACTATAAATTGAAAGTTAAAATTAAAAATAAAATAATATGCTATAAAATGAAAGATAATACTAAATATAAAGAAATAAACTACAATAATTGAATGAAAATGCTGTAATAGATTACGGTATTTATATTTAGTTTGGTCGCTCTAGTGCGGCGGCGGTGTTCTATATTATTGCAAAACTAATGTTTATCTTCACCAGCAATCGGTGGATTTTTATTTTTATTTATATTTTCAGATCCAAAAGAAAAGTCAGTATGATTAAATCGCATTTGAGTCTAAATATGGAAAAAATAAATATATATGACGATTAAGATGTCAGGTTTACATTTGAAAATTGTTTAGGATAAAGAGATGAGAAATGTCGTCCTTGGAATAGTCTCGTATATTAATCGGTAAGGCATTGAAGAGTTTTGGAAGAATATACTTTAATGATCTTCTACCATATGAATTATTAAATCTCGGAATAGAGTAGACGTTAGTTCTTCTTAAGTTATATTGAGGTATAGCTGCGAATTGTCTGTAAGAATAATTATTTTTGAACATTAAAGTTATCTTATATAAATAGAAATTTTTTGGAGTGAGAGTGTGGAAAAATGTTTGAACAGAAATGTCATTAATTGTAAAATTCATTCGATTAGATGTAGACATGATGCATTTTAATGTTCTAATCTGTATACGTTCTATTCTATCTAAAAGGTATTTTGCCGCACATCCCCATGCCTCAATTCCATATCTAATTCCATTAGATATGGAATTATCTAATTAGGTATGTTTCCATTACGTTTGGCATATGATATTAGAATCTTTTTTTTTCATATATCTTAAATTGTATAGATCATTCTTTGAGATTAATGAGGTAGTTTTTTCTCTGTGATGTTTTCCATGACGAAATACTTGAACAATCTAATATGAAAACTGACACTGTATTTCTATTGAAATATCAATTTCACTCACTTATACTGGATATGGAGGGATGCATTTCACTTCTGACGAAGCTTCGTCAGCCTGCCGCCAGATCATGTTTTGTGGAGGTTAGGATGAGCGGCCATTATATAGTTGTAAATTGCGTTGGATTTGAGTTGTGCTTGGTCATTGAGTAAGTTGGGTCTGTCTTGTTTATGGTGTTTGAATATTTCATATTGTTCCAGTGCATTTAGTTTGTGACTTTTTTGGAATGTGTGTAGAATTTCCAAGCCAGTTTGGATGTTGTTGTGTGTTGATTAAGTGATCTGCAAATGTTGAAAGAACACATCAAAGCTCTAAACTCCAGCTCTGACTCAACATTTGCACATCACTTAATCAACGCAACACAACATTCACTTTTATATGTTCCTGTTTCACACTCCAGAAACAGATTTTATTTAATTCTGTTCATCCATATTACTTTTTTATATTTACTATTTAAACACAAATGATTATTGAAAATAAACTTCAATAGTAAATTAAACACTCAATTATTCGTGTGATGACCATTTGACATTGTGGGGATGTTTCCTCAGACACGGCTAGAGGCCTGGATCTGGTTTGAAACCACAGACCCCAAACTTCATATTTTATTCAATTTTTCACAAACCTTGTAGAAAATCAAGTATTTAATCCACGGTATTCAATTATCCGCCTTGGGGTTGAAAATTTCTAAAAGAAGCGCTTTGTGGCCTGCAATAGCGCTAAGAATCTTGTAATCGATTTACTGTATTTAATTATTCAAACCAGGTTTGACAATATTATCATTGGATTTTGAGAAGGTACTATTAAGTTGTGTAGTATTAAGCCATTTTCAATATTAGGTAAAATTTGTTTGACAATATCCATTTGCCTGTGCTTTTTTCTGTACTGTGCTGTGATGAATAAATAAATATATTATTATTACCAAATTCAAATTAAATTATCGTTTATAAACTAATTCAAAATTTTACGATTTATTGATAATGAAATAGTATATTACGTTACTAGGCTGGAAAATAACGTTTTGCCGGTTGAGCATATGATAGTTTATGCACGAGACGCAGCCGAGTGCAGAAACGAGAATAAGCAAGAACCGGCAAAAGTTTACAGCCGTGTAATGTACGATATTTTGTTACACCTGATAGAAAGGCATGATACAATCAGCTGGATAATATGCAAGACATTCAAAAGTATTCAAGACAAGTGAATCAGCTGCTTTATTTAGATTCAGAATTTGATGGGCGAATGCACAGATATAAACCAAAATAATGACAGCCTAGTGCAATCAGCTGGATAATATTCGAGACAGGTAATGAGTTGACTATATCTATACATATAATATATACTGTAGATGTGAGTCAACGGTAAAATCTTTGCCGCACTCCATATGTTTTTCCTATCTTGTACGGCTATAAGGCCCTATTTGTCCGCTGATTTTTCCGATCTAAAGAGGCACTTTCCATACGTGACAAATCTATGGAAAGTAGCTACTTTCTATCAAGTGTAACAAAAACTGTATTTCATTATGCTTACAAGGCTTGACTATTTTCTAAGCTGTTATTATTATTATTTTATTATATAATAATATTAAGCTATTATTAATAGCATTTATGCCTTATTATGGTAAGGTGACACTTTAAAGGTGGTTCCACCTAACCATTTTATGGGAACATGATGATCCGTTTTAACAGATAATATTTTTCAGGTAGGTAGTATACAAAATTCACAAGAAACCATCGCTTTTGAACTAATCTATGAATTATCTTGAGAACTATTCACAGCATCGATCCAATCATTGTATGAATTGTTGATTGTCTTGTATTGATCCATGCGGCATAAAGTGGCCCTAGGCTTTTGAATGGCCTCTTCAACGTTACTGTTTCTGTTTATTGGTTCAGTTCATGGGAGCCTTCTCATTTATCGTTAAATGTTATCGGTGGCGTCTGATTGGTATTTTCAAACTTTTTAACGTTCATGAATTTGAAGAGACCAATCAGACGTAACATCTACCGGTTACCGGTAAAACTCCCAGGAACTCAATCAACGTCTCTGAGATGTCTACTTACAGATCTTTTAGAAGGGTCCAACTTTTTTTTATCAAAAAAGCTAGTCTGAGTTTAAACTTTAAACATACTCTGTTTGCTGTGAATATGAGATTGTAACCCTAAATTAATAATAATAACAATAATAATAATAATAATAATAATAATAATAATAATAATAATAATAATAATAATAATAATAATAATAATAATAATAATAATAATAATAATAATAATAATAATAATAATAATAATAATAATAATAATAATAATAATAATAATAATAATAATAATAATAATAATAATAATAATAATAATAATGATAATAATAATAATAATAATAATAATAATAATGATAATAATAATAATAATAATAATATATTTATTGCCAAAAAATTCCACATATAACAGTATAGATATCAAACAAAATATAAAACAATGGGTGAAAAAGATTTGGTTAGATTTAGTAGTCTACTGATATTAAAAATGTCCAATTTTGCCAATTTCCATAGATATAAGTAGAATTGAGAGATGCAGCACCGTTCATCACAAGCTTTGCTCAAAGAGGAATGCAACAAAATTTCAAAGATGTTTCATCTGAATGTTCATTATTATTAAGTTGCATTTTTGTGTAGATATAAGATTGATTCATATAAACAAATTAACAATAAATGCGAAGATGCAACAGATCAGGTTCCAAAACTGCTCTCTTCACACAAATTTTGATTGAGCTATTTCATCCAAAACTTTAACAATATTTAGGGCTGCTGACAAAAAATGAATTGAATTGAATTGGAATTGAATAGATTCAAACCAGTATTGAGGACTATTTCAACAAACCAAGTTTTCAAGGATACATTTGCTGGTTCAAGAGTGAGCTAGCACTATTTTCTTGCAATATTTGTCGGGGGCAAGCAAGCAAGCTAGAGGCTAGAGCTCGGTTAGACCGGGGGCCAGGCTGGCCGATACGACTTGAATTTCGGTCGAAAATCTCATTAGCATGTACATGGGGCGCCCAGGGGGGGGCTGTCCAGGGGGGACGAGTTGGAGTGAGAAAGTCACATGATAGAGAGAAAGTGGAAAGACCGGAGAGAGATTCTCTGGCGGGAAGGAGACAGAGAATAATAACGAGATCCGATTAGAATGGGAGGTAGGATGGGGGGTAGGCCCATTATGAATAAAAATTAAGGCGAAATTGGTAGGGGGTGCCTCAGGGGGCGAGGGGGCCTTTCGACAGTGTCCATCCATTATTTTGACCTTGGTAGAGGGTGACCAAACTCTCGAATTCCCATAGGCTGCAAGGAGGACCCCGATTCATATATATGTGTGTGTTACGTGTGAAGGGGTGTGGAAGGGACGCTTCTTTGGGGTGGGGGGGTTAGGGGTGCTCAGTATGCATATACAGCGTCTCCACCTTCGCTTTCAGCACTCACGGGTGTCTCTCACTTGCACTTTCTCTGTCGCTCCACCTTCACAATCATCCACTTTCTCTTTTGCTCGTTCTTTGGTGTGCGTATAAAGCAGCAACGACGAGGTTGCTGCTGTGAATCGCGTACGCGAGCGCGCGCGCACCGCTGCGAGTGCGTGAGTGACGATATTGATTGCGAGAGGCCAACGAAGGCTCTTTCGCTGGTCAGGCGGTAAGACAGAGATCGTCACACTTTCCGTCTCTCTCGGATGGCTATTTGAATACTCCCTCTCCCCAACACTCCGGAGGTCTCTTCTCTTCCAGCATCCTCATCCTCCTCTCGTTCCTTCTTGTCCCCTTTGTCCTCTTCTTGTTCTTGTTCTTCTTCGCGCTGCTCGTTGGGCCCTCGAGTATCGATCCCTTCTGGACTTCTCTTCACAACTACCCGATGACACCTCTGCTTCTTCTTATTCGTCATCTTCTTCATATTCCTCTCCTCCATCCTTCCTTTTCTTCCCTTTATTGAAATCTTCTATGTTCTCCTTATTCTCCGTCATCTTCATGTTTTCCTTCTTTTTATTTTCTTACTTTCCTCTTTCCTCCTCCTTTTTTTCTTGTTCTTCCTCCTAATTTTCTTCTACTTATAATTATTTTGCTTCCTTCAACTTCCTTCTTCCCTCCTCCTTTTCCTTCCTTTTTCTTGTTTTTCCTCATTTTCTCCTTGTACATACCTTTTTCTTTCTTTAATTTCTATCTTCTCTTTTATTTTCTCCTATTTATCTTCTTCTCCATTCTCACTGTCCTCCATTTTAATTCTTCTCTCATTATTATTTTTATTTATCTCTCTTTCCTCTGTATTCTTCTTCCTTATTAACTTCTTCTCCTTCTCCTTCTCCTTCTCCTTCTCCGCCTCCTCCTCCTCCTCCTCCTCCTTCTCCTCCCTCCTTCACCTCCTCCTTCTTGTCCTTTTCATTTCCCTCCTCTTTCTCCTTCTTCTTCTCCTTCTCCTTCCTCCTTCTCCTCCAACTCCACTTATTGTTTTTCTTCTTGTCACCCGTTGTCATAAAATAATTATTCTTGTTCTGCTTCCTTCTTCCTCCACTTTGGCCTCTAATTCTTATGAGTTTTCTTATTTTCTCATCTATTATTTTGTGTTTTTTGTTCTCTCACTTCCTTTTTCATCCTTATCCCCCATCTTTTTCTTATTTCAATTCCTTTTCTCATCCACCTTCTTCTTATTCTATTTCTTCTTCCCTCCTTCATTCATATTCTTATTCTTGTTCACTGTTCTTACTTTCTTCATTTTCTTCTCAGTCTCTTCTTCCTCTCTTCCTCTCTTCCTCTCTTCCTCACTTCCTTTTTTTCCACTTTTTCTTACTTTTCCCATTCCTTCTCTACTTTCCATCTTTTTTCTCTTTCTTATCCTTCTTCTCCTCCTCCTTCTTCCATTCCTTTATCTCCTCCTTATTCTTGTCCTTCTCCACCAACCTCTTCACATTCTCTACATCATTATCATTTTTCTAATTATTCAGGTGCGACTGATAACTCTGACACCAGACCTGAGCCAGCCAGGTCACACAATATTATTATTATATCTTTCGAAGTTACCTTCTATTTTTCTTCCCTTTCTCTTCCTTCTCACCATCTCCTTCTCTCTACATCCTCAAAACTTTTTCTTCTTCTTGTTCTCATCTTCTCCCAATCCATCTCTTTCAATCCTTTCTCACCATTCTTTATTCCCTTCATCTCCTTCCAACCTCTCTTTCTCCTTTATCATTATTCATCTTTTGCCTCCTGTTCCCTGCCATTCTTACTGTTTGCTTCTTTCACCCACTGCTTCTAACATCAATTATTCCAATATTCTCATTCCTCTTGGTCCAAAATCAGCAGCGGCAGCAGTGGCTGAAGAAGAGATGGAGAAGTAGCACCAAACCTTCCCTGGCCAGTGGCTACTCTACGACTCTACTCTATCTTTCGGCTGCAGCTCTTGGGGTCCCAGAGAGAAGTAGAGAGAGAGAGAGAGTGTGTGTGAGAGAGTGAGAGAGTAAGTGAGGAATAGAATAGGGGAACAGAGAATCTAGTCGAAATTATGTGTACAAGGAGGGACGAAGCTTAAAGGCTGCAACTTATCCTCCCTCCTTATCCTCTACTCCAAACACCTCTATTGGGACCCCTGACCCCCTCGCCTCCAAACAACTAAGCTTATCACCCGAAACTGAGTGACAAAACTCAGCGAGCTCAGCTCTGCTCTGTCCATCGATGCCACTGGTGCAAATTTCCAATGTTGTTATTCACGTTAAGTGAGAATCCAATAATTTATTGTATAATATACAATATTGTATATAATTGTATTTAATAAGATTGTAGGGATGTTGGGGATCGGTCACGAAATGATCCACAGCTTTGTCCCCTTTATTTTAAGACATTTTCAGGGACTACTGAAAAACACAATTCTTATATTAATACAGAGACTAGTGGTGGAGAATAATCGATAGTTATCGATAGTCATCACCATCGATAGTTATCGATAGTCAACACCATCGATAGTTATCGATAGTCAACACCTTTACTATCGATAGTTATCGATAGTTTTCGATAGTTCCACTTTATACAACAAAATGCATAAAATACTGTATTTTATTTATAATTTTCTCTTAGCAAACCAATATTCACAGCTTTCAAGTGTGATAAATCTCAAAAGCTTATCAAATTGTAAAAACTGGCAGAATATATAATCCAGACTGCAGACTCCCTTCCACACACAGGCTTAGCGCTTAGGCCTTTGTGCGAGTCACTTGTAACAATATATTAATAATTGCATTATAAATTCGAGATTTATTTTATTTTATGATATATGCTGAATTTCTGTGATTTTATATTTTGTATTATTTTTCATGCAAATAAAAACGACTAAGAAGCTGCATAATCATAACATAACCTAAGAACAATAGGTACTGAACGTTATAAAAAACACTATCGAAAACTATCGATTGTGCACTGCAAACTATCGATTTTTACCGATAGCCATAACTATCGATTGTTATCGATAGTACTATCGATTATTCTCCACCACTAACAGAGACTTCATGGAATAATAATATTGCAGTCTCTGTTTTTATATGAATTGTGTTTTTCAGTAGGCCTTAAAATAAAGGTGAAACTTCGGTATACAGCTGTGTATCATTTCGTGACCAATCCTCAACATCCCTACAATCTTCTCAGATTTAACGGTCGATATCTATTCATTAATTGTTCACAATTGTATATAATTGTATAATGATCGTGTAACATTCACCGGTTACCGGTGAGGCTTTCATGAACTTAACCATTTATATTTAGATGTACTTTATAGAGTGCTATACATTATTATTATCAAGAGAGAGATAGGAGTAGAAAAGACTTTCAACAAAATCGTGGTCACTTTTGTTTTGTATGATTCTGTATTAGGATTGTGAGTGAGGTGATAAGATGTAACGCTGTCAGCTAGTGATAAGAACGCTTAGAGTTTAGAAGGCTGAGGAGGGGAGTGAGACAGGTAGAGGGGGGGGGAAGCCCTCTCAGAGCTCGACACTTTTTATTTACGATATCTCTGGTGGCGCGGTGAGTGCTGCTACTCTTTGAGGTGGGATGAGGATGAGTGAGTGAGGGAGATGGTGGCTGAGGTCGTAGTGAGTGAGGTAAATGGGCTTGGAGCCCTTTTCGCGCGCCAATTCCCCCCCCCCCCCCTTCACCACCCACAAGGGTTACCAACCACCACTCGTTTCGGTCAACTGTTTCTAACCTTTGCAACCCTCTACAATCCAAGTAACACTCTGTTATTGTGTGTTAAGGTGAGAACAGCGACTTGATTTCAGGTTAAAATATCAATTAGAGCTGAACACTTTTCAGTTTGGTTATATTTTTCACAGTTTCTTGGGTTGATAACTATTGAGCTAGTAGATGTTATCAATTAATTACACTTACATAAAATTAATATTTCGGTGAATAGCATTCATAGAGCTTGCACTTAACCTATTTGTTATACTATTCTCATTTTCTTCAATGTTTTGAATACTTCAAAACTTCGGAAATAGATTTTTTATTTGATTAAAAAAAAAACTGTTGTTAATATGCGCAATTTGGACGTCTTCGGACCAATCACTTAATAATGAGACTGAAATGACAATTCGTGATTTATTTAACATTGATTCAATTCATGTACTTTTTTTAGTAACAATTATTGAATATTGACAATTGAATGAATTGAATATTGCCTTCTAGTGGCTTGAGGTAAATTGAGCTTTGCTCATCCTATAGATAAAAAAAGGCTAAAAAATCAATTGTATTGCTTTCCAAGCGTCTCTGTCGGAATGATGGCTTGGATGCAGGAAGTAGCTGAGAGGTGTGCTAGATAGCATACTCACTCACCTGTGTAAAGATGGAAGTGGACTGTTGAGCATAGAGCTTCAGAATTTGCTTGGGCGTGCTTGGCATAGATGCAACTCTAGCTCATTAGCTCAGAGCTTCATGAGCTCATTATTAGCTCAGTGAGGAAAGTAATCGAAACTCCTCGTTTGTGTAGTACGCTCTTTGGACTAAAACATAACGTTCAGGTCTGAAGAGTCACCTACGGTTGAATTTGGCTATGGCACTATACATAATTGAAAAACTTCCCATTTAAGCCCATTGTGCTTTCCATTATAGCCCATTAACTATAAATAAATTATATTTTATTTTCATTGATTCATTGATTATTGATTATTATACTGATCATTCTATAGTGATTGGACGCTGGAAGTAGCTGTTTTCGCGTTTTTATGGAAGAATTCATATATTTATAATCGAATTAATTAATGAAATATTCATTATTTTCACAAATTAATTTTCCAATAATTTATTAATCAATTTTTCTCAATTCATAGTTTTCAAGACTTAACTTCTGGTCATAGAAAAGATAGATTAGCGTATGGCTTATGATGGTGAGAAAACTCTTACAAACAGTTCAGGAACATCTTATAATTTATGCAAATACGACCTTAATAGATTAGGCCTACTTGTATGTTCAGAAACAGTGGATTACTGCATTCAAATTAAATTAAACTAAAACATTTAAATAAAATATTTACAATCATTCATATATTCATCAAATTATCTTCAAATTATTTTATTTGAATATTACATTAAATAAAATATTCTGATCCTTTTTTTAAATATAACTATTGTATGGGTAACATAGTATTGTAAAACGTAACTATTGTATTTAAATTGGAGCTGAACTTGTTATTTGCATTGTTACTTTGTCACTAATAAGTACAGTTATTGTGTGTGTGTGTTTCAAGAACTCCACCCTCTTCAAAACTTATCTTTACTTCTCCTTTTTAAAGTTACCAACAAAATGTTTAGACATAAAAATGAGTTTATCTAGCTGCTTGTCGCTCATCTGCATCTCATAACCTGTTTATTATCATGAATAATTCAACAACAATAATAATATTGAAGTGACAGTAAGGCAGGACAGCAATAATAGACAGATAAAATACTAATCACAGTCGAAAATCAGTGTTGCCGCTATTGGCGGCACTAAAAATCTTGTCAATGTTGCCAACTTAAACTTGATGACTTTCTTATTGTAGTTCTACGCGTGAAATCTTGAGTAGTACTCAGCTACTCCTCTACTCCCCCACCCTAAAATGCCCCTGCCCTCTACCATTGAAACTTCCCCCCCCCCCTCAAATGGTACCCCCTCCCACAACCCTAAGAACTTTACCAATCTGGTTGGTTTAAGCACACTGCTTTCACTAAGCATATAAAAAAAGCCCTTAAAACTAGGCAGTCCTGTACTATCACACAACTACTTACTGCAGCAGTTGGCTCAGTTTATTATTGCTTGAGACATAAAATGACAGTGAATGTGAAGACGAAGGGGAGGTGTGAGGGGGGGTTGAGGAGATTGTTCTATGACAAAAATCATAATATTCTTGTCCATAAAACAGCGCGCAGAAATATTATGACGACAAAAATGTTCTTCAAACAAAGCTGCCTGTTTCTTGAAGTGAGATGACTTCTTCTGTTTTTATTGTTGTTTACAAAGTTTTTGACAGGCTGTATAAAGTGGGACTGTTTACAAATGATTGAGAGATGGAGAAAGAGAAAGGGAGTGATAGGGTCAGTGTGAGGGGGTAAGAGAGAAAGAGAGTGATAAAGTTAGGTTAGGGAGAAAGTGGAAGAATGGGAGAGTGAGAGAGTTGAAGTGAGTGAGGGATTCATTGATTGATTAATTGCCTTTATTTATTTATTTGATGAAATTATTACAATCAAGTAAAAAACTACAGGCATTTGCCCAAAACAGTTCAAATTACAATTTATTGAGGGCAAAGTTAAGACTCCCGGTGCTCTCTTACACTCAACTCATAAAGGGAGTGAGAGAGGAAGAGAAAGTGAGTGAGAAAGTGAAAAAGAAAGGAAATGGAAGTGAAAGGGGGTTGGGGAAGTGAGTAAGAGAATATAATTTTCTGAGCTGTTGAGATCCTTTTTAAAGATAAATAACGAAGAGGAAGAGAGTGTGGGTAAGCGAGGGAAAGAGAGAGTAAGTGGATAGAGAGAGAGTGAGTGAAAGAAAGAGTGAGAGGGTTGTAACTCTGAATTGTTAAGATCTCGTTTGAAGATCAACAAAGTGCTGCTTTTCATAGCTGAAATAAATATGAGACTGCCACTTTTATTGAGACTTGTAATGCAAAGAGTTCAAGCTATTTTAACTTGACATATACTGTAGTAGGCTTATATGAACTTTATTCAATGAAGTTAAATTTGAATGATTGAAATCCGGCCAAATAATAAGAGACGATATCGAGGAGGTTGCGTCCCAAATGAGGTCATGAGATTGATGTTTGATTTTCACAGATTTGGAAACCTTTTGGACCGTTTGTAACTCTTTTAAACCATTTAAGAGCCTCTAGCAGCGGCGTAGGTGTGGGAGAGACCCGTCGTCTGACCCTAGTGATTCAGAACTAACGATTCTTGAGAATTATGCAGATCTTGGAATTTCCATCAGATTGAAAGTTGAGTTAAGCATATCTTCGACCGATTTCTCATATAGAATGTTCCACCTATTTTCTTTACATTCTGGTACATTTCCTTACATCCGATTTTCACTGCACAATTTCCTTATTACGATTTTCCACAGAATAAGGGCGACAGATGGAAGCCTCTACCGCCGTTCTGGAGGGGGAAAGGGGAGAGGTTGGAGAGAAGAAAGCTGCCTCCTTTGATCCAAAATGGACGTACAAAAGCAATCGATATGTAAGTAGTCTTTTTCTCAATTGATACCAACTTGAAATGATTATGTTGTGTTTTGAATTATTATCAAACGTGAAAAATATTCTTAACAAGTTGATACATACTATTATTCATTATTTATTATCATACTTGTAGTATGATAATACTTTACTTTTTTACTATTTAATACACTTTGTACTATTTCATCTGACGATAAAAGAGCGATTACTTTTTTCAAGATGTAATATTTCCACGAGCCTGTTTTATAATAACTTACAAACTAATATTATTAGTACTTGGATTTTTAGCTACTGCAGATGAAAAATTCTACTTGTAGATTGCATATGTCGTTTGTGAATTTACATCCAACAGACCCAGTTTTGCTCTCATTAGTCTCTTAAAACAGCGTTCACTAGTATCAAAGACCATTCTAATTTAATTACAATGTACATTGTAATTTATTTGTAGAATTTTGGTTGATGTTGTGGAACTCCATAATAAAAGAATAAAACACTATAAACACTACAGCGGTCCAGTGCTGTAATAATAAAGAAGTGGAATTGACAACATTTAACAGTGTTTTATTCTTTTACATTGTAATTGTTTTTGCTAGTATGGAACCAATACATTTATTGTGGGACTCCTCCCAATTCATGAGACAATCTCATTGATTGAAGCTAAATTCTTAGGTAGACAGACATTATTTCATAAACAAGCGTTCATTTTGCAGGTATACGACAAGAACCGGAAACATACACAAATAATCATTCAAATCACGATACTTATTCAGATAGCAGGTTATTAAAATTAATAACGGTAGTAAAATTATTTGAATAGTGGATAATTATAAGCATTAGTAATGATCGTTTCCATGATTATAAAAATTTATATTTATGAAAAACAAGTTCTATTTCGAATGAATGAACCTGAAAATGAACGGATTATCAATGAAATGAATGAACGGATAAAAAAAGAAAATTTGAATGAAAGCCTTCTAATAAGAAAACAGCAAAATAATAGTACATTTCACAATAGTTCATAAATCATAGAGCAACCTGGTTGGTTGAAGCTCAATTCTTAGGAAGACTTCAGTATTAGTCACTTGTAACAACATCGACCAATAGGGAACCAGCAAATTTATTGTAAGACTCCTCCCATTTCATGAAGCATTGGTTGAAGCTAAATATTCTAACGTAGGCTCTATAATCATCAATTGAATAAATGCCTGTCTCAATATGGGTGGCACCTCCTAATAATTCTAAATTAATCAATTAGACATAATTTAAGTTATTCATGAATATATCAAATTATCAATCAGACTTCAACTCGGTGCTTCAAAACAAAAATACAATAACCATTAATAATCTAGAGAATCTGCTCAAATTCTCAACCTAATTTGTGAGACTATTTCTTGATGTAAGAATTCTACTAACGGAAACAAAAAAAAAAGATTCTTTGTAGTGGCGAAGGTGATATTGATAATTAATAATAAGACTTGAATATGCCAAAACTACATTTATTGAAAACAGTTAGATACTAGTTTCGGTTGTTACATCATTATCAATCTCAAACAAACAAAAACTGCAGTACAGAGAAGCTTAATAATTATATACTAAACACAGAATTACTATTGGCTGAGGGAGAAAGTGCTCTGATAGGCTGGCCTTCATTGAAGGTATGTGACTGGATGAAGGCCCTATCAGACATTCATTTCTCCCACAGCCAATAGTAATTCCGTGTTTAGTATATATAAAAATAAAGTACAGAGAAGCTTACTAATTATAGACTAAACACGGAATTACTATTGTATGAGGGAGAAAGTGGTCTTAAATATATTAAGCTTCTCTGTACTTGATTTTTTGTTTGTTTGAGATTGATAATCTTATACTAATCAAGAGCTATCGCGTCTATAATATTTTTCATCATAATATTCTATATATTATAATAATTGCTGTCTGAAATAATATTATCATGACATCAAAAACGCAAGAATCACGAGAAAAAGCAGATATCAGTTGCTATAATCGCAATTATCCATAATGATCTATCCATGAATATGAAATATAGTCATAGAGTTGGAGTTGGCTATTCATATCCATGAAAATGTCTGTTTTTCTTCTCACATTCCAATAAAATGTCAGAAGTATTAAATTCCAGTCAAGAAATCATTTTCAATAAAAAAATACAACTTATAATGCTAATCAGATTTTTAAAACGCTGATTCAGCAAATATTAAAAACACATTGACAAGCTGGTTGTCGGATAACTTGTAGTAATGAGGGTTTTCGATAATAACCTCTTTTCAAGGGTGTATCATCGCACTTTTTAACTTCATTTCCAGTGCATTTGATGCTGAGGGTACTTCATACCTTCCCATACACTTCGATTCCGCCCTCAAGTACTGTGAAACTCATTTTCGTATGAAAGTGATGAGGGTTGTTCATGATTTCTGCTTGAGTTTGGGGTGGATTATTTCAGATTCTCCCATTTCGTTATTCTGGAGGTACGACAAGGTGACATACCTTCACTCCTAAATTCACCTTCAAGGATCCGTTTTTTCAGATGAAATACATACAGTAGTTATAAACAGAATTGCCTTCATCCATGTCTCGAATTTTCTCAACCAGCACCATACTAACCGCAATCAATTTATGCTGAAAAAGGTTTAAAATACCTGAATAAAAAAGATACGGTCTCATTTTATACACGGTGATCATTGATGACATCGACATCTTACAAATTCTACTCATGTCAGCAAACCACAATCCATTGACATTCAACAATTGATGTCAATTATTATTATTTTTGTGCGTCAGTTATGAAAAAATATTATATTTTTCCTCCTTTTCTCATTCGTTTTCTTCTACCTCCTCTTCTCCTTTTTTTCTCCTTCTCTTGTTCTACTTATCTTTTCCCTCCACCTTTTTTCTCCATATTCATTTCCTTTTCTTTTTCCATTTATCTTCTACTTCCCTATTCCTTCTCCTCTGCCTTCATCTTCTCCTACTTTCTCCTCTTCTTCTTTCTCTACTCCTTTTTCTTCTCCTCTCAACTATTTCTCATCCTGGTTTCTACCTATCCTTATGTTCTTCTCCTTTTACTTTTTTGGTTCATATTCTCCTTCTTCTATTTCTTTTGCCTACTCACTCTTTTATCCTATACCACTATTATTTTATTCTTATACCGTTTAATTTTCTTATTCTTGCCTTTTTTCTCCCTCAACTTACTTCTTTTTGCTCTTTTCTTATCACACATGTTATTGTTGTTCCGTTCTTTTCTCCTTTCTTTTATTTTCACCTTCTCTCTACTCTCTTTTCTCTTTATCATTTATTTTCTTCTACATTTGCCTCCCTTTTCATCGCCAACATCTCCTTTTACTGGTTCTTACTTTTTTTTTACATCACTACCATCTTTTTCATTCATTCTTCTTCTTTTTTGTACTTCCTCTACTCCTCCCTCTTTTTCTACTATTACGTTCTTATCAAATGTGCCGGCGAAAATAGGTAGTGTGGTACAAGCAGCGATAATTATTGAGTCAAGCAGTCAATCAATTGACATTCAGCTCTAATTGATTCGTCTTGTCAATTATTTAATTTCTTTTACGATTACTTCCTAAAAAATAGATTGTTTTTCACTTACTTCCGTAAAGGATCATAAGTGATAGGACCAGGAAAGAAGTCAATAGAATGAAGAACCAAATCATTGTGGAAGCGATAGGAAAGTCGATTTTTGAAAAAGTTTTTCTCGTGGTTCAAGAAGGGCACTGACTGCTATAGCAGAACTGTTGTAAAAGGTGGTGGTCAGACCCGCGAGTGGGGGTTTCGGTGTTCCCTTGGGGGGCGGGGGGAGAAGGGTGAAGAGGTGAAAATGAAAAGTGCCAGGCGCTTAGGTTCTCCATTATTGAAATTATCTGTGAAGGAAAATATTTTTAACAAGCTGCTACCAACTGTTAGTTGATCCAGTTAGTTGTTGGGCCCTGACTGCTTAGTCTGCTTCCCTTCGATATTGGTGTGTTATTTTTAATTCTGTTACCTCAACTAACCTTCCCCTCCCCTTCTTTACATTTTCTCTTTCCTCCCCACCTTCTCCTCCGCTTCTCCTTCTTCTCCTTCTCCCTTATCACCCCTCCATCTCACCCGCGGCTGATTCTCATCATAATTTCCCGAGCAAAGTTTTGACTCAAAGTATTGGGCTTGCTATCATCATCATTTTCATCATCCTGGTGTTCAGTTGTTGCTGTAAATTAGCCTGTTCATCAGCAGTAGCATAATCATCATTTTTGGCGTTGCTGCAGTATTGGATAAACACTTGCGGGTGTCGTTTGTTTCGCTCTGGATAGAAAAGGTAATTAATTCGATTAATTTTATACTGTTTAAGAATTTTTTATACACGATAATTAATGTTACTTCCACGAAAAAAGTGTGTTTTGGTAATTATTGACCGAACGAAGAGGTCTCCGTTTGAAGTCGACCGTTTTGTATTTGTGTGTCTGTAACGCATTTCAGCTGAACGCGTTGGCCAAATACTAAGAAATTTTGTATGAATCTTCTTTCAAGGAATGCCCATCGATGAAAGTGTTAGGATTTTCAAAATTTGCTTACATGTAGAGGATATTTAAAAGCGAAAAAAGGAAAAGCACTCAGGCCTTCTTCTAAAGGAAACATATGAATTATAAAATGAGCTTCTCAATCATATAGAATTGGAATCACAATTCAAGATAGCTTTCGGGCCCTTTTATTCATCTGGTTGAGCCTTCATACGGATTTAGTTATCACCCATAAAAATAACGGATTTAGTTATCACCCATAAAAATAACATATTTGTTCAAGAGAAACAAATCATTGCTAACAAATTGAATATGATAATTCATTATTAAGTTAATGATAACTAAACATTTTTCATTGATATTGCTATATAAATTCATTCATCAGACATGTGAAATGTGATTTGATTTGAGCAATCAGCTGAATTGAGCAACAGAAGTACAGGCTGGATAAAAATAGAAACGCAGCCTTGTGACGTCATGTGGAGTGATTTTTATGGAAAACAGACATGAAATAGACTACGCAACTTCGATCAAGGGTTAGGTCCGATGATTGTGTATTTTTGACATAGTGTTTAATTTTGTAATGTTGATTATTATAATTGAGTACATCAGGTATGTTCCTCTGTGCAAGCACCCTCAATCTGGAATCTGAGGTCTACTGTTTACAGAACTACTTGTAGTCATAAAAGTAGTAGTATAAAACTATAGTTTAAGTAATAAAAGCAATAAAAATAGTAGTACAGTAGTAACAAACATGGCTCAAACGGCGTGGTGGAACTACTCGTAACGGTCTCCTCACCACTAAAAGCCGTATGCTTACTATTATTATTATTATTAATTATACAATTGTTATTATTATTATTAATATTATTTTTATTATTAATAAGATCTCTGTCCATATTTCTAACGCTATGTATTTCTAACGCTATGTTCAAGTCTAACAAAATCATTATATATTGCCTCAAAATCATAGAATTTGAATTATCACAATAAATTTCCTGTTCTCAAAAATCTACACCATAAAAATTATGAGGATGATAATGCTGAATAAGTTTTTCAGTAGTGATTGTGAACACAATTATTGGCAAACCCAAATTGTGGATGGTAGAAGTCAGTAACAGGCCTGCTTGTAATATTGTAATGGTCGGTTAGCATGGTGTTGAGTAGACAAAGAGCTACTGAGCGAGTGAGTAAGAGAGTGAGTGAGAGAGTGAGTGAAAGAGTGAGAGAGATGCTTCGTGCGTTAGGTCATTAGTTTTCCCAGTTGGTGCAAGTGTTGATAATAACCAGTTCACCTGCTTCATTCCCACATCCATCCTATCCAGTTCAATCGACACTACTTTTCCTTTTTTCTCCATTTTCTTCTTCCTCCTCTTTCCTTTTTCTTCATCTTTTTCTTATTTGTCTTCTTCTTTTCCCTCTACCCTCTGTCGTCCTCCTTCTCGTGCCTTTCTATCTCCTCAATCCCATTTCTTTCGTTTTCTTCGGTTCGACTAAGTTTTTCCTCCTTTATCTTCTTTTTCTCTCTTCTGAATCTTACTTCTCTTCCTCCCTTATTGAAGTTCATCTTGTCTTACACTTCTTTTCTTCTCCTTCTCCTTCCTTTCTCCTTCAATACCTTGTTACTCTGTATCTCCTCAACTCGGTTTTCGTTGACTTTTCTTTTCGTTTTAATCCAACCTCTTTTCATTTCTTTCTTCTGATATCCTTGTAGTTTTCATTCTCTCTTACTTCGTTACATGCATTTCTTCTCCTCAATTTTCTTCTACTTCTTTCCTCCTCCTCCTCCTCCATCTTCTTCTACTTCTTTTCTCCTCGCTTTTTTCATTTTCCTTTTAGTTCTCGATCTCCTCAACCTTGATATCTTTTTGTTTCTATTCCTCATGTTATTCCTTTTCATCCTTTCACTTTCTTTTGATTCACCACTTTCTCCATCCTTTTGTTTTCCCCTTCTTTAAATTATGCGAAATGTTTTATCATTTTTTTCTCCACCCTCTTCACATCACAACTAATTCTTCCTCTTTTTCTCAATTACTTTCTCAATTTTTCGCCTTCTTCGTCCTCCTGGTTGTCTTCCATCCACTTTCTCTCCTTCTTCTCCTTTTTCCTTCTCATCTTTCGTTCTCCTTTTTTCCTTTTCTTCTCATTTTTCTCCTTCTTACTATTGAACCTATTCTTCTACCTTTCCTTATTCCTGTTTTTATTGTTTCTTCTTCACACACCTCCTCACCTTATTCTGCTGCTTTCGATCTCTTCCGTTTTCTCCTTTCCATTTTCCTTCTTCTTCGTCTACGTTTTGTATTTTATCTTGCTTTACTTTTACCTTGACCTTCCTCTTGTTCCTTTCTTTGCCTTCTTCTACTACCATCACTAGGTTCTTATTATTTCTCTTTTCTATCTTCTCAGTTCTTCCTTGTTTTTCATCTCTGTTCTTTCCTCAATTCTTTATTTTCTTTCTCTTCTTTCTCCTACTCCTCCTCCTCCTCCTCATCTTACTACTACTCTTCTTCCTCCTCCTTCTACTCTTCCTCCTTCTTCTCCTTCTTCTTCCTCTTCCTCTTCTCTACCTCTTCCTCTCCTCCTCCTCCTCCTCCTCCTCCTCCTCCTCCTCCTCCTACTTCTACTCTTCCTCCTCCTCCTTCTACTGCTCCGTCTCCTTCTCCTTTTCCACCTTCTTTAACTCTTCCTCCTTCCCTCTCTCCACCTCCTCATCCTTCTCCTCCTCCTTCTACTTTTCCTCCTCTTCCGTTTTCTTCTCCTTCTTCGACTCCTTCTCCTCCTTCTCCTCCTTCTTTTACTCCTCCTTCAACTCCTCCTCCTCCTCCTCATCCTTCTTCTTCTCTTCCTCCTCCTCCTCCTCCTCCTCCTTTTTCTTCTCCTCCTCCTCCCCCTTTTTCTTCTCCTTTTCCTCCTCCTTCTCCTTTTTCTCCTTCTCCTTCTTCTCCTCCTTCACCTCCTCCAGCTCCTCCTCCTCTTCCTCCTCCTCCTTCACCCAGCTCCTCCTCCTCCACCTCCTCCAGCTCCTCCTCCTCTTCCTCTTCTTTCTCCTCCTTCTCCTTCTTCTCCTCCTTCTTCTTCTCCTCCTTCTTTTCCTTCTTCTTCTCATTCTCTTCCACCTCCTCTTACTCCTCCTCCTCCTCCCCTTCCTCCTCATTCTCTTCCTCCTTCTCCTCCTTCTTCTTCTCCTCCTCCTTCACGTTCTCTCCTCTTCCGTCTTCCTCACATCCTCCTGACTAAGAAACAGAGCATCTGTGGTGGTGGAAGATGGTCGCTTACCCGATTCCATGTTGGAAGTATTTTCTCGCGCACTTAAGTCCAAGACGTAATCTAAAAAGAAATAATTCTTTTCGGTTCCCATATTCTCTTCTCCATCATCTCCTCCTTCGTCCTCTTCTTCCCACTCATGTTCTTCCCTCTCTCTTTCTATTCTTCTCCTTCTCCTCCTTATACTGATCGGCAGTAATGCCGCAAGCAACGTTGAAGTCTTGTTGAAACAGGTGAAGCGCGGTGAGAGTTGCCAGAAGTGGGAGACGCCATTGTAAATTTAACCAGGTGCATCTATCTATATATCTATCACTATCCACTACTTGACTGTTGGTTGGCTGTGATGATGATGGGAGGGGGGGGCGGCGGCACTGTATTCATTCATTCAAAGCGAGGTTTGTGATCCACTTCCTGCTCTCTTTGTGTCTTGTAATGGATTCGGCTTTATACCACTTACCAAGTGGAAGTGGATAGCCGTGAGCCGTAGCAGGTATCTGTTCAATCAGATAGACATAAGGTGCGTTCTCCTGGGCAATCTTTGTAAGGGTGACCGATTAGATTGGCCAGCAAAAAAAAAAATTGTTCTCTGCTGTAAAATCACTACCCGGTGGTTCGGAACCCACCTGAAATTGTAGGTCCAGCTCATCAATCACCATCATCCAACTCCTTACCCACCCACGTACAGGTGTCAGATCTATGTGGGCTTCATCCTCCAAATAAAAAGAAAAACTCCAGTCATCGCCTCTATCTTAACCACTTCTTTCTCTTCCTCATCACATCACTCTTTATCTCTACTCTTTTTCCTTCTTCCTTCTCTTGTATCTTTTTTCTTCTTCTTGTGTCTTCTTTCCTCTCCTGGTATCTTTTCTCTTCATCTGATGTCTTCTTTTTTCTTCATTGTCTCCATTTTTTACTTTTATCACCTTTTTTCTTTCCTCTGTTTTTATTTTTCTTTTCCTTCTCCTCATTTCATTTCTTGTTCTTCATCTCTCTTTCTCTCCATTGTCAACATCATTTCTTTTCTTCTCCATCTTCTAAGTCATCTTCTGTATTCTCCTTCTTCTCTTCTGTATTCATTTTGTAATGGTTTCTGCTTATACCACTTACGAACACTAGTTAATCTCTCTTTTTCTCCCCCTTATACTCCTCCTCTTCCTTTCTTCCTCCTCCTCCTCCTCCATCTTTTTTTCTCTCTTCATTTCTTGTTCGTCTTCTCCCTTTTTTCGTTCCCTTTCCCTCTCCTCTTTCAACATACTCCCATAATTGGTCATTTACTATCATACTCTCTTTCGTTTTCTTCATTTTCTCTTTTGCATCATCTTTTCTCTTATACTTTCCTCTAGTCTCTTATTTTCTTCTTTTCCCAGTCCTCAATCTCAAAGAGAAATCCTAAATCTCTCCTTTTTAACAATTCCTCACATTTAACTCTTTCTATCAAAATATCACAATCTATCTTCCTTCCTCATTACCTCACTCCCGCACTCTCTCTTTCACAGTTACACTCTCTCACTCTCTCTCACACACTCTTACACTCTTTCAATCTCCTTCTCTTTCTGGCTTTCTCTCTCACTATCTTTCTCTTCCTTCCTGACTTTCTCTCTCACTCCCTTACTCTTCCTTCCTGACTTACTCTCTCACTCTCTTACTCTTCCTTCCTGACTTTCTCTCTCACTCTCTTACTCTTCCTTCCTGACTTCCTCTCTCACTCTCCTTCTCTCCCTTCCTGACTTTCTCTCTCACTATCTTTCTCTTCCTTCCTGACTTTCTCTCTCACTCTCTTTCTCTTCCTTCCTGACTTTCTCTCTCACTCTCTCACTCTTCCTTCCTGACTTTCTCTCTCACTCACCTTCTCTCCCTTCCTGACTTTCTCTCTCATTCTCTTTCTCTTCCTTCCTGACTTTCTCTCTCACTCTTCTTCCTGACTTTTTCTTTCACTCTCCTTCTCTTCCTTCCTGACATTCTCTCTCACTCTCTTTTTCTTCCATCTTGACTTTCTCTCTCACTCCCTTTCTCTTCCTTCCTGACTTTCTTTCTCACTCTCTTTCTCTTCCTTCCTGACTTTCTTTCTCACTCTCTTTCTCTTCCTTCCTGACTTTGTCTCTCACTCGCTTTCTCTTCCTTCCTTCCCCTCTCTCTCACTCTCACTCACACGCTCTCTTTCTCTTCCTTCTAGTCTCACCCCTCTTACTCATTCTCTCTCTCTCTCTCTACCACCCCCCTCTCTCATTCTATTTCTTCAACTCTCTCACACTGTTCCTCTTTCTGTCTCTTTCTCACTGCCTTCCTCTATCTCCATCTTTATCGCTCTCATCGATATCCAATTTATTTCGCATTGCCATTGACAGCGTTCCAATTATTCGCGTTCATTCTGCTATAGCATCTTTTCAGCAGCAAGCACTGCAATTCTATTCTGCTTCTATTTTCTTTGTCTGTACACTCTTACTGTCAACATATTATTGCCGCTGTTCATCTCTTCTCCTTCCTCTACATTGTTTGTATTTTTAAAGTTATTCCATTTTCGAAATTTACTGTAATTTCAACACCACATGCTGAAAAATACTCATTTTTCACGGTGACGCTTCAACTTATCAGTTATGAATAATAAGACGAAATTGTCACAACCAAATTTATTAAAAAATATTGAGAAACTAGTTTTGGTTGTTATGCCATTATCAATCCCAATCAAACTAAAACTAAAGTACAGAGAAGCTGAATATATACTGAACATGGAATGAATGGCTAAGCGAGAAAGAGGCTGACCTTCCTTCTCTCACTCTGTACTTTTCATCTGTTCTCAAAGTTTTTTTGAACAATGAGGCTGACCTTTCTCGCTTAGCCAATAGTATCATTCCATGTTCAGCTTCTCTGTACTTTAGTTTAAGTTTGATTGAGATTGATAATGGTATAACAACCGAAAGCTAGTTTCTCAATATCTTTTAATAAATAATGTGGTTGTGACAATTTCGTCTTATTATTCATTATGAATAACTTCCACAATATCACCTTCGCCACTACAAAGAAAGTTATCAGATATCTATCAGCTAGGACAGATCATTATTGTTTTTAGTTAGATGATGGTGATTGATGAGCTTCAGGTGAACTCCGAACCACTGTAAAGTAAATTCACAGTAGAAAACAAAGCCTTGCTTGCCAATCCAATCGCTCAACCTTACAATAATGGCCGAGGAGCTTTTAGCTTATCTTTATCTTACTGAACACATATTTTGCCACATTTTTTCCGGATGATTTCCGAATGAGTTTTGAGACTTGTGCGTGAGTAAAGTAAAAACATTCTAGCCTAAACGAGAGTCGAACTTGAGGAACAGCAGCCAGCTAGCTAATTAAAAACAGGCGCTTCAAATGACTTTTTCATTTTTCTTGGGTAGGCCTAATTATTACAATTTAATGATTGAAATGCGTTTTTATGAAACAATGGAAAAATTGAAAGGACTGAACCTACGATATCACAGGCGTTATTATTTTTTTAGGGGTGAGGTTTACAGCTGTTAGTAAAACGATCTATTTATTTATTGTTATTCATTCATTCATTTATCTGTTCACAAACGTTACACTGGAAACAACAGGCTTTCCATACCAACACTGTATCCTTTTAAAAAGCTTCACTCAAAATAATCTTAAAAACTACAGATAAACCTAATCCTAAACTGAAAAATTAGATAAAGAATCAGATAAATCGTACATTCCGTATTTGCAGTGTACAATCTCAAACAAGCATCACATTGAGGCACC
Source organism: Conomelus anceps (assembly GCA_948455865.1). Taxonomy (NCBI): domain Eukaryota; kingdom Metazoa; phylum Arthropoda; class Insecta; order Hemiptera; family Delphacidae; genus Conomelus; species Conomelus anceps. The sequence continues at coordinate 3,829,422 of OX418218.1, read as the reverse complement.
TCACTACCAAATTTATAATTCCATGTGAACATGCTTATAGCTAGAAACTTTTTTTTTATTCTGATGTTCAAGTCCTTCCTATGCTCTGACGTGCTCTCACAAGTCTTTAGCACTGTCCTTGGTTTAGTTAGGAGTTAAGGCAGGGGCAGAATAGACTTTATGCCGAACACATTAGGTAGGTGTGTACCAACGAACCCATAAGACCAATAGAAGGGGCGTATGCACTAGCGTAGCATACAGGAGGTGAAGCCGTCTGCCATCCATGTAGTGGATAGAAAGACGAAATCGTGTTTTCAAGAGCAGAAAATTTCAATGCGCGCTCTCCAAATAAACTGCAGTTTAACACACTTAGGATTAAGATATGACTTTCAAACTTGGCATGAGTATAGACAATTAGTTTCTGAAGATAACAGTGGCATTATAAAAGTTAATAGTTACCTCTATAAATTTTAATTAGTTGTTTAAAGTTATAATTTTTGTCCGAGTTTCAAACATGACATAAAAAAGTGAGTCGGCTACCAAAATTTTCATCTTTTGGGTAGAGATGTGATCAAAGCGAGAAAATTGTACAGAAATAACTGAATTTTTTTTTCATGATTTTTATTTTAAAATACGACCTATACTTTGGATATAATGTTAGGTTGAAGTGCGATCGGGATGGCGCGCTGTCGTCAGCCGGCTTGTGCATCCAGAACCACAAAGCCAATTCATCACTTATTTCTTGTGTTTGATTCAATACTTCCTTGAAGGTTTATTATTGTAATGTAATAATATTATAGTTAGATTGTTTTTAGGAAATTATTGATTAAATTAGTCTAACCTTCAATTCTTTCCATTATGAACGCAAATGAACAAGATCCAAATAGGAAAATGTTTATTAGAACAATTTTTTATTTCATTTTATTAATCATATGTTGAGCATTATATCCTGTACAATATAAACATGAGCCAATATTCTTAAAATATAAAGTCATCTCCATTAAAATACATAATACATACAATATAACTCAGTTTTAATATGAGTTATTATAGAAATATAAATGTCACAACATTTTTAATTTCTCTACTATGCTGTTACACAATGAAATTATAAAATGAAAATTCATCTTTAAAGTCATGTAACTAAATTGAATCGTATAAATCAATGTCTACAAAACGTTGAACGTTTACTTACTTTGTCTAATGGGGAAATAGCCTATTGTGAAGACCCTACTTTCGCTATCCAGAATGATATAACTTCTATATGGGCGCCAACCAGATCAACTTTGGGTTGATAAAAAAAAGTATTCTTCAAGCACTCGTGAAGACACTGAGTATTGTGCTATGTGTTAGAGAAAGAGACTATTCTATTTATAGAAATTATGAGTGAGAATGTCAAACAACATTAAGATTATTAATTATTATTGTTGTGACTAGACAGGGATAACAAAAGACAATAATTGTGATAGTGTTTTTGTGATGTCTTTTATGATCGCTGTGACTAGATTTGCAAAGTAAATACATTATCCAGTTCAATTCAGCTTTTTGTTTTCTCTTTCTCCTACTGTTCTATTTCATGTTAAGTAAAAGGACGTGGCAGTCAAATGACAGATATTAATGATATAATGACGGATATAATATAGGAAGGTATGTGAAAAAATGTCACTCCATTAGAAAATTAACTATTTTTTGAGTAAAGTTTGCAAGTAATCCTTGTTAACAAAATTCATCACAGAATGCCTCTACTCACAATTAAAATTTCAGAATTAGATCAACTGAGAAATGACATTTCTATAATTTATCCGTCTCAAGAATGAGCAATTCATATTATGAAGAAACAGGCTGGCGATGTAATGCGTGCCGTACTGGTAATAGCAAAAACCGGCTTATCAAGCGCTCGCCACTTGGGGAGTCATCCCTGCGCCGCCATATTTGTAGTGGACGAGCGCCTAACAAGTGGCTTCACCTCGGCGACAAGAAGCCCCTTCTATTGGTCTTATGTGTTCGCTGGTGTGTACTGTGTGTGGGTTTTCTTGAGGCTAAAAACAGTAAGTTGTTGCCTACATCACATAACATATTACCCATTTTTGTTTATAATTTACGCTCTTTTTTTATTGCTGATGATACCCACATGAGTCCGAGACTTGTGTGTGGGTATTGAGGTGAATGATAACACATAGATGCCAGACGGAGGAGCGGGATTCGAACCCACGACCGCTGAAACGACAGCAAGCTGAAGCTGCGACGCCCCAACCAATTGCGCTAAGCGGCCAGGCCCTTCTTTCTATTGCTACTATTATTTATATTGCTATTCTACAACTACTATAGTACTATACTCTACTCCTGTACTAAGCTATTATACTATTCACCAATACTATGCTACTGAAAAATGCATGAAAAACGTATGAACAAAGTCAGAGTAGATAGTACAGGCATCAACATTTAGATAATATTGTTACAGGTTCTAAAATAACGCTGGCAATACTTTAAATTTATCACTCGCACTTTATTGACACAAATTATTCACAACTCACCCTAATTAGTAATGTATTACACAAAATAAGCAATCAAAAACAGATAAATCGTTATTAAAGAATAACTAATAAAGAGTTTGCAAAATTACTGCACAAAAATCAATCACTAAAAAGCCGATCTAATATTGAATAATATCTGTCTAATAAACTGAACAATAATTCAAGGAGAAGTGTCTAATACATAACTTGAAACTCTACAAGCACTTACAAGTCACTGTATATACTGTCAAGTAAGCCTGAATAATAGTCTTTCACAAAATAGTGCAATTAACACTAAAGACAACGAAAGTTCATTATCACTGTTTTCAATAGCGCCAACGGGATTGCACTGTCCGTATTAACAGAAACGGGAACTGTCACATTACACTGCCACTTGTTATCAATGTGGATAAACAACTGAACTCGCTCTTACAAAAGTCTCCTATTTATACATTTTTCCATAATCTAGAAAGAACTAGATATCTCTCCACCTTTCTATCAACTTCTACCGAATTCTAAAATAAACAAGTAAGGACTCGCATTTTCTACAATATTCGATAAGATTCCATTAAATTCTAAGTAAATATCATAGAAGTGTCAAAAATAAACTACAAGGCGAAGAGAGTACAGAAGAAGAGTAATTAATTGCTTAGACCGGAAGACTTGTTGACACAAGCAGATAACACCGAAAATCACTTTTCATTATTTTCATGTCCACAACAATAAATTGCATTCCATTAAAAAATATATTACAGTATATTACATTCCATTAAAAAATGTAAGAACTGACTACATTAAAGTAATAAGAGATTTATAAAAACACAAAACTACAGCCTGACTCAATTCTAAATGATCAACTCCATTCAATTCACCTCACGGTTTTATTACATAATTCCAGAACCAAATCTCCCGTTTCCTCATCAACCCACCACTCTACCTCAACACAATCGTGATCCGAATTTTTTTAGCCTCATTCATTCAGTAGGGCTCCAGCAGTGTATGAGTGAACATAATATCGATGCGAAATGGTCATCACACAATAAATATAGTGTTGAAATTCACTAGAAAGGTAATTACCTGTAATAGTAATAGTACTCTATTGTAATAGTAGTTTATGCAACGATTTTATTTTGACCCTTATTAAGGCACGAGTTAGATGTAAGTTATAACACGAGCGAGTGCGAGTGTTATAAATATCTCACGAGTGTCTTAATGGCCAAATAAAATCGTTGCATACACTATTTTATCTACGACCACTAGTATACATTTAATTAAAACAATTTCATTTTACCTGTGGCCGTTCAGAGATACCTAACCTCTCGTCTCAAATATGAGAAGTTATAGTAGATTGTTAGGTTAAAGTAGCTGGTGTAGCAGTTTGATGAAATCAGCTGATAGTTTCACAATATTGAATTACGATATTGATTCCATCAAGAATGCTTCTGATTGGTCCAGAACCCGTGTTATAATGTAGAACCTGTACTATATAATCAGCTCTTTATGCAACGGGTCTCAAAAAGCATTTCGAAAAGATAGCTGTTTTGGCATCGATTGTGAAACTGTAATGTATACATTATGACATGCTCGTAGATAATAATTATTTGTGTTTAGAATCAGAGTATTATCTCTTATGTCTATTAATTTATAACAAAAATACAATGAAGTAGGAATACAAAAGCTACAGACCGCTAATTTACAAATTTTCATTTTTTACAAAATTTACAATTTTCAAAAAATAAAATTTAAGGTTATGCCCAAGTTCAACTGGAAATGTTGTGAATTCAACTACTCACATACTATTATCATAATACTACAACTTTATTTTTATTTCACATTTAGTTCTGTTCTTCATGTTTTATTTGCGTTCCCAACACGCTAACGTGAACGCTATCAAAACTAACGACTGCACCATAAAAACAAGCCTCGCTATGATTTTCCAATAACATTTTTCAGTGAATGCTTCGCGCTTCTTTTATGATCGTAGCTCTGTTTGGAAACAATCTTCAGTTGTTGCGTCAAATCACGCCAGAGCCATAATTTAGGTATTCAGCGGGAGAATCAGGCTTGAAATCGAGGACAGGTGTGGGATTTGGATTGAATTGGTCGAAAAATGCTGCCAGAATAGGTTTTTATTCTCCCTGTTAAGCTTATGTATTTATGCCAACTTGGTATTGGGTGGTGTGGATAAAGTCGAGTAAGTTGAGTGAGTGGACTCTGTTGAGTGACTGGAGTCGACTGTTGATTCGATGGGAGTCCAATGGGAAGGCGTGAGAAACAGCTGTGATTGACTTAATTTTTATCCACATCAAATAACAGAGTCCCAAGTGTCAATTAAAAAATATGAGATACTCAGCTGACTCAAATCTATTCACACTACCCATGAGACAACTATTAAAATGGACTCACTGACTTAAGGGTGATTCACACACATCAGTCACGGCGCGTCTCATTTCCGAGCTATCCGTCTCGTCACAGTCATAAAATATATTCTTATCTGAGTTTCCGGTTACGCTGTCTACACTCGTCCGTCAGGTGACTGATTGTTACCGTGACTGAACTGAGACGGAACTGTGACTGTGACGCGCCGTAACTGATGTGTGTGAATCGACCTTAACTTAACTCTTCCCTCATCTTTATTTATATCGTCTTCATCCAGTTTTTCTCTGCTTGGCAATGATTGTTAGATCCTTATTTTATCTTCTCACTAACTTTTCTTTTACTATTTTTTCCTTGTATTATTCTTGAATTATTTATTTCTTGTACAAATTGTACTATCTTCTTTCTCTCTACTTATATAGAAGCTATTGTAAAGTGTTTTATTCATTTTGTAATACTGTACTATGTTGCTTCAGTGAGTAGAGAGGTGATTGATGTGACCTTGAGGTGATTGCTAATAGATCACTTCCCGGTGGTTCGGAACCCACCTAAAACTGTAAGTCCAACTCACATTCATACCCACGCACAGGTCTAAACCTATGTGGGTTTCATCCTCAAAAAAAAGAAAAAGATAAATGAATGAGTCAATCAATCAATTAATCTTCCTTTTTTTTACATTCATACTTGAGTTTCCCTCACCATCTCTTCCTTTGCCTATTCCTTCTTAGGCTTCTCTTTTCCAACTTCTCTCACCACCCATTCCCTATCACCATTATCAAATTATAAATCTACCCCTTTCTCATCATGATATCCGCTTCCCTCCTCCCCTCCTCACCAACTTAAAATATGTCAATGTCTGTCCAACAAACTCACACACCCCCTGAGGCGAGGTCTATCTGTACATTATTTGTACTGCACCTAACGATGGGAAACTTACTTTACACATTAAATGCTGACTAACTGAGTTATGAGGGGGGATCAACCCCCAATCTCTCCTCCGACTAGTCATCATATCATCATCATCATCATAATCATCGTGACCTGCTAACAAAGTTTGTCCGTGCAGCAATTTATCCGTGCTAAAATTAATAGTGCTCACTATTAGTAGTAGAGAAAGAGAAACGTAGATAGAGAAAGTGAGAGTGTGTGCGAGAAAGAGAGAGAATGAGAAATGAGTGAGAGAGAGTGAGTGTATGAGTGAGTGAGTGGGAGCGGGATTGATTGAGGGAGGAGTTGAAAAGAAATGAGAGGGAAATAAAAGTTATTTTCCCCTCACGTTCGACTCTTTTACAGTGAAATGGACAGAGTGAAAATAAAAGAGTAGAGAATACCTGAGTGAGAAAAGAGTTAAAGAGAAATGAGAGAGAGAATGAGTTGAAAAAAAATAAGAGAGAAAGAAAAGGTCTTCCCCTTCCCATTCAACTCCTTTTACAGTGAAATGGAACGTTCCGTAAAGTACTGGGGGTAAACAGGAATGAAAGTTGGGTCAGCTTTCTGCAATAATTATCACGTGATAGTCTGCTTTGTTAGCTTAGTTAGTTTGTTAAAACTTAATGAGGCAAAGTGGATCAAGGAAGTCAGAGTTCTTTTGTAATTTTGTTTGAAGGTTTTAGGTGTTGGGTTGTCTAGGCTTGTGCGAGTTGTGTACTGTGGACAGCTGATTCCCGTTGCAGCCGCAGTGGCGTAATCGGTTTGGGAGTTATCTCTGAAAAGAATCTGACTCACTGCTTCTCCTGAGTTCACAGGTTCGATTCTCGTTCAGCCTAGAAAATTCTGTTTCATTATTTATTTAATTCCTGAGGATGTCGCTCTAGTAAGACTCTGACTGGCTTCTACTCCTGCAGTCACAGGTTCGCTTTGAAATGTGCATCGGATTGAAAATTGTGCTGCTTGTGATGCAGCTACAAAGAAGTTGTATTCTTCTGCTTTCTTGATCTGCTTTTCTTGTTGAGTTTCAACATATTCAATAGTGACACAGCTGACAACAATAAACTTATATTTTTCAGTTATGACTACAGCTGTAGAAAAGTATCTTCTATTTTATTTTAATCTGGTTCTTTCCTACTTTCATGCCACTTAGATTATTTTGACGCACTGGATATGAAGAGTACGAGGTCTGGCTAGAAAATAACAGGAATGAATATCTGTGGGATAAATTCTTCAAGCTTTCAGGTGGAATGGGATAGGCCAATGATGAATTATTGTCTAAAATCTTCCCTTCATTTTGTAACCTTTTGGACGACACTAACTTGGTTGGTCAATTGAATTACGGATATTGTTTTTCCAATATTCAACAGGATCATGTTCATTAAAAAATTACTAATACAATATCACCATATTCGAAAGAGTATTCTATTCACAGCAACGAAAATCAAATAGGCATGTCGAGTTTTGAGGTTATACTCGTGTAATTATTTAAACAGTGTAATTATTTCTTGGGTTAGTTCATTTTATTAGCTTCAAAAAAATGTTATAAGCAAATATAGAAAAAAATATATATATCATGAACAGAGAAAAGCAAGGAACTGTAAAAGCGATTATTATGAAACGATGTTGGTTACAAATGCATTTTTCTGTTATTAGTAATTTTTGTTGCAATTTTATCGGTCCCATTATGATAGAGTACATTTATTATGAATAGTAGTGGGCTGAGAAGTCATAATTAGTGCAAAGTGATTGTAAATAGTTATGAATAATATTTTAAAAGAGCATGTCACGATTTATTTTGCGGCAAATTTATGAACTTTTTGGAACATTATAACTATTTTGGTAAGTCAGATATCACAATTCCAATATCATAATATCAAACTTCATGATTTTTCCTTTCAAACTATACAATTGTTTTTGAATTTGGTTGAAAAATGAATGCAGAAGATTTTTTTAAAAAACGTCCGAAATGCCCAGGACATTGGCATGTCAAAACGCTCAGGTCTCAAAATGTAATGATTAAGACTGATGTTTAAAAATTGTGGATACTTATTTTCTTTATAATTTTGTGAATAAAGCTATATTTCATTCCATTTCAATATACCTATTAGGTTGGGCCATTTTTTAAACCGTGTATTGAATTCATATGTGCATTGCACCCGCCTATCCCCAATGTATTGCGATCGCCCCCTATGCTACCTTACATAGGTTACAGTGCATTACTTGTAGGCTTCTAGCGACTAGCGACAGAGTGGCATGGCAGCATGCAGTTAATAACCCCGCCTAGAAATGACGTTGGCAGCAACCTTTCGCCTTGTATCCGGCTCCCGGCTGCACAATTAGTGGAATAGAGATAGAAGATACACATAACGTTGAAGTTGAACAGTGAAACTGTGCGTGCGAAGAGGAACAAGGCAGTAACGCATCGCAAGCCAGGGCAGCAGTTCTGTGAGAGAAGCCTATGCGTGACTGACACTGCAACAGCTACTTTCAACTCCTTTGTCTTCTACTTCTTCTTTATCCTTCTTCTACTCTTCCCTCTTTTTCTTCTTTCTCATATTCATCTTCTACTTTTCTCTTTCTTCCCTTCTTCTCTCTCTTCTTTGCCTTCACCTTGTGTCATCTTTGTCAATTTCTTCCTTGTGTCTTCTTTCTTCTTCTTTGTCAGTGTTGTATCCTCCTCCTCCTCCTCCCCCTCATTTTCCTTCTTTCCTTCTTTCACATATTCGTCTTTTCTTTCTCTCTTTTTTCCCTTCCTCTTTCTCTTCTTTGCCTTCTCCTTGTGTCTTCCTCTAGTGTCTTCTTTCTTAATTTTTTCTCCTTTTGTGTCTTCTTTCTTCTCCTTTCTCAAGGGTGGTGTCCTCCTCCTTCTTCTTTTCGTCCTTCTCCTCCTCTTCCTCATCCTCCTACTCATCTCTCCTCCTCCTCATCCTCCTCCTCTTCCTCCTCTTCCACCTAATTTTTCTTCTTTTTTCTTTTTCTTCTTGTGTCTTCTTTTTCTTGTACCTTCTTTCTCCTTGTCGCATCTTCTTCCTTTTTCTTGTGTCCTCTATCTTCTTTTTGTGTGTTCATTTTTCTTCTTGTGTCTTCTTTCTTCTTCTTGTGTCTTCTTTTCTCTTGTGCCTTATTTTCCCTTCTTGTTTCTTCTTTCTTCTTATCGTATCTTCTATCTCCTTCTTGTGTCTTTTCTCTTTTTCTTCTTGTGTCTTCTTTCTCCTTATCGTATCTTCTATCTTATTCTTGTGTCTTCTTTCTTCTTCTTGTGTCTTCTTCATTTTTCTTGTGTCCTCTTTCTCCTTATCGTATCTTCTATCTTCTTCTTGTGTGTTCTATCTTCTTCATCATTCTCAATCCATCTTCCTCTTTGCCTGTCCTTCGTTATTCTTCTCTTATTTTATGTTGAGCTTATCAGCATTCATCACCTTAATCTTTTTCATCCATTTTCATTCCTTTTCCGTCGTTTTATGCTTTCCTCCCCCTTTTTCTTTCACTCCTGCTTCTTCTTCCTCCTTAATTTTCATCGTCTTCATCTTAACTTTCGCTCCCCCCTTGGTATCTTCCCTCCCCACTATTTTCAGTATCTTTTATTCTTGTTTCTCCTCCCTTGATTTTTTAGTCTTCAACCTTTTTTCCTGTTTCCTTGTCTTTCAATTCCATAATTAATCATTCATTTATCAATTCTTCACCCAATTCTCTTCTAAGAATTTTCTTCTACTTCATCTACTTTTATTCTCTGCTTCATTTTGTTTCTCCTGGTTTCCATATCTCATTTCTTTATCTTTTATTTGTTTTATTCTTTCTTCCATTTCCTTCCCCCTTTTCTGCTTTTCCTTCTTCTCCTCCTTTTCCTTCTTTCCTTTCCTTCTTCTTCTCTTTATCCGCCTCCACCTTTATCATTTACTTTTAACATTTTCCTCATTTTTGTCAACCTTTATTTTCCCCACTTCTAATGTTTTTCGAATATTCTTCTTGCTCTAACTTGTTCATAGTCTTGTTCTATTCCACTTCTCCTTGTTCAACCTCCTCCCCCTCATGTGCCTTCTTCTTCTGCATCTTCTTCTCTTTCATTTCCTTGTTCCTCTTCTTCTTTTTCATTTTTTTTGATCCCCACCTCTTTTTCATATTCTTGTTTCCCTATTTTTTTCTCATATTCTTGTTGCCCTTCTTCTTTTTCATTTTCTTGTTCCCTTTTTCTTTTTCATTTTTTTGTTACCCTTCTTCTTTTTCATTCTCTTGTTACCCTTCTTCTTTTTCATCTTCTTTTCCATTTTTTCTTTCTCATTTTCTTGTAACCCTTCTTCTTTTTAATTTTCTTGTAAGCACTCTTCTCTTTCATATTCTTGTTCCCCTTTTTTCTTTAATTTTCTTGTCCCTTTTCTTCTTTTTTATTTTCTTGGTCCCTTTCTTCTTCTTAATATCCTTGTTCCCCTTCTTCTCTTTCATTTTTTTGTTCCCCTTCTTCTCTTTCATATTCTTGTTCCCCTACTTCTTTTTCATATTCTTGTTCTCCTTCTTTTTTTAAATTTTCTTGTCCTCTTTTTCTTCTTCATTTTCTTCTTCTCCTCCTTCTCTTCTTAATTTTTTTCCTTCTTCTTCCCCTCGTTTTTCATCGTTTGAGTCTGTATATTTTCCCCCTCCTTCTCTTTCATTTTCTTGTTCTCCTACTTCTTTTTCATTTTCTTGTTACCCTTCTTCGTTTCCATTTTCTTATTGCCTTTTTTTTCTTGTTTCCCTTCTTTTTCATTTTCTTCTCCTCCTTCTCTTCTTTATATCTCTTTCCTTCTCCTTCTCTTGTTTTTCATCGTCTTCAGTCTTGTTGCTCCCCTATTTCCTTTTCATCTTCCCCTTCTTGTATCCTCTGCTTCTTTCCCATTTTCTTCCCATACACTTACAGCCGTCACCGCGCGTTCCCGCCACTTTTAGCACGCATCCTCTCTTTCCCAACAACTTACCGCATTTCTGCACGCACGCACAGGTGCACACCTCCTCCTCTTCCTCCTCCCCTTCCCCCCCCCCCTCAACAGCCCACTTTGAAAACTTGGCCACTTCCTTCTTGTGTCAACAAAAATACAAAATATTTCCATTCTGTGTTTCGCCGATAACAACTCGTAGACCTTTCCACAACTGCTCTCATTTTTCTAGTAGAGCGATATTGTAGACTTGTAACTTCAATGTTGTTTCATATTTATGCCGATCATACTGATCACCTTTACATTCATTTTCTTGATTTCCCACTCTTTTATTTTGTCTTCTAACCTCCTTTCTCGACACCTGAGATGAGATCTGTGAAACAGGCGAAAATCGAAAGGGTGATTGATACCGATCAATCAAAACAATGAGGGTAGAAAAATTAGAATTCAACGTTTTTCACAAGATTTACAACAATAATTGATGAATCTCCTCTTCTTTTTAGAGGTTTGGAATTTCATGAGGCGTTAATTTTTATTGATTATTTTAGATATTTGCCTAAATCAATTCATTTGCATTACTCAATAATTTTAGACTACACACAATGACCATTTAAGCTGCGTTTAGCTTATAAAGTGTTTAAAATACAATAACTTGTTTAATCCCAACAGAATAATGCTATCGAGTGTTGAAAATTTGTTCCCATTTGGGAACAGCGGGTTTAAACGGGGCTGTGATTTCATCATACGAATTCAATACGAATGTGTTTAATAAAAACTATAGATATAATACTGAAATTATTATAATTATAATAAATAGATTAATAATATATTGATGATGTAATAATGATAAAATTTGATATATAATGATTGTTCTCTAAATCTCTATAATGGTAAAATCCCCGATTCTCCTGTGATCTTACATGATAATTTCCCTGATTTCTAACTAATTACCAATTGATCTTTCAATAATTAGTTTGAACTGTGAATTCATATGCTCGTAATTTACTCTTGAACTGTTTTCAGTGTAGACGAACAAATATGGCTGTAAGATGTATTAAAAAATGTTTCAACTTAGATTAAACTGTGCAGATTCGTAAGATCGTACTCTTAAACTGAGTTCAGTGTTTAACAAACAGATTTGGTGGTTAACTGTTGTTTAGTTCAAACTAAGATCAATTAATTGCACTTCAATGTAAAATTTCTCGTTAAACGTGGACCTAACCTAAAATTTGTGAGATTCTGACCTTTTTTTGTAATAAATTAATGAATAAACTTATATTGAATGTGCGTACAAAAATGCTAAACAACAGTAGAACGTTATCACCTCAAATCAGGTTCTCTTTCATTCATTTTTCCACTTTCACTTCTATATCCTTATCACTCACATGCAAAATTTGTGAATTTATGTGGAAAAATAATCTAAACCAATCTTATTGAAATAAAAAAAGGAATACAGACTTTAAACTTCTGTGAACAGAGTTCGAGACTGCAGCACAGCTGACATGTTTGTCGTGTTCCCGCCGTAGGAGACAAGAAGTGATAATGTCTGCTGTGTCGGATGGCGGGGTCTCAAGGTGAGGGGGACACTTCCCCCTAACCTCCCCACAACAAAGTTGAAAGTTGTCAGTTGCAGTGTTGAAGCGGGGGTTCGCCTCGCGTGCCGCCCCCAATTAAACCTGATCCCCCCTGCTGGGGGTGGAGGGGTGGCGAGGCAACCCATCAGTAGGGGTGAGAAAAAAGAGGAAAATTCCGGGTGTGGGGTGGAAAAGCGGGTTTTCCGAAGCCTGTGTGTTTGTCGCCGCTTAGTGCATTGTCGGGTGCCGTTACAACAGCCACTCACTAACTTAACCTCGAAAGACTCGTCGGTTCGAGATTCTCGTGGTTTTTACGCAAGCCGCACTAACGCGAAGGGGCGCGAGAAGGGTTGCGGATGCGGTTGATACATTGTTGAGAGAACGGTACGTTTTATTGAATCAGAACACTACACAGAAGTGGATCACATGGATTTGCGTTGTTGTTTATTGGTAATTTTTTTTCTATACAGTTTTATATTGTTGATGAATGATGTGTCTCTTTTTTAAAGAGGTTAGCTGGTGTGAATAAAGTAGTTGGGTGAGTCGACTCTGTTGGGTGACTGGAGTCGTTTTTTGATCCGTTGAGTCGACGGGAGTCCGATTGGAAGGCGTGAGAAACAGCTGTGATTGACTAAACGTTTATTCAATTTCAAGAATCCCAAGCGTCGAGTCAAAAATATGAGTTACTCAACAGAGTCAACTTTATTCACACCACTTATTAATTTGGCATTGTTTTATAAAAAAAATGTTAAAACTATTATAAAATAGTAAAATGTAACCGAGAATCGAACCCTGGACTATCAGCTCAGTACTTAGTTGTAATACTATTAAAGAACTTCTATAAATACTAAGGGCTGAGTCTAGGGTGTCTGAAACCTTGTGCAAGAAAACGCCATCATTAAAGGTTGACAGGGAAGATTAGGTTTGGTTCTAAAGGATCTCTTTAATTGGAGAGAAAATGCACTCACATGAATGAATGAATAAAATTCTTATTAGTCATAAAAACTTTTTGTACATGATGTATTCATACATTTGAATAAGATACTATACTAATAAAATTTTGCATCTTGAAGTAACAAAGAACCTTTATGGAATGGTACACATGAACTTAAAACTTACATTTCAAGAACTTGAAACTTACATACTCGTATACTCACATACTCACATACTCGTATAATGCACCCACGTAATTCACAGTTAGACATGCTCGAAATTAATTGATCACAAGTTTAATAACATATTTCTATCTAAAATTAATTAGAAGTTATATTCCTGTTTCTAAGTTGAATTTTGTGAAACAAGTTCAAGTTTGAATCGTGATACCTTATTATTAGAGTTCATCATACAAAATTACCTTTGGATTTAGAACGTCTTTAAGTTTTTTGTAGTGAATTTAGAAGAAATAGTACATCAGTCAGAAAAATTGTTAGATTTTTTTCTTCACAGACATTAGACTAATATTCAATTTTCACCATAACCTTTATTTCCCCTATTCTTCTTTTCCCAAATTGATTGTTTTTTGTCATTTGAATTATATAATAATTGATTTCCATTTTGTGATTTTGTAATATTTATGTTATGTTTTATTTTGGCACCTGCTGAAAAACCCACAAGGTTTAGCGGGACCTTTATTTGAAACTTGTAAATGAATAAATGATTGAATGCTAGTTAAAATCTTTGTTTTCAAGAAACAGTATTGTTTAGTTTCTCTCATAAATATTATTGCTAAAAAATATAACTATATCTAGTCATAACAGTAATGAGCAGCCCTCTCTCTGCTAATATTACTAAAATTTTATAATAAAAGAATCCTCTCTGGGAAATTTAATAATCTATCATACGTATTTAAACTGGTCTTAACTGCAACCCTTTTTGCCGTAGAGCACTATCCTAGAGCATTCTAGACTCGTGATGCACTAATTTATTATTTACTCTTCCACTATCGTGTATAATGATTATACGATGAGCTCTGCTAAAGATTAGATTGATCTACGAGAGTACTCTCTGGCAACAAGTGTCCCCGTTTAGACTGGTTTCCAAAACTGGATTTTACCTAACATGGAACAATGCTATTAGCCAACAGACACGGCCTCTCATTGGCTGATATCCTTCAAGTTATATCCTTTATATCCTTTGGTGGATATTATTTATATATATATATATGAATAATATATATAATAAATTATATATTATTTTATATTTATTCATATTTATCTTTTTTGATATCCTTTTGGTGGAGCCCAACACATAATTTTTGAAATGATGTATTTCTTTTGTTTAAAATAAAGGCATTTATTTCATTATTAATTGTGCTCCGTTGTGCGAGCACCCTAAGAATATAAATTAATATATTTTTAATTAAATTAATACTGAAAACACCATTCTAAGCATGAATAAATAGGCTGCAACACTGGTATAGTTGAAACAATTTTTTTCTGAGTAAACCCATATGAAATAAGTTGTATGATAGTGATTGATAAGTTGGACCCACAGTTTTAGGTGGGTTCCAAACCACTGGAATTTCTCACAACAAAGAGCATAGTGAAATAAAACAAAAAATAGATAAGTAAGAACATAACACGATAAAATTAAAACGAAAAAACAACAAGCAAAAGTCTTATTTAAGCTTAAACATGAATAAATGACAATGATAAAATTAACGATAATTAAAATCACCAAACAAAAAAAAACATTACACAATAAAATTGAAACGGAATAAACAACAAGTAAAAGTCTTAAGAATTTGTTTCGGTGGGCTTGGCATACTGATACAATTCTCTTAGCTCAGTGAGGAAAGCAATCACAAACTACCTCACTCCTCGTTTGTGTAGTACGCTCTTTGGACTAAAACATAGCGTTGAGGTCTGAAGTCACCTACAGTCGAATCAGCTATGGTACTATATACATACATAAAAGTCTTAAAACAAGCTTAAACATGAATAAACGGCATGTAGAATGAAGCAACACACAAAACTGATTGCATTTCTCGATGAAACTCCTCTTATTATGTAAGTTACTCTATTCCAACTTAACTTTGGGCCAACTCAGTATACAGTTACCGAAAAGTGTTGTTTACAAGAGTTTTGGCAAGAGCTCAAGGAGGCACAGCACGCTTCTTTGATAGGTCTGGTTGTCGTTGCGGATGAAATATAGTTATTAGAGCGAGACGGAGACTCTTGTAATATCACTCTTCAACGACTTATTTACTCTGTACAGCATTCACGGTAATGATTTTCGTGAAAGATTGCAGCGAGGCACGCTATCCAAATTTCCTCTTTTTGTGAGGTTGCTTTATAATGATACTTTGTCTATTACTACAGAAAAAATTTGGAAAGAAATTATCTGAATTTATTCCCAGCCAACTACATGTTGGATGAGAAATTAAAAATTGGAAACTAGCTAACTTCATTGCCAGTAACGTATGAAAAGTTGAAAATTGTGATTTTGTGGAGAAAACATTGTTCCTATATAAAATTGAGGAAAATAGTTAAGATTCAAACGTGTATTTATTCAAATTATAAATGCAGTGATTTTTAGTTGCTTTGATATTTACATAAGCTATTCTAATGCAGTAGCCATGCTTAGTTATTTTTTTCTTCATACTTTTCCAAATCTTCTATTTTCTCTGTTTTTTTTTTGTTTTGTTCTTTTGTTTCTTTCTTGATGCTTCTTCGGACTTCTTTTTATTAATCTTCTTGTTTCTTATTTCATGCTTCTTCGGACTTCTTTTTATTTTTCATATTTTTTCTTATTTCATGCTTCTTCGGACTTCTTTTTATTTTCCATCTTGTTTCTTATTTCATGCTTCTTCAGACTTCTTTTTATTTTTCTTCCTGTTTCTTATTTAATGATTCTTACAACTTTATTTCAGCATCTTTATTCTTTTTTCTTTGTTCCTTTATTTCTTCATGCTTCTACCGAGTTTTATTTGTCTTCTTGTTTTTCCCAACTTTCTTTCTATTCTTCTTCTGCGGTGTTTCTGCTTGCTTTTCTATAGAAATAAGCTATTTTAATGCAATAGCCAATGTTAAGTTGCTTTTTTCTTCCTACATCCAACTCTTTTTCTATCTTCCTTGTTTCTTCCTTTGCTCTCTTTGTTCACTCCTCAATGCTTTTTCGAACTTCCTTCTCATTTTTCTTCTTGTCTTTTTTCATTCTTCTAACAGCTTTCTTTTTTCTCTTTGTTCCATTTTTCCGCATGCTTTCAGCGTCTTTCGTTTCAATTTGTTTTCTTGTTTTCCCAACTTTTTTTATATTTTTCTCCTGGTTTCTTACTTGTTTTTGTTTCTTTCTCCATGCTTTTCCGTCTTCCCCCTTGCTTTTCCCAACTTTCTTATTGTTTTTTCTTCTTTATTTCTCCTTCTCTTTGTTTGTTCCTTTCTGCATCCTTCTTCTATCTTTTTATTTTGTATTTTCTCTGTTATTTATTTGTTCATTCCTTCGTTTTTGTCCGACTTCCTTTTTCTTTTTTCCTTCTTGCCTCTTTCGTCTCTTCTTTTTAATCTTTTTCAAGCAGTCTCATAATTTGAAGCGTTTATAAGAAAATTCCAAAATCATAAACACCTATACATATTTAAGAAAAATTCCACAATTATAAACACCTATACATATTTAAGAAAATTCCAAATCATAAACACCTATACATATTTAAGAAAAATTCCACAATTATAAACACCTATACATATTTAAGAAAATTCCAAATTATAAACACCTATACATATTTAAAAATAGTAACATCTTCCAAAAACAGCATCAGCTATATCATTTTCTTATATAAACAGGATAAAAACCAGCTACATTATAACCAGTACACTACTACTGTCGCCATATCAACATGAACATGAATATAAATGTCTGCAACTATTCACCTTCTAATTCCCGTATCAAACTAACCACCCCTAGGAGAAGAAGTCCAACTACAACAACTACACACCGGAAGTAAACTGTTGCAAGGTGGTCGGTCGGTCAATTTGACCGGTCGCCGAATTAGAAACCGGTCGAAAAAGCACACTTTGAACACTTCCGGAAGGAGCATGCAATGAATGAAGACCGAATCAAAGGAAACAAGTGAGACGATCTAGATTTGAATGGTTATATAAAACGTCGCCGCCGTGCCCCTGAGGGGGGGGGGGCTGAGGGGGTAAAGGGTCAGATGACTGACAGATTGTTTGAGTAGCCCTTTCCCTTAAGGGAGGCGCAAAAGGGACCGCCACGACCCGGAACAGGAAGTGATCCTGCACATCAACCTAACCTAACCTTACCCCACTGACCCTTTAACCTGACATCAATGTAACAAACGGTCTTCCTATACAATTCAGTCGCCAGTCAGCCAGGTGCAAGAAGGATAGAAAGTTGTCATTTCCTCGAGAGAAAAGGGTCCGGTTTTCACTGAAAGTGCAACCCTTGAGAATTTAGATCCGTAAGGGATGAACAGTAACGCATGCCATTGTAATCCTCCCCTACAGGTGTCTAGTTCTATTTTTTTCAGTCTGCAAAGCATTCTTGTTCCGCTTTTTTTCGCGTGTCCATGTTCTATTTTTTTTTGTGAGTGGTCTACAATGAGAAGTGGTTGAAGTCAACGACTGATACTTGGTTGCCGATTAGCATAGTAAGCACTTGAACTCGATCGTAATAAGTGGTACAATCCGATGTAGTGAGTACAGTTGAACTTGTAGTTAGTAGTGAATACCGTGAATTCCAGTAACTATAACTAGACGGTTACTATACCGTCCTGGGTGAATTCTCTGATCAGGTTGAATAGTAATACATTGATAAACAAGTGGTAGACCTACAAGATGGACACTGACGACTTGTACATGAACACTGATGACTTGTTTTATTGAATGCAGGATAACATCAGTTGATCGCTATTTTTCAAGAATAATTTTTTTTAAATCTGGTTCCTCTAGGGCACTGTAACGGTATTTTTCTATAACTTGTAAACATACTGGTTGATCAGATTTCATTTACGTTGAATAATACACGTAGAAGTATTTTTCAACTTGTTCTTGTAACGGCTGGCTCTCCTGCTCTTTTTTCCGTTTTTTAATTGCTTGGAACATTTTTTTGAAGATCACGTTTTGAAAACTCTGGTCAATAAGTATAAGACAAGCCAGAGAAAATTTCAATTACTTGTAGAGAAATACTATAGAAAGATATGCTAGCCTTGACCTATAACAAGGGTGATACCAGAGGGGTTTCATGGCCCCCAAAATTTGTCTTCCACCATATCATTACTAATTTCCTCATCATTTTCGTGTGTGAGGATAATAATAATAATCAATTAATAAATCATGTAGAAAACAACAAAGTATTTTATCAATCATCATATTATTTTATTTTCCTCTTATCCTCTCCCTAAATAAAAACAATAATTATCTGCTATGACAATCAATTAATAAACAATGCAGTTTTTTTGTGTTGAAAGTTGGGGGGGGGGGGGAGGAGTGCCACTTAATGAAGTCAAATAAAGAAGTAAGTGTGTGGGACTATGCATACTCCCCATTCAAAAGAAACTTGATGTGATTGACCACAATATAACAGAGACGTGTGGGCATACTGGTCAGTAACGTAGGGGGTTGAGCACACTCCAACTTCTAAAGGTTTTGTAATAAAAATAATTAAGACTTCTGGCACGTACCAAACAAGTACACCCTTTCCTTGACCACTTGGAAATAAAAGTAAGTGTGTGGACACCTGGGCTGGTCATTCAGTACGATCTAAACGAGATGTTGCTGACCACTGGAGCATGGGCTTTAGAATGGTCAGTTTTAATGTGGCATATACTAAAGAAGATTTTCTGACCATCAGGAGTGGTCAGTTTTTGTAAAAAATTGTGGCACGTTCTAAACAAGATTTTCTGACCATCAGGAGTGGTCAGTCTTTGTAAAAGATTGTGGCACGTTCTAAACAAGATTTTCTGACCATCAGGAGTGGTCAGTTTTTGTAAAAAATTGTAGCACGTTCTAAACAAGATTTTGTGACCATCAGGTGTGGACCTTTCTACTGGTCACTTATTAAGTGTGGCACGTTCTAAACAGCATTCTGATTCCCTGACCATCGAAGAAGATCTAAATTATATAGACTGGTCAGTTCTTGAGTAAGCCACGATTCAAACAACATTTTGTTGACCACTGGCGACTTGATCGGTCAGTTATTATTGCTGGCAGGGGCTGAATAAGCCCCTGCTGACCATTTGAAAAATGTATGGCGTAAGAGAAAAGAGCGTTCATCCACCCTTCACTTGGGAGACAGACACGTTCCTAACTGGATTTTTAAAATAATTTTTCACTCTGACCACTTGGAAATAAACATGTGCACTTCTTGACTGGTCAGTTTTGGAGGTGGCACGATCCAAACTAGATTTTTCTGACCAGACAAAAAGGGTGTTGAAAAATGATATAGAATGAGTTAGAAGATGGTGATTGATGAGATGGATCTACAGTTTTAAGTGGGTTCCGAATCATTGTGAAGTGATTTTACAATTGCATTCTACTCATTGAATAAGCAGTGACGAGTGTGAAGCCGTCTTTCTTGAAGTGTGCGTATCTATCAACGAACAACAACGGATCAAGTGTATGAGTTTTGTATAAATCCTAAACTTTTCAACTTTTTTCCGGAGTATGAAGGGCACATAGGTTTAGGACCTGTGAATGGGTAATGAGTTAGAAGATGGTGATTGATGAGATGGATCTACAGTTTTAAGTGGGTTCCGAATCATTGTGAAGTGATTTTACAATTGCATTCTACTCATTGAAAAACCAGTTAATGTTGAGGATTGAGGCTACAGTTCTGATGGGGGGTAGAAATCTTAAAAAGCTGTTAATTGATCTCATTTAAAAATAAAACATTTATTTTAAAAAAATCATCGTAATTATAATAGATTATTAGAGGATAATAGCATTAACTTTATTTATTTATTTATTTAGTTATTTATTTATTGTGACAAATTTACAACGAGTGTGAAGGTGCAACAGACTCAGGTCCAAAACTGCTCCCTTCACAAATTTTGATATGTAACATTGTCCAAAACATTGAGGTTAACACAGAATAAAAATTTAAAATATGCTGAAAACCTTCACTCGAAAAATAATAAAATGAATTTTCTCACTTGACCACTATTAATTTAAAAGTTCATTCGAAACGAAACACTAAAAACAGTTAAAAATAGTTAATAATATTAAATTTTTATAGAAACTTTTGAGTCGAAAAATATTACTTGGTTGCTATGGTAAACAACAACAACATAGGGTGATGAATCCTCAAATTTTCAACTTACATTCTACTAATTGAAAAAAACCCAGTCAATGTTGAGTGTTGAGGATTGGGTGTTAAGGATGGAGTGTTAAGTTCTGCTTGGGGGAAGGAGTTAAGAACAATCGTGTTGAAAAATTATTGAAATAATTATGAAAATATGATAATTATGAATGTAATAATTATGAAATAGCTTTTCTATTCTGTAAAGATGTGTAGTCTATTACATAAGATGAAAATATGTGTTTTATGAAGTTTTGTCAGAGTAAAGAATTATTTGATTTTGCATCTATGAACAATATATACATTATATATGCAATGTGTATTCACAGCATTCCTTAACTTCCTCAACTCAAGGGTAACTTGAAACGCATTCACTCACGAGGCATTTCAAGTGTTCCTCAAGTAGGTTCATAAATACGGGGTTGAAACTAATGGAACTCAAATTGAAACCCAATAATCATTTAATAATGATAGTAGTATTGTGAGTATTAAGCCTGGTTTTTCAGTTGTTCAGTAGCTATTGATTCAATAGCGGCCCTAAGGCTTGTTTCACACATACCCGACAGTCGGTTAACCGGTATTGTTCACCCAGCTATAGGGCCATTGCTTTATATGGAGCACTTCACACTTATCCGATTTTCTAACTCATAAATGATACAATTCAATTATGCCGGATAAACAACACCGGTCACCTGACTGCCGGGTATTTGTGAAACAAGCCTTGGGACCACTTACCATCCTTGGTATCTGTTCAATCAGAGATAAGCTACGAAACTCCTGGGCACTTTTTGTAAGGGTGACCGATTAGATCGACTAGCAAAAAAGAATTTTCTCTGCTGTAAAGTCACTTCCCGGTGGTTCGGAACTCACCTAAAACTGTAGGTCCAACTCATCAATCACCATCAACAAATTCATTACTTATGCACAGGTCTCAGACCTATGTGAGCTTCATCCTCCGAAAAAAAAGAAAAAACAACTATTGAATCCGCTACTGAATGGTATACTGAGACACCGGGAATTAAAGCCTTATTTTACAGAACCATTCCAGTGGTGAACACACGTCACAATTTAAGGCTAAATTACATCAGACTGGTGAATTTGTTTAAAAAATCAACTAATTAACAGATGAGGGCTCTAAACATGTCTATGCCTTTCTCGGTCACTCACTCGGTTGACGTAATTTAGCCTTAACTTGATGCGTGCCTTTGCTACTGTAGTGGCTCTATATAATAAGGCTCCAAGGGTTTGGTGCCAGAGTTTAAAAGTTCGCTCGGCTGACATAATTTAACCTTAAATTAATGCGTACTGAGCCACACAAGCTATACTGCTATACAGAGCCACTGCAATGACTCTGTATAATAAGGCACTAAGGGTTCAAGGTCAGAGTTTCAAAGTCGAAATAAAAAAATTAGTTTTAGATGGTTAATAATGTATTAATTAATTTGATAATCAATTTTAATTTTGTTTTCTGAACGCAGTGCTGATGGAGTGCGGACACTTTCACCACCTGCCCTGTGTGTCGCAGTGGCTGTTCCCTGGAGGAGGGGGAGGGGTAAATGCGAGCCACACCACTCCCCCCAACACCGCCAATTGCCTACTAGACGTATCCTCAATTGCGCTGCCAAAGCTCAAGTAAGTAAATACAGTTATTTGGTTTTTTTAATAGATAAATAGTTTTATTGAGGCTTGTCATCCATGGCAACATGTAGATTACAATTTTCAGATTAGAGAATTCGAAGTTTTTTTGTAGATTACGTTTTGGAGACTCCAGTTAAGTATAAGACAAGTCAGATCAACAATTATACTCTTATACACTAGTTACCATAATTACAATATCAATTAGTTGAGGTGAGGCTTAATTTTGATGTGAAAGGAACTCTTGTACACTATAAAAAGCTTTATCAACTAAGGCCCTTCGCACACGAGTCGACTCATTTGCAATTTGAGTTTGCAACTTGACTACGCAACGCACAATCGCGCGGAATCGTGCGATGGGAGTTGTGCAACCTGTTTGCAACTTGAGTCCGCATACGTGTTTGCAACTTGATTTCGCAACGCTTGGCTGATTTCGATTTCAGTTGGCAAAAAGCTTGAACGGAAGAAAGTACATTTCTACTTTTTTCAAGTGCCAGTTTTTCAACATGCTTTCTAGCAGCAGTGAATCGGAAGATGATATGATAGATTACTACCAATTCATACGACATCGTAGAGAAGAGAGAAGAGAATATTGGTGTCATCCTTACATTCAAAAAAACTTAAGCAGCAGGTTGTTTGTTGCTGCAGCAGAATTAAAAGAAACTGAATACCTCATGCTTCTCCACCTCTCCAACGAATTAAATATTAAAAGCTTGATAACACATGATAATTCAATGCTTCAATTCAATACTGCTGTACGGTATGCAATTAGAGGGGTTTCACACGGACCACAAAGCGAGGACAAAACGTTGGAAAATGTTGTTGGCCGTAGCAAGAAATCGCAGATTCCTTTCAGATGACAAACGCGGGTTTCAGCAGTTCTACTGCGATTCTTTCCACCCAATATTCATCTAGCTGTCAGCTGTTCATGAGATAAAATCTCAACATAAATGATGAAGAATGTTTTTTTTTAATACAAGTGTCAGCTGAAATGCAAAAATGCCAAAAGTGCCAAGTACTTTCCCGAGTGAAACCGCTCTTACGCGACTGAGATTGCAGGCGACCGGCTGCCACCGTTGCGTGCAACTCAGACGATTCACGTTGCCGACTGGATTTGAGTTGATGACTGGCAGTTGGCCCGTGAGAGGACTCTCGCTGTGATACACAGACAAGGTTGCGCGCGACTCCAGTTGCCAATTCAAATTGCAAATGAGTCGACTCGTGTGCGAAGAGCTTCATGCAACTACGCAACTGAGATTGCAGGCGACCGGCCAGTACCGTTGCGTGCAACTCAGACGCTACACATTGCCGACTGGATTTAAGTTGACCCATGAGAGGATTCCCGCTGTGAAACACAGACAAGGTTGCGCGCGACTTCAGCTGTAAACTCAAATTGCAAATGAGTTGACTCGTATGCGAAGGGCCTAAGTATTTTTTCAACTATTGTTTTTTTAATATTTCTATATTTTCAAGACTCTTTAAAAACTGCGGTAGCTTGTTGTATACATAAGTGAAACATATGTACACAAAAATTAAGTAACAAGAGAAGTATTTATAACTATTAATCAAATCAGGAAGAGAATTATTAAAATTATCAACTACAGAATAAAAATTATTTAAAATTAAAACTATTAACCCTTATATATCATATCATTTACCATTCAGGGAAAATAATGATTCAAGATAGATATTTATTGCTAATTGATACAAGGCTTATCGTATGTAACAAGTGGGTCACAATATTCTGATTTGAAAATATAAAGTGAAATAGAGTAGTTTTCATATAACTTGGCAGCAGCAGTTGGGTTCAGATGTACATGCAGGATACACAAAAATTAGGTGAAGAGAGAAGTGTTTTAGGTTAATGATAAGTCGTTTTGCAAAGATTTCAATGTAATTGATATTTATACAATTAATAATTGCAAATTCAAACATAACACTAACTAGACTCACAGCCTCATTGCACAGTTTCATAGTATCGGGTTTGAGGGCCTTATTGAGGGAAGTGATAGCCGCGAGCCGTAGCAGGTATCTGTTCAATCAGATAGATAAGCTGCGTTCTCGTAGGTCCTGTTTGTAACGGTGACCGATTAGATTGGCCAGCAAAAAAGACTCTGTTCTCTGCTGAAAATCACTTTCCGGTGGTTCGGAACCCACCAAAAACTGTAGGTCCAACTCATAAATCACCATCATCCAACTTATTACCCACGCACAGGTCTCAGATCTATGTGGGCTTCATCCTCAAAAAAAAAAAAATATTTATGAACGTTCCTTTAGTGTCACTAGACTCGAGTCTCTCTTGACTCGAGAGACTCCTGAAATGCCTATATGAATACATTACATTTTAAGAGTCCCTCGAGTCAAGAGTCAAGAGTCCCTCGAGTCAAGAGTCAAGAGTCCCTCGAGTCAATATTTGGGGCCTTATTAATGAGCGTTCTCACAGTTTCTTTTGACTCGAGGAACTCTGAAATGTAATGTTTTTCTGTGATGTTTTCCATGACGAAATACTTCATGAACAATCTAATATTAAAACTGACGCTGTATTTCACTTTTATATAATGTTTCACTCACATATATTGGAGATGTTTGAGGAATGCATTTCACTTCTGAAAAGGCTGACGAAGCTTCTTTTCAGAAGTGAAATGCATTTCTCAATCATCTCCAATATATGTGAGTAAAACATTATATAAAAGTGATATACAGTGTCAGTTATTATAATGATTATAATTCAGATTGTAATGTTTTTATACAGGAATTTCAAACGTTTCTCGAGTAAAGAGAGACTTGAGTCAGAGTTTCTAAAGGAACTTTCATAAATACGGCTCTAAATATTGATAGAGTTATTGATAACATATATTCATTTTTGTATTGTTAAATTTATTGTATAGGGATTGTTGTTAATATTTTTTGACTAATGAATTTTGATATAATTTTATAGATTCATGAATATTCTTCTCGTTGAAATTATGAATTTTACCTATTCCTGCAAATGAAATTTTGGCTAGGATTTTATAAGGGAAATTATATCAACAAGCCTCTGGAGGTATCCTTTCAGTCAGATGAGCTACGAACTACTGGGCCCTCTTTCTAAGGGTGACCGATTGGTTTGACCAGAAAAAAAATGTGTTCTCTGCTGTAAAATCACTTGGTTTGGAACCCAACACCTACAACTGTAGGATCAATCAATCAATTCGCTTCATAGAATTTATAAGATGAATATTTCATTCTTTTACAAATTAATTCTATATGCAAGACCCATTTAATATGTTCATCTTCTATAAAACCCAGGTATGTAGATATAGTAGCTCACCTTATATTGGGAAACTACCGTCGAACTCATTACCCATGAACGGCTCTCAGACCTGTGTGGGGTGCACCATTGAAGAAAAAAATGAATTTTTGTAAAATGTATGTAATATATTTGTATATAATTTATATGTTGTAATGTCCTGTTTTGGTCAATTAGGTGAGTTAAACAAAAATATAATTCATCTGATTAGACGTACCAGATATATCTGATCGGAAAGCTGAACCAAATTTAATGTACAATATGATAATTATTTAATTTAAGAAGAAGAAAGTGATATTTCGCTACATACATTTCGACCATATTATGACTACAATGTATATATAATATATATATATGTATATATAATCTATTATATTTTGTTTTAGCCGGAAGCAGAAAGCAGTGGCGAGATGGGTGGAGGACGGCTATTCGGGCTACTCGTTCAGCCAGCCACCCGAAGTCAGAGTGTCGAGGATCAGTCTGGAGGAGAGGCGGCAGAGAGTGCCGCCCCCGGGGTTAACCGCCACCCCCGCCCTCGGGCACGCCGCCCCCGTCTGCCACCAGCCGCCGCCTCCAGTCACCATCAACCGGAAGTCGGGTCGCAAACGGAAGCAGCGCAACAGCCGTCACAACAGCAACGACAACGATGCCAACAGGTTCATGGAAACATTCTGGAAAAAATTATTGATATAAATTAACAAAATTTTAATCATAATACAGTTCATTGAAAGATGTATCGCATCAAATTTTGGAGGCACCTTTTTTCTTCAATATTGAAGGGAATAAAAATAGTAAATGCGTATGGCTTTTATTGGTGGGGAGTTCCACCTCGCCGCTTGAGTCATGTTATTGGAAACATGTTGGACCTACAAAGTGTAGGTGGGTTCCGAACCACCAGGAAGTGACTTTACAGCAGAGAGAATAGTCTTTTTTGCTGGCCATTCCAATCGGTCACCCTTACAGAGAGGGCCCAGGAGAGCGTTGCTTACCTAAATCTGTATGAGCAGATACCCGCTATGGCTCTCGGCTCTCACTTCCCCCATTAGAGGGAATTAAGATGCGCCTGAATTTTCGATGGCGTCTTAAATTTTACGTAGACATTGTAAACCACTTGTTTGACACCAGAGACCACGTGCCTGTCCACGTGCCTAATGAGAAAATAACTACAGCACTAAATAATGCTAGTAAGACTTACAACTTATTGCGTTTATAATAGACCTACACTGCTCTACGATAATTTAAAAAATGTTTACTTTGCATTGTTTCATTCCCTTATAGCATATGGAGTTGCGTTCTGGGGAAATTACACTGACTATTCTAATTTTCTTAGTAATGGCAAAGGTGATATTGTGGAAGGTATCCATAATGAATAATAAGACGAAATTGTCACAACCACATTTATTAAAACTTCGAGAAACTAGTTTCGGTTGTTACACCATTATCAATCTCAATCAAACCTGTAAGAGTTTGATTCTCTAAATCTCTAAATCTGTAAGAGTTTGATTGAGATTGATAATGGTGTAACAACCGAAACTAGTTTCTCGAAGTTTTAATAAATGTGGTTGTGACAATTTCGTCTTATTATTCATGACTATTCTAATATTTAGACAATAAGAACAAGCTGTCGTCCATATTTCCAACGGCTTGGGATTCTTCCTCTTCCCAGTCTCTTTATTTTAGAATGTATTTCTTTAATTAAGAAAAACGAAAATAATATAATAAGAGGTTCAGTGATCCATTGGTATGGAACAAGGAGACGACATCATCTTAGAGATGATTATCATAGAACTACTCTATATGCTAAGGAAGTTAAGAATTTGGAAATTAATCTCTATAATATCTTGCCCGAACGTCTCAAAAGTTTGAAAATCAACAAATTTAGAATTGAATTGAAAAGAGAGCTCCAAAAATTTTGTTTTTATTCTGTAAGTAAGTTTACTGATCATTTCACCATGAATCAAACAATTAATATTAACTCCTCCAACTCTATGTAGATAGATTTGTGGGTTAAGTGGAAGAGGGGGCTCTTATGCCTCAACTTCGCCCACAGCACTTTCATTACTTGTAAAGTGCACAAATAAAAGTCATTTATCTATCTATCTATTACAAAGTATTTACTTTAAAAAAGCTATGACAAATCCGTATTCCCCTTTCACAGGAGGTCACTGGATGATATAAATATCTATCTATCTACATTAGACTACACCACATTGCACTACAGCTTTTTTCTTTGTTTTTTTTTTTAATATTTTTGATAGATAGGCTGACTGTGGAACGCTCCCAGCGTGGAAGTTTAAGGGGGTTACAAATGGGGAAATTGCTGCTTTTTATGGCAAAATTGCCTCTTTTTCCACACCTTCTGCAGTGAATTTCCGATAGAGGTTTTGTTAATAACTTTATTTTTAAACTCTTCGTTAAAGTAATACAGTGGGCCTGAATTTAGTTTTCTACATCACCACAAATTTGGTCAGCTACGTCTTAAATCCAATGCAATCTTCTTTCCTCAATATTCAGAAAATCTTTTAGAAGCGTATAAATTATAATAGAAGATTGAATAACTCCAATATTATTCAATTCATATTTTTTAAAAGCCCAATTCCACAGGGAATTGAAATTTATTGATATCATTCAAATAATCGTACTAATATTTATTTGTTTAGTTTTTTTATTCATTTTTTTTTATTTTTTTAATATTATTTGATTGCAGATTACCAGTATCGGTAAGCGAGGGCCGCGCACTGGGAGTTCAGGTGCAGCCGCTCATGGCCGTATTAATGTCTCCGAGACCGTCAAACGAATGTTCCCCCCAAAGTATGTCACATTTAAACTCAGGTCAGGTTAGGTTAGATTAGGTTAGGTAACTCATATTTACAGTTATTTTCAATTATTCATTTGGGTATTTTGTAGAAGAGGACCGTCGCTCCTACCTAACCTAACATAATCTAACCTAACCTGACTGTCACATAACGACCATTGGATTATTTTAAAAAAAGAACCGTTAATTCATAAAATTCGTATCATTCATAATTAGTTCAATTCAATAATTATTATCGATGTGTGTTCAAAACAATTACAGCTTTGAGCTGGTAACATAAAAATAAATCACAATAATTACAATAAAAAATCCACAAGAGGAAACTTGTATAAGATTGTAGTGAACACAAATGCAAGTGTGATGTTGAAGATCCATCTTGTTTCCACTAATATGTAATATAAACTTAATAAAACAACTTTTGAATGGAAATTAACTCACGTTATGGCGTGACGGCCGTTTCGCTCTGTTGTCTAGAGCATCGTCAGACGACTGTGGGTCGTCTGACGATGCTCTAGACAACAGAGCGAAACGGCCGTCACGCCATAACGTGAGTTAATTTCCATTCAAAAGTTGTTTTATTAAGTTTATATTACAAATACAAGTACTAATAAAACTAGTTTGTTTGTTGTTACATTTTTATCACAATTCACAGGTGGAAAATTCAATAAGAAATCAATTTTCCATTTAGTAATTGATGGATGTTCAAAACAATAACGGCTTCCAGAGACAATGGCGTAACAATAATTAAAAATTACAATCCATAAGTGAAACTTCCATAAGAAATTATATTTCATTCAATCATTTATGGTGTTCAAAACAATCTCGGCTTCTAGGGACGATAGCTTAACAATAATTCCCAATAATTACAATCTTCGAGTGAAAGCTTCCATAAGATTTTGCAGTAACCACAAATACAAAAAAGTACTAATAAAACTAATTTGTGAATTGCTATAAAGCAGGCACCATCTTAGTTTTTCACTTGTCATAGTTATATTGTCAAAATTTTCATATTATCAATTTTTTGTCAGATTGACGTTCTTTGGAGGCTTATTAACTAACATTCATAGGTTTATAGAACATTCTAGAATTTCATTCATATAATTAAAACATAGATACAAAGATCATAGATAGGCTACATAGATACAACTTCAACTGATATTTAAATGCAGTGTAAACGCAATTATTACATGCTTATTAGAATTGAATATCTATTTCTACAATTAATTTTCTTTGCAAATTAAATAGCTATACTCTTACAGTACTTGAAAATTAGCTGAAGTGAGTTGAGATGAATGAGATAACTCAAATACCCGAAAAGTACTATCATTGATGTGAACAATACAACAAGTGATAAATTGACGCTGTTACAGACATTGTCAAAATATTGCTTGGTACGTGCTATAACATTATCGAGTTTTCTGAATTTAATAATTGTATGATGGCATCAGAAATGCCGAATATACATTTGAATCTACCATTAACCATAGTGGATGTCTAGGGTTCTTGAAAAGCTTAATATTTTGAGAAAAAGACTGATAAATTAATGCAATCGAACATGTAAAAGAAAGGTGAAATCGTGAAAAGAGACCCAGATTACGTCACTGCATCTGCTGACTAGGCACGACAATCGAGCTGAGATGCGCATGAACACTTCCTTGTCTTCAAATTACATTGAGAACAACTGATATCAAGAAAATTTTATGCAAATTCGTCGCGTCCTTGGATACTCCGTTGTATCTATCAGTTTATATAGATCATTTTCGTGATAAAAAATTTCAAACCCCGATTCAAATAATTTCCATATTTTTCTCGAATTCATCAAATTTTTATTCAAATTTCAATTTTCAGATATCTTGGACATGGAATCGGAGGAGACCAACTATACGGATGGGGGGGAGAACGGGAGGAGGACAGGAGGGGGACCACAGCTGAGCGTGACGTCACTGGAATTGCCCGACTGGTCGCTGCACCGGCTACCTTCAAGGCCGCTGCCCTTGAGGCCCGCCTTCCGGTCGGCCGGAAGGCCGTTTCCCCGAAACTCCTCCTCCCACCACAGCTCCAGGAGTCTGGCGTTGGATTGCTCCAAGATGAGTCTGTCGTCTAGGCTGCAGCGTGCTGCTATCTAGGTGGACGAAACTGGAACTAATCAACCAACAACCCCCAGGTGGATGTGGTGCGGTGATGGTGGGAAAGAGAGAAAGAGGGTGTTGGTGAAGGAGAAGAGTAAGAAACAACCTACGAAAGATGATGATGATGATGTTGGATGATGTCTTTGGGGCTGAAGCAAGGCCACACTACATAATGTTGTCTAGTGTGGCCTCGTTATGTAGCGAGGCCTTGGCTGAAGCTGAAAACTGTTTGTAGTAAAGTGTTACAGCAAAATGGGCTCCGACTACACTAACAATCCAGCGTCGTTCGTTTACGGTGTTCTCATTGATAAATTGACGCTGTTAGAGTATCACTCTTTTTGGCATTCTCTATTACAGATTAAAGGATGCTAAAACCGTAACGTATATTTATTTACAAGGGTCATTTTACCCGACCTCCGATACGCCACAAGTAAAAGACTAGTATGAACAAAAAATTATTTCTTTACCAAAATGTACCTACACTTATGTCTACTTCTCAAAATTCTCTTCGAAGATTGATACAATTGTCATACATGTCGACAAGCTTTCCAGTACCCTCTTCATAAAATATGTTGCGCCAGTGAACTTGAATGAGTCGGCCTTGTCTTGAAGCTTCTCAGTAGTGTTGTTTTTTATATTCACTGGTCTTTTATTTTTGGGTCATCGGAGGTCGAAGAAAAATAATTTTTTATTTTATTTTTTAAAAATTATTCTTCATATTTTGTTTTTATTTTTATCAATGAAAAACGTTCTTGGAAACATTCAACTTCAACGTACGTTTGAAGTAAATTGATCATTTTCGAAATGATGAACAATCTTCTATACCCTACTAAATCGTCACTTAGTTTGATAAATTATGAATATATAATGTCTATTGAATACTACTTATTTGTACCATCATTATAATTGTACCTAGTCAATACTTATGATGTAATGATAAATGTAATTTAGAAAGAATAAATTAAATGAGAATAAACATTGTATACCATCATTACAAATGTACGTATTTATTTATGGTAAACAAATTGAATGTAAAAATGCAACAAACTCAAGTCCAAAATATGTATCTTCACAAATTTTGCATATACCATACTAGCTGGCCCGACGCGTGTTGCTGCGTTCTCATAAAAAATTCTTGATTTTATTATTTGTCACCTCCCACTGAGGTTGCATTTCAAATTTCAACCTTCTAGGACTATTAGAGAAGAAGTTAGTCCTAGGGCTCTTCCAGCTGATCTTCGTTGTTTTCTTACTCACGACCTCTCAATGAACATTTCAAATTTAAACCTTCCACGACTATAGGGTAGAAGCTAGGTTTTTTATTTTATTATTCGCCACCTCCTACTGAGAATACATTTCAAATTTCTAGCTGCATTGGTTAACAGATGTCATCAACCCGGCATAATTATTACATTTCATCATACCCAGTCATATGTTTCCTGGGTGGTGATTGGTCATGCGGTGAGCGTGGTGTTCAAGTGATCGTGATGTTCAGTCACGACCGCTCAAGACTGCGCTTGGATGGGTGACCGTGCTTCAATGACTTGATGTTACAAGCTTTATTATCACTTACCCGGTGGTTCGGAACCCACATAAAATAGTAGGTCCACCATGTTCCCCGTAACATGGCACAAACGGCGAGGTGGAACTACCCGTCAGGGTCTCCCCACCATTAAAAGCCATACGATTGTTATTGATTGTTATATGTTTCCTTTTCCTACATACTGCAAGGCTCCGACTGTACGGTATCCTACATGCGAAGTTTTTGCGTTCCAGGCAGCGTAAATGACGCCGCTAAGGGGTCTGCCATATGATTAAAAACTGTTGACTTCTATCAGCTGTTTCTTTAAGCTGTTTGGCCGGCAAGTTCAGTAGGTTAATGATGATTTGTTGATATGTTGATAATGTAGGTTAATGATGATTAGTTCAGTAGGTGAATGATGATTTGCAAAACACACAAACAGCTTGTCCATCGAAACAGCGTGTACAGCAGATCGAAAAATTTCAAATTATTTTCCATATGATTGAAAGATCCCAGTAAGCTAGCTAGCCATGTACCCGTGCTTTGCATAGGCGAAACTTTAACCCCCTAAAAACACCCCTAAAATTGCGAATTTTGAAAAATCCTTTCTTATTGCACGGTGAAATCCTGTAAGGATTGTTCATACGAAATTTCAAGTTCATAGGCCTAGTAGTTTTGGCTCTGCGTTCATGAGTGTGTCAGGGTATCATCCTTTTATAGATAGAGATTATCCAACACATTGAGGTTAACTCAACGTGAAGATTTAGATTTACTATAACACTTCCCTCGAAAAGAAATGAAATTATTTTTTTAACTAATGTTATGGTGTAATGGTAACTGGAGTTTAGAAAGAATAAATTATATAAAAATGAACGTTGTGGAATTAGAGCTGAACAATTTTGATTCTAATTTTAGCCATGGACCGCGCCAGATCTGTTCAATCAGCTAATGTACGAGCGCTTAGCATCTTCCTGTAAGAGTGACCGATTTGATTTCGTCAGCAAAAATACTATTCTCTACTTTAAATTCACTTCTTGTTGGTTAAAACCAAGCCTAACTCATCATTTATCATTATCTAACGCATTATATAATTTTATATACTATTTGTAAATATATTGTTGTGATATGTAATGATGATGTTTGTAATGTATATAATACTTGCTGAATAAATATTATTATTACCCACGCATAGGTCGCTGACCCATGTGGTCTTAATCCTCCAAAAAAATCAGTCTCAATTTCCAACCAAATATAGCAAATAGACTGCTCTCTGCTGTGAATTCACTCCTTTTTGGTTCGGAACCCACTTAGTTGATGTTCTGAGACCTATTTGGGCTTCATATTCCGAAATAAACTCATTACCCACGCACAGGTGTCAGACCTATGTGGGCTTGATCCTTTAAATATAAATAAGTCAAAATTTCCGTCCAAACAGCGATAGATAGAGCGACACATATTGCTTAAATCGATATCTTAGAGCACTTTGACTAGTACAAGACTATTCAGATCATCTAATTGATCAAGTTTTCTCTAATTTTACAAAATAAAATTTCAAAAATTATCGCTCAAGCTCAAAGACACAAAGGTTGAAACTCTAAAAATAAAGTTTGCTATAGCAGAGGGAACAAATTGCTCAGAATAGCATATGGCCGATCTTCGTTTTATAGAAAGTATAAAAGTTATGGGTCCGATAAAAACTATCATCGCTCGCACCTTCGATGGTTTATGGAGCATCGTTTTTATGTATGATTTATTCATGCATATCCACGTAGAGGCGATAATTCTCAACATAATTCAGCCATTCGGCCGTAAGTTATTGTTGAAAACGAGTATGGGATCAATGTTTTATTCATTTAAAGCTAGCACAATTGTAGCCATACATTCTTGCAGAACTTTTGATATATTTTATGTTTATTATTTTTGTATATTCGTTATTGTGTGTGAGTTTTAATTTAAGAAATTAAATTGAAATTGATAAATTAGGCTAGACATATAGCCAGTTGGAAGAAAAAAAATTATATTGAACCACCGTAAGATGACATCATCTTACGGAGGTCAATAGGAAAGTCGTTGCACTGGCTCCGTCAAATGACGTAATCTTACGTTGGTCAAATTTAATTTTCTTTCGTGCAACTGGCTTCAAATGTGAAAATAATAATATTATCTTGTGACCTGGCTGACTCAGGTCTGGTGTCAGAGTTATCAGGTCGCACCTGAATGAGTTCAGGGCCTCTGACAAGTGACTTGACTGCTTTCAGGCAACCGGTACCGACGGGCTTCACGTGCCCTCCGAAACACATAATGTTGAAAGATAGATATCGGTTTCATAAAAAATACAGCTGTCAAAATCACTCTCAAAGTGAATAAAATTGAGTCAGATGAGTATATCATTTTTTTAACTCGACCCGAGATTCTTGTTATTTGATGAGAATAAAAACTGAGTCAATCACAGCTGTTTCTCACGACTTCTTATCGGACTCCCGTCGACTCAGCAGATGATCAGTCGACTCCAGTCATTCAACAGAGTCCCATCACTCAACGTACTTTATTCACACCACACATCATTATAAACACACACAATTTCTTTTAGTTTCAATGAAACGTAATTTTAAATATCTGTTAAACTAAGCCTAATAACTTAAATACAAAGTAAAGCTGAATACAGCTAAATAAATACCCATCTAGACAGAATACCCAAATACAAAACAAAGTAATGTTTATTACAGCTTAATAAATAACCATTTTTTTATTGGTTTAAAAACTATAGTTCACGCCACCAAATTAGGAGGCTCTGAAAAATTGCGGTGTTGCCAGTTATGGGACCATGCCAGCAGCTGATAGTAGAGAATCATCAACCTCAATGCACGAATTAACAATACTACTCGTAAAGTGTTGCCAAGTCTACAAATCTGACGCTAGCAGTACTTTGGTTTGTCACCGCAGTCAGCTGGTTTATTGGTGATAGTTGAACAAAACTTTAGATATGTGCCCACATTATAAGAACTGAATAAAAGGGTTTTTTCTCATACAATGGGTTTTAAGTTTGAACTAGTGAGCCCAACGGGCTAGAGAACTCGCTTGCAAACAACTAATTTTGGAAAGGGAAACTCATTTGGAATTCTTATCGTAGGGGAAGGTGGTAACGAAAAACGGCTGTTTTGAAGATACTAATTTAGATAAAATTCACAAGACATCTATCACTTGAAGTTCAAGTTCATCGTTGCTCTAATAGACAGATTTATTTTCCACGAAAAAGACCTACCGTACTCATATATCCATTTTATCAGAGCAATAAAATTAGTATATCAGCTGATAGAGATCCTATAAAAAGCCTGATCGCATTTATTCACCTACAGCTGTCGGTCCCGGCTGCCTAAAAACAGTCGTTAAGTCACGTCAGAGGCCCTGAACTTATTCAGGTGCGACCTGATAACTCTGACACCAGACCTGAGCCAGCCAGGTCACACGATATTATTAATATTATTATTATTATTACCTACAGCTGATAATAACTCAAAATATACTTCACTGTACTATATAATATAACATTACTATATGCAACATTCCACTGTAATCAGTGTAATGAAGTATACTTTGTAATAAAGTATAATCTACTTTATTATCTCCATGCAACATATGCTGTAATACAATACCCAATGTTCAAACTTCAAAGCTGGGGTTTTCTGAGTTTCAAAAGGAAGCTGAAAAATTAATTCCAAAGAACAAAGTCTCCCTGATTGTGAAGAATTGAAGCAGAATGGTGAATTTCTCTCTGTTTAATCTGCTGATCGGTTGTCGAGGCATGCACTAGAGCAGATGCTAGAGTTCCGAAAGGTTTGTTTGGATACCATATTCCTTTTTCTTTTCAATTCTACGCGTCTTTCATTTCATTTCAGAATAGTTTCCAGCCACAACTTTCAACACAAACAAGGCGTGCCTCTTCAATAATAACAACAGATAGACATAAGCCGGAAGTAAGTTATAGTCACTTCCTTTGCAGAAGGAGAATCGCGAGGAATAAAAATGAATTTGTTTAAAAAAATAATATTTATTGATGGTTTTCCATTCTAGTTTGTTTTAATAACAGATTCTCTCATGAAGTTCTCAAGAAAGTGAGAACTTCCTTTGCAGAAGAAGAATCTCAAAGAATAATAATAAATTTGCTATTGTTACAGGTTCTATCACTAAAATAATGCTGGCAACACTTGAAATTAACACTTTATTACACAAATTACTTACAACACGCACTAATCAGACATGAAAACACAAGAAAAATCAGTGAAAAATAGATCAATAACGATCAGCCAATAATGAATTTGCTATTTCACTGTGCAAAAACTAATCACTAACTGTTAATAGGCCGATCGAATATTTAATAAATAACTGTTCATTAAACTGTTCAATGATTCGAAAAGAAACGTCTAAAAATAATAGTTAAACACTGAATAAATAAATTGAACACTTACGAGGTAGCCTACAGGTCTGTCAACGCATTACAATAATAGCAATGAGTGTGTACACTTGTACAGAAAAAACTGTAAAGGAAATCTGCCACTATGTCACTTTATCACTTTAAACGTTCGGAACATACTGCACTGGAGTTTAAGAGAGCATGCGCTTTTATAAGATTTTATAACATTCCAGGAAACACTGAAAATTCTATGATGTTTCGAGATTTCTTTAATTACACAGATAATGTTGTCTGGAACATTCTGGATGACCATTTGATAACAAGCAAGATGAAGGGAAGAGAAGGGGGAGTAAACAAAAAGTGCCTGTTATCAAATTAAACGGAAGTTCTATTGACACAACGGGCGCGCAGAGATATTTTCTTTTCTTCTTTGCGTTTCATAAAATTATCCTAAATAATATTTGTTGATAGCTTTATATTTTAGTTAGTTTTGACAACCGAGTTTCCTATGAAGTTTTCTAGAGCGCGTTTTTAATTATGATATTTGGAAATTAAGGCCCATTAATAATAATAATAATAATAATAAGCATGTTGGTGGGGAAACCGTTACGGGTAGTTCCACCATCGCCGTTTGACCATGTTTTACATATACATGGTCGACGTTATAGTGATGGGCAAATAATAAATGAAATCTCCAGTGATTATAACAGAAGATATTATACTTTTATGGAAAAAGGTGGAGATTGAAGAAGAAAGTGTGTGTGAGAGTGATTGTGTGTGTGGGCGGGAGTGTGGGTGTGTGTGTGAGAGAGAGATTGATGGACCTAAAGACGGATACTGTATCAAATAACATTTCGCAAATCAATAACGGTCAAGAAGCAAGACCTATAGAGTAGTACCTACCTACTGTACAGTGTACATGCCTTGGTCAAGAACAAGTGCACTATCAAGCAGTACACCCAGGTCTCTCCCCTGAAATTCTGGGTACAGCAGCCAAAATAAGCCATAAGCCGTCCAATGGTCAAAGCTCACGAGCTGTAACCGTTCACAGTCGGCTTCCCGCCAACAATATCCCCTAATTTGCCATTTGCTCTATCTTGCACTGCACACTCCATTTATCCACACACTGGAACTGTGCAGCTCCCTCAGTTTCATTCTAAGATCTAAGTGACTTTAAATGCGTGACTTGGACTGAATCAGTGGACTAAAATAGTGAGAAAATTTCATAATATAAACATAAAAGTCTGAGAATGCGTTGTTAAAGAATCAAAGATGGCAGAGCTTAGCAGCTTCCGCTATAGGCATAGCCAGAAATTTTCCAAGGGGATCCGTTAGCCAGAAAACCCCCTCTCAACATTACCAGATATACTACCCTAGATACTTTTTTTGGAAGATGAAGCCCACATAGGTTTGAGACCTGTGCGTGGTTAATGGTGATTGATGAGCTGGACCTACAGTTTTAGGGGAATGATTTTACAGCAGAGAACAGAGTCTTTTTTACTATTATACTATTCCTGACTATTCTATATATACTATACTATACTGTTTGTACTATTCCTGACTTAATTATAAAAGGGGTCTGGGGGCGCTCCCTCGGGAAAAAATTGAAAATAACCTGGATTTCTTGTTCTATGACGAACTGCGTTGTTGATATTAACTTTTTAAGTGAATTCAACGACTTGCAGTCAAATTTTTATTAAGAATAAGTAGTATATTTCTTACTCTGTAGGCCGAACGTTTTCGAGTTGTTGAAGCCCAAGGCTTTGAAGATGGGTTTTAACAACTCGAAAACGTTCGGCCTACAGCAGTGGTTCCCAACCTGGGGGCGATTTTAGCTTCTGAGTGGGCGATAAATTTGCGGGGGGCGATTGGGATTCGATGAGGATTTATAAAAAAAATTAATCGTTATTACAAGCTAATGGAAACTTATCCTCTACTGTGGAAAAGGTTGAGTCGCTTCTCATCTCCTTCCCGTCAACTTATTTAGTTGAAAAAGGATTCAGTTCTGTTGTTCAGCTCCTCAGAAAACAAAGAAATAGGAGGACATAGGAGCCTTACCAGCGACTGAACCTAACAATATTAAGCTGGACATTCAAACTTTAGCTGAAATCCATAAAGTACAAGGCAGCCATTAAACTAGTGAGTTTTCAAATTCTTTGAACTTAAGCTACAGAAAAAAGACAATTAATTCCACTTTTGTATCTCTTTAATTGAAAAAATCTCCTTTGGCAATAACTGAATAAATTAATCAACAATTAATATTTCAATGTTTAATATCGGTCTTGTTTCTACTTCACAATATTTAACATATAAGAATAACTTTCAAGTAGAAATTAAAAATCACGGATTGACATGATGAACCCTCAAATCAAACCATGAATCAGTGTCCCAATTCAGTCTGATAATGCTTGTCAACCCAGGCGAAACGGCCGTAATGTCAATTTGTGATTTTTTATTCTACTTGAAAATTATTCTTATAAGTTGAATTAAAATTTGTACTTGGAGTCGATAATTACAGGGATGAATAAAAACAATTGTTTTCTATTATTTGTATACTCATTTAAAAATTAGTCACAAAGTATTTGATTCAAGTCACAAACTTACTCAATTTACTATACAGTATTCATATTTGATTAATTACACTTCAATAAATGTTCATCAATTAACTTTAATTAATCACATCATACAAGTGAAATTTGGATAAGGAATAGGAATAACGATGGGTATAGAAAATGTAGGGGGCGATGGAAGTTTGTCATTTCTTGTGAGGGGGCGATGGGCCAGAAAAGGTTGGGAACCACTGGCCTACAGAGTAAGTAAAATACTACTTATTCTTAATAAAAATTTAACTGCAAGTCGTTAAATTCACTTAAAAAGTTGTAATGAAAATAACCCTTTCACAAACTCAACTTGAGTGTTTCTGGACATAAATATTTTCTTTTTAACCTTAATTATTATGGTTAAACGTGAATTCTTACTGCTTGAGAGTTTGAGTAAGGCTTCGCTTCAACAACAAGAAATAAGCAAGGTATATAGCTCCATCTTCCATATTATCCCCGGAAGGGGGGGGAAGGGGGAGGCCGGCTTTGAATCATATTATAGTAAGGAAGAATGATTATTTCTACATAACGTCATTTTTAAATGAATAATAAGACGAAATTGTCACAACCACATTTATTAAAACTTCGAAAAACTAGTTTCGGTTGTTACACCATTATCAATCTCAGCAATCAAACTCCCCTGTTAAAAAATCTGACGGAATCAAGGCAGTTTGGATGATAAGTATAAAGAGATAAAATAGGATAAAATTCAATATAGAACAGTACATAAAATAGTACATATTTTTAAATAAATACTTCTAGTATTAGTTAATGAAGTACATTATAATCAAGTCGCCTCATATCCTGTGTATGCAATGAAGAACTTCACAAATGTTTATGTTTATTGATCTTTTATGTTTATTGTTTACGTTTTTTATGTTTATTGATAACGAAAGCGCAAGTAACAGTTGAATATAAACGGTTGTTTTTGTGCTCGCGCCCCTGTTAAAAAATCTGACGGAATCAAGGCAGTTTGGATGATTAGTATGAAGAGATAAAATAGGATAAAATTTAAAATAGAACAGTACATAAAATAGTACATATTTGTGCTACATTTTATTTGTAAAAGAGAATCTAGCACGTATTTTTTACCAATCTTGAAAAGATCCAGAAACTGAATCATGTTACCCGTTAAACCGTTACAATTTGTTACATTATAATCAAGTCGCCTCATATCCTGTGTATGCAATTCCTACAACATTTCTTCTCGTTGAAATCTCCTTTGAAACCTCTCAGGCTCTCTCTCTTACACTCTTACCTGCTCACTCCGAAAAGGGTCACCTGCATTAGCATGTTAAAGGGCCGGCCACCTTACTCGGACAACCTTATGATTTTTCAATTAAAGCTGACCCTTGCCCTTCACGGAAGGTAGGAAGGGCGTCCCTGACCTGCCCTAAAAGGGTGAAATTGCCCAGGTTACGAATTTGTTAAAATCACTGTAGCGTGGAATCACTGTCAGAGGCGCCTACCGTAACGTATTTCATTTGTTAGTTCCGTGTATAGCGAGACGTTATACATGTATTTACACCCTATATAGATATATAAATCTATAATAGAGTGGCAACTGTATACATGTATTTACACCTTCTTTATGTATATGAGTATATAATAAAATAGTCTTTGACCATCTTTTGTTGGTGGTCCCTCTGTTAACTTGAATGCCGGAAATCGGAAACCTAGTCAGGTGCTTTGATTTATATTATAGTAAGAAAAAATGATTATTCTATATATAGTGGTGTCCAGTCCTTTGCAACACAATCTAGCAAATCAAAGGTACGTTTGTCAGGTCCTGTGATTTATATTACAAAAAAATAATATTATTTTCATACATAGCGGTGACCAATTCTTCGCAACTCAATTCGACATTGCCAAGTCACGGAAATGTTTGTCAGGTTCTTTGATTTATATTATAGTAAAAAATGATTACATATATATATATATATATAGCGGTGTCCAATTCTTAGTCATTCAATTCAAAATTATCAAATCAACGTCTATTTTTAGGGTGCCCTACCAAAGTAATTCACAAACGGTCAGTACGTAATTTTTAATTTCGCTTACGTAGCCCGAAAAGGGAATTTATGAATAGTTGATTTTGTAATTTATATTTCCTATTTACAAGGGTTTCTGGTAGTTGGTAGCCATACGTGAATGATTTGTTGTGTATTTTTTTATTTCTTATTTGTACAATAAGCTACTCGTGTGAGGAATTTTTAAACGGTTAATTACATATATATGTATATATAATAATAAGCGTATGGATAATAAGTGATAATATATATATATATATATAAGAGCTCTTCTTTTGGGAACCAAAACGCTTTGGGTTACTGGCTAGGCGTTCAACGGGATTTTTGCTGGATTAAGACAATATTTTATGTTGTGAAAAATTTTCTAGGAGTTATGTCTCAAATTGGAAATGTCTGTCTCGTCTGTTCCATGTTGGAGATCGGACCAACATTCACACTGTGCCATTCAAATAAATGTAGAGCAGATAATCTAATGTAAAAAATAAACAAAAATATAATGAACTAGAAGAATAAACTAATTACAGGAACGCATTGGACAAATGAAAATACAGAGTTCTGAATGATTTCAAAATAATATATGCCCATGATTGAACA
The DNA here is from genome assembly GCA_948455865.1 of Conomelus anceps. Lineage (NCBI taxonomy): Eukaryota > Metazoa > Arthropoda > Insecta > Hemiptera > Delphacidae > Conomelus > Conomelus anceps. The sequence goes on along the minus strand of OX418218.1, from coordinate 3,787,862 downwards.
TTACACCAAATTTATTACTTGAGTTGAAGAAAAGGAGCCAAATGTGGTCATATATGGATTTTGAATAAGGATATTGCGCTATGTTATGGAGGTCATAATATTATTCTGTGAGTGTTTATACGTAAATAAATACTTCAATTAACTTTGCTCTTGAAGCCACCCAACTGTCACGTGTAGCGCCTGATGCAAATTGCAGCGCGATAAATTACGGCCAGTGGAGCCCCAGCCTTACTCTATCACAGCACTTCCATATTGTAAAGTGCAAAATTAAAGAAAATTTATGTATAAAATAGAATAAAATAAAAAAATCAAAGTAATGGAATTACCTCACTACAAATACAACACATTTTACACAACACAACACATAATATACACATGTACTTTGTCAATTATTAGTGGCAACAGATATACCAAAAAGTTGGTCCGAACTCAAGAATCTCATAGAAGAATAATCAATCTACTTTTTAATGACTTTTTTCAGAAATTGCTCAATCTTTTTCCATTCATTTTTAGGCGAATTTTCTATTTCCAGAGACAATTTTTTCCTAGAGTTTGTATTTATTTAATTTTTTACCTTTAGTCGAATTTATGAAATCTACCAAGACTATCAACATTTACCACTTCATCGCATTCTTTCGATTCAATAACCGGTTGCATAGACGTTGATCAATGTTTGACCACCGATCACTGATGAGAATTTCTATGAGTGATCGACAATCAAACTCTTATCAAAATGGGAAGTGATAGCCGTGAACGTAGCAGGTATCTGTTCAATCAGATAGAGATAAGCTGCGTTCTCCAGGGCCATCTTTGCAAGGGTGAGCGATTGGATTTGCCAGCAAAAAAGACACGGTTCTCTGCTGTAAAATCACTTCCCGGTGGCTCAGAACCCACCTTAAACTGTAGGTCCAACTCATAAATCACAAACTCATTACCCACGCACAGGTCTCAGACATATGTGGGCTTCATCCTCCAAAAAAATTCATGTCTGTTAGAACACAACAATTATTACGCATGTAAAATTAAGTGGAAGAACAACGAATAATACAGAAGCCAGTTCGATAGAAATTGACAATTACGTGACTTAAAACTATATTCAGTTTATTTTTTTATTTTTTTTCTGGAGGATGAAGCCCACACAGGTCTGAGACCTGTGCGTGGGTAATGATTTGGATGATAGTGAGTGATGAGCTGGACCTACAGTTTTAGGTGGGTTCCGAACCACCGGGAAGTGATTTTCTAACTGAGAACAGTGTCTTTTTGCTGGCCAATCTAATCGGTCACCGTTACAAACAGGTCCTACGAGAACGCAGCTTATCTCTATCTGATTGAACAGATACCTTGAACAGGTCACCCTTACAAAGAGTGCCCAGGAGAAATTGAAGTAGTGGATGTGACATCTGTGTTATTCGTTATGGATATCACAATATCACCAAATCACCATCACCAATACTAATAAGATTGAATTTGTAAAAAGTTGGTTAGCTTGCAAAAAGTAAAGTGAATTTTTCTGGATTAGACTGAGACCGTTGAAATAATTTACATTGGACAAGCAGCAAGCAGCATGCAGAAGGCAGCCAAGGCGAATGTCAACAGAGTTGCGACATGCTTGCAAGCCAACTGCTTTGCATAATGTTTCAACCATGTCCATGTTGATGTTGATGTCCATGTTGCCAGGCTTGTAATGCGATTGAGATCACTCTGCAAAGTTCCTATGCTCAACAACTAAACAAGCCACTTGCGGAAGTCACAGGATAGGAGATGGAATCTTGCTTGCTGGAAACCAAAAAACTGGGATTCTATTATTGCTCTGATAAAATTTAAAATATTGAAATATGAATTGGAAAATAACGCGATTCTATTCTTGTTTTCAAATCACTAATTACAGAGCGTTTAAAAATCACGCAACCCATTTATTTATGACATATTCAACGTGCACATGATTATAATTGAATCTTTTAATAGTAATATTAGAGATGCTGGATTTAATGAACTGTAACTTCAATTTTGGCACATTTTTATTGTATAAGAATTTCGTTTTCAACTTCGTAAAGCAAAGAGATATTGAAAAACATCAGACAGGAGAAGCTCCAATAAAAGCAAGGTTACAAGGATTTGAAGAATAGAATCTTCATGAAAAAATAGATCTGACAGAATTTGATGAAAAGACTGCTGGGACTTTACTGATGCTCGACTAGTAAATTTCAGATAGCTGACAAGGAATTAAATGTTGCTTAAATATCGATTGGGGCCCAGAAAATTCAACCCCCATGCATGACTTCCGCCATTCGATCTCCGTTGTAAATTTTTGGATTCCATAACGATCTGCGTTGTTAATATTAACTTTTTGTTGTAGATTTAACGACTTGCAGTCAGTTTTATATTGTGAATATATAATAAATGTACTCACATTTATTATATATTCATGTACTCACATTTATTATATATTCATGTACTCACATTTATTATATATTCTTAACATAAAACTGACTGCAAGTAGTTAAATCTAAAACAAAAAGTTAAAACAACGCAGATCGTTAAGGAACAAGAAATCCAAGAATTTAATAGATGAACTTTTTTCTAAGATTGCATTGTCAAGGAACACAATGAGGCTTTACTTTATTTGGAGAATTTCGTTTTTTTTTTAGATAACATCTTGTGGACACCGGCTATGGAGTGTTAGATAAGTAAGATATTCTTAGAGAAATTCTTCACTTGGAGAATTTTGTTAGACAGCATAGAAGTTTAATTGTATATTCATTATCTGTACTCAATTTATTTTTAGATGAATAATACTATTGATTGTTCAGGAAATAAGCTGTTTAGAGATGTTGAATTCGTTGATAATCACTGCTACTTTGATAAATTCAGTTGTTTTCAACAAAATAGGCCTGGGATGTGAATTCCACATTTTTCTCAAGATATTACAACCCTCTGCAACGCATCTAATGGCCGAAACTTGATAGATTTGGTGATGCGAGAACGGTTTCTGAGCGAAGAAAAATAAGATGAAGAGCGTAGAAAACAAGAAGAAGACGACGATGAACAAGGTAGAAAAGAATTTCGGTTGAAAAAATCTCCCACCCCTCTCCAACGAAAAACATTTGCTCCAACTCTTTTTCTCTCTTATTTTTCATCTCCTTTTTCTTTTTCATCTCCTCCTTCTTCTCATCCAGCTTCATCTAACGCCCGTTATCACGTGAAGTAAAGTGGAGAGGCGAAAGTACCGTTCATTCGAAATGGAGGAGGAGGAGGAATAAGAAGAAGGGCTTAAGAAGAAGTGAAAGAGGAGAGGGGTAAAAACAGGTTTCTCTCAAGGGGTTGTTTCCTAGATCGTTGGTGGCGTAGCCCAACTCCAGATTCATTCTACTGTATCAACCCTTCCCCACTCTCTATAACTATATTTATCTCACTCTTACACTTTTTTCTCTTTTTCGCTCCTCTTGGCGCCCCAAAATGAGCAATTTCCAACCCCCGTCCCGCTTTTTGAGGTCTTCGGGGTGGTTTTTAGAAACGTTATAAATTCCTCACAACTCTGTGAGTTAAAAAAAAGAAGAAAATAATACCAGCTAATAATAGCCTCGTTTCACTAGTATCGTTGCCGACATACCTCATTATATATATGTATATATGTATTTTTCCGTATATTGGTATATATTTTACCGTGTGTCTTATATATAGATATAATAGCTGCCACACTAATTATCATAATTCATTGTGTGGTGCTTTTCGTAAATTGGATGTTGTGTTGTAACTAGGATTCGGTGAAATTGTGTTTCTAGCCGAAAGTATAAATTTATAGAGAAGAAGATGGAAAAACAAAATAAGAGTGAGAGAAAGTGATAGTGTGAAAAGAAATGGTGTAAAAAGAGATGGTGCAAAAAGAGATGGTGTAAAAAGAGATGGTGTAAAAAGAAATGGTGTAAAAAGAGATGGTGTAAGAAGAGATGGTGGAAAAAGAGATGGTGTAGAAAGAGATTCAGATAGCTGTGAGCATATGAGCTATAGAAACGATAGAGAAAAATAATAGTCTAAGAAAGTAGTCTATTGATTGAAAAAGTAGAAAATGAAAAGAGGAAGGTAAAAGAAGAGAAAGAGATGATGGAAAGAGACAGTCAGATCACTTTTCACTTTGAGAATATGACAAATAGAATTGCGAGAGAAAATAATAGGAAGGTTTCTTATTGAGTTTTCATCGTTTTTTTCTTCTTTTTTTTTGAGGATGAGAGGATGAGGATTTGAGGTCTGAGACCCGTGCGTGTGTAATGAGTTGGATGATAGTGATTGATGAGTTGGACCTACAGTTTTAGGTGGGTTCCGAACCACTAATAAGTGATTTTACAGCAGAGAACAGTGTCTTTTTGCTGGCCAATCTAATCTGTCACCCTTGTGCCCAGGAGAACGCAGCTTATCTCTATCTGATTGATCAGATACCTGCTACGGCTCACGGCTATCACTTCCCTAACTTCGTTACATGAACTGTTGATAAATTATCGGTAATATGATTATAAACTTCATTCACAACAGCACTTACTTTTTTAAGTATTCTGTTTGTTTGTATATTCCTCCTGATGACTCTTTACAGAGTATAGGAGTTCTCAAAAATACCTATCAAAATAATTACAAGATGAAAACCTAAAACAAGAAAAACACGTATGGCTCCTTGTCGTAGTATCATCACACATAAACTCCTGAATACTGCAATAAACCCAATTTATCAGGTACTTCCTTTTTTGTAATTTAAAAACTGATCGGTTTTCACAGCCTCTCAACCACGCTGGCAGCCTACTCATAAATTTAACAACCTTGTATGCATGTTTTTTTCTCAAACAGAGCTATCCTGTGGTACACCGAAACATAATTTTTTTATTTTTGGTGTTATACTTATGCCTGTCACAGTTTCTTGTGAAAACTATCTGTCTAGTATTTATTTTGACAGATTGGTTTCTACTTTCTTGCAGATTTGACACCTAGTGAGATCAGACTCCCCTGAACACTGAACAGCATACATTATGACCTCAGGAATGAACAGGGAAGGCACAGTCAGAAGACCAAATTTCCAAGCACAACTCAAGCGGCTTAATTCCTTTTATTTTCCTAATACGTCTCTTCTGCGTCCTGAACACCCTTTCTAGACTCTGAAGACTGGAACCATCCCATACCAATATTGCACATCGGAAACGACACATTACAAAGGCATGATAAACTGCAATTGTCAATTTATTACTATTAAATATTTTATTACTAAACCGATTGAAAAACCTTATTTAATCGGACGCGTTTCCGGACTGGAGTCCCATCCTCAGCAGAAAGAGAATACATACTCATCATTAACACCGATAACAGGAGGAAGGATTGATTGATCTATTGACAATTATTGCTTGAAGGCTTATAAGCTTATTGAAACAAACATACGTAGAATAAAATATAGAAGAGAATGATAGTTTGTACACTATATCAATCCTCAGTACGGTAGAATCTCGATAATTTAAGTCTCGGTAGTCTGAAGATCCGTTGAACTCGAGCTACCAAACGCGGCTATTTTAAGTTAAAGATTGATACCAAAATCAATTTTGCAGGTAAAAATGAAATTTTTGATTTCTGTAATTAATATTCCAATATGCTCTTTTTCGATTTATAAGTTCTGTAATTATTAAAGCATATATCTTTCGTTAGACTAGTGATACTGAAGTTTCAATTTATTGAAAACCTATTTTTCTTGGGATGTTTCGTGTAACTCAAGGTTTTCGTAATTCGAGGTATTTGTGGTTCCATTCAATTCGTATTACTGGGACTCTACTGTATTACAAAATAAATAGAACTTTCCTAAATTAAGTTAATATATAAGTAGAAAGAAAGATAAAAATAGTGATGATACAGTTGTTTATAAAGAAGAAGAAAAATCAACAGAAAGGATTGAGTGAAAATAAAGAAAGAAAAGTGATGGAGGAGATAAAAAAAGAATACAATTATAATTTTTATTGTTATTATTATTTATATTATTATTATGATTATTATCATTATTATTATCAATATTATCAATATTATTATTATTATTATCAATATTATTATTATTATTATTATTATTATTATTATTGGCGACCTCACAGCCTAATGGCTAGTATAAGGATCATTGATCAAGTATGTACCCACTAAATATTGTCAAAGTAGTTTCCTGATATTGTTTCTTAAAAGCTGCTAAGGTGCTCATATACATTTAGTCACACAATTACTTTACAGTTAAATTTTTGTGTTTACAGTTAGTGTTTTTGTCTCACTTTTTCCTCACTTATCTCACTTTATCATTACTATACCATATACACTAATTTTTTTCTCTAGTCTACTATCATCACTATTTTCATTTTTTTATATGCTTAAAAAATTTCTTGTTATCGCGCATGTATCCAATGCTATTGACTTCTGCAGGGCAATGTAAATTGGTGGGAGATCAAGATCCTTGATATATTTATTAATATTATTATTATTATTACTATTATTATCATCATCATTATTATAATAATTATTATCAAGCAGAGTATATGTCGTAGTGAAGATATGCTACACTGAATAAGAATAACTAAAATGTATGAAATAATATATATATGAAATAGAGAGAGATAATACTAGCTTTTAAGAATTTGACACACACCTAATGATTAGCACGGCTCTTTTCCGGAATGAATTTTTTCAGGGTATTATGTCAATATTAAAAGTAATGAGATGCAATATATCAATGCGATTCAATAGCAAAAAGAATCAATAAATTATTCGGTGTTTTCAACGAATTGGAGCCGCCCAATAAACCCTTATTTCCATTCAGCTTCGAATGTAAATTGAGATTTTCCGTTGTAATCTAGATACAAAATGAAACTGGTTCTATGACAACGCTCCTGTGTCAACCTCAATAGATTAATGATCAATGTTGAGTGTTGATTTATGAATTGGCTTGAAATGTAGTCTGATAGGGAGATGAAAAAGAAAAATAGAAGAAACTGGATTTCGAAGTAAAGAATGCAAGTTGGGGTGGGATCCTGTCAAGTATAGGCATTCCAAGCTCAGCCACAGAGGGCCCACTCAATAGAGGGGCCAAGTACGTTTTTTAAGCGTCATAAGTGAATTTATTGCTATTTTTCTCACTACAAGACGCTTCTTATACTTTCATAATGTGACAAAAATTGTAAATTGTTGACACAATTGAATAAAATAAGTCACAATAAAATTGTCAACTGATGCAACAGCACAAAGGCTAATAAATAATCAGGTTGGTAATAATTAAATAAATAGGATTAATAGGATTTAAAGTTGACATAACCACATTTATTGAAACAGTGAGATACAAGTTTCGGTTGCTACACAATTATCAATCTCAAATTTATTACAAATTTTATTTATCCAAAAAAGTAATTTCAGGACACATAATTCTCAAAATCGTACATCGGAATAAACTCAAATACTAAACAACTTACTGAAATAATCTTTTCAACGATTTATAATTTGAAATAAAATAAAAACATAACATCATTGTACCACAATCCATCTCATAGTCCAAACACTAGTCTCAGAATAATACTGGCTTTATCAGCAAGAAAAAAGACTGGGATTTATAGGCCTAACAGATTATTTAAAGAACTCCAAGTTCTATTTCATCAGTGAATATGACACTGTATTTGAAGCTTTTTTAATCCAGCAAAAAATTATTTTTTTTTTATTAAAAAAATATTTTTATATGTTAACTCAAAGGTGTCACTTTTGACAAAGTACTGCAGTAGTATTCATGTATATTTTGCTTATAATATAAGTGTTTGTGACAATGTATTTTTGATGTACTGTACTGTAATTTTATTATTTTATAAGGTGATGAATGTGATGTGTTTTTTTAAATCGAATCTGACGTATGCTATAATTGTAATGTACAATTTCTTGCAATAAATTGAATTGAAATAATCCTATTACAATTTTTTTTTAACTATTTTAAAAGATAGAGATAACTAATGATAAAAATCAGAATTAGAGTAGTATAAAAGAAATGGATTCAATTTTTTTTAATATGACTCATTATCAGCTTGAATGAGAACTGAAACGAAATTATCGGAAAACAACAACAATATAAAAATTTAAAAAGAACTAATAATAATAACTAAAAATCAAGAACACTGTCCATTTTGTTGAAAGAAGAGAATAAGAGATTTCAAGAACATCCTTAAGCTAGAAGAGGTACTGTAGTGTCAGAGGAGAAAAGGAAGACAACATCGGAGAGAATGAAGGGGTACTGGAAGAAGCGGAAAGAAGCATCCATGAAAAAATAATTGATTCAACGTACCCCGAAGTCGATTCGAAAGAAAAAAATATATATAATATAATAAATAAATAATAATAATAGTTATTATAATAATATTGAGAATAATATTGTATTATTGAACATAGAGTGAGAAGTAAAATGCAAAATAAGGATCAAAGTAGAGTGAGAAATCTACTCAAAATCGTTGTCGTCTTCATTCACGGATTAGGCAATAATACCTGTTCCGACTTCAAACATTTTCCCATCTTTTTCTTGGCCTGCCGATACTTCTTTTACCTACTGTCATGTAAGATCATAGGCGTAACGAGGGGGGGTTTTGGGGGTCGTAACCCCCCCCCCCCCATTGCTTGGAAGAAATTAAAAAAAAATGTTAAAAAACAATTAGAAAAAGTAAAAATTAGAAAGGTTATTTATTTAATTTGAAGCTAATGTAAAGGAACCTGTAGCTGACACCTCCTTACTAAATAAATTCATGAATATTATCTATTAACTTTGGAACTATTGTCTGGATTAATACAAACATTTTCAGAATATATCTTTTTTATCCATTTTTTCTTCATAATTATATTTTTGCATAGTACAGTATATATAACTGTCATTAGTTCATAGCAGCAGTATTTTTGTTCTATTTTATAATATATTGTTATTGTCTTTTCTTATTTACTGTATAATTTCTAATGTTGAGAGACAAACCATTCCTCCACACAGGCTATAGCCTAATGAGGAATACACTTAAAAATTTTATTGTACGGTATTATATGTTTTTAATATTTTTATTCAAGTGAATAAAGTATTTGAATTTGAAAAAAATTCATTCAAGTCATTTTCATGGCTAATTGCAATTGGAATAAATTTCGATACAAATTTAATTTTGATTTGATTTTAAAATCACTTGACATCTATACCAATAGCTGACACCCCTATTTTTGTCACCTCCAGTAGCTGATATACGTATCAGGTAAGGAATGAGCTAATTTGATTTCATATATATCAAATGGTAATCATACATATAAAACATAAGATATCAACAATAATTTAAAAAAAAATTCAGACATGGTCCCTAGTGGCTGACATACCATGTCAGCTACTTGTGTATGTGTTGAAAATATACTTAATACGTTGACATCCCCCCAATTAACATAAAATATGAAAATCATCCCCTAATAGGTTAACTCAGGGTATAATCAACATATATTCAAGCTCTAGCATTCTAAGCATTAGTTAATTTTAAATAATGATTATTTTGACAGTACTTTGAGATTTTCAAACACTCTTACTTCGGTATTTCCTAAAGAATTCCACCTAGAAATAAAGGATTCTTGTCTGACAGCTTATACTCAAAGTATTTTTCCCCGTCAAAAATGATGCCTAGCACATGATTCAATGGTACCAGTTTATGCACAAAATACCAGTTTAATTCTCAATGGTTTGAATTTCAAAACTACCCACTATGGCCTTAATAAGAAAAAATATGAAGATGTGTCAGCTGGGCGTTGTCAGCTTCTGGTTCCTTTACCCTACATGATTATTGTATAATATATATTATATCTATATTCTGAGATTTTTTTGATGAGAGTAAGAGTGGTTGACCGGGGGGGGGGGGTAAACCCCCCCTCATAAGTCGACTCTAGTTACGCCACTGTAAGAGATGACTGCTCTGGGTATTCTATTAATCTCCATTCTCTCAAGATCTACTCAAAATTATTCTTATAACTATTGTTACGATATTCAATAATATTATTCTACCGTTATCAGCCACATTCATCAACCTGAATCTTCAAATCTCATCATACAATCCCCCATCCCCCGTAATAATTATTTACTCTGAATCTGTTGCCACACACATCCATCCCCCCAGAATAATTCACACCAAATCTCAAACCATTAAATTGAAACAATTATAATTTCCAAACTTCTCCACTTCCCTCCACGTTTAAAATTTTATCGAAGAAACCAAATTAGGCCCGTTTGCTATTATTTTCTTCTACAATGCTGCCACTCTGAATGGGCCCTGAAAAACCAATAAAATATTCCGTAATGGGCTATCAGGTTTTGTTGGCGAATTCACCGCTCATAAAATCAGAGTGGTGCACGCTACGCTCTCTCCAGGAATTTTGGTCCAGTCAGTGATAGGGAGAGTGAAAGACAGAAAGAGTGAACAAGAGAGAGAGTTGAGAGAGGATACGAGATAAGATAGGGTGCAATGGTTGGGGAGGGGGGGGGGGAATGCCCCGCCACGGTAAGTACAGAGTTACGGTTAGGCCGTTAGGAGATGATTTGTAGTAGGAAGTCTCCCCTAACAGATTAATTTCACCCCAACTCTCCTTATCTAATTAGACAACCCTTTCCCTTCTCTCTGGACCTGGACCTTTGCCTGCCCCAGCCAAAGGGCTAGAAACAGCCCTTTTGGAGCCCCCCGCCCCCCGATTGCTGGTAGAAGAAGAGCTAACACAATGTAAAACCATGTTACGACCGGCTAGCTTAAAACAATGCGCGTCTGCTCGCTACTATTCACCTCTACAAGAGTAAGGTGTGTTTATTATGGGGTCTATGCAAAGTAATTGAATATTTGGAAAAAAACTAGCTATAAATTGTATGGATTTTTGTTTTTTCAGCGGTTTTTTCAAAGGAGGTTAAGATATCTCATAACAAAACTCATTAAAACTAACTGTACCAGAGTTCTGTGTTTGTTTATTGTTTTTTTTAGTTTTCATTTGAGGATTACAAACAGCAACACGAAGAAGGAAACAAGAAAAAACCAGGGTTCTGGAGTAGAATAAGATGATTGGACTAGAAAGAAATAGGAAGTATTGAAAAAGAAAAGAATCGAACCATCGATTTATGACATCTGACTTGTGTATCGTTAATCGTTGAATAATAGTAGTTTATGCAACGATTTTATTTTGACCCTTATTAAAGCACGAGTTAGATGTAAGTTATAACACGAGCGAATGCGAGTGTTATAAATATCTCACGAGTGCTTTAATGGCCAAATAAAATCGTTGCATACACTATTTTATCTACGACCACTAGTATACATTTAATTAAAACAATTTCATTTTACCTGTGACTGTCAGAGATACCTAACCTCTCATCTCAAATACGAGAAGTTATAGTAGATTGTTAGGTTAGCAGCTTAGTTATCAGTTTGATCAAATCAGCTGATAGTTTCACAATATTGAATTACGATATTGATTCCATCAAAAATGCTTCTGATTGGTCCAGAACCCGTGTTATAATGTAGAACCTGTACTATAATGAGCTCTTTATGCAACGGGTTTCAAAAAGCATTTCGAAAAGACAGCTGTTTTGCCATCAATTGTGAAACTGTAATGTATACATTATGACATGATCAGATTTCATTTACGTTGAATAATAGACGTAGAAGTATTTTTCAACTTGTTCTTGTAACGGCTGGCTCTCCTGCTCTTTTTTCCGTTTTTTTAATTGCTTGGAACATTTTTTGAAGATCACTTTTTGAAGACTCTGGTTAAGAAGTATAAGACAAGCCAGAGAAAATTTCAATTACTTGTAGAGAAATACTATAGAAAGATATGCTAGCCTTGACCTAGAACAAGGGTGATACCAGAGGGGTTTCATGGCCCCCAAAATTTGTCTTCCACCATATCATTACTTATTTCCTCGTCATTTTCGTGTGTGAGGATAATAATAATAATAATCAATTAATAAATCATGTAGAAAACAACAAAATATTCTATCAATCATCATATTATTTTATTTTCCTCTTATCCTCTCCCTAAATAAAAACAATAATTATCTGCTATGACAATCAATTAATAAACAATGCAGTTTTTTTGTGTTGAAGGTTGGGGGGGAAGAGTGCCACTTAATGAAGTCAAATAAAGAAGTAAGTGTGTGGGACTATGGATACTCCCCATTCAAATAAAAGAAACTTGATGTGATTGACCACAATATAACAAAGACGTGTGGGCATACTGGTCAGTAACGTAGGGGGTTGAGCACACTCCAACTTCTAAAGGTTTTGTAATAAAAATAATTAAGTCTTCTGGCACGTACCAAACAAGTACACCCTTTCCTTGACCACTTGGAAATAAAAGTAAGTGTGTCGACACCTGGGCTGGTCATTCAGTACGATCTAAACGAGATGTTGCTGACCACTGGAGCATGGACTTTGGAATGGTCAGTTTTAATGTGGCATGTACTAAACAAGATTTTCTGACCATCATCAGTGGTCAGTTTTTGTAAAATATTGTGGCACGTTCTAAACAAGATTTTCTGACCATCAGGAGTGGTCAGTCTTTGTAAAAGATTGTGGCACGTTCTAAACAAGATTTTCTGACCATCAGGAGTGGTCAGTTTTTGTAAAAAATTGTGGCACGTTCTAAACAAGATTTTGTGACCATCAGGTGTGGACCTTTCTACGGGTCACTTATTAAGTGTGGCACGTTCTAAACAACATTCTCATTTCCTGACCATCGAAGAAGATCTAAATTATATAGACTGGTCAGTTCTTGAGTAAGCCACGATTCAAACAACATTTTGTTGTCCACTGGCGACTTGATCGGTCAGTTATTATTGCTGGCAGGGGCTGAATAAGCCCCTGCTGACCATTTGAAAAATGTATGGCGTAAGAGGAAAGAGCGTTCATCCACCCTTCACTTGGGAGACAGACACGTTCCTAACTGGATTTTTAAAATAATTTTTCACTCTGACCACTTGGAAATAAACATGTGCACTTCTTGACTGGTCAGTTTTGGAGGTGGCACGATCCAAACTAGATTTTTCTGACCAAACAAAAAGGGTGTTGAAAAATGATATAGAATGAGTTAGAAGATGGTAATTGATGAGATGGATCTACAGTTTTAAGTGGGTTCCGAATCATTGTGAAGTGATTTTACAATTGCATTCTACTCATTGAATAAGCAGTGACGAGTGTGAAGCCGTCTTTCTTGAAGTGTGCATATCTATCAACGAACAACAACGGATCAAGTGTGTGAGTTTTGTATAAATCCTAAACTTTTCAACTTTTTCCCGGAGTATGAAGGCCACATAGGTTTAGGACCTGTGAATGGGTAATGAGTTAGAAGATGGTGATTGATGAGATGGATCTACAGTTTTAAGTGGGTTCCGAATCATTGTGAAGTGATTTTACAATTGCATTCTACTCATTGAAAACCCAGTTAATGTTAAGGATTGAGGCTACAGTTCTGATTGGGGGTAGAAATCTTAAAAAGCTGTTAATTGATCTCATTTAAAAATAAAACATTTATTTTAAAAAAATCATCGTAATTATAATAGATTATTAGAGAATAATAGCATTAACTTTATGATAACATCAGGGTGATGAATCCTTCAATTTTCAACTTACATTCTACTAATTGAAAAAACCCCAGTGAATGTTGAGTGTTAAGGATTGGGTGTTAAGGATGGAGTGTTAAGTTCTGCTTGGGGGGAAGAGTTAAGAACAATCGTGTTGAAAAATTATTGAAATAATTATGAAAATATGATAATTATGAATTAGCTTTTCTATTCTGTAAAGATGTGTAGTCTATTACATAATATGAAAATATGTGTTTTATGAAGTTTTGTCAGAGTAAAGAATTATTTGATTTTGCATCTATGAACAATATATACATTATATATGCAATGTGCATTCACAGCATTCCTTAACTTCCTCAACTCAAGGGTAACTTGAAACGCATTCACTCACGAGGCATTTCAAGTGTTCCTCAAGTAGATTCATAAATACGGGGTTGAAACACATGAATCTCAAATTGAAACCCAATAATCATTTAATAATGATAGTAGTATTGTGAGTATTAAGCCTGGTTTTTCAGTCGTTCAGTAGCTATTGATTCAATAGCGGCCCTAAGGCTTGTTTCACACATACCCGACAGTCGGTTAACCGGTTTGGTTCACCCAGCTATAGGGCCATTGCTTTATATGGAGCACTTCACACTTATCCGATTTTCTAACTCATAAATGATACAATTCAATTATGCCGGATAAACAACACCGGTCACCTGACTGCCGGGTATTTGTGAAACAAACCTTGGGACCACTTACCATCCTTGGTATCTGTTCAATCAGAGATAAGCTACGAAACTCCTGGGCACTTTTTGTAAGGGTGACCGATTAGATCGACTAGCAAAAAAGAATGTTCTCTGCTGTGAAATCACTTCCGGGTGGTTCGGAACTCACCTAAAACTGTAGGTCCAACTCATCAATCACCATCAACCAATTCATTACCCACGCACAGGTCTTAGACCTATGTGAGCTTCATCCTCCGAAAAAAAAGAAAAAACAACTATTGAATCCGCTACTGAATGGTATACTGAGACACCGGGAATTAAAGCCTTATTTTACAGAACCATTCCAGTGGTGAACACACGTCACAATTTAAGGCTAAATTACATCAGACTGGTGAATTTGTTTAAAAAATCAACTAATTAACAGATGAGGGCTCTAAACATGTCTATGCCTTTCTCGGTCACTCACTCGGTTGACGTAATTTAGCCTTAACTTGATGCGTGCCTTTGCTACTGTAGTGGCTCTATATAATAAGGCTCCAAGGGTTTGGTGTCAGAGTTTAAAAGTTCGCTCGGCTGACATAATTTAACCTTAAATTAATGCGTACGTTCGCCACTGCAATGACTCTGTATAATAAGGCACTAAGGGTTCAAGGTCAGAGTTTTAAAGTCGAAATAAAAAAATTAGTTTTAGATGGTTAATAATGTATTAATTAATTTGATAATCAATTTTAATTTTGTTTTCTGAACGCAGTGCTGATGGAGTGCGGACACTTTCACCACCTGCCCTGTGTGTCCCAGTGGCTGTTCCCTGGAGGAGGGGGAGGGGTAAATGCGAGCCACACCACTCCCCCCAACACCGCCAATTGCCTACTAGACGTATCCTCAATTGCGCTGCCAAAGCTCAAGTAAGTAAATACAGTTATTTGTTTTTTTTAATAGATAAATAGTTTTATTGAGGCTTATCATCCATGGCAACATGTAGATTACAATTTTCAGATTAGAGAATTCGAAGTTTTTTTTGTAGATTACGTTTTGGAGACTCCAGTTAAGGAGTATAAGACAAGTCAGATCAACAATTATACTCTTATACACTAGTTACCATAATTACAATATCAATTAGTTGAGGTGAGGCTTAATTTTGATGTGAAAGGAACTCTTGTACACTAAAAGCTTTATCAACTAAGTATTTTTTCAATTATTGTTTTTTTAATATTTCTATATTTTCAAGACTCTTTAAAAACTGCGGTAGCTTGTTGTATACATAAGTGAAACATATGTACACAAAAATTAAGTAACAAGAGAAGTATTTATAACTAATAATCATATCAGGAAGAAAATTATTAAAATTATCAACTATAGAATAAAAATTATTTAAAATTAAAACTATTAACCATTAATAACCATTAATCATATCATTAACCATTCAGGGAAAATAATGATTCAAGATAGATATTTATTGCTAATTGATACAAGGCTTATCTTGTGTAACAAGTGGGTCACAATATTCTGATTTAAAAATATGAAATGGAATAGAGTAGTTTTCATATAACTTGGTAGCAGCAGTTGGGTTCAGATGTACATGTACGATACACAAAAATTAGGTGAAGAGAAGTGTTTTAGGTTAATGATAAGTCGTTTTGCAAAGATTTCAATGTAATTGATATTTATACAATTAATAATTGCAAATTCAAACATAACACTAACTAGACTCACAGCCTCATTGCACAGTTTCATAGTATCGGGTTTGAGGGCCTTATTGAGGGAAGTGATAGCCGCGAGCCGTAGCAGGTATTTGTTCAATCAGATAGATAAACTGCGTTCTCGTAGGTCCTGTTTGTAACGGTGACCGATTAGATTGGCCAGCAAAAAAGACTCTGTTCTCTGCTGAAAATCACTTCCCGGTGGTTCGGAACCCACCTAAAACTGTAGGTCCAACTCATAAATCACCATCATCCAACTTATTACCCACGCACAGGTCTCAGATCTATGTGGGCTTCATCCTCAAAAAAAAAAAATATTTATGAACGTTCCTTTAGTGTCACTTGACTCGAGTCTCTCTTGACTCGAGAGACTCCTGAAATGCCTATATGAATACATTACATTTTAAGAGTCCCTCGAGTCAAGAGTCAAGAGTCCCTCGAGTCAATATTTGGGGCCTTATTAATGAGCGTTCTC
Source organism: Conomelus anceps (assembly GCA_948455865.1). Lineage (NCBI taxonomy): Eukaryota > Metazoa > Arthropoda > Insecta > Hemiptera > Delphacidae > Conomelus > Conomelus anceps. The sequence goes on along the minus strand of OX418218.1, from coordinate 3,771,374 downwards.
ACAGTTTCTTTTGACTCGAATAACTCTGAAATGTAATGTTTTTCTGTGATGTTTTCCATGACGAAATACTTCATGAACAATCTAATATTAAAACTGACGCTGTATTTCACTTTTATATAATGTTTTACTCACATATATTGGAGATGTTTGAGGAATGCATTTCACTTCTGAAAAGGCTGACGAAGCTTCTTTTCAGAAGTGAAATGCATTTCTCAATCATCTCCAATATATGTGAGTAAAACATTATATAAAAGTGAAATACAGTGTCAGTTATTGTAATGATTGTAATGTAATGATTGTAATTCAGATTGTAATGATTTTATATAGGAATGTCAAAAGTTTCTCGAGTGAAGAGAGACTTCAGTCAGATTTTCTAAAGGAACTTTCATAAATACGGCTCTAAATATTGATAGAGTTATTGATAACATATATTCATTTTTGTATTGTTAAATTTATTGTATAGGGATTGTTGTTAATATTTTTTGACTAATGAATTTTGATATAATTTTATAGATTCATGAATATTCTTCTCGTTGAAATTATGAATTTTACCTATTCCTGCAAATGAAATTTTGGCTAGGATTTTATAAGGGAAATTATATCAACAAGCCTCTGGAGGTATCCTTTCAGTCAGATGAGCTACGAACTACTGGGCCCTCTTTCTAAGGGTGACCGATTGGTTTGTCCAGAAAAAAAATGTGTTCTCTGCTGTAAAATCACTTGGTTTGGAACCCAACACCTACAACTGTAGGATCAATCAATCAATTCGCTTCATAGAATTTATAAGATGAATATTTCATTCTTTTACAAATTAATTCTATATGCAAGACCCATTTAATATGTTCATCTTCTATAAAACCCAGGTATGTAGATATAGTAGCTCACCTTATATTGGGAAACTACCATCGAACTCATTACCCATGAACGGCTCTCAGACCTGTGTGGGGTGCACCATTGAAGAAAAAAATGAATTTTTGTAAAATGTATGTAATATATTTGTATATAATTTATATGTTGTAATGTCCTGTTTTGGTCAATTAGGTGAGTTAAACAAAAATATAATTCATCTGATTAGACGTACCAGATATATCTGATCGGAAAGCTGAACCAAATTTAATGTACAATATGATAATTATTTAATTTAAGAAGAAGAAAGTAATATTTCGCTACATACATTTCGACCATATTATGACTACAATGTATATATAATATATATATATGTATATATAATCTATTATATTTTGTTTTAGCCGGAAGCAGAAAGCAGTGGCGAGATGGGTGGAGGACGGCTATTCGGGCTACTCGTTCAGCCAGCCACCCGAAGTCAGAGTGTCGAGGATCAGTCTGGAGGAGAGGCGGCAGAGGGTGCCGCCCCCGGGGTTAACCGCCACCCCCGCCCTCGGGCACGCCGCCCCCGTCTGCCACCAGCCGCCGCCTCCAGTCACCATCAACCGGAAGTCGGGTCGCAAACGGAAGCAGCGCAACAGCCGTCACAACAGCAACGACAACGATGCCAACAGGTTCATGGAAACATTCTGGAAAAAATTATTGATATAAATTAACAAAATTTTAATCATAATACAGTTCATTGAAAGATGTATCGCATCAAATTTTGGAGGCACCTTTTTTCTTCAATATTGAAGGGAATAAAAATAGTAAATGCGTATGGCTTTTATTGGTGGGGAGTTCCACCTCGCCGCTTGAGTCATGTTATTGGAAACATGTTGGACCTACAAAGTGTAGGTGGGTTCCGAACCACCAGGAAGTGACTTTACAGCAGAGAGAATAGTCTTTTTTGCTGGCCATTCCAATCGGTCACCCTTACAGAGAGGGCCCAGGAGAGCGTTGCTTACCTAAATCTGTATGAGCAGATACCCGCTATGGCTCTCGGCTCTCACTTCCCCCATTAGAGGGAATTAAGATGCGCCTGAATTTTCGATGGCGTCTTAAATTTTACGTAGACATTGTAAACCACTTGTTTGACACCAGAGACCACGTGCCTGTCCACGTGCCTAATGAGAAAATAACTACAGCACTAAATAATGCTAGTAAGACTTACAACTTATTGCGTTTATAATAGACCTACACTGCTCTACGATAATTTAAAAAATGTTTACTTTGCATTGTTTCATTCCCTTATAGCATATGGAGTTGCGTTCTGGGGAAATTACACTGACTATTCTAATTTTCTTAGTAATGGCAAAGGTGATATTGTGGAAGGTATCCATAATGAATAATAAGACGAAATTGTCACAACCACATTTATTAAAACTTCGAGAAACTAGTTTCGGTTGTTACACCATTATCAATCTCAATCAAACCTGTAAGAGTTTGATTCTCTAAATCTCTAAATCTGTAAGAGTTTGATTGAGATTGATAATGGTGTAACAACCGAAACTAGTTTCTCGAAGTTTTAATAAATGTGGTTGTGACAATTTCGTCTTATTATTCATGACTATTCTAATATTTAGACAATAAGAACAAGCTGTCGTCCATATTTCCAACGGCTTGGGATTCTTCCTCTTCCCAGTCTCTTTATTTTAGAATGTATTTCTTTAATTAAGAAAAACGAAAATAATATAATAAGAGGTTCAGTGATCCATTGGTATGGAACAAGGAGACGACATCATCTTAGAGATGATTATCATAGAACTACTCTATATGCTAAGGAAGTTAAGAATTTGGAAATTAATCTCTATAATATCTTGCCCGAACGTCTCAAAAGTTTGAAAATCAACAAATTTAGAATTGAATTGAAAAGAGAGCTCCAAAAATTTTGTTTTTATTCTGTAAGTAAGTTTACTGATCATTTCACCATGAATCAAACAATTAATATTAACTCCTCCAACTCTATGTAGATAGATTTGTGGGTTAAGTGGAAGAGGGGGCTCTTATGCCTCAACTTCGCCCACAGCACTTTCATTACTTGTAAAGTGCACAAATAAAAGTCATTTATCTATCTATCTATTACAAAGTATTTACTTTAAAAAAGCTATGACAAATCCGTATTCCCCTTTCACAGGAGGTCACTGGATGATATAAATATCTATCTATCTACATTAGACTACACCACATTGCACTACAGCTTTTTTCTTTGTTTTTTTTTTTAATATTTTTGATAGATAGGCTGACTGTGGAACGCTCCCAGCGTGGAAGTTTAAGGGGGTTACAAATGGGGAAATTGCTGCTTTTTATGGCAAAATTGCCTCTTTTTCCACACCTTCTGCAGTGAATTTCCGATAGAGGTTTTGTTAATAACTTTATTTTTAAACTCTTCGTTAAAGTAATACAGTGGGCCTGAATTTAGTTTTCTACATCACCACAAATTTGGTCAGCTACGTCTTAAATCCAATGCAATCTTCTTTCCTCAATATTCAGAAAATCTTTTAGAAGCGTATAAATTATAATAGAAGATTGAATAACTCCAATATTATTCAATTCATATTTTTTAAAAGCCCAATTCCACAGGGAATTGAAATTTATTGATATCATTCAAATAATCGTACTAATATTTATTTGTTTAGTTTTTTTATTCATTTTTTTTTATTTTTTTAATATTATTTGATTGCAGATTACCAGTATCGGTAAGCGAGGGCCGCGCACTGGGAGTTCAGGTGCAGCCGCTCATGGCCGTATTAATGTCTCCGAGACCGTCAAACGAATGTTCCCCCCAAAGTATGTCACATTTAAACTCAGGTCAGGTTAGGTTAGATTAGGTTAGGTAACTCATATTTACAGTTATTTTCAATTATTCATTCGGGTATTTTGTAGAAGAGGACCGTCGCTCCTACCTAACCTAACATAATCTAACCTAACCTGACTGTCACATAACGACCATTGGATTATTTTAAAAAAAGAACCGTTAATTCATAAAATTCGTATCATTCATAATTAGTTCAATTCAATAATTATTATCGATGTGTGTTCAAAACAATTACAGCTTTGAGCTGGTAACATAAAAATAAATCACAATAATTACAATAAAAAATCCACAAGAGGAAACTTGTATAAGATTGTAGTGAACACAAATGCAAGTGTGATGTTGAAGATCCATCTTGTTTCCACTAATATGTAATATAAACTTAATAAAACAACTTTTGAATGGAAATTAACTCACGTTATGGCGTGACGGCCGTTTCGCTCTGTTGTCTAGAGCATCGTCAGACGACTGTGGGTCGTCTGACGATGCTCTAGACAACAGAGCGAAACGGCCGTCACGCCATAACGTGAGTTAATTTCCATTCAAAAGTTGTTATTACAAATACAAGTACTAATAAAACTAGTTTGTTTGTTGTTACATTTTTATCACAATTCACAGGTGGAAAATTCAATAAGAAATCAATTTTCCATTTAGTAATTGATGGATGTTCAAAACAATAACGGCTTCCAGAGACAATGGCGTAACAATAATTAAAAATTACAATCCATAAGTGAAACTTCCATAAGAAATTATATTTCATTCAATCATTTATGGTGTTCAAAACAATCTCGGCTTCTAGGGACGATAGCTTAACAATAATTCCCAATAATTACAATCTTCGAGTGAAAGCTTCCATAAGATTTTGCAGTAACCACAAATACAAAAAAGTACTAATAAAACTAATTTGTGAATTGCTATAAAGCAGGCACCATCTTAGTTTTTCACTTGTCATAGTTATATTGTCAAAATTTTCATATTATCAATTTTTTGTCAGATTGACGTTCTTTGGAGGCTTATTAACTAACATTCATAGGTTTATAGAACATTCTAGAATTTCATTCATATAATTAAAACATAGATACAAAGATCATAGATAGGCTACATAGATACAACTTCAACTGATATTTAAATGCAGTGTAAACGCAATTATTACATGCTTATTAGAATTGAATATCTATTTCTACAATTAATTTTCTTTGCAAATTAAATAGCTATACTCTTACAGTACTTGAAAATTAGCTGAAGTGAGTTGAGATGAATGAGATAACTCAAATACCCGAAAAGTACTATCATTGATGTGAACAATACAACAAGTGATAAATTGACGCTGTTACAGACATTGTCAAAATATTGCTTGGTACGTGCTATAACATTATCGAGTTTTCTGAATTTAATAATTGTATGATGGCATCAGAAATGCCGAATATACATTTGAATCTACCATTAACCATAGTGGATGTCTAGGGTTCTTGAAAAGCTTAATATTTTGAGAAAAAGACTGATAAATTAATGCAATCGAACATGTAAAAGAAAGGTGAAATCGTGAAAAGAGACCCAGATTACGTCACTGCATCTGCTGACTAGGCACGACAATCGAGCTGAGATGCGCATGAACACTTCCTTGTCTTCAAATTACATTGAGAACAACTGATATCAAGAAAATTTTATGCAAATTCGTCGCGTCCTTGGATACTCCGTTGTATCTATCAGTTTATATAGATCATTTTCGTGATAAAAAATTTCAAACCCCGATTCAAATAATTTCCATATTTTTCTCGAATTCATCAAATTTTTATTCAAATTTCAATTTTCAGATATCTTGGACATGGAATCGGAGGAGACCAACTATACGGATGGGGGGGAGAACGGGAGGAGGACAGGAGGGGGACCACAGCTGAGCGTGACGTCACTGGAATTGCCCGACTGGTCGCTGCACCGGCTACCTTCAAGGCCGCTGCCCTTGAGGCCCGCCTTCCGGTCGGCCGGAAGGCCGTTTCCCCGAAACTCCTCCTCCCACCACAGCTCCAGGAGTCTGGCGTTGGATTGCTCCAAGATGAGTCTGTCGTCTAGGCTGCAGCGTGCTGCTATCTAGGTGGACGAAACTGGAACTAATCAACCAACAACCCCCAGGTGGATGTGGTGCGGTGATGGTGGGAAAGAGAGAAAGAGGGTGTTGGTGAAGGAGAAGAGTAAGAAACAACCTACGAAAGATGATGATGATGATGTTGGATGATGTCTTTGGGGCTGAAGCAAGGCCACACTACATAATGTTGTCTAGTGTGGCCTCGTTATGTAGCGAGGCCTTGGCTGAAGCTGAAAACTGTTTGTAGTAAAGTGTTACAGCAAAATGGGCTCCGACTACACTAACAATCCAGCGTCGTTCGTTTACGGTGTTCTCATTGATAAATTGACGCTGTTAGAGTATCACTCTTTTTGGCATTCTCTATTACAGATTAAAGGATGCTAAAACCGTAACGTATATTTATTTACAAGGGTCATTTTACCCGACCTCCGATACGCCACAAGTAAAAGACTAGTATGAACAAAAAATTATTTCTTTACCAAAATGTACCTACACTTATGTCTACTTCTCAAAATTCTCTTCGAAGATTGATACAATTGTCATACATGTCGACAAGCTTTCCAGTACCCTCTTCATAAAATATGTTGCGCCAGTGAACTTGAATGAGTCGGCCTTGTCTTGAAGCTTCTCAGTAGTGTTGTTTTTTATATTCACTGGTCTTTTATTTTTGGGTCATCGGAGGTCGAAGAAAAATAATTTTTTATTTTATTTTTTAAAAATTATTCTTCATATTTTGTTTTTATTTTTATCAATGAAAAACGTTCTTGGAAACATTCAACTTCAACGTACGTTTGAAGTAAATTGATCATTTTCGAAATGATGAACAATCTTCTATACCCTACTAAATCGTCACTTAGTTTGATAAATTATGAATATATAATGTCTATTGAATACTACTTATTTGTACCATCATTATAATTGTACCTAGTCAATACTTATGATGTAATGATAAATGTAATTTAGAAAGAATAAATTAAATGAGAATAAACATTGTATACCATCATTACAAATGTACGTATTTATTTATGGTAAACAAATTGAATGTAAAAATGCAACAAACTCAAGTCCAAAATATGTATCTTCACAAATTTTGCATATACCATACTAGCTGGCCCGACGCGTGTTGCTGCGTTCTCATAAAAAATTCTTGATTTTATTATTTGTCACCTCCCACTGAGGTTGCATTTCAAATTTCAACCTTCTAGGACTATTAGAGAAGAAGTTAGTCCTAGGGCTCTTCCAGCTGATCTTCGTTGTTTTCTTACTCACGACCTCTCAATGAACATTTCAAATTTAAACCTTCCACGACTATAGGGTAGAAGCTAGGTTTTTTATTTTATTATTCGCCACCTCCTACTGAGAATACATTTCAAATTTCTAGCTGCATTGGTTAACAGATGTCATCAACCCGGCATAATTATTACATTTCATCATACCCAGTCATATGTTTCCTGGGTGGTGATTGGTCATGCGGTGAGCGTGGTGTTCAAGTGATCGTGATGTTCAGTCACGACCGCTCAAGACTGCGCTTGGATGGGTGACCGTGCTTCAATGACTTGATGTTACAAGCTTTATTATCACTTACCCGGTGGTTCGGAACCCACATAAAATAGTAGGTCCACCATGTTCCCCGTAACATGGCACAAACGGCGAGGTGGAACTACCCGTCAGGGTCTCCCCACCATTAAAAGCCATACGATTGTTATTGATTGTTATATGTTTCCTTTTCCTACATACTGCAAGGCTCCGACTGTACGGTATCCTACATGCGAAGTTTTTGCGTTCCAGGCAGCGTAAATGACGCCGCTAAGGGGTCTGCCATATGATTAAAAACTGTTGACTTCTATCAGCTGTTTCTTTAAGCTGTTTGGCCGGCAAGTTCAGTAGGTTAATGATGATTTGTTGATATGTTGATAATGTAGGTTAATGATGATTAGTTCAGTAGGTGAATGATGATTTGCAAAACACACAAACAGCTTGTCCATCGAAACAGCGTGTACAGCAGATCGAAAAATTTCAAATTATTTTCCATATGATTGAAAGATCCCAGTAAGCTAGCTAGCCATGTACCCGTGCTTTGCATAGGCGAAACTTTAACCCCCTAAAAACACCCCTAAAATTGCGAATTTTGAAAAATCCTTTCTTATTGCACGGTGAAATCCTGTAAGGATTGTTCATACGAAATTTCAAGTTCATAGGCCTAGTAGTTTTGGCTCTGCGTTCATGAGTGTGTCAGGGTATCATCCTTTTATAGATAGAGATTATCCAACACATTGAGGTTAACTCAACGTGAAGATTTAGATTTACTATAACACTTCCCTCGAAAAGAAATGAAATTATTTTTTTAACTAATGTTATGGTGTAATGGTAACTGGAGTTTAGAAAGAATAAATTATATAAAAATGAACGTTGTGGAATTAGAGCTGAACAATTTTGATTCTAATTTTAGCCATGGACCGCGCCAGATCTGTTCAATCAGCTAATGTACGAGCGCTTAGCATCTTCCTGTAAGAGTGACCGATTTGATTTCGTCAGCAAAAATACTATTCTCTACTTTAAATTCACTTCTTGTTGGTTAAAACCAAGCCTAACTCATCATTTATCATTATCTAACGCATTATATAATTTTATATACTATTTGTAAATATATTGTTGTGATATGTAATGATGATGTTTGTAATGTATATAATACTTGCTGAATAAATATTATTATTACCCACGCATAGGTCGCTGACCCATGTGGTCTTAATCCTCCAAAAAAATCAGTCTCAATTTCCAACCAAATATAGCAAATAGACTGCTCTCTGCTGTGAATTCACTCCTTTTTGGTTCGGAACCCACTTAGTTGATGTTCTGAGACCTATTTGGGCTTCATATTCCGAAATAAACTCATTACCCACGCACAGGTGTCAGACCTATGTGGGCTTGATCCTTTAAATATAAATAAGTCAAAATTTCCGTCCAAACAGCGATAGATAGAGCGACACATATTGCTTAAATCGATATCTTAGAGCACTTTGACTAGTACAAGACTATTCAGATCATCTAATTGATCAAGTTTTCTCTAATTTTACAAAATAAAATTTCAAAAATTATCGCTCAAGCTCAAAGACACAAAGGTTGAAACTCTAAAAATAAAGTTTGCTATAGCAGAGGGAACAAATTGCTCAGAATAGCATATGGCCGATCTTCGTTTTATAGAAAGTATAAAAGTTATGGGTCCGATAAAAACTATCATCGCTCGCACCTTCGATGGTTTATGGAGCATCGTTTTTATGTATGATTTATTCATGCATATCCACGTAGAGGCGATAATTCTCAACATAATTCAGCCATTCGGCCGTAAGTTATTGTTGAAAACGAGTATGGGATCAATGTTTTATTCATTTAAAGCTAGCACAATTGTAGCCATACATTCTTGCAGAACTTTTGATATATTTTATGTTTATTATTTTTGTATATTCGTTATTGTGTGTGAGTTTTAATTTAAGAAATTAAATTGAAATTGATAAATTAGGCTAGACATATAGCCAGTTGGAAGAAAAAAAATTATATTGAACCACCGTAAGATGACATCATCTTACGGAGGTCAATAGGAAAGTCGTTGCACTGGCTCCGTCAAATGACGTAATCTTACGTTGGTCAAATTTAATTTTCTTTCGTGCAACTGGCTTCAAATGTGAAAATAATAATATTATCTTGTGACCTGGCTGACTCAGGTCTGGTGTCAGAGTTATCAGGTCGCACCTGAATGAGTTCAGGGCCTCTGACAAGTGACTTGACTGCTTTCAGGCAACCGGTACCGACGGGCTTCACGTGCCCTCCGAAACACATAATGTTGAAAGATAGATATCGGTTTCATAAAAAATACAGCTGTCAAAATCACTCTCAAAGTGAATAAAATTGAGTCAGATGAGTATATCATTTTTTTAACTCGACCCGAGATTCTTGTTATTTGATGAGAATAAAAACTGAGTCAATCACAGCTGTTTCTCACGACTTCTTATCGGACTCCCGTCGACTCAGCAGATGATCAGTCGACTCCAGTCATTCAACAGAGTCCCATCACTCAACGTACTTTATTCACACCACACATCATTATAAACACACACAATTTCTTTTAGTTTCAATGAAACGTAATTTTAAATATCTGTTAAACTAAGCCTAATAACTTAAATACAAAGTAAAGCTGAATACAGCTAAATAAATACCCATCTAGACAGAATACCCAAATACAAAACAAAGTAATGTTTATTACAGCTTAATAAATAACCATTTTTTTATTGGTTTAAAAACTATAGTTCACGCCACCAAATTAGGAGGCTCTGAAAAATTGCGGTGTTGCCAGTTATGGGACCATGCCAGCAGCTGATAGTAGAGAATCATCAACCTCAATGCACGAATTAACAATACTACTCGTAAAGTGTTGCCAAGTCTACAAATCTGACGCTAGCAGTACTTTGGTTTGTCACCGCAGTCAGCTGGTTTATTGGTGATAGTTGAACAAAACTTTAGATATGTGCCCACATTATAAGAACTGAATAAAAGGGTTTTTTCTCATACAATGGGTTTTAAGTTTGAACTAGTGAGCCCAACGGGCTAGAGAACTCGCTTGCAAACAACTAATTTTGGAAAGGGAAACTCATTTGGAATTCTTATCGTAGGGGAAGGTGGTAACGAAAAACGGCTGTTTTGAAGATACTAATTTAGATAAAATTCACAAGACATCTATCACTTGAAGTTCAAGTTCATCGTTGCTCTAATAGACAGATTTATTTTCCACGAAAAAGACCTACCGTACTCATATATCCATTTTATCAGAGCAATAAAATTAGTATATCAGCTGATAGAGATCCTATAAAAAGCCTGATCGCATTTATTCACCTACAGCTGTCGGTCCCGGCTGCCTAAAAACAGTCGTTAAGTCACGTCAGAGGCCCTGAACTTATTCAGGTGCGACCTGATAACTCTGACACCAGACCTGAGCCAGCCAGGTCACACGATATTATTAATATTATTATTATTATTACCTACAGCTGATAATAACTCAAAATATACTTCACTGTACTATATAATATAACATTACTATATGCAACATTCCACTGTAATCAGTGTAATGAAGTATACTTTGTAATAAAGTATAATCTACTTTATTATCTCCATGCAACATATGCTGTAATACAATACCCAATGTTCAAACTTCAAAGCTGGGGTTTTCTGAGTTTCAAAAGGAAGCTGAAAAATTAATTCCAAAGAACAAAGTCTCCCTGATTGTGAAGAATTGAAGCAGAATGGTGAATTTCTCTCTGTTTAATCTGCTGATCGGTTGTCGAGGCATGCACTAGAGCAGATGCTAGAGTTCCGAAAGGTTTGTTTGGATACCATATTCCTTTTTCTTTTCAATTCTACGCGTCTTTCATTTCATTTCAGAATAGTTTCCAGCCACAACTTTCAACACAAACAAGGCGTGCCTCTTCAATAATAACAACAGATAGACATAAGCCGGAAGTAAGTTATAGTCACTTCCTTTGCAGAAGGAGAATCGCGAGGAATAAAAATGAATTTGTTTAAAAAAATAATATTTATTGATGGTTTTCCATTCTAGTTTGTTTTAATAACAGATTCTCTCATGAAGTTCTCAAGAAAGTGAGAACTTCCTTTGCAGAAGAAGAATCTCAAAGAATAATAATAAATTTGCTATTGTTACAGGTTCTATCACTAAAATAATGCTGGCAACACTTGAAATTAACACTTTATTACACAAATTACTTACAACACGCACTAATCAGACATGAAAACACAAGAAAAATCAGTGAAAAATAGATCAATAACGATCAGCCAATAATGAATTTGCTATTTCACTGTGCAAAAACTAATCACTAACTGTTAATAGGCCGATCGAATATTTAATAAATAACTGTTCATTAAACTGTTCAATGATTCGAAAAGAAACGTCTAAAAATAATAGTTAAACACTGAATAAATAAATTGAACACTTACGAGGTAGCCTACAGGTCTGTCAACGCATTACAATAATAGCAATGAGTGTGTACACTTGTACAGAAAAAACTGTAAAGGAAATCTGCCACTATGTCACTTTATCACTTTAAACGTTCGGAACATACTGCACTGGAGTTTAAGAGAGCATGCGCTTTTATAAGATTTTATAACATTCCAGGAAACACTGAAAATTCTATGATGTTTCGAGATTTCTTTAATTACACAGATAATGTTGTCTGGAACATTCTGGATGACCATTTGATAACAAGCAAGATGAAGGGAAGAGAAGGGGGAGTAAACAAAAAGTGCCTGTTATCAAATTAAACGGAAGTTCTATTGACACAACGGGCGCGCAGAGATATTTTCTTTTCTTCTTTGCGTTTCATAAAATTATCCTAAATAATATTTGTTGATAGCTTTATATTTTAGTTAGTTTTGACAACCGAGTTTCCTATGAAGTTTTCTAGAGCGCGTTTTTAATTATGATATTTGGAAATTAAGGCCCATTAATAATAATAATAATAATAATAAGCATGTTGGTGGGGAAACCGTTACGGGTAGTTCCACCATCGCCGTTTGACCATGTTTTACATATACATGGTCGACGTTATAGTGATGGGCAAATAATAAATGAAATCTCCAGTGATTATAACAGAAGATATTATACTTTTATGGAAAAAGGTGGAGATTGAAGAAGAAAGTGTGTGTGAGAGTGATTGTGTGTGTGGGCGGGAGTGTGGGTGTGTGTGTGAGAGAGAGATTGATGGACCTAAAGACGGATACTGTATCAAATAACATTTCGCAAATCAATAACGGTCAAGAAGCAAGACCTATAGAGTAGTACCTACCTACTGTACAGTGTACATGCCTTGGTCAAGAACAAGTGCACTATCAAGCAGTACACCCAGGTCTCTCCCCTGAAATTCTGGGTACAGCAGCCAAAATAAGCCATAAGCCGTCCAATGGTCAAAGCTCACGAGCTGTAACCGTTCACAGTCGGCTTCCCGCCAACAATATCCCCTAATTTGCCATTTGCTCTATCTTGCACTGCACACTCCATTTATCCACACACTGGAACTGTGCAGCTCCCTCAGTTTCATTCTAAGATCTAAGTGACTTTAAATGCGTGACTTGGACTGAATCAGTGGACTAAAATAGTGAGAAAATTTCATAATATAAACATAAAAGTCTGAGAATGCGTTGTTAAAGAATCAAAGATGGCAGAGCTTAGCAGCTTCCGCTATAGGCATAGCCAGAAATTTTCCAAGGGGATCCGTTAGCCAGAAAACCCCCTCTCAACATTACCAGATATACTACCCTAGATACTTTTTTTGGAAGATGAAGCCCACATAGGTTTGAGACCTGTGCGTGGTTAATGGTGATTGATGAGCTGGACCTACAGTTTTAGGGGAATGATTTTACAGCAGAGAACAGAGTCTTTTTTACTATTATACTATTCCTGACTATTCTATATATACTATACTATACTGTTTGTACTATTCCTGACTTAATTATAAAAGGGGTCTGGGGGCGCTCCCTCGGGAAAAAATTGAAAATAACCTGGATTTCTTGTTCTATGACGAACTGCGTTGTTGATATTAACTTTTTAAGTGAATTCAACGACTTGCAGTCAAATTTTTATTAAGAATAAGTAGTATATTTCTTACTCTGTAGGCCGAACGTTTTCGAGTTGTTGAAGCCCAAGGCTTTGAAGATGGGTTTTAACAACTCGAAAACGTTCGGCCTACAGCAGTGGTTCCCAACCTGGGGGCGATTTTAGCTTCTGAGTGGGCGATAAATTTGCGGGGGGCGATTGGGATTCGATGAGGATTTATAAAAAAAATTAATCGTTATTACAAGCTAATGGAAACTTATCCTCTACTGTGGAAAAGGTTGAGTCGCTTCTCATCTCCTTCCCGTCAACTTATTTAGTTGAAAAAGGATTCAGTTCTGTTGTTCAGCTCCTCAGAAAACAAAGAAATAGGAGGACATAGGAGCCTTACCAGCGACTGAACCTAACAATATTAAGCTGGACATTCAAACTTTAGCTGAAATCCATAAAGTACAAGGCAGCCATTAAACTAGTGAGTTTTCAAATTCTTTGAACTTAAGCTACAGAAAAAAGACAATTAATTCCACTTTTGTATCTCTTTAATTGAAAAAATCTCCTTTGGCAATAACTGAATAAATTAATCAACAATTAATATTTCAATGTTTAATATCGGTCTTGTTTCTACTTCACAATATTTAACATATAAGAATAACTTTCAAGTAGAAATTAAAAATCACGGATTGACATGATGAACCCTCAAATCAAACCATGAATCAGTGTCCCAATTCAGTCTGATAATGCTTGTCAACCCAGGCGAAACGGCCGTAATGTCAATTTGTGATTTTTTATTCTACTTGAAAATTATTCTTATAAGTTGAATTAAAATTTGTACTTGGAGTCGATAATTACAGGGATGAATAAAAACAATTGTTTTCTATTATTTGTATACTCATTTAAAAATTAGTCACAAAGTATTTGATTCAAGTCACAAACTTACTCAATTTACTATACAGTATTCATATTTGATTAATTACACTTCAATAAATGTTCATCAATTAACTTTAATTAATCACATCATACAAGTGAAATTTGGATAAGGAATAGGAATAACGATGGGTATAGAAAATGTAGGGGGCGATGGAAGTTTGTCATTTCTTGTGAGGGGGCGATGGGCCAGAAAAGGTTGGGAACCACTGGCCTACAGAGTAAGTAAAATACTACTTATTCTTAATAAAAATTTAACTGCAAGTCGTTAAATTCACTTAAAAAGTTGTAATGAAAATAACCCTTTCACAAACTCAACTTGAGTGTTTCTGGACATAAATATTTTCTTTTTAACCTTAATTATTATGGTTAAACGTGAATTCTTACTGCTTGAGAGTTTGAGTAAGGCTTCGCTTCAACAACAAGAAATAAGCAAGGTATATAGCTCCATCTTCCATATTATCCCCGGAAGGGGGGGGGAAGGGGGAGGCCGGCTTTGAATCATATTATAGTAAGGAAGAATGATTATTTCTACATAACGTCATTTTTAAATGAATAATAAGACGAAATTGTCACAACCACATTTATTAAAACTTCGAAAAACTAGTTTCGGTTGTTACACCATTATCAATCTCAGCAATCAAACTCCCCTGTTAAAAAATCTGACGGAATCAAGGCAGTTTGGATGATAAGTATAAAGAGATAAAATAGGATAAAATTCAATATAGAACAGTACATAAAATAGTACATATTTTTAAATAAATACTTCTAGTATTAGTTAATGAAGTACATTATAATCAAGTCGCCTCATATCCTGTGTATGCAATGAAGAACTTCACAAATGTTTATGTTTATTGATCTTTTATGTTTATTGTTTACGTTTTTTATGTTTATTGATAACGAAAGCGCAAGTAACAGTTGAATATAAACGGTTGTTTTTGTGCTCGCGCCCCTGTTAAAAAATCTGACGGAATCAAGGCAGTTTGGATGATTAGT
Organism: Conomelus anceps; assembly: GCA_948455865.1. Classification (NCBI taxonomy): domain Eukaryota; kingdom Metazoa; phylum Arthropoda; class Insecta; order Hemiptera; family Delphacidae; genus Conomelus; species Conomelus anceps. The sequence continues at coordinate 3,756,059 of OX418218.1, read as the reverse complement.
ATGAAGAGATAAAATAGGATAAAATTTAAAATAGAACAGTACATAAAATAGTACATATTTGTGCTACATTTTATTTGTAAAAGAGAATCTAGCACGTATTTTTTACCAATCTTGAAAAGATCCAGAAACTGAATCATGTTACCCGTTAAACCGTTACAATTTGTTACATTATAATCAAGTCGCCTCATATCCTGTGTATGCAATTCCTACAACATTTCTTCTCGTTGAAATCTCCTTTGAAACCTCTCAGGCTCTCTCTCTTACACTCTTACCTGCTCACTCCGAAAAGGGTCACCTGCATTAGCATGTTAAAGGGCCGGCCACCTTACTCGGACAACCTTATGATTTTTCAATTAAAGCTGACCCTTGCCCTTCACGGAAGGTAGGAAGGGCGTCCCTGACCTGCCCTAAAAGGGTGAAATTGCCCAGGTTACGAATTTGTTAAAATCACTGTAGCGTGGAATCACTGTCAGAGGCGCCTACCGTAACGTATTTCATTTGTTAGTTCCGTGTATAGCGAGACGTTATACATGTATTTACACCCTATATAGATATATAAATCTATAATAGAGTGGCAACTGTATACATGTATTTACACCTTCTTTATGTATATGAGTATATAATAAAATAGTCTTTGACCATCTTTTGTTGGTGGTCCCTCTGTTAACTTGAATGCCGGAAATCGGAAACCTAGTCAGGTGCTTTGATTTATATTATAGTAAGAAAAAATGATTATTCTATATATAGTGGTGTCCAGTCCTTTGCAACACAATCTAGCAAATCAAAGGTACGTTTGTCAGGTCCTGTGATTTATATTACAAAAAAATAATATTATTTTCATACATAGCGGTGACCAATTCTTCGCAACTCAATTCGACATTGCCAAGTCACGGAAATGTTTGTCAGGTTCTTTGATTTATATTATAGTAAAAAATGATTACATATATATATATATATAGCGGTGTCCAATTCTTAGTCATTCAATTCAAAATTATCAAATCAACGTCTATTTTTAGGGTGCCCTACCAAAGTAATTCACAAACGGTCAGTACGTAATTTTTAATTTCGCTTACGTAGCCCGAAAAGGGAATTTATGAATAGTTGATTTTGTAATTTATATTTCCTATTTACAAGGGTTTCTGGTAGTTGGTAGCCATACGTGAATGATTTGTTGTGTATTTTTTTATTTCTTATTTGTACAATAAGCTACTCGTGTGAGGAATTTTTAAACGGTTAATTACATATATATGTATATATAATAATAAGCGTATGGATAATAAGTGATAATATATATATATATATAAGAGCTCTTCTTTTGGGAACCAAAACGCTTTGGGTTACTGGCTAGGCGTTCAACGGGATTTTTGCTGGATTAAGACAATATTTTATGTTGTGAAAAATTTTCTAGGAGTTATGTCTCAAATTGGAAATGTCTGTCTCGTCTGTTCCATGTTGGAGATCGGACCAACATTCACACTGTGCCATTCAAATAAATGTAGAGCAGATAATCTAATGTAAAAAATAAACAAAAATATAATGAACTAGAAGAATAAACTAATTACAGGAACGCATTGGACAAATGAAAATACAGAGTTCTGAATGATTTCAAAATAATATATGCCCATGATTGAACATTACACCAAATTTATTACTTGAGTTGAAGAAAAGGAGCCAAATGTGGTCATATATGGATTTTGAATAAGGATATTGCGCTATGTTATGGAGGTCATAATATTATTCTGTGAGTGTTTATACGTAAATAAATACTTCAATTAACTTTGCTCTTGAAGCCACCCAACTGTCACGTGTAGCGCCTGATGCAAATTGCAGCGCGATAAATTACGGCCAGTGGAGCCCCAGCCTTACTCTATCACAGAACTTCCATATTGTAACGTGCAAAAGTAAAGAAAATGTATCTATCAAATAGAATAAGATTTAAAAAATCAAAATAATGGAATTACCTCACTACAAATACAACACATTTTATAGGTCAATACATCGTCGCTAATGTTAGAAGACCTCCTATGTGCCAAAATTCACATTTTCGGTTTTTGGTATCATTTTCTTCAGAATTTCAAGCTCTACAACATGACGAATACCTCGTATGTGTAGAAAAATTATAAATGCCTTTTATTGAAGAAAAAAGAATCTATCTTATGTGTTCAGTGCAGTTAGCTTGTTGCAGAATATCTCCTATGTGTTTGAATTCACAAAACGTGTAAATCCAGTGCATCAGCCGAGAGAATGAAACATAGGAGCTATTCTGCACATTGGAGCTTCCTTTCGGTCGTTTTTAAAGCTCAATTGCTTATTCCACTCAGCTTACTCTTTGTGAAAGGAATTCTTGTCATGCAAATCAAGTACCAGTACCGTATCAATAAAATTTCAATATGGGTAATAACTATTCTGCCCTGCTAAGCCAAAAGGCAGTAACCAACAAAAGTGAAAAATGGAGAAATCGAAGGTTTTCAGGTTTTGTCAGTTTTTTCATATAAAATAAAACTTTCATATCAGTTTCTTTTTACAATATAATAATATTTAGTATTAGATTAGAAATCTGCAATTAATTTTATTTATTTTTTAGTCCTTCTATTAAAAGGACGCAGATATGTCTTTTAAAAATCAACTTCACTAAGCCAAAAAGCAGTAACTGCACTTACATCATTTTGCCTTAGTAAACCAAACAAGAATAATTTAAATATTAAAGCAAAAGGCAGTAACTGTATGTCCATCAAATCTGTAACAGATTTGATGGACATAGAGTCCAGTTGTTTGGGTAAAAATAAAATAATATAGGCATTAATTTATACTTGTGGGTTTATTAAAATAAACATCTTTAAATTTCTTAAAACAAGTTTCTCTTAAGATAAGTCACTATCTAGTTACAATTATTTTATTTTAACTTTTAAATTGTGTATTAAAGCTTGAATATTAAAATTCAATACAACATTTTTTCCTGTGACTAATAAAAATATTAACCTAAAGATTATTCAAACTTGAAAAAGTTAATTAAATTAGTTTATCATAGATAAAACACTATTAATTGAGCTACATAACATCAAAAAGTAAATAAAAACTATTTATTACAATACTTGGATGACAAATAAGAATTACAAATTCTTAAAACAAGTTTCTCTTAAATAAGTCACTAGTTAAAATTTCATTTAGCTATTAAAGTTTGAATATTAAAATTGAATACATTTTTTTCTGTGACTAACAAAAAATCTTAACCTAAAGATAATTCAAACTCGAAAAAGTTTATTAAATCAGTTTATCTTAGATAAGGCACTGTTAAGTTACTGGTACATAAGATCAAAAAATTAATAAAAACTTGTTTATACTTGGTAACAACACTTGGGTCTTTCAGTATTGTCTTGTAAGCCTAATCAACATCATTCTCTGTTACAAGATCTGGCATCTCTGACACTGAAAGATTGGTCCAAAATAAATGCCGGTTTTCTGGCATTAAGGGAAGAAGCTTAGAAATGATTTCCTTTATTTTTTGCTTGTTTATCCCTCTCAATGAGGTTCTTGTTGGAGGCCTAGGTACTTTATTCCTCTTGATGCAGTTAGCCTTTAGGAAGTTCAATTCTGTTGATTCGTCTGATTGAAAAGAAGTTTTGTAGTCCATTGTCAATGATCCCCTTCTAAAAGTGACTTGAACCATGTCACTTAAATAAGGCCGTGGTGTGGTGTTGTTTATTTTATGTGAAGAGCTGAAGTCAAATTTCTGAATAAAATCTTCTGGATTCTTAAGTTGAGACACTATTACCTTATTAGAGTTGGACTTTTGGACAGCATCTACAAAGTCTTCAAAATCAAACACTTTTTGTTTGAGTTTTAGTTGTTTTGACACCTGGTGGTGGAAACTGTCAGCGCTCATGAACGTATGGCCTGCTATTAGGTAGACAATGTTGTAAATAGGCATTTCGTGTAAACTTTCGTTTACATTTGAGACAAATGAACACCATTCTCAAGTAAAACTTAAACAATTAACATGTAACAACCTAACGCCCAATTGTAAACTGTCAGAGTCAACATTAACCAATATTAATTTTCCCCCTTTCCTATTGAAAAACAGCTGACTAAGAAATCATTCAAATGAACCATAGAGTATAAAATATGATTCAACAGCTGTTTAAGCTTTGGATTTCAATTCAACTAGCCAACAAAACATTTGTGCACTATATAAAATTTCAAGAAACTTCTGTTGGTAAGTGTACTTGTTAGGTGCAAAATGCTAAGCAGAAAAGCAGTAACTGACATTTACTAAGCCAGAAAGCAGTAACTATCCTGTAGATACTGCTTTCTTCCCTAGTATATGTTAGTTACTGCTTTTTGCCTTACAATTTCCTCATTTTAGGTGTAGATAACACTAATCGATACCTCTATATCTCCAATACCAAAAGAGATACGGCTTTTTGGGTTGGTTTTTTGAATTCCTCGTGGTTCAAAACATAAGAAACAATACAAAAGTCAAAATGTGAAAATTCGTTGGTTACTGCCTTCTGGCTTAGCAGGGCAGTATTATTGTTTTAAGAATTTGTAATGCAGAGAAAGGAAGACACCAAAACAATGAATGGTAAGTTTTTAGTCCGTTTATTTAATAATAATTATAATAATTATTATTATTGTTGATGTTGTTATTATTATTATATCGTAATAAGGCTTATTTATTCTGTCATATGAACACAAAATGAGCTCCTACAAAATGTGTTATGAGATAGTCATAACACCTTTGATGGCTTCACATAGAAGTATTCTTCTTTATTGCCAATGAAAGGAGGGCAGTTCAATGAAACATTATTATTATGATATATGACAGTGCCACTAAAAAAATAAAGCTTTATTGAAGTACTTTATACTAACTTTAACCTTTGATAATATAATTTTTGAACTGTCTTCAATATAATAATTTGCTTTACTATGTCATGAATTAATGTAATCATCCATTTCTATTGAGTTATATTATGAGAATATAATGTACTGAATCAATGAAATCATATACCTGCAATGGAATAAACACTCATTCATTTAAATTAACTAGAGAAAGTTGGTTTGTGTCAATCTATGCGATGTAAATATTGTTTTTTTTTTTTGTAGTTTATCATTCAAGTAAGCATTTTTTAATTAACATAAATAAAGTAATCAAACATTTCTCCTTATTTCAATATTTTATAGGTTTGGTGTATAATATGGGAATATCTTGATGCCAATGCTGATGATAATGAGGACATTGCTCTTATAGTCCTACCAATGGGCAAATTGTCCAACACCTTGAAGGAGTCGCAGGAACTGGAACTGTCAGTCATAGAACCCAGTGCTGTCATAGAAACCAACTCCCAATTGGACACTGAATCTCAATTTTTTGCAACACCTGAAGTAAAACATGATGATAGAAACACAGCTTTAAACAATGAAACTGAAGAAGGAGAGTATTGGGAAAAGCGTATCTTGGTTACAAAATAGAAGGGGAGAAGAAATTTCTAAATACTCCAAAAAAAGAAAGGAAAGTCAAAGAGCTTTGCAACCATAAAGATGAAGTGGAAAAAAGCAATCGTACATAAATATATGTAATGCTCTATTTACAGAGAAAGAGAGGAAATATATTTTTCAAACGTTTTGGGCAATGGACACGTGGAAAGAAAAGAATATGGATATGTTAGAGGTAGATAGATAGATAGATAGATTTATTAAGTTTCATAGAGCCAAAAGTTTGAGCAGAGCTCAGGTGGCGTGCAAAATGTCATTTGAGTAAAATAAAAGCATTACAACATTCTTCTGTAGTATAAGAACATACGTCCACTAGTGTTTTGGTCATCAAGGATACAAATAACTCATGACTACCACAAAACTCAATATGTTCAGGAAGACAATTGAAAAACTTTAGTCGTGAATAATAGTGTCAGCCTGTGTACTGGGTATTGGAAAACGTTTGATTTTTTGCCCCTAGTTTGATAAGAATGACATTGAAAATTTCTCCATTATTGAATACAAAATTGACAACTTCCAGAAAATATAGAGCTGGTACTGTGAGAAGAAGTTGATGCTTTCTAAATATAGGCCTGCACGAAAAAGATGAGTTGACAACTTCCAAAACCCTTACTGCTTTTTTCTGCATAAGAAAGACTGTGTTCAGGTGATTTTTGCCTGCACCCCAAAACAAACACAGGATTGGTAAACACATTCCAAAAAGCCATTCCTGTCATTCCTAGTGTTACAGCTGTACTTTGAAAATGTTTTTGTGAAGTGATTTATTAACTATTCATTCACATATTGTTAATGTAGTTGAGTTTGTGTGAAAAATTTTCCAATTGAAATGAAATATTATAATTAAATTTACTTGTTTTACAATGAATTGTTTCAATTTTTAGTAAGAATAGTTCTGCATCTTTATATTTTTATTGGTCATTAACATTATGTTTGTATTTTAATAGTTTTAAATAGTAATATTTTTTAGTAGAACACCTTGAATTTAGAGCAATTGAACATATTAAATTGCTGAAAAATTGTATTTATCTCAAGTACAGTTCTGTATCTATATAATTATAATCAGTTTTATTCTATTAGGTATTACTATGATGCTTGTCTTTCATTAGTTTTAAATGTAAGTAGGGCTCTTGGTAGAACACTATTGTAAATCAGAAAAGCTCTTATTCAAATATGATAGAATAATTTAATTTCAATTATTTTTTTCAATTTCTATTCTAGATTGATAATTAATTAGTAATAGCTTTCCATTCCTAATATGATGATTATTATTTTGAACTAAATCAGCAAAATACGTTATTCTTATTTCAAGTGTGCCTTGTGTGCTGGAATGTATGTTCTCAAAAAAAATTTCAGTAAATAATATAATTTTGTATTCTTTATTTAGTTTCTATATAGCTTATATTTAACTTTTTCTTCCAACTACTAATAGCTGTAAGACATTGAAATGTTCTTTTGTTGTAATTTATTTATTTGAGAATAAACTATCTTCTTCTTCTTCATAGCTTCTAGTGGATATTTACAAATTATTGATGATTCATTGTTCTTAAAATTATTGTACTATGCACATTGTAAATGAATATAGTGCACATTTTAAAAACGTATTATATCATTATTATTACGGACTAAATTCTAGTACTCTGAATTGATTAAAATTATTGTTATCTTTAATTAATTCATTGTTTGATTGTCTCTATGGCCCAATCATTGAAACTGTAATGTGGAAAATCTCCTATGTGTTTTCTATCACCAGTGGAATACCACCTATGTGACAATTTATTCTATTTTTAATTATTTAATTAAAATCAAGTATTTAGAGCAGATATTTGATTGCTAATACTGAATAAAACGAGTTATATCAAAGTAATCATTTTAAATTTCATTTAAAAAACAGTTTTTGTGTAAATACAAACAATATTTTGTCGTTTTTTGCTCTCCTGAAAAATTACTTTCCCAACACATAGGAGGTATCCTAACATCAGCGACGACATGTACTTTGTCAATTAGTGGCAACAGATATACCAAAAAGTTGGTTCCGAACTCAAGAATCTCATAGAAGAATAATCAATCTACTATTTTAATGACTTTTTTCAGAAATTGCTCAATCTTTTTTCATTAATTTTTAGGCGAATTTTCTATTTCCAGAGACAATTTTTTCCTCGAGTTTGTATTTATTTAATTTTTTACCTTTAGTCGAATTTATGAAATCTACCACGACTATCAACATTTACCACTTCATCGCATTCTGTCGATTTAATAACCGGTTGCATAGACGTTGATCAATGTTTGACCACCGATCACTGATGAGAATTTCTATGAGTGATCGACAATCAAACTCTTATCAAAATGGGAAGTGATAGCCGTGAACGTAGCAGGTATTTGTTCAATCAGATAGAGATAAGCTGCGTTCTCCAGGGCCATCTTTGCAAGGGTGAGCGATTGGATTTGCCAGCAAAAAAGACACGGTTCTCTGCTGTAAAATCACTTCCCGGTGGCTCAGAACCCACCTTAAACTGTAGGTCCAACTCATAAATCACAAACTCATTACCCACGCACAGGTCTCAGACATATGTGGGCTTCATCCTCCAAAAAAATTCATGTCTGTTAGAACACAACAATTATTACGCATGTAAAATTAAGTGGAAGAACAACGAATAATACAGAAGCCAGTTCGATAGAGATTGACAATTACGTGACTTAAAACTATATTCAGTTTATTTTTTTATTTTTTTTCTGGAGGATGAAGCCCACACAGGTCTGAGACCTGTGCGTGGGTAATGATTTGGATGATAGTGAGTGATGAGCTGGACCTACAGTTTTAGGTGGGTTCCGAACCACCGGGAAGTGATTTTCTAACTGAGAACAGTGTCTTTTTGCTGGCCAATCTAATCGGTCACCGTTACAAACAGGTCCTACGAGAACGCAGCTTATCTCTATCTGATTGAACAGATACCTTGAACAGGTCACCCTTACAAAGAGTGCCCAGGAGAAATTGAAGTAGTGGATGTGACTTCTGTGTTATTCGTTATGGATATCACAATATCACCAAATCACCATCACCAATACTAATAAGATTGAATTTGTAAAAAGTTGGTTAGCTTGCAAAAAGTAAAGCGAATTTTTCTGGATTAGACTGAGACCGTTGAAATAATTTACATTGGACAAGCAGCAAGCAGCATGCAGAAGGCAGCCAAGGCGAATGTCAACAGAGTTGCGACATGCTTGCAAGCCAACTGCTTTGCATAATGTTTCAACCATGTCCATGTTGATGTTGATGTCCATGTTTCCAGGCTTGTAATGCGATTGAGATCACTCTGCAAAGTTCCTATGCTCAACAACTAAACAAGCCACTTGCGGAAGTCACAGGATAGGAGATGGAATCTTGCTTGCTGGAAACCAAAACAACTGGGATTCTATCATTGCTCTGATAAAATTTAAAATATTGAAATATAAATTGGAAAATAACGCGATTCTATTCTTGTTTTCAAATCACTAATTACAGGGCGTTTAAAAATCACGCAACCCATAGAGTATTTATGACATATTCAACGTGCACATGATTATAATTCAATCTTTTAATAGTAAAATTAGAGATGCTGGATTTAATGAACTGTAACTTCAATTTTGGCACATTTTTATTGTATAAGAATTTCGTTTTCAACTTCGTAAAGCAGAGATATTGAAAAAAATCAGACAGGAGAAGCTCCAATAAAAGCAAGGTTACAAGGATTTAAAGAATAGAATCTTCATGAAATAATAGATCTGACAAAATTTGATGAAAAGACTGCTGGGACTTTACTGATGCTCGACTAGTAAATTTCAGATAGCTGACAAGGAATGTTGCTTAAATATCGATTGGGGCCCAGAAAATTCAACCCCCATGCATGACTTCCGCCATTCGATCTCCGTTGTAAATTCTTGGATTCCATAACGATCTGCGTTGTTAATATTAACTTTTTGTTGTAGATTTAACGACTTGCAGTCAGTTTTATATTGTGAATAAATAATAAATGTACACACATTTATTATATATTCTTAATATAAAACTGACTGCAAGTAGTTAAATCTAAAACAAAAAATCAAATCAAATCAACTTTATTCCTAAAAATTTATACATTTCTTGTTACAACGTGATAACAATAATATACAATATTACAAAGTAATGTACAGGTATTATTAAAAGTTGCATGTTAACTATACAACTATTTTATAATAATTTACATACAAATGAACTCTAGAAATGTAAAAAATATATATTATTTAGTCCAAAAAATTGGTCCTAATAGGAATCTGCAAACACAGGCTAGTACTACCTGTGCGTTTGCAGAGTTGCCATCCAAAAGATTCATCTATGGACCTGATTTAGCGTAGTGCATTAATACATTGTTTTTATGATGAGAAAAAAAGGAACAAATACAATAATTAAGCAGTAAATTGAGTTTAGACAAATATTGCAATTCACAAAACAAAAATAGTTTTGAATGTTGGAATTTTGGAACTATCTTGTAACAGTAATGCTAAAAGTTAATATTAACAACGCAGATCTTTAAGGAACAAGAAATCCAAGAATTTAATAGATGAACTTTTTTCTAAGATTGCATTGTCAAGGAACACAATGAGGCTTTACTTTATTTGGAGAATTTCGTTTTTTTTTTAGATAACATCTTGCGGACACCGGTTATGGAGTGTTAGACAAGTAAGATATACTTCTTAATTCTTCACTTGGAGAATTTTGTTAAACAGCATAGAAGTTTAATTGTATATTCATTATCTGTACTCAATTTATTTTTAAATTAATAACACAATTGATTGTTCAGGAAATAAGCTGTTTAGAGATGTTGGACTAGTTGATAATCACTGCTACTTTGATAAATTCAGTTGTTTCCAACGAAATAGGCCTGGGATGTGAATTCCACATTTTTCTCAAGATATTACAACCCTCTGCAACGCATCTAATGGCCGAAACTTGATAGATTTGGTGATGCGAGAACGGTTTCTGAGCGAAGAAAAATAAGATGAAGAGCGTAGAAAACAAGAAGACGACGATGAACAAGGTAGGAAAGAATTTCGGTTGAAAAAATCTCCCACCCCTCTTCAACGAAAAACATTTGCTCCAACTCTTTTTCTCTCTTATTTTTCATCTCCTTTTTCTTTTTCATCTCCTCCTTCTTCTCATCCAGCTTCATCTAACGCCCGTTATCACGTGAAGTAAAGTGGAGAGGCGAAAGTACCGTTCATTCGAAATAGAGGAGGAGGAGGAGGAATAAGAAGAAGGGCTTAAGAAGAAGTGAAAGAGGAGAGGGGTAAAAACAGGTTTCTCTCAAGGGGTTGTTTCCTAGATCGTTGGTGGCGTAGCCCAACTCCAGATTCATTCTACTGTATCAACCCTTCCCCACTCTCTATAACTATATCTATCTCACTCTTACACTTTTTTCTCTTTTTCGCTCCTCTTGGCGCCCCAAAATGAGCAATTTCCAACCCCCGTCCCGCTTTTTGAGGTCTGCGGGGTGGTTTTTAGAAACGTTATAAATTCCTCACAACTCTGTGAGTTTAAAAAAAAGAAGAAAATAATACCAACTAATAATAGCCTCGTTTCACTAGTATCGTTGCCGACATACCTCATTATATATATGTATATATGTATTTTCCGTATATTGGTATATATTTTACCGTGTGTCTTATATATAGATATAATAGCTGCCACACTAATTATCATAATTCATTGTGTGGTGCTTTTCGTAAATTGGATGTTGTGTTGTAACTAGGATTCGGTGAAATTGTGTTTCTAGCCGAAAGTATAAATTTATAGAGAAGAAGATGGAAAAACAAAATAAGAGTGAGAGAAAGTGATGGTGTGAAAAGAAATGGTGTAAAAAGAGATGGTGCAAAAAGAGATGGTGTAAAAAGAGATGGTGTAAAAAGAAATGGTGTAAAAAGAGATGGTGCAAAAAGAGATGGTGTAAGAAGAGATGGTGAAAAAAGAGATGGTGTAGAAAGAGATTCAGATAGCTGTGAGCATATGAGCAATAGAAACGATAGAGAAAAATAATAGGAAATTTTTCGAAAGTAGTCTATTGATTGAAAAAGTAGAAAATGAAAAGAGGAAGGTAAAAGAAGAGAAAGAGATGATGGAAAGAGACAGTCAGATCACTTTTCACTTTGAGAATATGACAAATAGAATTGCGAGAGAAAATAATAGGAAGGTTTCTTATTGGGTTTTCATCGTTTTTCTTCTTTTTTTTGAGGATGAGAGGATGAGGATTTGAGGTCTGAGACCTGTGCGTGTGTAATGAGTTGGATGATAGTGATTGATGAGTTGGACCTACAGTTTTAGGTGGGTTCCGAACCACTAATAAGTGATTTTACAGCAGAGAACAGTGTCTTTTTGCTGGCCAATCTAATCTGTCACCCTTGTGCCTAGGAGAACGCAGCTTATCTCTATCTGATTGATCAGATACCTGCTACGGCTCACGGCTATCACTTCCCTAACTTCGTTACATGAACTGTTGATAAATTATCGGTAATATGATTATAAACTTCATTCACAACAGCACTTACTTTTTTAAGTATTCTGTTTGTTTGTATATTCCTCCTGATGACTCTTTACAGAGTATGGGAGTTCTCAAAAATACCTATCAAAATAATTACAAGATGAAAACCTAAAACAAGAAAAACACGTATGGCTCCTTGTCGTAGTATCATCACACATAAACTCCTGAATACTGCAATAAACCCAATTTATCAGGTACTTCCTTTTTTGTAATTTAAAAACTGATCGGTTTTCACAGCCTCTCAACCACGCTGGCAGCCTACTCATAAATTTAACAACCTTGTATGCATGTTTTTTTCTCAAACAGAGCTATCCTGTGGTACACCGAAACATAATTTTTTTATTTTTGGTGTTATACTTATGCCTGTCACAGTTTCTTGTGAAAACTATCTGTCTAGTATTTATTTTGACAGATTGGTTTCTACTTTCTTGCAGATTTGACACCTAATGAGATCAGACTCCCCTGAACACTGAACAGCATACATTATGACCTCAGGAATGAACAGGGAAGGCACAGTCAGAAGACCAAATTTCCAAGCACAACTCAAGCGGCTTAATTCCTTTTATTTTCCTAATACGTCTCTTCTGCGTCCTGAACACCCTTTCTAGACTCTGAAGACTGGAACCATCCCATACCAATATTGCACATCGGAAACGACACATTACAAAGGCATGATAAACTGCAATTTCAATTTATTACTATTAAATATTTTATTACTAAACCGATTGATAAACCTTATTTAATCGGACGCGTTTCCGGACAGGAGTCCCATCCTCAGCAGAAAGAGAATACATACTCATCATTAACACCGATAACAGGAGGAAGGATTGATTGATCTATTGACAATTATTGCTTGAAGGCTTATAAGCTTATTGAAACAAACATACGTAGAATAAAATATAGAAGAGAATGATAGTTTGTACACTATATCAATCCTCAGTACGGTAGAATCTCGATAATTTAAGTCTCGGTAGTCTGAAGATCCGTTGAACTCGAGCTACCAAACGCGGCTATTTTAAGTTAAAGATTGATACCAAAATCAATTTTGCAGGTAAAAATGAAATTTTTGATTTCTGTAATTAATATTCCAATATGCTCTTTTTCGATTTATAAGTTCTGTAATTATTAAAGCATATATCTTTCGTTAGACTAGTGATACTGAAGTTTCAATTTATTGAAACCCTATTTTTCTTGGGATGTTTCGTGTAACTCAAGGTTTTCGTAATTCGAGGTATTTGTGGTTCCATTCAATTCGTATTACTGGGACTCTACTGTATTACAAAATAAATAGAACTTTCCTAAATTAAGTTAATATATAAGTAGAAAGAAAGATAAAAATAGTGATGATACAGTTGTTTATAAAGAAGAAGAAAAATCAACAGAAAGGATTGAGTGAAAATAAAGAAAGAAAAGTGATGGAGGAGATAAAAAAAGAATACAATTATAATTTTTATTGTTATTATTATTTATATTATTATTATGATTATTATCATTATTATTATCAATATTATCAATATTATTATTATTATTATCAATATTATTATTATTATTATTATTATTATTATTATTATTGGCGACCTCACAGCCTAATGGCTAGTATAAGGATCATTGATCAAGTATGTACCCACTAAATATTGTCAAAGTAGTTTCCTGATATTGTTTCTTAAAAGCTGCTAAGGTGCTCATATACATTTAGTCACACAATTACTTTACAGTTACATTTTTGTGTTTACAGTTAGTGTTTTTGTCTCACTTTTTCCTCACTTATCTCACTTTATCATTACTATACCATATACACTAATTTTTTTTTCTAGTCTACTATCATCACTATTTTCATTTTTTTATATGCTTAAAAAATTTCTTGTTATCGCGCATGTATCCAGTGCTATTGACTTCTGCAGGGCAATGTAAATTGGTGGGAGATCAAGATCCTTGATATATTTATTAATATTATTATTATTACTATTATTATCATCATCATTATTATTATAGTAATTATTATCAAGCAGAGTATGTCGTAGTGAAGATATGCTACACTGAATAAGAATAACTAAAATTTATGAAATAATATATATATGAAATAGAGAGAGATAATACTAGCTTTTAAGAATTTGACACACACCTAATGATTAGCACGGCTCTTTTCCGGAATGAATTTTTTCAGGGTATTATGTCAATATTAAAAGTAATGAGATGCAATATATCAATGCGATTCAATAGCAAAAAGAATCAATAAATTATTCGGTGTTTTCAACGAATTGGAGCCGCCCAATAAACCCTTATTTCCATTCAGCTTCGAATGTAAATTGAGATTTTCCGTTGTAATCTAGATACAAAATGAAACTGGTTCTATGACAACGCTCCTGTGTCAACCTCAATAGATTAATGATCAATGTTGAGTGTTGATTTATGAATTGGCTTGAAATGTAGTCTGATAGGGAGATGAAAAAGAAAAATAGAAGAAACTGGATTTCGAAGTAAAGAATGCAAGTTGGGGTGGGATCCTGTCAAGTATAGGCATTCCAAGCTCAGCCACAGAGGGCCCACTCAATAGAGGGGCCAAGTACGTTTTTTAAGCGTCATAAGTGAATTTATTGCTATTTTTCTCACTACAAGACGCTTCTTATACTTTCATAATGTGACAAAAATTGTAAATTGTTGACACAATTGAATAAAATAAGTCACAATAAAATTGTCAACTGATGCAACAGCACAAAGGCTAATAAATAATCAGGTTGGTAATAATTAAATAAATAGGATTAATAGGATTTAAAGTTGACACAACCACATTTATTGAAACAGTGAGATACAAGTTTCGGTTGCTACACAATTATCAATCTCAAATTTATTACAAATTTTATTTATCCAAAAAAGTAATTTCAGGACACATAATTCTCAAAATCGTACATACCATCGGAATAAACTCAAATACTAAACAACTTACTGAAATAATCTTTTCAACGATTTATAATTTGAAATAAAATAAAAACATAACATCATTGTACCACAATCCATCTCATAGTCCAAACACTAGTCTCAGAATAATACTGGCTTTATCAGCAAGAAAAAAGACTGGGATTTATAGGCCTAATAGATTATTTAAAGAACTCCAAGTTCTATTTCATCAGTGAATATGACACTGTATTTGAAGCTTTTTTAATCCAGCAAAAAATTATTTTTTTTTATTAAAAAAATATTTTTATATGTTAACTCAAAGGTGTCACTTTTGACAAAGTACTGCAGTAGTATTCATGTATATTTTGCTTATAATATAAGTGTTTGTGACAATGTATTTTTGATGTACTGTACTGTAATTTTATTATTTTATAAGGTGATGAATGTGATGTGTTTTTTTAAATCAAATCTGACGTATGCTATAATTGTAATGTACAATTTCTTGCAATAAATTGAATTGAAATAATCCTATTACAATTTTTTTTAAACTATTTTAAAAGATAGAGATAACTAATGATAAAAATCAGAATTAGAGTAGTATAAAAGAAATGGATTCAATTTTTTTTAATATGACTCATTATCAGCTTGAATGAGAACTGAAACGAAATTATCGGAAAACAACAACAATATAAAAATTTAAAAAGAACTAATAATAATAACTAAAAATCAAGAACACTGTCCATTTTGTTGAAAGAAGAGAATAAGAGATTTCAAGAACATCCTTAAGCTAGAAGAGGTACTGTAGTGTCAGAGGAGAAAAGAAAGACAACATCGGTGAGAATGAAGGGGTACTGGAAGAAGCGGAAAGAAGCATCCATGAAAAAATAATTGATTCAACGTACCCCAAAGTCGATGATTCGAAAGAAAAAAATATATATAATATAATAAATAAATAATAATAATAGTTATTATAATAATATTGAGAATAATATTGTATTATTGAACATAGAGTGAGAAGTAAAATGCAAAATAAGGATCAAAGTAGAGTGAGAAATCTACTCAAAATCGTTGTCGTCTTCATTCACGGATTAGGCAATAATACCTGTTCCGACTTCAAACATTTTCCCATCTTTTTCTTGGCCTGCCGATACTTCTTTTACCTACTGTCTTGTAAGAGATGACTGCTCTGGGTATTCTATTAATCTCCATTCTCTCAAGATCTACTCAAAATTATTCTTATAACTATTGTTACGATATTCAATAATATTATTCTACCGTTATCAGCCACATTCATCAACCTGAATCTTCAAATCTCATCATACAATCCCCCATCCCCCGTAATAATTATTTACTCTGAATCTGTTGCCACACACATCCATCCCCCCAGAATAATTCACACCAAATCTCAAACCATTAAATTGAAACAATTATAATTTCCAAACTTCTCCACTTCCCTCCACGTTTAAAATTTTATCGAAGAAACCAAATTAGGCCCGTTTGCTATTATTTTCTTCTACAATGCTGCCACTCTGAATGGGCCCTGAAAACCCAATAAAATATTCCGTAATGGGCTATCAGGTTTTGTTGGCGAATTCACCGCTCATAAAATCAGAGTGGTGCACGCTACGCTCTCTCCAGGAATTTTGGTCCAGTCAGTGATAGGGAGAGTGAAAGACAGAAAGAGTGAACAAGAGAGAGAGTTGAGAGAGGATACGAGATAAGATAGGGTGCAATGGTTGGGGAGGGGGGGGAATGCCCCGCCACGGTAAGTACAGAGTTACGGTTAGGCCGTTAGGAGATGATTTGTAGTAGGAAGTCTCCCCTAACAGATTAATTTCACCCCAACTCTCCTTATCTAATTAGACAACCCTTTCCCTTCTCTCTGAACCTGGACCTTCGCCTGCCCCAGCCAAAGGGCTAGAAACAGCCCTTTTGGAGCCCCCCGCCCCCCGATTGCTGGTAGAAGAAGAGCTAACACAATGTAAAACCATGTTACGACCGGCTAGCTTAAAACAATGCGCGTCTGCTCGCTACTATTCACCTCTACAAGAGTAAGGTGTGTTTATTATGCAAAGTAATTGAATATTTGGAAAAAACTAGCTATAAATTGTATGGATTTTTGTTTTTTCAGCGGTTTTTTCAAAGGAGGTTAAGATATCTCATAACAAAACTCATTAAAACTAACTGTACCAGAGTTCTGTGTTTGTTTATTGTTTTTTTTAGTTTTCATTTGAGGATTATAAATAGCAACACGAAGAAGGAAACAAGAAAAAACCAGGATTCTGGAGTAGAGTAAGATGATTGGACTAGAAAGAAATAGGAAGTATTGAAAAAGCAAAGAATCGAACCATCGATTTGTGACATCTGACTTGTGTATCGTTAATCGTTGAATAATAGTAGTTTATGCAACGATTTTATTTTGACCCCTATTAAGGCACGAGTTAGATGTAAGTTATAACACGAGCGAATGCGAGTGTTATAAATATCTCACGAGTGCTTTAATGGCCAAATAAAATCGTTGCATACACTATTTTATCTACGACCACTAGTATACATTTAATTAAAACAATTTCATTTTACTTGTGACTGTCAGAGATACCTAACCTCTCATCTCAAATACGAGAAGTTATAGTAGATTGTTAGGTTAGCAGCTTAGTTATCAGTTTGATCAAATCAGCTGATAGTTTCACAATATTGAATTACGATATTGATTCCATCAAAAATGCTTCTGATTGGTCCAGAACCCGTGTTATAATGTAGAACCTGTACTATAATGAGCTCTTTATGCAACGGGTTTCAAAAAGCATTTCGAAAAGACAGCTGTTTTGCCATCAATTGTGAAACTGTAATGTATACATTATGACATGGTCGTAGATAAATAATATTATCTTACAATTTGGTCTTGCAAACTTCAAAATGCAACTTGTGATGATAAACATATTACTTAATTTAAAAAATCATTCAAAATCCAACTTTGCATCGTGATAATAATGCGGTATTAACCTATTCTTTTTATTTTTTATGTGGTTTTTCAACGCTACTACATGCTATTGAACATTAGTCACAGTTATAGGAATGGCATTTACTGCATTATTTCCGTTTTTTATTGATTTTTTAACGCAACTAAATTAAACATCACTGGCAGTAGCAATAATTCCATCATTGCAGTCAACAATATCAATGAATGTGGTCTATAATTTCATAATTTCGAATAGGACCGCATACTGAGGCACCAGATGTTTTCAAAAAAATAATTGTAACAAAAAGCCCCCGCAATCATTACTGTAACAAAAAAAAAACCCTCCAATCATTATTCTAACAGTAACAAACTCCAGTTTTGTAATGAAAGGATTAAAAGGGTGTTCTGTAAGCCACGATCACCTGGTTAACCGCAAACAAAAAACCCAAAATTTGGCTTCCGAATGTTACAAAGAGCCCTGACGTGATTTGGGGTGAAAGAAACAGTAAAACGAAGCAATTTAAGGGCTGGCACCTTCTTGTAAGGGCTGAATCTAGACCGGAAGTCACCTGTGAGGCTACAGGAAGTGGGTGTTAAACCTTTAAAACACCCAGTGCACCCTGCTGACTGTTTATTCACTTGTTTGCTCCGTGATTTTACAACTTAAATCAAACGTCAACACCCCCCACCCACCCTCACCACTTGCATTTTACACCCTTTCTTTAGTTCGGTCTCTGTTCTTTATTGCACTCTTTTTCTACAATTGTACACCTCCAACTGTGCATTAAAATCTATTGCACGTTTCATTGTGGATTCGCACACCCAGCCTCCTACTGGTTTGTTCTATGACCTTTTACTAAACTTATTGCTAGACATTGGCTACTTTTTTTATTCGAATTCTAAAGTCCAATTACATTGGATTTTGAAGTCCAATACTCGAATTCTAAATTATTGGGCTCCTAATTAAACTAGGCTATAATTAATTATGATGTTGTAGATCCATCTTGTTTCCACTAATATAAAAACTTCAGACGTCAGACGACCCACAGTACATCCACAGGGTCGTCTGAGGATGCTCTTAACATCAGAGTGAAACGGCCGTCACGCCATAACGTGATTCACAATTTCCGCTTAAAAGTGTTTTCTAAGTTTTGATTGGGCTAAAATTATTGGACTTCTGAAGAATTATCTATGGATTTCTGTACTCACCTATTAACCTACTTCTAAACTCTTAATCATTGAACTAAGCTACAATTGTTGGACTCATGAAGAGTTATATGTGGACTCCTGGTTCCTTCTATTAGCCTATTACTGGACTTATTACTAGTGCCATCGTTTTTTATCCGATTTATAAAGTTCAATTATTGAATTTTGAAGTCTAATTTTCGTGCTCTAAATTATTGGACTCATTGGTTTATGGACCCCAAAAGCGCAATAATTGTTTTGTTTTGATGTTGCCTGCATGAGACTGAGACTGCCGTGTAGATAATGACAATATTATCAAGATATCATGAATAGATCTTGGTTTCCGTGAGTTTCGAATCCCTAGTTGAATGTTGGGCCACTCATTTGTCGGTTGTCTTGACTCTTGATTATGCAACGTGCAGTTGATCATTTTTCAAATCCTGGAGAGTAAACAATCAGAGCTATTATCTCTTATCACATCATATTATGTCAATATGTTGATAAATTATATTATTTTTGGCCTTTCACTATAAAAAAAGTCTTTAGACTTGTTTGTAAGTTCAATTGTTTCCAGGAAGGGTGGGGATTTCACAACAAAATACTGGAAAAACTTCCAAAAAAGGTACTTACAGTAGCTGCAGGTACAATTAATAAATACTATTGGTTTATAATCTCCATGAAACAGACATGAACCTGTATGAAAACAAACTATTCTGAAATAATTCATGTATTATTTTTAGAAATTCTTCCTAGAGAATAGAATAAATAATCTATTATCATAAGTTAATGATTTATAAAAATTAATTAATTTAATATAAATTATTTATTTCAGTATTGTCATCTTTTTTCTTAATTTCACAGTACCCTGTTTGAGCTTGAATTGATCAAAATATTGTATGGTGACCGATTCTGTACTGCAAATATTTTTATGTTGATTTATTTTATTGATGTCTACACATTGTTTCACCAGTAATTTACCAATTCACCAAAATAGGCCCTGATACCAAATACTGTAGATATATACTGAATATTAACTTTGTATTGTAAATTTAATGACTTGCAGTCAATTTAAATTGTGATTAAATAATATTTCTACACACTTTTGGCCAGACGTCTTCGAGTCATGAAGACTCATCTTCAATTAAAGGTACCTAAATATTAACAACGCAAATCGTTATGGAACAAGAAATCCGAGGTACTGAATATTTCGTCATGGAAAACATCAGAAATAAATATATATTTCATTGTTATACCATTGCTAATAAGAAAATGAGTCTCATTGCTCACAAAGGTTATAATACGGTGAAAAAAAATACAATCATAAAACAAGAGATGCTTTTTTTGTGAAACAAAATGAATAATAATAACAAATGAATAATGAATTCATAAAACAATATGAATTGAACTATTTAAATGGAGTCGTTAGATTCTAATAATTCATTTCTTTGCTTTGAAATGTAACCCTGCAACCTGCAACCTGCCCGCTTTTCTATTAATTATTAATTTTGTCGTAAAACAGTTATGTACATGCAGCTCAACAATCAACATGAACTTGACCTTATAAGAACTTGAACTTGAATGTTATAAGTTGGAACTTCATTCAGAACTCTTTTAAATACATTCCCTCTCGCCAACGGCCATACCACGTTGAATACACCGGTTCTCGTCCGATCACCGAAGTTAAGCAACGTCGGGCGTGGTCAGTACTTGGATGGGTGACCGCTTGGGAACACCACGTGCTGTTGGCATTTTTTTATTATTTTGATTTCCATATTTACATTTTTCAAGTATTTTTTACATTTACGTTTGTCAAATATTGCCTTTTTTACATTTTTCAAGGAATCAAAAGACGTTGTTTTGTTATTTTTATCAATTTTGTATTGACAACACCACGTGCTGTTGGCATTTTTTTATTATTTTGATTTCCATATTTCAATTTTTCAAGTATTTTTTACATTTACATTTGTCAAATATTGCCTTTTTTACATTTTTCAAGTAACCAAAAGATGTTTTGTTTTCTTATTTTTATCAATTTTGTAAATAGTCTAAAAAACTATCATTTTGATCGCTATATTTCTATTCTTCAAGTAATCAAGAGACAAATTATAATATTGTCTATATTTTTATACATAGTTTAAAAATGGGATGTCGCCACCTTTTTTTTGTAGAAAATTAAAATTAACTTTTTCTGTGAAAATATCATTTTTTGCTTTTCTGCCATCTTTGTGATCTCTAATTAAAAATCAATTTATTATATCCAAACTGACATATTTGAAGGATTAAATCTGCACTGATAGTAAAAAATATTAATTTTGAGTAAAGTACAGTCACATTCAATAAAAATAATTTGAGTCAATTTCCTTCCCCAAGCTCAAGCTTGCTCTTTTTGGAAAGTACTTCATAATCTTTTTCTTATTTTTATTTACTGTGTAACTGATTATTTTCTATATTCTATTAAATTATGCATTCTGAGGAATAAATGCAATAAAAGTGTCATTTAGTTTTGGTAAAACTAAAAAATTGGTGAAAAAATATTCATGTCAGAAATTTAGCATTTATGTTTGGTTTAAAAGAACATGTTGATTTTTCTCTTGTTCGTGTAACTTCAAATAGATTATTCTTAATATTTTTTGGCTTTTCTGACGTTTTCGAAATAAAATATGAGCATCAATCTTCCATTTTATTGTTAAAAAATGAGAATGGCTTAGGTTTTGCAAGACCTATTTTTAGCAAGACCCAAGAGATTTTTTCAAATACTTAAGCTGTACCATGAGCCCAATATAAGCCCATATTTAATTTTGCTATATTTAAAGTTACCATGAGCCTATAAAGCCTATATGAGCCTACTCTGAAACTCCTCTTCAACACAAATCATGGCATATCTTTCTATCACAAAGATGGCATGTCAGTCAGAAAATTTTGCGTTATTAATTTTTATTTTCATAAAATAGAAAGTGACTACAAAGTTGAACAAATAAAAAAAATATTACAATTACTCAAAAAACAATGTGAAAGACAATATTAAAATTGATTAAAAAGTGCCAACAGCACGTGGTGTTCCCAAGCGGTCACCCATCCAAGTACTGACCACGCCCGACGTTGCTTAACTTCGGTGATCGGACGAGAACCGGTGTATTCAACGTGGTATGGCCGTTGGCAAATGTTCAAGCACGATTTGAAAAACTTGAAGTCTATTAATTTTTTAGAAGGCTTATTCCAGTCTTGACAAATATTTTCAAGGTCAAATCGATAGCTGCAATTCAGACTATTCAGAGCTTGCAGTCTAGACCAGTCTATCTAGATTCTACACTGATCTACGTTGCTCTAATTTACGCTCTAACGCTCTTACGCTCTCAATTTACTCTACCACCTTGAATAGACCCCAATTTTTCAATTGAAATTTTTAGATTGATTTGCTAAATGAAAGTAGACAGCACAATAATTTAATTTAATTATTAGACTTTTTAATAGATTTTTGGATGAATTTTTTTTCAATGGATTTTTTCCAATAGATTTTTTAATGGAGTATTTGATTTTCCATCTGAATTTCAAAAGAAAATTACATTAAAAATTATTAAAAGAAATCATGCATGCCTACATTGAATTTTCTGATGTGATTTTTATCTCCTTGTTTTTAAATTCATCTGAGTAATGAATCGCCATTAGCTCAGAAAACCATATTTTATTTTATTTCATTTTCTGCATACTTCATAAAATTAGAAATGGTAGTTGTTTTTGTTTTAGTACCACCTGTCAAGTAATTTTTGAGTGAAATCTTGAACTAACTTCAAAAGATAATATATTTTTTGCAGAGGTTTTTTGTGCACTTTCTAGAAACCCTACTCTAACTCTGACTAACCTTTGCTTCTTTTATAAACTACCAAGTCATATTATCACACATTATTTTTTATAATCTCCTTCTTCATCACCTTGTACTTCAGTTCTTCTTCGCCACCTCCTTTTTCAGTTCTTTCTTTCACTTTCTACTATCTCTTTTTTCTTCTACTTCTTCAACTTCCAAATCGCTTCAGTGGCAAAGATGTGACGTGGCACAACGTGGCAACACTGTCATCCCCTTACACCCTCAAAGCACTTCTTGGTTTCTTATTCTTCAATCTTCTGCTTCTCTCATTCTACGCTGATCGCTATCGGTTCACCCTCTCTCTCTAAACTGATAGCCCTCTCATCCATCTCTGTCTTTCTCGTTCGTCTACCCCTAGCAATCATCTGGATGGGATTCTCCTTCTTCTTCTTTTGCAATACTCTTCATTATTTTTCTTTCTTCTTTTGCTCACACTCTATCTTTTTCACAAAATTCTTCTGATTCTCTCTCAAACACTCTTTCTTATAATCATTCACCATCTCCCTCATACAGTCAATCACATTCTCTCTCCTACCTTCTTTGAAGTCGTCATTCTCTATTCTCACTCCTCTTTCTCACTCATTCTCTCTCATTTATTCTCCTGTTATTTTTATATCTTGCTTACTCATGTTCATGTTTTATATCATCCTTGTTCTTGCTCATTCTGTCTTCCTTTTTCTTTATACTTAATCATTCTTTCTCTGCTTCACTCCCCTCGTTTTTTCCTCTCTATCCCTCTTCTCTTTTCTTTTCAATGTTATATTTTTTCACAGGTGATAGGCTACCACAACTTTTCAATCCAATTTTCTTTCTCATTCTAGCCTACTTCTTTCTTTCTCCACTTTCATTATCTTTCTCTTTATAGTTGCAAATCTCCACATAATTGTAGTGCTCGTGTTGTATAGTCTCTGCCAAAAGACAGCACTCGATCTTGAAAATATAATAATTATTATTTGGTACCATCCTTCGAAAATGGTTGTATGTTGCTCGACATCTCAATTTTATGTCTGTAATAATGATGTGTGTTGATGATTTATTGTAATCATCAGTATTGTATATTGATTGATATTGTAATCAGACTAACATGGAATGTGCTAGTGATGATGTTCATAATCAAACACAACTTGTAGAAAAATAAATTTTTCAATTAACTTTTCAAGTGAATTCAACGACTTGCAGTCAAATATTCATTAAGAATAAGTAGAATTTACTTGCTCTATAGGCCGAGCGCTTTCGAATCTTTGAGATCCATTTACAGAGGCCTCTTTGTAGGCCGAGCGCTTTCGTATCTTTGAGATCCATTCTCAGAGGCCTCTGTAAATGGATCTCAAAGATTCGAAAGCGCTCGGCCCACAGAGTAAGTAAATTCTACTTATTCTTAATGAATATTTGATGGCAAGTCGTTGAATTCACATAAAAAAATAATATATTAACAACGCAGTTCGTCATGGAACAAGAAATCCAGGAACATTTTTCAAGTTTTAAACTACATAATAGCTAAATACACAACCAATATTGCTGCTTTTTTAACTAGGATTCTATGGCATACGAATTATTAGTGATTGAGCTAGAGGTAGCTTCCATCTTGATTCAGCTAGCTGATCTTGTGAGAATTTAATAAAACGTTTTGTGGCTCAATAAAACACTGGTCTTTAGTATAGTTCGATTGTGTTATTTGAGATTCCATATTCAAAAATTCAATTTTTTATTAAGTTAAGCAGTTTTCTAGACGAACAAGAAAAGAAGGGAAACTAGTTTCAGATGATAAATTCATATCTTCAATTGTATTAAAAGACGTTAATCGATCAAAAAATCAGGATAGCATTAGTGGAAGGAACTCTTGTAGCAATCTGATAGGCTCTCAAGATCCTAAGAGATTAAGTAAATCTACTTCAATATGCAAAAGCAACGATAAAGTAATAAGGGATGATAGGGAAGTACCACTACTCACTGTGTTCCATCAGAATATTCAATACATTCGTAACAAAATAGATAGAATCAAAGTATTTTTTAAAGAAGAGGCTCCTGATATAGCTATTTTTACAGAGCATGGTTTAAAAGAAGATGAATTGTCACAACTTAATATTCCAAACTATTCATTGAAAACGTCGTATTGCAGGACATCTCATCGAAGTGGGGGAGTAGCTATCTTCACTAAAAATGCTAAGAATATGCAAACATTTAATTTAGAATATGTAGAGAAATTTGCTGTGGAAATGGATTTAGAAGTTACTGGTTTGAGAGTAAAAATCGACAATAATTTCGAAGTAGCGGTGTTAGGTATTTACAGGTCACCAAATGGGGAATGGAACAATTTTTGTGAACTATTCAATAGGCTTTTAGAGATTACTACTACTCGTTTTACAAACGTTATTGTAGCGGGAGATTTCAATACAGACTTTGCAACACAGAATAAAATGACAGAAGATTTAAGGGATATTATATACATGAATAACTTGGAAATAAAAGTTCATGAATATACCAGAGTCACAAGAACATCACAAACAATAATTGATAACATCCTTACTAATATAGATTACTCTAAAACAAGACTAGGCGGCTCGGAACTATCTGATCATGACTATCAAATCTTAGAGGTGGGGTTGCAAGGTTATAAATCAATTAAAAAGAGTAGAGTAATGAAAGAAATTCAACAATGTGAACAGGGGAATATCGATTGTTTGAAGCAGAATCTGCTACAAGAAAACTGGAGTAGGGTTTACAATAGCAATAGTTTGCATAACAAATATGATAGTTTCATTAATATTTTAAGGTTTCATATTACTATGAGTTGTCCAGTTATAAAAGTCCCTGTAAAAAACAAATTAGACAAAATTGAAGAGTGGATAACTGATGATATCCTTGCAGAAAGAAATAGGGTTAAAGATGCATATGATGAATTCAAACTATCTAGAAATATGTTAAGTGAAGATAATTACAAAGCTCTAAAGAAAAATTATACAAAAGAAGTGAAAAGAGCGAAATGTAAGAAAACAGCTGAAATTTTGAATAATAGTGTGTACTTTAACACAGCAGTGTGGGATGTAATAAACAAAAATAGGCAAGTAGCTCATGTAGATGCTTATACTAGTGTCCCCAGAATAATTAACGAAAATAACAAATATATTGATGATAGTGTAGACATTTGTAATTTCTTTAACAGATATTATCAACTGGTTGCTAAGGATCTTCAAAAATCTCTTAATACAGGTATTAGTGATGCAAACATGAGGAATACTGAGGGGATTCAGAACGAATTAAAATTCCACCCAGTATGCCAAGACGAGTTGTCAAATATCATTGATAGTTTAAATAATAAAAAAACTGTAGGAATGGATGGGGTATCCAGTAAAATTCTGAAAGAATGTAAAGATCAATTGTTAGACCCTTTGATTCATCTGATCAATCATTCATTAGAACAAGGTGTTTTTCCAGATAATTTAAAAGAGGGGAAGATCTTGCCAATCTTCAAAAGTGGTGATAGAGAAAAGGTAGAAAACTATAGGCCTATTAGTATTTTAAATGTAATAAGTAAAATTTTTGAAAGAGTAGTTCTTAATAGGTTACTTCTGCACCTTCAAGAAGCTAACTTTATCTGTGATGAACAGCATGACTTCCAGAAAGGGAGATCAACAAAAACAGCCATAGTTTCTCTAGTTGAAAAAATAATAGATATAATAGATTCAGGTGATAAAGCTACTGCAATCTTCTTAGATCTGTCAAAGGCATTTGATTGTGTTAATCATAGAACTTTATTGGAAATACTGCAAAATGTAGGTGTAAATGGGGTTGAACTGAAATGGTTTGAATCATATCTTATTGGGAGAAAACAATGTGTAGAACTAACTACAGTAGTTGGTAATAGTATAGTAAAGAATAAATCTAATAAATTAGAGGTGCAAGCTGGAGTGCCTCAGGGGTCAATACTAGGTCCATTGCTTTTTTTGTTATATGTCAACCGTTTACCTAAAGAATTAATTAGTGGTAGAGCCCTCTTATTTGCTGATGATACATCACTCATTTTCAGCAATTCCAATCTAGATAATTTAGAAATAAGTGCCCATATAGGTGTGCAGTCTATTGTCCAATTTTTAAATCAGTTGAAATTAACTATAAATAGTAAAAAATGCCAATACCTTCAATTCAAAAACAAACATAATTTAAATGAAGATAGGGCTATAAACGTGTTTGTAAACGATAATCAATTAGACCAGGAAGAAAAAATTGCATTTCTAGGAGTTACGTTGGATAGACGATTGACCTGGACTCCATACATTGAGAAAATATGTAGTAAAATTTCATCTGGGGTATTTGTCCTGCGACAGCTTGCTAGATTGAATGACAAAAAGTTACTTTTTACAGCTTACCACGGGCTCTTACTGTCACATATTAGGTATGCTATCTTAGTATGGGGTAATTCATCAAAACAAAATCTTGATAGGGTGTTTAAGATCCAAAAGAAAGTGGTTAGGTGTATAGAAAAAGTAAATAGATTAGATTCATGTAGGCCGTTGTTCAAGAGACTTGGTCTCCTAACTGTACCCTGCTTATATGTGTATGAAGCTACTTTATATGTAAAAACGAATGATATTAACCAAAATCTTGATGTACATGATTATAATACAAGACGCCGAGGAGATTATCACTTGGTGAGTCACAATAGTAGCTTATTCAAACAAAAACCTAGTTATATTGGTAGGAAATTCTACAACAAGCTACCGCAGTTTTGAAGAGTCTTGAAAATATAGAAATATTTAAAAAACAATTGAAGAAATATTTAGTTGATAAAGCTTTTTATAGTGTACAAGAGTTCCTTTCACATCAAAATTAAGCCTCACCTCAACTACTGCAGCCACAAACTTAAGATATTTTATGACTTTGTCTATTTTAAATGTATCTTACTAATTACCGAGCTGAAGGTGCAACAAATTTCAAAATCAGTGGATAGAGGATCTACTTAAATTTTCTGCATTAATAATAATAATAATAATAATAAGCGTGTGGCTTTTATTAGTGGGGGATCTTTACGGGTAGTTCCACCTCGCCGTTTGAGCCATGTAAAAACGAATGATATTAACCAAAATTTTGACGTACATGATTATAATACAAGAAGCCGAGGAGATTATCACTTGGTGAGTCACAATAGTAGCTTATTCAAACAAAAACCTAGTTATATTGATAGGAAATTCTACAATAAGCTACCGCAGTTTTTAAATAGTCTTGAAAATATAGAAATATTTAAAAAACAATTGAAAAAATATTTAGTTGATAAAGCTTTTAATAGTGTACAAGAGTTCCTTTCACATCAAAATTAAGCCTCACCTCAACTAATTGATATAGTAATTATGGTATCTAGTGTATATGACTAGTGTTAATCTGACTTGTCTTATACTCCTTAATTGCAGTCTCCAAGACATAATCTACAAAACAAAAAATGTTATGAGGAACATGGTGGAACAACTATATTAGGTGGGTTCCAAACCACCGGGTAAGTGATAAAAAATCTTATAACATAAAATCATTGAAGCACGGTCACCCATCCAAGCGCAGACTGAACATCACGATTGCATAAACACCACGCTTACCGCGTGACCAATCAAGCCTTATCCTGTATTAACGGAAACAGAATGCTCATGTTAATATGACCGTTTTTTAGGTATACTGTATAATTTTTTTGAAAATTAGTTTCTGAAAAATAATTTATCTCTGTAGAAATATTTTGTAGGAATTTTAAATTTTGAAAAAATAATATGAAATCTGAAAATAATATGATAGCTGCAGTTTGTAATTTGAGCTGAAATTGGATCTAGTTTCCTTCGTAAAGCATTACAAATTCCCAGGCTCCCATTAATATCAAATTATATTTTCTCCTCCATTTAGGAAAGTGATAGCTGTGAGCCGTAGCAGGTATCTCTGTACAGTCAGATGAATATAAGCAACGCACTCCTGGGCCTTCTTTGTTGGGGTGATCGTTTGGATTGGCTAGCAAAAAAGACTGTTATCTGCTGTAAAATCACTTCTAAAACTGAAGGTCCAATCCATCAATCACCATCATCCAACTTATTACTCACGCATAAGTCTCAGACTTATATGGATTTCATCATAGGAAAAGATTATACAAATGAGAAGATGTGAAAAAGTTTGAAATACTATTCGTAAAACTGATAAAGCAAAAACTAACCAGTAGAGTCCAGAAATTTCAAACAAATTACAAAAAATGGACCTGGATGAATGAAGAAAAACCATAAAATCCCACCATATTTGCTTGCACAATAGGACAGCACTTTATGCTGAAATATCAATTTCCTAGACAATAGAACCAGAGAATTGGACTCCAGTGTTGTAATCTCTAGCACCCATCTCAGCAGTGCACAGCATGTGTTCCTCCACCTCCCTCCCAGTGATCTGCATTTCTTTTCAAAAATAAAAAGTAGAAAAAAGAGCTGGCTTCATCATCAATCTCAGCATCTGGCTTGCATTTTTCGGGGATGGAAGTTTTAGTTGGTCAGGTTCCACCCTGAGGAGTGCGCGATTTCTGGTGTGGGAGAGTGGAGCGGGAAGTTTGGCAACGTTGCACTTCAACAACAATACAGGAGTCTTCGGGGTGTGACCTTGAAACGCGTTTTGAAGCGCCACTAGCAGCAACAAGCAAGCAACCACCTTGCAGGCCTTCAGCCGTCAGCTACAACCAGCATGCTTGTACCAATGTCCACCCCTGAAATTCCTCGAACAACTGCTAAAAGCAATAACCTACAACTGTTTTCTATTTATAACATGTGTCAGGTCTTATGTTTCCTGCTCGAGAAACTATTTATGGGTGTAAGGAACTTGTATGAAGTGAGGAATCAATGTAGTCTAAATTATTTTACAGCAGGGTATAAATATCGAGTTGATTTAGTAGAGACGTTCGGTTTTAAAGCGAGGTTACTAATAAAATGTAGAATTGTGGTGAATGACTCCTGAACATACATGTTATACGTCTAAGAATCTGAAAATATCAACTTTTCCACTATTGAGATTTCCAATTTTTAATTTGAGAATTATTTTTCCAACAAATCAATACAATAGTCTAATAGAAACTCATGGGCCCTTTTTGTAAGGTTCTTTTAAGTGCTATTAATTTATACTGAAGACTCCCGCAATGGCGGCCATTGACAACAGTATTAAATAGCTGATGAAAATCGATGAATGCTACTGAACAAAAATATCTGTCACCACCGGGAATCGAACCACGGACTTCCCAATTGCCGGTCGGGTGCCTTAACCACAGACTATAGTGACCCTTCTGCACAACAGCTTTCATTTCTAAACTTGGCCATATTTTTGTAAAATAGCATTCATCGATTTCCATCAGCTATTTAATACTGTTGTCAATGTCCGCCATTGCGGAAGTCTTCAGTATAAATTAATGGCACTTAAAAGAACCTTACAAAAAGGGCCCATGAGTTTCTATTAGACTATTGTATTGATTTGTTGGAAAAATAATTCTCAAATTAAAAATTGGAAATCTCAATAGTGGAAAAGTTGATATTTTCAGATTCTTAGACTTTCAGATTCTAATAAATTCTGTTTCTGTACATTTGTCAGTTAGTTAAATTGCCAGTCACTTCAAACTAACTTCTAAAATTATTATTCGTACACCATGTTTCCAATAACATGACTCTTACAGCAAGGTGGAACTACCCGTAAGTATCTTCTCATAAAAAAGTTTGTCAAGGTTATGGAAATTCATCATTGTAGTCTATTATTTTAGGCAATATGTTATTAATTCATGCATGAATTGCATATCTAAGAAGTGAATTTATCTCATATTTTCCTTTAGTAAGATTGGTAGTGGACACTGCTATTTAAAATTGTCTTTTATTTTTATTGCATGTGATCTCGTGCCGAATCTTGGGAAATCCTGTAGCCGTGTAAAAATAGATTTCCTTTTGATCAATGAGTTGCATGCAGCATTCACCGACCTATAATTACTTGAGTGACTATCATTCATTCACGGAATCTTAACCGGAAATTGATAAAATCTCAAACAAAGCCGATTAAAATTAGTGGCCGGATAAAGAGTAAGAAGTAAAAAAGAGGGGAAAAACAATGAATGAAGAGGTAAAGGATGAATGAAGTCAATTATGGGAACGTGACCTAAATGAGATGCCTTCTCTTCAATTGATTCTGAGAATAAAACTAGTATTTAAGAAACTACAACTTCCTACCTCACGACTTGAACTTAGTCATTTTTTAACAACTATTGTAGTTTGAATGTGAATAATATGGAGAATTTTTTCATTCTATTGGTGGTGGTGATTTTGTGGTAGTCATCGATACGAGATTTGAATTCCTGGATTTCTTGTTCCATATTTGACTGCAAGTCGTTAAATTTCACATGAAAAGTTAACGAGATTTGATTTTGTCACCAAATTTAATAAGAAAACACGAATCAAAATTACTGGCATTACTATAAAAACTGAGACAATTACTAGCAAGCACTAGGTTTTGGCAGTTACATCATCCTCAATCAAAGTAACTATTAATTTATTTTCTTTTAATAATAACAGTGGTTGCAATAACAAGTGTTGTTCAACATACAAGCAATTATAAAAATATGTTAATATTCTTTTCCTCAATCACAGAAATACCGATAAAATAATATTTGAAATGCAGTCCGTCTTGAAAGCTTCTGTGTATTTTGCTTACGATATTATTTGCATAGAAATTGACCAAACTTTCAATTTTTTGGAAAATCAATGTCGTCCTTCCGCTTGAAAGAGTTCAACGAACCAAGTTTCCAATAACCCTTGTCTGATTTAAACAACAAAAAAAACTTTCCAAGCACAGTTCTGTGTTTTGTCTCGTTTCGTAGTTTTTCAAATTGTCTACTCGTCCACTAATAACTTGCTGGAAATGATTGACAGTTTTCGAAAATGGCAAAAAGTGTCGGCAGAATCTCAAAGAGCCGAAACAGAAAGATAAGGAAAAGATAAAGAGAAGGCTGGAC
Source organism: Conomelus anceps (assembly GCA_948455865.1). NCBI lineage: Eukaryota > Metazoa > Arthropoda > Insecta > Hemiptera > Delphacidae > Conomelus > Conomelus anceps. Next base: position 3,724,125 of record OX418218.1, on the reverse strand, counting down.
AAAGGAGGAAGAGACAATATGGATGGCATTTGGGTTGGAGACGGACACCTTTTCACGCTTGACAAACTTGGAAATAATAATTTCTTCAACGCATGCTTCAACGCGACTACAATCAGTTTTCGAAAAGTACGAAAAGCACAAGAATTGAGTGACCTTGAGGAACAATGATGGGATGGATGATGGTATTCTATGAAAAATTAAATGACTTTTAGAAACAAAGATACCAGATGCCGATATAGGACTATGAAAAGAATCTTTCCAACTTGAAAAATAATAATGGAGTGAAGCAGACTTGCAGCAAATGAAAATTAAAAGGTCTTATTTAACAGAATTTCAGTCTTCAAGTCCATGCTTTATATTCTTGTAACAGTACAGGTTCAAAAATTAATGAGAAGAGACTCAGGACTCTAAATAGATAATCTGATACTGTAAATAATACCATCCTGCATTATTAATTGATATACTAATAATAGACCAATAAAATACAATATTGAATATTATACAATAATACAACTCTGACACAAGACCTTAGCCAGCCAGGTCACATGAAAGTATTATTATTAATATAGAATACAATATTTACTCACGAAACAGTAGTCAACTCATTTTTTACACGAGTTTTACAAAATATTGTCACAGCTAGCAAAGTAAACAGTGCCCTAGTCGCGAGTTCATCAAAATACGATAACAACAGAAAAACATTAAACAACATTACAATCTATAATAACATTAATATTAGTAACGAGAAAAAATTTGTTGAATAACCCTTTTTATAATGTGAACTTACTGGTTTGATTTGATTTTTTTGTTTAAACTTTTCTTGTGGATTACGTCTTGGAGACTCCAGTTAAGCAGTATTAATAAGACAAGTCAGATCAACAATTATACAATATTGTAACCATAATTAATTTATCAATTGGTTGAGGTGAGGCTTAATTTTGATGTGAAAGAAACTCCTATACACAATAAAAAGCTTTATCAACTGAATATTTGTGTAAATATATGTTGTGTAAGTTCTTTTATGGTTTTTATTGAAGGTAGATTCTATTAATTCTATTATGATGAATATGTGAGTGAACAATTTTTTTAACTATGTCACTAGAACGTAAACGATATTGTAGATTTCTATTTTGTATAATTTGTTATTGCGTTTTTGTTAATTATACTTTTTTACATAAAATATTGTTTTTCTTTTTTGTGAACAAATTGTGGAATCCATAATTAGAAGAAAAATTTAGTTAAAGAATAAGCATAAAGCTTGTGCGCTAGCAGTGAGTTGAAATTTTCATTTTCATTATTATTATTATTATTATTATTATTATTTTTTGCAACCAAAAAAAGGACAGATGCAATAAAATTTTAGAGTTTATTAACAATTGTTGAGTTGTTGATTAATTGTTAATTGATAATTGTTGTTTTGCTTGATCTAAATAGATTAGTTTGTCTTGAAATAAATGATCGATTGCAATATATTCCATGTATGTTTTCTTACAAGTGTTGAACATATCCTTAAGTAGGCTAACCATTATGATGTATGTTATAAAGGTTGTGCCCCAAGCTTTCCGCCTAATTGTATCAAAAGGTATTATGAATAAAGGGAAAATGTCAGATTGGGCAAGTTCCTATGCATATTAATAAACAATTTTACAAAAATTATATAATAAGAAATCTACATTTACTTCACAGCAACTTTAAGGTAAAAACTATTAAAATATTATTTATTTTGAAAAAAGTATTCATCTTTATCCATTTATTGTACATATATTTAACATTTTCTTGCATTTGTTCATTTTTTTGGTTGCAAGTAATAACAATAATTTTTCAATAATAATAATAATAAATAAATGTGTAGTAGTATTGTATTTTCCTTTTAAAAACTCTCTAAAATTTTTTTTGATTAGTTGATATTTTGTTATTAAATTAATTGAAAAATAGTTGGTAAACACTTATCAGTAGAAAGTTATTCTCAGTTTTTATTTTTGGGAAGATTTAATTGTACTAAATCCTCTCTAACCATTCTCAGTTAACCTCTGATGATGTTAAAATGCATTGACATCGGGAAAAAGTATATTATCATTTATATTTTATGCTGTAATGATAGTGTGATTTTAATTGAAATAAATGATAAAATAAAATATAAGGGAAAATATATAAGGGAGAAGGAAATTAGGAAGGATTTAAGTCATCATTCATGTTACATCAAACTGATCTGATGATCTGAAGATAAAAATAATTTGAAAAGAGAGAGGGAAATGTAAAAAGAGAAAGATAAGAAGATAAAGAAAAATATTAAAAAAAGTGTGTTTGTGTGTCTGTGTATGTGTGTGTGAGAGAGAGTGAGTGTGTAAGGAGATAATGAAATGTTTTCACAAACATATCAAATAGCTGGCCACAATGTTTTATTATTACCTCTTAAAAAATTGGTTGCAGGCATAAAAAATCTCATAATTAAAAGGCAGCGTCCATATCATAGGAAATATCTCTCCCAACATTAATTGGACTGCTCGCTGAAATAGGCACCCTTACGGCTTGGAGGGTTGATTCTTTCTATTTTTATTTTTCTACTACTTATCCTCAGTTGCTCAGGAAGCAGGTGATGTTCCGTTTCAGCCCCGCAATTGAGAAAAAAAGGGTGACTAGAAATAGATAGGCGACCTATTTTCGAAACCAGTCTAAACTAAAACAATGAATATGTTAATTTTAAAATTGGTTGTGATGAGTAGACTATTTCTCACCGGATATTGTAAATTACAATCTTTGGAGATTATGTTTTGAATGATTCATTAGAAATCAGATACAAAAATTATTCGATGTTAATTTGTTACAGTCATTGACTCAAAAATTTTGAATCATTTTACTTCAATTATTTTACCAATTTACATAAATTAATACTAGATAGAATAGTCTATCATTAATAGACTGCATAAAATGGTTTTTGAGTGAACATCTAGTTTCACATTTTTGGAATACACTCAATTGGAATATTAGAAACGATTTGTTTTTCTCAAACAAATATGAATGATAACTTCATTCTTATTAATGATAACTTAATTCATATGAAGGCTCAACAAGATGAATTGGAGGGCCCGAGAGCTTTCTTGAAATCTGATTCCAAACCCATACGAAAAGCTAATTTAAAAAATCATATGTTTCCTATAGAAAAAGGCCCGAGTGCCTTTCCTTGTTTTCCTTTTAATTATCCTTTTAGTGGGAGAAAATTTTGAAAATCCTCACACATACTCCACTAGGTATTCCTAAAATAAACATCCATACAGAATTTCAAAGCATTGGGTTCACACCTTTTGCTGAAAATGCGTAACGGACAGACAAGCAGTCAAATGCGAAATGGTCGACTTGAAACGGAGACCTCTCTTCTTTCGGTCAATTATCTTTCCTATATATATGGTTGAAAGTTCCATTATCTTTTCTCTATGTTAAAACCAGAGATTCCAATAATTTACCGTACATTTCATTGCTTTACTCTATTTATTTTTGAATAGTTCATCGTTTTGGCTACTTCTCTGCTTTACTCTATTTCTTTTTAAATAGTTCATTGCTTTACTCTATTTCTTTTTGGCTAGTTCTTTGCTTTACTCTATTTATTTTTAAATAGTTCATTACTCTACTCTATTTCTTTTTGAATAGCTCATTGTTTTACTCTATTTCGTACTCATCTATTACTTTCTCCTTTTTATAAGAGAATGCTATACACAAAATACAAAATGTTATAGACAAAATGTATTGTATCTACTCTTAAATATCTTGTTATAGCTTGCTTCCTTTAAACTTGCAACTAAAGAGCATAGTGGGAGATACCTTTCAAACAAACAATTTTCAAACGACACATGTAACTAACCAAGCTATAATATCTATGGTATAAATGTTTGTTACAGAACATAACATCTTATTATATAACATCTTCCTAAATAGCTCAAGGCAGAAAGTAAATTCCAACTGATGATTATTTTGTATTTTGTTCTTTGATCCCATCTTTAAATTTATTATTGTATGAGGCTTGTTATTACATTCATCAGTTGCCACTATTCCTTTCAATATTAATATTATTCAACCCAATAATATCAATAAAGCAATTATTATGCAATAAATATAATTTAATATATATTTGTAATACTTCTGGTTTCACTTTATTCTTGAGCCCGGCCTCTCTGTCACTGCGAATCACAATGCTACAAACGACTATGACAAGATCGACACACCAAGAATAAACAGAGAAATTAGAACTGGGCCTATTTCTAAGAGAAGTCAAAGATGGAAATAACTTTCAAAGCGCACATTCAATCAGGTAGTGGGAAATGTTGTAATAGAGTTAGCTGAACTGTCAGTTCTTATATGAATCCCTGTTATTTTTATCTGGTTCTCAAGAAGATGGTGATAATCATGTTACAGGTGCCAATCTCATCTATAGAATAAAGGTCGATTCACACACATCAGTCACGGCGCGTCTCAGTTTCGAGCTATCCGTCTCGTCACAGTCATAAAATATATTCTTACCTGAGTTTTTGGTTACGCTGTCTACACTCGTCCGGCGCCGACCCGTCAGGTGACTGATTGTTATCGTGACTGAACTGAGACGAGACTGTGACACGCCGTAACAGATGTGAGTGAATCGACCTTTAGTGGCAGTGTAGGAATAGTCACTATTATTATACTAATCATTAAATTTTTTTTCAATGAAATAAATTAATAAATTGCTTGACACGCTTTAGTTGAGAAAAATCTCCATAACTTTTTTAAATGTTTACTGTACTGACATTTCCATGATTTGAAACTTTCATAATTATCAAATAAATTTTTCTCAATGCTTTCACCTACTGACATTTTGTTTTTTAAGTCTTAAAGGCTACTCCATTTTCAATAAATATTTTTAGTCTGATTGCCTGTGAACTACGTGTAAGCTAATTTCCAATATGAAGTCTACATGTTCTTGTCAACCAACAATGCTTTCAGTACACAAAATTTCACTGTTTATTGCGCATCAATAAAATTCAACTGTAGTACTTATATATTGCTTTACTGAAATTTTTTCAAAATTTACACAAATAACCCTTGCTAGAACAATACAAAAATTTATGAAATATATTATAATGAAGTACAATACTTGTGTTTTAGTTTCTGTTTTTTATTTTGTGGTGCTTTTGTGATACAAGAAACAGATTTCTAGCAGTAAAGTTAATAATTTGAACACTGTGTTTGAATTAAAATTTTGCATTTTCCAATTAAAAAAAAAATATCTTTTTATGTAGGCTAGTGTATAACAAATGGCTCTCGTCTGATATCCAAGATACAGAGACAAATAACTAATTGAGTACGCAGTTCGATCACACTAGAAGAAACCATCACCAGTTATTCAACACGTCTGTTTTTAGTAATAAATAATAAAAATAACTGTGTCCGACGAGACACTACAGCATTGCGAAATGGCCATTACGCTCAAGTAGGTGTTTTTATGTACTATAAAGCATTTCAAAACCAATTTTAGTTTGACTAATCAATTTTTTTAAACGATTAAATTCATTGGATAGTTTACTTTGAAATCTTAATTTTGGACATTTTATTATTTGTATTATTAAATTTAGTTCAACAGAAATAATTTTAATTTTGGACAAAAATTATTTTTATTGATTAATTTCGAATTCCTTTAATTGCTATCAGTTTATACTGAAGACTTCCGCAATGGCGGATATTGACAACAGTACTTAATAGCTGATGGAAATCGATGAATGCTATTGTACAAAAATATCAGTCACCACCGGGAATCGAACCACGGACCTCCCAATTGCCGGTCGGGCGCCTTAACCACTAGACCATGGAGACCTTTCTGCACAGTAGCATTCATACGAGCCGATATGGCCAAATTAAAAATGAATGCTACTGTGCAGAAAGGTCTCCATGGTCTAGTGGTTAAGGCGCCCGACCGGCAATTGGGAGGTCCGTGGTTCGATTCCCGGTGGTGACTGATATTTTTGTACAATAGCATTCATTGATTTCCATCAGCTATTAGATACTGTTGTCAATATCCGCCATTGCGGAAGTCTTCAGTATAAACTGATAGCAATTAAAGGAATTCGAAATTAATAAATTCTGTTTAAGTAAATTTGTCAGTTTGCTCAATTGTCAGTAACTTCGAACTAACTTATTTTTATTGTTGAATTCACTTGAACAGAAAAAATAATAGACCTACATCACTGAAGGAATTCAACTTCTCCAAGTTCTTCATGATAGAGTGCAGTAATATGTCAATCAAGTAATAGCTGTGAGCCGCAGCAGGTATCTGTTCAATCAGATAGAGATAAGCTGCGTTCCCCTGGGTACTCTTTGTAAGGGTGACCGATTAGATTGGCCAGCAAAAAGACACTGTTCTCTGCTGTAAAATCACATACCGGTGGTTCGGAACCCACCTAAAACTGTAAGTCCAGCTCATCAATCACCATCAACTCATTATTCACGCACAGGTCTCAGACCTATGTGGGCTTCATCCTCCAGAAAAAAGTAATTCATCTTTTCCAAGAGTTGAATGAAAGTTTATTAATGCAATAAATAGTTCGCTGCACTGCACAACTTTGTTCCGGCAAAAGTTGGGTTCAACGTATAAATGAAATTGTTCTTCAACAAAAGTAGTAGTGAGGAAGTTGTAACAGCAACAGAAAGAATGAGAGGAAAGAGAAGATGCACTGATATTCAAGTGACCTTGAAAAATTTGAAGCCACGTTGCAGGTGTTGTTCTTTGCTCAGAGGGTGTGAGAGAGAATGAGTTGAAGCGATTGAGTGTAAGAGAGAGAAAGGAATAGAGGAAAAGAGAGAGGGCATGGTAGAGAGATGGATAAAGACAGGTTGATAGGGAACAGCCAAGAAGAGTTTTATTGTAGATTTTGTAGTGCCCCGTTCCACTGTGGAGTTGATGATGGTGCCAAGCCACCCCAAGCCAAGATAACGGGATCACAGACGCGCAGGTGGCGGTTGAGCAGGTCAGGGTAGTTTTGAAATGATGCTGGAACAGTAAAGAATAAGAAGATGTGTGGCTGGGACTGATGAGGAGGAAGAAGGAGGAGGAAGAAGGAGGGGGAAAAACAACTCTTGAAATCATCCTCTTGGCGCCTTTCCTCCAATTCTTCCCCCGATTCGCCTCCCCTACAATCTTTT